>JAUIMM010000018.1:40957500-41557500 GCA_031769625.1 Taudactylus pleione
CCTAGTCTGTTTTGCGTGGAGAAATTATTTCTTACGTTTCAAAATTTAGAAAAGATGTTTCAGCTTTATATCTGCAATCCCAGGAGAGTTAACTACCGCCTATGTAAATTTTAAATCCTCCCCATCGCCTGGTAATAGAACCGCTTATATGCAGACAAAGACTCTGTTTGAAGAGGTGTTGACGCAACAGTATACTCGACATACCCTCTCTTCTAATTTTCAATTTTCTAAGCATGGGAACAAATCGGGTCGACTTTTATCTAATTTAGTGAGAAATACACGTTCTTCCACTGTAGTCTCTGCTTTGAAAAAGCCGGATGGTACCCTAATTTATAAAGGGAAAGATATAAATGAAACTTTTAGAGACTTCTATGCTTCTCTTTACTCACTAGGTCCTATAGATGAACTCCAAAAAGCTGCTTTTTGAAAAGATATTTCCATTCCTCGTATTTCTGGAGAACAAGCTGAGTCCTTGCTAGCCCCTATTACTAAGGAAGACATTCTTAATACTATTGTGGGATTGAAGCCTCTTAAGGCCCTGGGACCGGATGGTCTTTCCGAGGAATTCAACAAATTATTAGCTAATAGAGCAAGTGACACACTGTGTTCGGTCTTTAATTCTATTTTTATAAGAACACAGATTACCCTTATATTTTAATTCTGCAGTTATCAGAGTTCTGCCCAAACCCAATCGAGATCCGGAGGATCCGGGGTCATATCGCCCAATATCACTGCTGGATGTCGACTACAAATTGTTAACTAAAATCTTGTCGGATCGTTTGAAACATAGTTTGCCTACTATTGTTTCCAGTGACCAGACCGGATTTATCATGGGTCGGCATTGGGTAGTTAATATTCGCAAAGTGCTAACAGCCGTTCAAGCTCTTGGTTTCCCAGATGGTCTTCAGGCTCATGCTATAAATTTCTTTGGATGCCGAAAAGGCTTTTGACCTAGTCACTTGGGACCAACTGTTTAAAACGTTGAAGAGATTTGGATTTCCTGATGAGTTTGTCTCAATATTACAAGCTCTGTATCGTGACCCACTCACGCAGGTTTCCACTAATGGTTACTTGTCTACCCCTTTTGAGGTACAGAAAGGCACCCAACAGGGATGTCCTCTCTCACCCCTGTTATTTGCACTGGCCCTGGATCCTCTTGCGATAGCTCCTCGCCAACATGAGGGATTTAGAGGGATCTCTATTGGGAAAGTAGTGTTGAAGATGTGTTTCTTTGCGGATGACATGCTCTTGCTTGTGTCAGATCTCCGAAGCTCTGTTCCTGCTATTTTGGCATTGCTGTCGTGATTTGGTTCTTTTGCTGGGTATAAGATTAACCTACATAAATCGGAGGTCCTTTATATGCATGATTCAGGGTCCCCGTCTTTGTCTCTTTCTGCTACATGCTTGGATTAATTCCGACTGGCTAAACAGGCTATTAAATATCTTGAAATCTATATTCCGGCTAATATCTCTAAGTTATATACTGTTAAATTCACCCCAGTGATAGTCGACATAACTAAACTACTGGATATTTGGCGACACCTCCCATTATCTCTCCTGGGTAGAGTTACATTGCTAAATTCCCTAACCTGGCCTATCCTATTCAAATGTTGCCAATATGATTAACCCGTTTTGATATTACTCAAATCACTCGCCTATTTTTTAAGTCTTTATGGAGGGGTGGGAAACCACGTATATCTAGACCTAATATGTATTTCTGATGGTGGATTAGCTGTTCCGCATATCTCTGCATTCACCAATGCAGTATTTTTTCGATATATACTCGATTGGTTGACGGGTTGTGAGGTACAACCATAAATCCCTGGAGGAAGAAATAGTTTCTCCCTATTCTTTACCTGCTCTACTTCATACCCCCAGATCACATCTCCCACCTTTAGTGCAAAATATGTATACCTTCAGTCGGTGATCTGCACTGCCGGCTCCAGGCTTGTGCACGGATGTTCTGATGGACAGCTGTGCAGGTGCAGCTTCACCAGCGCTCTCCTACATTTAGAGCTGGTGAGTTATACTGCATGTCATGGCCCTTCCCCATGAGGCCACTTCCCTTTTTCAGGTGCACTTCTTATCCTGAAAATGAATCTTCCATTGAAGTATTACTATGGAACAATAGGCAGGGCCAGATTAAGGGCCACATGGGCCTGGGCTGAAAATATTCAAGACCTATACTGAGAAGGGGAGGAGCTGTAACAGGTGGTGCTTGGGTGTGAACAGAGCCAAGTGCGTGTGTACACTCCATCCACTAGCAGTCCTACTGTCTCCCTAAATATATAAAAATAGAAAACAATTATAATTTTGTGAGAAAACGTAAAAACTATTTTAATACTTTAGTGTTCATTCTAGCACCTGTCACAACCCATGCAGTTCCTCTTTCCTACCTGGGGTGTTACTCTCTGCTCTGGTGCTTCTAGCACACAATATACTGAATCTCAGTAATTTAATGCATCAGCAGGGTGTGCTAGAAGCACCAGAGCAAACACTAATTTATGGCTGACTGTGTATCCAGCTAGGCAGCTGGTCATCATTATGCTGATAATGGGCCTATTTTTATGTGGCGGCCTGGAGCTGTAGCTCCATCCGCTCCATTGTTAATCTGGCCCTGACAATAGGCTGGCAACTACAGCCGACTACAAAGGTAGCGATGGATGTTGTGTGTGTGGTCAGTCACAATATTTGTCCACCAAAAGTGTGAAAGGTAAAAGATAAAAAAAGCTACACACATAAATGGTCAGCATGGGAGGGGGTGTGTCTTGCACTTCCAAAGTGGTTTGCTATTTGTACCTGAATGGCTGTAGTAATATATATCTAGATATTTGGGAGGTTTGTCAGTCCCAGACAAGGAGGTCTGTATATCCAATCCAAGCCCTTACTCAACTCTTAAGCTGCATACACACACAACGATTTTTTTAATGATTATCGTTAAACTATATCGTTTAACGATAATCGTTTGAAAAAATCGTTCACTTTCTAAGTCAAACGATGAACGATTATCGTTCATGCACGTTCACGTTTGTAGTTTGTAGTTCAGTCAGACTTGTCAACTGAACAATTTTCATTAAGGGAATATCCAAAAATCGTTTGTAGTTCAAAAAAATCGTTCATTACACTTTCAAAAATCTGACAGATAATCTGACAGAAAATCGTTCAGAAAATCGTTCAGAAAATTGTTGGTAACAAAATCATTGTGTGTGTATGCAGCTTTAAACTTTGCAAGATTATCAGAGTTCGCATTCATCCTGTCCAGTTGGGTGTGGAAAAATGTGCAAGCCATATTCTCATCTCATAATGAAGGGTGTAGGTGAACTTGGGTCTTCTGAGACTGACTTGAGCAAATACTCACCCTACAGGGCCTGATTCTGAGTCAGACGCTGCCACAAATGTTCAAGGACTGAAATGAGCATCTTTAGAAGCTCAAATACCACTTGGTGCATCGTTACACGCAACCATATGTCGCACCATCGAAATTTGCACCAGTCCCATGCCAGAGTATGGTCTCCAGTGTAAGCGATTATGGATTTGAGGGCCTAATTCAGACCCGCTCGCGAGCGCTGAGGGAGCTCCGTCGTGCGCATGCGCGAGACCCGCATAGCAACAGCCAAGCTGTCGCTATGGGTCTCGCACCAAAGGGGGCGTGCTGTCGATGGTGAGTGACAGCACGCCCACTTTGGTGGGTGTGCCGGGGGCATGGCTGCCCAGATGGAGGCGTTCCCATGGGAACGCCTACCGTCTGGGTCCGGCCCCACTGACATCACTAGTGATGTCAGTGGGAGTGCTTTTGGCTCTGATAGAGCCAAAAGCACTCCTGGGCTTGCGGCAGCGAGACCCTACCGCAGGGTCTCGTCGCAAGCCCGATGGTCGCGATGGTCTTGACCATCGCGACCATCTTTTTGACCGCTCGCATAAACTGTGGGTGGTCACAGCTATGCTGTGGGTGGTCACAGCTATGCGAGCGGCCAGGAGGCCGCTCCATTTTTAGGTAGGAGGGCCCTGATTCAGAGCGAGCGCTCTGGTCAGAGCGTCCGGCTCTGAATCAGGTCCTGAGTTTGCAACCACTTCAGTGACACGCCCATGACATTCCTATAACATGTCCATAGGAAGGACCATCTCCGTGCATTCACATAACCACCTCCTAGTCAGAGCCCAGGAATGCCCAATACAATTTCAAGACGTCTTAGGGCGTGATTCAGAGTTGTAAGCTAATGCAGCCGCTGCTGTGCCTGTGCGAAAATATGCAAATGTCGCAGCCTCAGGATTTGAATCAAGATGCCCACATGGGTCTTTGCAAAACCAAGCATCTGCGTCGGTCGCAGATCATTGGATTGTCACAGTTCTGAGTAACCCTATGGCTTCTCAGAATGACAGCGAGAACAGAGAACCAGAGCCATATTCACTGCATACAGGATAGCAGACTGTGACATTTCCCATGGTTTGCGACACGTCTGCGGTCTTTGCCACCTCTCCCTGTTACCTCGCACAAACACTCCGTGACTGTCAATCACACTACAAGTATAAAGTCACGGTGAGCGACTACAGCAATGTACCTTAATGCATGCGCAGTGCAACTTAAGACGCATGCACAGTTTACTTATAATCGCTCAACTGCAAAAATATTGGAATAGCGTACAACTCTGAATCAGGCCCTTAATGGCAACTGCAAATCTGTGTGCATGGACTCTGGACACGTGTGCAGTGCAACTTAGATGCATGCGCAGTAGAAAAAAAATCGCTCAACTGCATCCTACATTAACATTGCATCAGTTAGAATCAGGCCCTATGCGTGAAACTCATTGTTTTAGATTTTATGTTATTACTCATAAAAGCTGAAAGTTGCCTGAAGATGAATGATAAACTTATAGTAGTAGCAAAGTTAGTTGCATACCTCAATGATGTAAGCGGACCAACTGCTGAATCATTGAATCGCTTATAAGAGTGTATACAAGACAATTACACTTCCAATTGGAATGATTACAGAATATCTGTTGTAGTAATCATCTCAAAATAGCGTGCAGGGGGTCCTATCCAACCCTCCGATAATCAGATCGACCAGCTGGAATTGGCCAATCCTTACTATTATTACACAATGTGTACCCCGATTTAGAATTTAAATCTTATACCCTGGGAATCTCTGTAAGAGCAGTGACAATAATTTGAGCAAGCAAATGTTGCCTGTCCTCAGTCCACTTTCCTGCCCTCAGAGCTCACATACTGGACTTCATTCAGACCCGCTCGCAAGTGGGTCGATGTTTAGGCCCTGCGCACGTGCAGCAGCCTCAATGCGCGCGCACAAGCCCCAGAGCGAGAGAGAAATTCTCTCACTCCGGAGCTCACTACAAAAGTGGCAGCTGTCGATGTTGATCGACAGCTCGACCTGTTTTGTAGGCGGGGCGGGGGGGGGTGGTTTCACAAACAGAGGCGTTCCTTAAGGAACGCCTGCCGTTTTGTGGGCGGCCGCACTGACCTCAGCAGTGATGTCTGTGGGGAGCTTCCTGCTCGATCAGAGCAGGAAGCTCCCTGGGGCTTGCGGTTGCTGAGACCCAACCTTAGGGTCTCGTCACAAGCCCCGATGGTCTTGACCGTCGCGACCATCAACCGGGTCAGTCGCTAAAGCTGTGGGTGGTAACCCACAGCTTAGCTAGCGACCAGGAGGCCGCACTTCAAAATACAAGCGGCCGCCCACATTCAGAACGAGCGCTCGCATTTTGCGAGCACTCTGAATGAGGGCCACAGTGTCTGTTAAATAGACTCTTTATGTCAGGCCTCTTCGCTACTCTCTCAGAAGAGAAAAGTCACCACCAAGATGCCCAGAGGGAACAGCAGCCTCCCAGAGCCTGAGCAAGGCCCTGCCCCGAACACGTGCGGTCATGACTTCATGCCGAGGAGACTGGCTCACTGGCACCAGGAAGTAGCATCCTTACGGCCCGGGCTGGCCACTGCTCTCCACACACATTCCCATTAAAAGGCTAACAAGGCAGCTTCTGGATCCCTCTGGCCATAGCAATAAAATGTTTCAGCAGTGCCTTGACGTTGTAAAGAAAAGTAGTCCCTCCCTTTGGTAGGTGGAAGTATATAATTAGAGCACGCATACTCCTAGCACATCCAATGGAACTATAAGCCCCAGCAAACTACACACACTCACCCACCCTACCCCCACCTCTTTTCTCCTCGAAGGACTGCCTGATATTCGCAGTAGAATGCAAGCACTAGTTGCTCTCTAATGGTGCATACACACGGTCAGATTTTTCTTCAGATCTGAACGATAATGATTTAAAAAATCGTTGAATTGTTCATATTTGAAGAAAAATCTGACATATCTGACATGCCTGAACGATGGACGATGAACGATGGTCAGATAACGATATCTGACATCTGATGTGTTTGCAGTCAGACTTGGACGATTCCATTCATTTTAATGCAGTCAAAAATCGTTCGATCCTTCAAATCGTTCAAATCTTTGGTAAAATCGTTCATCTGACAGATCTGACAAATCTGACCGTGTGTATGCTCCATAACTACTGTATACTGCAGGCAACTTGGTGATAATATGCCTGAGCACACACAGATACTGCAATGTGTAATGTTACATGCAGTTCTCTTCCACAATCATTGCACCCAGAGCAGCAATGTCACTACAGTCTGTCCTTTCCCACCAGGACTTTTGAGAGATACAAAGCCAAAAACATGTTAATGGAATTCCCTGTGGTTACAATAATAAAACAAAAACCAGACACATTTATTTGGTAAATATTAGCTTTATTACAGAAATTATTTAAAGATATTCCTTTAAAGACCAGCTGTATACATCCACTACTCATTACTCTGTCTGTACAGACCTTCACCGATTATTTGGTGTAGAAAGGTCACCTGGGGGAGAAGCCAGATAATATGCTGACAAGTAACCTCATTGTTTATCTAAAGCTTGGCATTAAAGGAAAACCGCAACCTGAATTTTACATACTGTAATTGATTCAGGGGGGTTTTTTAACTATAAAGTAATTTTCAAAAACATCCCCAAAATGGTCATTTTTTAAATTAGCACATTATGTAATTAATAGCTATTTAAACATTATTTTTATTTTAAAAAAAAAGGTTCTTATTCAGAGTAGTACACAAATCTGATGGTTTGCGTACTATTACAATGTTAGAAGATCGGCGCATGCGCAATACAGATCCTGCGCATGCCACCAATCTTCAAAAGCCGGGTGCACACTAGAAAATGTCTAGTGTGTACCAACCTCACTCGTAACGGGACACGGCGGGGTGCCAGCAGCAGCAAGTGCATACACACTTGCCTATGCTGGCAGTGTCGGAACGACGGCGTGCCATGCTACATTCAGCAGCATGGCCCCGCTGACGATATCACCCGTCTGTTGGACGAGGTCACTGACGACGCGCGAGAGAGCACATTGTCAGTGACATTGTCCGTACACACTGGCTCGTTATCGGCAAATTAGTTTACAATGTCGTCTAGTGTGTACCCGGCTTAACATTGGAGTAGTACGCAAACCATCAGATTTGTGTACTGTTCCGAATAAGGACCTTTTTTTTTTAGTCTCAACTTGTATATATGTCTTTAACCACTTAACTGACTAATATTTTTGCCAGCAGTTCTCCAAAGCCACAACCAGATTAAGCGTTCCCAAAAATGGGATGTGTCACTCCCATTTTCTGGTTGTGCCCAGGCAGGGTCTACGTCTTCCGATGCAGACTTCCTGGCATTGGCTATGAATGTGAGACGGTTCTGAGTCCTTCTTTCTTCTTCTCCTCTGGCAGACGCGGCTCCTCCGACCTCTTCCTGCCAACGGCACAGCGTGACGTCATGATGTCACGCGCACTGACTCCAAAATAAACTTTATTGAGCATAGGGGCCGGTGGGCTTCAGTGCAGTATGTAGGTTGGAGCGGCCTGAGCAGGTCCTCCTCCTTTTACTTAATGGGGCCGTAGTGGTGGGCGGTAGCAGCGGGCCCCCCTCTTTCTCTCAAAAGGGGAAGTGCAGGGCTGTGCAGCAGTGGTAGGAGTGGGCATGCCCCCCCACCCCCTGTTCTGTCAGTGTCCCAGCAGTTCCCTCCTGATGGCAGCCCTGCTCCAGACACAGAGAGGGCTCTCCTACTGCGAGCAAGAACACAGTGGCTAATGTATACACATTCAGAAAATACTGTTTAAATGGTCCGACACACCTGCGTTTCTCTAGCCACCCCCAATACCTTCCCCAAACGTGGGTACCTGTCACTCACTTTTCGAGTGAATTCTCTGTGTGCCCCTAATTGCAATTCAATCCATGCATGTGCAGTGACTCCCAATCAATTTGTGTAAATATCAGCATTGCTTCCACATCTGATTCAGACCCTTAACCATGAATCAAATGCTTTAATATTCAAATGCATTCCAGAAAGTTAGGTGTTTTGATTCCCTCAGAATCTTTGTCAAGACCTCAATAAGGCAGCATCACAGCCAAAGTACAGCACAGGCAGAGATTACAGCAATGTCTCACAGGCTCTCCTATTAATACTATCAGATATATGGACCCCTCTTACTCACAAAGTGGTTGATGCAGAGCTCAATGTTAAAGGGCCCATACATCTGCGGCACATTTCCCTGATCTGTTTTGCCAATTGAAAGCGCAGAGTGGAGGCCATTGAGATCATTCAACAGGTTGAATATACCCGTCGTTGAAAGAATTTGGTATTGCCCCAATCTGCTGTAGAAATACTGGGGTCTTAAGTTTGCCATAATTACATCCACATTGCTTGCATGGAACTGCTCTAGTAATAAGAGTAATGAGAGAATAATTTACTAGAGAAAGGGCTAAGGCACAAGCAGAGGCGCTTTAAGAGAAGAGGGGGCCCATGTGCAGGCTCCGATCGGGCCCCATCCTCTCTTGTGCCAGAGTCTACTGAGCATACGCAAGTCTCCGGGAACATGGCACCCGTGACGTGTTCCCGGGACATCTCTACTGTGCATGCATGAATCTCCAGGGAAGTGGCCGTGGTGGCCATTTTCCAGGTGATTTTTGCAGTGCTGAAGCCAGCACCGGGTTGCTGGAAAGGTAAGTATATGAAATTGGGTGCGGGGTGTGCGGGGCGGGCACACCTTGCACCCATTATAAATACACCCCTGGGCACAAGTAACTACTGCATCTCTATTTCTACTACATGATTTTTAAATTGTACCTGTCATGCAGTTTTGCAAAATCCAGTATTCTCTGTACACCTGCAATGCACAGATGTAATAGCAGAACACATATCAATCTTGAGAAAAGAAAAAAAGTACAAAATCTGAGCCTCTCACTCTATCACAGAAACCTTGGATACTATTTAAATTGGCTGTTAAAGTTAGCGGAATTTCCTGGTACACTAATTTCATATGAATGTCCTGAAAGCTGGCAGTTCAATGTCACAGCATCCAGAAGATGGCTTACTTCATGCATACATGTAGAAAGGTGAATTTTTTTTTTTTTTTTAAAAAAGCAGATTTCCATCGCCGCTTATCTCAGCGATAAAAAATCTCAGAAAATGCTGAATTCTATCATTTAAAAAAGAAGGTTAACTTACTGCTTTGCCTGGTCAGTCTCAGGGGATCTGAGAATTATTGATCCAGTTAAGATTAAAAAAAAAAAAAGAAAAGAAAAGAAAACTATAAATAAAATTGCTAAAAATAGATTAAAATAATATAAAACAAACATATAATGTATAAATGTTTTATATATTCTTTTTTTTACATCCTGTTTATTAAAGGTTTATCTAAAATTTAGAACAAAGAATGAATTACAACAAAAATAGATGTAAATAAACATGTAATAGCTATAGCAAAGATCTTTCAATGATATAATAGGTCAAAAAGTCTGATATTAAACAATATTAGTGTACTTAGTGATCAATGTTTAGCCAATAATGATCCAAACATCTAATAACCATATAACTAAAAATGGGTTCAATCATCAACGTTTTAACATTATTTGATAGAATGAAATACTTAATTAACATATAATGGAAGCAGGGGTGCAATAGGATAGACAGCGGTGAGGTAGGGGGGTTGTCATGTAAGGAATTAAACAAATATATAGAGAAACACAAATGAACAAACATTTCCTCTTAGCAAAATTATTCAAAAAGATTTAATTTACGAGGAAATACTTCCCCTTTACCTTATAATGACTATAACCCAGCAAGGATCAATCAATCAGATATATTTCATAGCTATTGCAATAGGAACCAATTAGTGGATTCAAAGGGGTATATTTACTAAAGGGAGAGTTTTTAGAAATTTAAATGTTGCCCATAGCAACCAATCAGATTCTACTTAACATCTAACTAGCCCCTTCTAGAAGATAATAGCTAGAATCTGATTGGTTGCTATGGGCAACATCTCCACTTCTAAAAACTCTCACTTTAGTAAAGATATCCCAAAGAGTTTTATAATGTGAGGCTGACATTGTATATCAAGTTTGTTAATATATAGACCCCACTTGTTAGAAAAGCATACAACTCCCTTTTCTACATCAGGGAGCATTGCTTGTCTAGTATCAATATATAAAAGTATCAAGACTGACCGTCTAACAGTAGAAACAATGGAGCTGATCTTTTAGTCCAATGCAATAAGATGGCCTTCTGTGCGGTTGTAATTATGACCGTAAGAAGTGGAAGGATTTTTTGTTTGGACCTAAATCACAATTACATAAATGAGTAAACAATAAAGCTAATGGCTCAGATGGAAGTCTTAGGGAAAAGATGGTATTCACTAATACTATCACTTTATTTAAAAAATGCCTGATTTTAGTGCATTCCCAAAAATTATGATTAAAGGAAGCCATTGTGTTACGACACTTAGGACAGCAGCACAATTCAGTACTGACCACATGTCTACGTTGATGTTGTAATAAGTATGCCCTATTTATAACCCTCAGATGTACTTCTTGCAGCAATGCTGTTCTCACGTTTCATATAGAATCAAAATGAACAATTGTTACAGTTTATTATAGATTTTTTTGATAATTAGAATTCTTAGTGCTTATAGTGTACACCTGCTTCTCCCCCCCTCCCCCTTCTTTTTTGCTGTAGAACTACAGGCCTCAGCATGGTAGCACCTATTATCATGTTTAATATTAGGATGTATAGCCCAGCCCCTCCTTTTTTCTATGGGGTATATCCAATTACCCGCGGGACCTCTCCCACGAGTAATTGGGGCTTGACAGTCCCACGGCGCGGGGTTAAGCTATTCAATAAAATAGCTTTCTCCCCGCGCCGTTAACTCTGCTGTCGCGCGCGGGAACACACTGTTTCCGCGAGAAATGCGTGTAATACCCTCTTGCGCAAGGCAGAACAGGGCGGCCTCACGCTGATTTTACCTCGCACCTACAAGAGGTGCGAGGTAAAGTCAAACAGCGGGGACTTGTGCGCGGGGTCTCAGGGACACCCGCGAGGGGAATCCCCGTTAATTGTATCCTGTCCAACACGACAATTAGCCACGGGGTAAACCCCACGGCTAATTGAATATGCCCCTTAGTGCTTATAGTGTGCACCTGCTTCTCCACTCTTCTTTTTTGCAATATATGGTATACCAAGTTTAGGAAGGTGGTTATCTGTCTTGGAAGGAGTCTGTCGGTCCATTACTTGTTATTACCATATTGAAATCTCCCCAAAATTATCAAATTAGTGACAGCAACTGTATATAACTCACAGATGTTATGTTCTGGGTTGTTTGTGGACCCGGGGTGGTAGCAGGAGCGATCACAGAAGCGGGTTTGAATATAAAACTAGGTTTTTTAATAGGTGCTTGAGTAGACATAAAATATGGCAGTAAATAAAAGTCCAGGTATATATAAACGTGCACTAGAGTTCTGTGGTGGGAGTAATGGGTTAATGTCCAAGTAGAAACAATTAGAACTGTCCAGGTGTGCAGGTAGTGAGACTGAAATAATCAACCAGGTATGCAGGTAGTGATGCAGGAAAATAATAAGCCAGGTATGCAGGTAGTGAACTAAGGCAAATGAGCAGGATGTCAGCAGACTCAGGCACTCAGGTATGGGCAAGGGTGGTGGAGGAAGCGGGGTAGTCCAGCGAAAGCTAGGAGCTGACAGGCAGACTGACAGACAGCAAATTTCACAGGAACAGGATAAGCACAGAGAACTCCCTCTCAGCTAGGCTGAGATACACGTTGCACTGGCAAAGAAGGAAGGCACTGACCCTTCCTAAATACCCCATGCCATGCTGTTACTGGCCGGAGGGAACATGTGACTCATCAGGATTGGCCAGCCGCATCACATGGCCAGAAGGCAAAATGGCGGCGCCCATGCCAAACGGAATGGAGACGCCGCCAGGCCATACCAGCGCAGAGTGACAACAGGCCCGCACGACAACGCGCGCAGCCAAAGCCCCCCGCCAGACACCAGGTCCGCCACCAGACAGCCCGCGCCACAACGACCTCACAGGTAACACCCGCCTAGTGCCATGCTGAAATACCCTTGCCGTGACAACAGAGAAGAGAAGAAAAAAAAAGTTTAACGTACTTATTTGGTGCATAAATATTACATAACACATAAGATACATCAAAAATGGTAACCTCAAGGATAAGATAATGGCCTTCAGGATCAATAATAGTAGAAAGGACATTAACAGGGAGAGAGTGTTTGGCCAGTAATACTACCCCTCTGAATTTAGAGTTATACGGAGCTGATGTGACCACCCGCCAGCCCAGTGTATTAAGTTTAACAACCTCAGATTCAATCAAATGGGTTTCATGAAAAAATTTCAACTCAATAACATTTTATTCAGATAAATCAGAATTTTTTTCCATTTTATGGGGAAGTTGAATACTCCCACATTCCATGTTCCTATTTTTAACTGTGACATGGTTTACCTGAGAGAGACATTAATAATGGAATAGAAGAGTTTGCAACAATGTATAAAAAATACATTGAGCAGAGGAAATAACGATATTAAAATGAACCTCTATATACCCCTGCCTGTACCTTCTAAAATCCTTCCTATAAACCTCTAAGGATGACGCTAATTTGCGTACGCAGTCATACAGTAAATAAAGACTTAGACCTGGAATCTGTGGTTCCAAAGCACAAGTGTTATTCAAGTAAAAGTTCAGACAGTTACACGCAATTTATCCAGACACAATTTAGGTGCAAAAGGAATTATACAGACCCAAGTACAGTATACATACGCAGCGCTTCCGGACCCCAAGATAGGCCCCCCCCCTCCCTTCATTACACTTACCTGCATCCTCCTGGCCTCCGGTGATCTTCTCCGGGCTTCCCGATCAGGTGATCTCCCATACTGCACTGGGGCCCGATCACCTGATGACCGGGCCCCAGTGTACTATGGGAGACCAGCTGACCGGAGAGGAGCCATCACCGGAGGCCCGATCACCGGTCCCTGGATTCAGGTAAGTAAAAAAGAAATGTTTAATTTTTTTTTATTTTTTTTACAGCAATTAGCTTGCGGTCTGCTTAGACCACACAGCTGATTACTGGTACCGGCTCCCGCCTCTGCTCTCCCCGTTAGAGCAGAGTGGGAGCCCGGTAACCGGGGGAGACCCTGGATAACGCCACCTCCAGGTGGCATTATTATCACAGGGCTTCCCCCGGTATTTTTTTACAATTTATTTTTAGTAACTTAGGTCGGATCACATTTCCCTTTACAATTATGGGAAATGCGATCTGCTTTACTAAAAATAAGTGATACTGGGGGTTGGAGTAGAATTTTACTAATTCTACTCCAATTGCCCTGTAATAACTACAGGTGAAACTAAAATAATGTGAAAAGGGTGTGAAAACACCCTTTTTCACTTTATTTTAGTAAAAATAATGTTAATAAATAGAGCCCTGTGTGTCTTCTCCAGAGGGCTCCCAGCTGCTCTGATCACATTCAGCCGGGCTGGAAGTCTCCTGCTCACCGTCATTTTCTGTTCCCATCCTCTGGTACTGCTGCTGTCATTTGCTGGGCTTATTCCTGACAGGCTAGGCTTAGTGGTGCCCCTGGGGACTTGGTTTACTGGCCCCTGCTGCTGTCTCCTATGCATCTCACTGCCTCTGGGACCTTTAGACACTGCATAAGGGACACAAAGCCTGGGGGCACTGCATAAAGGGCCAGCCTAGGGGCACTGCATAAGGGACACTATTTAAGCCTGGGGGCACTGCATAAGGGGCCAGTCTGGGAGCACTAGATAGGGGCACTACTTAAGCCTGGGGGCACTGCATAAGGGCAAAGCAAAACTGGGGGCACTGCATAAAGGGGAAAACTACAGGGGGCACTGCATAATGGGCACTTTTGACTTAGAGCCAGTGTGGGAGCAGCCTGAGACCTGTCGGGCTGGAATGGTAAGGGAGATACCCCTTCTCCCGGCACGCGCATAATTGCGAAGGCCCCCACCCGGCTACTTTTTGATGCCACCCGGCTGGAAAAAAAATCTGGGGAGAACACTGTATATAGTAAATAAACAGTTAATTGAAGAAGCAAAAACAAGTGCCACTGGTGCACAGACGCTTCCAGGCAGTAGCAGTATGCAGCGGTGAGCAGAACACATAGTCCAGCCTATGCGGAAGGAGGGAGCAACAGAGGGAGCCGGAGGGGGACCTGCTGACGCTGAAAGCAGGTAAATACATCCATTTCCTGCACAAGCTGATGTGTCGACAGCAGCTTGTGTACACTATCAGGGGTTGTATGCCATCTGAGAATGGCGTACAGTAACATCATCAAATTCCGAAAAGACATCATTTTCGGATTTTGATAAATAGCATAATTTCTACATCCCTATGCTAAAGTATGGGGAGTGTGGAAATTAACACAGACGAACTTAACCAGGAGATATCAGTGACATCTCCTGCATTAAGTGTCACGCAAGCAGGTAGAGGTCGCACAGGATTATTATATATTGCCCTAATTTGACTAATCTGGTCAAAGAAAGGAAAAATGCTCTAATTGTCAGAATCAACTTCCAAAACAATCTCAGAAACACAGGTCATTGTTATTCAATTCAACCGTTGGTGGTGCTCCCCAGAGTCAGCAAAACACAGTATTTGAGACAGAGAGAAAAAGAAGACTCCTTTTGGGGGGACTACTTAGAAAAATAATTAAAATATAACTTTTAATAAATTCAAAGATAAAATACAGTACAAACACAAAACAGACACAATACACATGTAACATATAAGTGATAATCATATATAGCATATAGAGTAACCATATACTTAGCGAATTAAAATTATAGTCTTAATCGGAGCATTTAGATTGCTTTAACAGTGATACACACACCAGGTTCACAAAGCATTCACAATCCGGCAAAATATCAGTAATTCCACCCCTCTATTGATTTCTAAGGTGATCTAGATTCCTAGCAGTAAATATATCTGTGGTGACAGTCTAGAGATTTAGGGCCTGATTCAGAGCCGCTCGCTATTTGCGGTCATTCGTTTAAAAAAAAGGGGTGGCTATTCAAATGAACCGTTCAAAATTTGCGGTCTGTTCACGCCTCTAAGTCTGAACGAGCGAGCAAAACTTGCGGTCGAAATTTAGAAAAATACGCCCCCTGGCCGCTCGCATCATACGTCATGTCCGCTATTTATTAGATTAATCGAGCACATCGAACAGCGTATAAACTGTTCGCTATTCTTGTGGTTGGTTTTTTCAACCGCAAATTTGCGAGTAGTTCTGACTAAAAAAAAACAAGTGACGTGGTCGCTGATGCTGCTGTATTAATTATGCACACCCATTAAACGCCCGTTTTGACCTTTAAGCACGCCTGCGTTCTGAATTCCACTCCCCGTTTTCAAGCACCTTCTCCTGTTACCACCCACATACACCTCCTCCTGTCACTCAAAATAGCAGACATTCGCTATTTTGCGAACAAACAATTTTCGCCCGCACTGACTGGTTCGCGCATGCGTATTACAATCCGTACGCATGCGCAGATGAGCGAACATCGGTCAGAACGAACGAGCGGCCGCTTACGAGCGGCTCTGAATCAGGCCCTTAGCTATGAAAACTAATGATATAGCCGTTAATTTTAACACAGTCTTAGCATATATGTCACCTGTATTGGAACAGAGAAAATTAATGATACATTTCTACGTATGTCACTTCATATCTCTGTGAGCA
This sequence comes from Taudactylus pleione, assembly GCA_031769625.1. NCBI lineage: Eukaryota > Metazoa > Chordata > Amphibia > Anura > Myobatrachidae > Taudactylus > Taudactylus pleione. The sequence goes on from JAUIMM010000018.1 coordinate 40,973,619, forward strand.
ATGATTTTATATTACCAAAATTAAATCAACATATAGAGAAGCTGTAGACAGCAGATAATATATCATACACGTTTTTGACTCATTAGCAGAGATTCAAAATAATGGTATAATATAATCAATACTTGTTTAAGCAGAATACCACATAATTAGCTGTTATAAGACATACACAGTAAAGTCCTCTAATAATCTCATACCAACAATTTTTAGCATATATATTCTGAATTAAACTGGGCGAAGGCACTAGTTTGTTGGCGCGACTTCCAGTAACAAATTACATACACTGAAGCAGCATGCAGAAAAACTGATAGTGTAACAAATACTGAGCTGCTAGAAAACAGATATAATGATGTCCTCCAGAAACATAGTAAAACAATACTTTGTTGCAGGGTTCTCGAGACCTGATACAATTTAACAAATCCCAAAGCCTGCATATAAGAGAAAAGCAGCAGTGTCAAAAAACAATCTACACCCTGTTCAAGTAGAAAATATTGAGAGTAATTGTACCTCATCCAGGAGGCCGCTATATCTATCATGCAAAATAGACAAGAAGCGCACTCCTGGATTAAACCCCTATGTACGCGTGCATGGGGATAAAGGTAGTTATACAACTATAGTGCTTTTCAGGTCAGAAAACTTGTTGCCTCTTATTTAGCTTCAAAAAGATCACCAAAGTGTGCCGCTTGTCAGTGTACAGTAACCGCAGGCGGGGGTCTGAGTGTGTATCACGGCGAGGGTTGGATCGGAGTGGTAAGAACAGCGGGAGACTTCTTCCACGCTGTTATGCAGGATGGTACCTGACCGCTCCGTCTATTAGCCTCGCTCGTGTACAGCTATTGCTTCATGATGACGTACGTTTCGCACTTGCTTGGTCACATCATCTCCTGCATTAAGGGCCTGATTCAGAGCCGGACGCAATTAGCGCTCGCTCGTCCTGAAAATAGGGGTGGCTATTCAAATGAACCGTTCGCTGCTTGCGGTCTGTTCACGCCTCTAGGTCTGAACGAGCGAACAAAACTTGCGGTCGTTTATTGGGAAACTACGCCCCCTGGCCGCTCGCATCCTACGTCATGTCCGCTATTGATTAGATTAATCGAGTACATCGACCAGCGTATGAACTGCTCGCTATTCTTGGGGTTGGTTTTTGCTACCACAATCATGCGAGCAGTTCTGGCTATAAAGTAACCCAGTGACGTGGTCAATGACGCTGCTGTATTAATTATGCACACCCATAAAACGCCCATTTTGACCTTTAAGCATGCCTGCATTCGGATCTCCACTCCCCGTTTTCAAGCACCTTCCCCTGTTACCACCCACATACGCCTCATTCTGTCACTCAAAATAGCAGGCGTTCGCTATTTAGCGAACAAACAATTTTCGGCCGCACTGACTGGCTCGCGCATGCGTATTATGATCCGTACACATGCGCAGTTGGGCAAACATCGCTCGGAGCGAACGAGTAGCCACTTGCGTCCGGCTCTGAATCAGGCTCTAAGTCTGTTAATGAATACAAGAAAAATGTAAATTAAGGAAAAAAGACCTCCAAAAACGATAATTAAGTGTTGATGTATGGGACACTCTGGGCCTGATTCAGAGCCGCTCGTAAGCGGCCGCTCGCTCGCTCTGAGCGATGTTCGCACAACTGCGCATGCATATGGTTCGCAATGCGCATACCAGTCATTGCGGCCAGAAATCGTGCGCTCGTAAAACAACGAGGGGCTGCTAATTTAATTGACAGAATGTACCGTTTGTGGGTGGCAACAGGGGAAGGTGCTTGAAAACGGGGGAGTGGAGATCCAAACGCAGGCGTGCCTAACGGTCAAAACGGCGTTTAATGGGAGTGCATAATTAGTAAAGGAGCGTCATCGACCACGTCACTTGGTTGTCTTTTAGCCTGAACTGCTCGCAGTGATAGCGGGAATTAAATCCTACCACAAGCACTGCGAGCAGTTCAGATGCCTTTCGGTGTTCCCGATTAATCTAATAAATAACGGGGATGACGTGTGATGCGAACGGCAAAGGGGCATCTTTACAAAATAGCGAGCGCATTTTTCGGACGCTCGCTCAGACATAGAAGCGTCAACACGACGCAAAGAGCGAGCGCTCAATTTAAATATCCGGCCCCTTTTTAAGAACGAGCGTCCGCAAATAGCGTCCGGGTCTGAATCAGGCCCTCTGTGTGGTAATTCATTTGAACACAAGTGGTCCATGTAATAATATATGTCAAAATGTAATATCCTATGTCAAATAACAAATTATAGTGGGTTTTCCCAATTAGGCCCATACTGACTACCAATACTTGGGTGGAGGCACTGATATAAGGGTATACCACTTAACGGGCAGTTAAGGGTGGATACATCCTAGACATTGAGGGAGTTAGTAACCTAGGGTCCAACTATAGAGTAAAGAGGGGTTACAAACATACTAAATTGATCTAGTACATGCAGTGCCAGATTAAGGTCCACATGGGCTTGGAGCTGAAATTTATATGGGCCTATTGTGTGCTGCTGCAGGGGGTGTGACTAGTGATGTGAGGAATTTGTGATCAGTGCTAGGAGGGCTTGTGAAACCTTCCACTCAAGGCCATCCCTGATCAAAATGGTGCCCTAGGTAAAATATTTAGCTGGTGCCCCCCCCCCCCCCTCCTTCCCATAAATAGGTGCCACTAAAAGAAGCTGCATTGCATCTGACACAATGTGCTTCCCTGTTCCCCCTCAACATCCCACATTTTGTGCTTCTGTTCCCCCATATCCCACGCTGTCTGCTCTCCTGTTCCTCCCTCCACATCCTATGCTGTGTGCTCCCATTTCCCCCTACACATCCCACACTGTGTGTTCCCATTTCCCTCTACACATCCTACACTGTGTGCTCCTGTTTTCCCTCCACATCCCACGCTGTGTGCATCACTGTTCCCCCTCCACATCCCACACTATGTGCTCCTGTTTCCCCTCTACATCCCATGCTGTGTGCTCCCCTTTTCCCCCTCCATATCCCAGGCTGTGCATTCCCATTTCCCCCTGTACATACTACACTGTGTGTTCCCCTGTTCCCATACCTGTACATCCCACACTGTGTGCTCCCTTTCCCATACCTGTACATCCCACACAGTGTGCTCCCCTGTTCCCATACCTGTACATCCCATACTGTGTGCTCCCCTGTTCCCATACCTGTACATCCCATACTGTGTGCTCCCCTGTTCCCATACCTGTACATCCCACACTGTGTGCTCCCGTTCCCATACCTGTACTTCCCACACTGTGTGCTCCCCTGTTCCCATACCTGTACATCCCACACTGTGTGCTCCCCTGTTCCCATACCTGTACATCCCACACTGTGTGCTCCCCTGTTCCCATACCTGTACATCCCACACTGTGTGCTCCCCTGTTCCCATACCTGTACATCCCATACTGTGTGCTCCCGTTCCCATACCTGTACATCCCACACTGTGTGCTCCCCTGTTCCCATAACTGAACATCCCATACTGTGTGCTCCCTTTCCCCTACATCTCACACTGTGTGCTCCCCTGTTCCCATACCTGTACATCCCACACTGTGTGCAACCTTGTTCCCATACCTGAACATCCCACACTGTGTGCTTCCCTGTTCCCATACCTGTACATCCCACACTGTGTGCTCCCTTGTTCCCATACCTGAACATCTCATACTGTGTGCTCCCCTGTTCCCATACCTGTACATCCCACACTGTATGCTCCCCTGTTCCCATACCTTTACATCCCACACTATGTGCTCCCCTGTTCCCATACCTGTACATCCCATACTGTGTGCTCCCCTGTTCCCATACCTGTACATCCCATACTGTGTGCTCCCCTGTTCCCATACCTGTACATCCCACACTGTGTGCTCCCCTGTTCCCATACCTGTACATCCCACACTGTGTGCTCCCCTGTTCCCATACCTGTACATCCCACACTGTGTGCTCCCCTGTTCCCATACCTGTACATCCCACACTGTGTGCTCCCCTGTTCCCATACCTGTACATCCCATACTGTGTGCTCCCGTTCCCATACCTGTACATCCCACACTGTGTGCTCCCCTGTTCCCATAACTGAACATCCCATACTGTGTGCTCCCTTTCCCCTACATCCCACACTGTGTGCTCCCGTTCCCATACCTGTACATCCCACACTGTGTGCTCCCCTGTTCCCATACCTGTACATCCCACACTGTGTGCTCCCCTGGTCCCATACCTGTACATCCCACACTGTGTGCTCCCCTGTTCCCATACCTGTACATCCCACACTGTGTGCTCCCCTGTTCCCATACCTGTACATCCAACACTGTGTGCTCCCCTGTTCCCATACCTGTACATCCCACACTATGTGCTCCCCTGTTCCCATACCTGTACTTCCCACACTGTGTGCTCCCCTGTTCCCATACCTGTACATCCCACACTGTGTGCTCCCGTTCCCATACCTGTACATCCCACACTTTGTGCTCCCCTGTTCCCATACCTGTACATCCCACACTGTGTGCTCCCCTGTTCCCATACCTGTACATCCCACACTGTGTGCTCCCGTTCCCATACCTGTACATCCCACACTATGTGCTCCCCTGTTCCCATACCTGTACTTCCCACACTGTGTGCTCCCATTCCCATACCTGTACATCCCACACTGTGTGCTCCCCTGTTCCCATACCTGTACATCCCACACTGTGTGCTCCCGTTCCCATACCTGTACACCCCACACTGTGTGCTCCCCTGTTCCCATACCTGTACATCCCACACTGTGTGCTACCCTGTTCCCATACCTGTACATCCCACACTGTGTGCTCCCGTTTCGCAACATCCCACACTGTATGGTCCTCTTCCCCCTCCATATCCCACACTGTGTGGTCCTGTTCCTCTTCCACATCCCACACTGGGTACCCCGTTCTCATCCAAATCCTACACTGTGTGCTTCCCTATCCCCATAGGGTCTGTCTATGCTCACTGCTCCCCTCCATCCTCTTGCTGCTGGTTCTTCCCCCTCCTCCACATTGATCATGTTACATTCTGTGCTCCTTCTCCCCCCCTCCCTCTCCCAGCGGCCCCTCACTCTGCAATGCATTTACTTGACAACATCTTCACTGGCAACTGACAGCTGACTCCTGTGACTGAGTCCGACTCTGACTGGAAAGGATCGCAGCTGGCTGCCTCTTTTCTCAGCTTCTGCTGGGCAGGGCTGGATTAGAGAGGCTGTGCCTGAGGAGGGGGGCGGAGCTGACTCCTCGGAACCCTCATCCAGTGATCTGAGAAGTCTGAAGTGACAGACAGTTCAAATTATTTCAGACTCCTCGGATCAGTGTCTGAAACTTAAAGATCACTTCCTCCTTCCTTTTTTTATAGCATGCCCGGAACTCGACCCTCGAAGCAGGCAGGGAGGTGTTTGTTGTCAGCCCGTGGGGGAATGCATGTGTAGGACCTCGGACAGCCTTTGACAGGAATATTTTTTTTCCTGTCTCCATCGGATCTAGAATCCTGTGGGCCTATTTACATGGGAGGCCTGGAGCTGCAGCACCATCCCCCCATTGTTAATCCGGCCCTGAGTACATGGTCCAATAATACAACATTAATAATAGAACAGAATAATAGAACAAGAGACAGAGGTACATGTCGAACATGGTATATAGTATATACACAACTGTATTACCGGAAAACATACATCCCAAGAATAGTTGCTACGCCATATTCAGGCAGAGAAATTGCAACTGCTATGGGGCTGGTGCAAGCTATGATGGTGCAACCGCTTTTTAGATTTTTTAGATTGGTTTTCCCTATTTTTCCATTTTATATATTCGTGTACCTAGCTGATTACAAAGTGAAATATATTATAATAAAGAAATAGCTTACATCAGGGGTTCCCAAAGTCCGCCATTAGAATCCAGGTTTTAAGGAGATCCATGCTTGAGCCCAGATTGTTAAATCAATTTGACTGAGGTGCTTATTAAGCTCAAGCAAGGATATCCTTAAAATCTGGACTGTAATGGCAGAGTTTGGGAACCTCAGGCTTATATAGTAGTGTGCTGTTATAGTATTGAACACAGGGGCTAATTTATCAAAGGGGGAAATGCCTTTTTCCTGGAGAATATGGGTGTTTCAACCAGCAAAAGAGCCTATTTTCCCTTCTCCCAACAAATTAATACGGTTACCACCATTGATGACCCATGTTGGTGGAGCCTATTTATGAATCATCACAGTGGTACTCCCTGTTCTGTTAATGACATTATCAGATATTATTTACAGATAAACTTCAAAAATTTATTAATGAGGGGTCATCTACAATTTTATACTGGCAGCTGTGAAACAGAAGTGTTAATTGATTTTTATACAACGGATTGGTGATCCTGGAGGTATAGCTTTATATTAGCACCTTAACCATAAATTATGCGCAAAGGTGCATTTTGAGCAGAGTGCCGTCTCCCTCTTTATTACTGGTTTCCTTTGGGATTGAGAGATAAACCTCAAAGTTCTACATAGAGCATATATCTCCTGTAGTCTAGAAAAGCTAAGGGCCTTCATAATTTCCGCTATGGTGCTTCATAGGGTTGGATTAACCAGGAAAATAATTTTACCACAAAGACCACCAAAAAGACCAGACCAAGTTTTTGTCCGAAGTCGATAAGTCAGTAAATAAGTATTGAAGTTTAAACTTGATAGTGTGTGAAACAGATACCTAAGCAGATAGACCTGAGGTCATTGCTGAGATGGAGGCTGGACACTCTCTTCAAAAGTGTAAAGATTGAGCAGTCGTTGTTGAGGTTCAAGGCAGCATCTGACAAGGTGATTGAAGTGCTTCTCTAAGCTAGTAAGCAGAAATTTTCCTCAACTTATAGTATTTGGAAGAGATTTTGTGTTGCGCAAGTCCTACTTTCTGCTAGCATCTATATAATAATTAACTAAGGTCTGTCCCATCTCCGTCATGTGCAGTGGGAGCTGGAGTGAGAACTGTAGGTCCGCCTTCCTCATGCTAACGGCTCCCACCGCAGGGGATAGACAGAAGATAGAGACCCCTCCATCCAGTGAATGTCAGGTCCATTATGCTAGTTCCAGGTATTCTAGTTTTAAAAATTACTTTGCACCGACTACCTTAATAGTTCATGTATCTGCATTAAGGGGTAAATTTACTAAGTATCTAAAAATTAAAAGTGGAGGTGTAGCCCATAGCAACCAATCAGAATCTATCTAGCGTTCCCGCTAGGCTGTTTCAGTGGGGTGCCGCGCCCTGCCCTATTTCTTAACGGCAGAAAGCACCCTGCCCTCCAGTGTGGCGCTCCCCGCTGAAACATCCTGCGGGTTCTATCCTCCACCCACAGGCCGCAGTGTCCCACAGGTGAGGAAAATGGCAGAGCAGTGGTCACCGCCGGTGAATGGATGCCGGGCGCATGCGCCCAGCATCTATTCACAGTGACCACGGCGCTTGGGGGCTGCCCGGCATGTCCGGAAGTGCCGGGCACGCGCAGAAGTGCCCTTGCTATAAGTCTGGCGCCCCGCCTGCCGCCGGACCTAGAGTGAACACTATTATCTATCATTTTCTAACATGCAATAGAGAAATGATAGACAGAATAGAATTGGCTGCTATGGGCAACAGCTCCACTTTTCATTTTTATACACTTTAGTATATTTATTATAGCTACCCCCCTGGTGTGTTTTATGGGCATCTGATTAGCTTCTATGGATAATTTTGTTTCAATGTTGTCATAAACACTTTGGGGTATAATTACTAAAGTCAGATTCTACTTGACATTTAACTAACTCAGAGGTTTTCAACCGCTGTGCAGCGGCACAGTAGTGTGTCGCGGGCGGTTGTGAAGCGTGTCGCAGCGCTAGAGCAGCTGGTCACATTAAAGAACTGCGGACCTGCCAGTGCTGCCGCTGAGCTCCTCTGAGAGGCTCAGGCACGCCCGAGCCGTGACCTGCCTAAACACGGCAGCGTGACATCACAGGTCACGCGCGCCGCGTTGCCCGCCCCAACAGTGTCTCAGCCAACCCTTACATCCTGCTCGCGGCCAGCCAGTACTACCCTCCCACCCGCAGCCACCCAGCCCTTCTTTCCCTCCCACCTGCGGCCAGTGAGTACTACCCTCTCGCCCGCGGCCAGGCAGCCCTTCTCTCCTTCCCGCCTGCGGCCAGTTAGTACTACCTTCCCGCCCGCGGCCAGCCAACCCTTCTCTCCCGCCCGCCTGCAGTGAACCAGTACTATCCTCCCGTCCGGGGCCAGCCACCCCTTCTCTCCCACCTGCCCGTGGCCAGCCAGTACATCTCTCCCTCCCGCGGCCAGCCAGCACTTTCCTCCTAGCAGCCCGCGACCAGCCAGCCACTGCTGACAGCTCTGCACCGTGAGAACCCGCAGGCAATGACAGACAGGTAAGTCTAGAAAAAAAATGATTTATTTTTGATGTGGTAGACAGTATGATTTGATTTTGTGGGGAGCAATGTGTTTTGTTTTTTTTGTGGGGGCCTATGTTGGTTTTTTTTTTTCTTTGGGGGCCTATGTTGTTGTTTTTTTTCCTGTGGGTGCCTATGTTATTTTTTTTATGTGGGGGGCCAATGTATTTGTGTGTTATTGCTGTGGAGGCCAATGGGTGTGTTTTTTATGTGAGAGCCAATGTGTATGTTTTTGCATAGGTCGCGCACGCCGCATTGCCGGATGGTGTGTCTTGGCAATTTTAAAATCTTGCATAGTGTGCCTGGAGTTGAAAAAGGTTGAAAATCACAGAACTAGCTACTAGAAGATAATAGCTAGAATCTGTAATAGCTAGAAAAGTGTTTACAAGAGATCTCATTCAAGACCTCTTGTAAGGTGTTGCTTATGGTAACAACAATTACGTGTCCTGTTGCGAAGGAAGCCATTTCAGTAAAGCGACACAAAGAGGTATAACTAATCCTACTTTTCTAAGTTTCCACTTTCCATATAAATCACGAGATCATACTTCTGCTTCTTTGCCCACTACCAACTAATAATGAGGAAGAATTATTATACACACTGTATCTTCTCAGAGTAATTTCTGTTTCTCTACAACAAAGGAATTCAGAAAAAAGGATCAAATATTCGACCTTCCAGAAGGACCTTATCAAGGTTTTGCTCCATTCAAACATATTCTTGTAAAATGGATTAGAGATGTCATTGCACAGGCCTAAAATAGGGTAACAGCATGAGACGCCAGAAAACTCACTCTACAAGAGCACTGGCATCCCCCTGGGCACACAGGGCTCAGGGCCTGATTCAGAGCCGCTCGCTAGATGCGATCGCTCGCACGATGTGTATGCAAATTGCGTAGGCAGTGCAATCGCACAGCAATGCATTAGCACGCCCAGTATTTCTTAGAGAACGATCACATAGTGTATGCAGACACCCACCAGCCTGTTTTAAGCCCATTTGTGCACGTCATGTCCAGGAAGTGTATGAAACCATCGGTACTTCGGGTAACATTGGATGCTATCGCAGCACTTGAGTTTGACCATACCCTGCCGCAAGCACTTCAGTGTAAAAACAAGCCAGGTGATGTGTACTATGATGCTGTCTTTTAATTATGCACACCTCTAAAACGCCATTGAGATGCTCAGGCACGCCTGCGTTTGCACCTCCACTCCCTCGTTTTTAATGGCCAGCCCCTGTTACCACCTACAAACGGCTTCCCCTGCCACTCACTCTGCTGGGCTGTGTATGCGCTGCGAGTGAATGCATTGTGAACTTTCGCTGAGGTATGCGCATGCGCACAATGCATACACATACGCACAATGCATACACACTGCATACTATCAGCAGCAGCGAGAGTATGCATCTTAGTGAGCGGGTCTGAATGAGCTCCTCAGACCTCAGCGGACATTTTCTGAAATGCAGCGTGGTAGTCAACACCTTTACCACACACTGGACCTCATTCACAGGCGATCGCAAGAAGTGATCGCTCTCTCTGAATGAGGGCGTCCGCTTCTGGTTTTTTGGTGCGGCCTCCTGGTCACAAGCTAAGCTGTGGGTTACCACCCACAGCTTAGCTAGCGACCAGGGTGATGATCGCGATGGTGATCACCATCGCGACCATCGTGGCTTGCGACCAGACCCTAAGGTTGGGTCTGGGCACTCGCAAGCCCCAGGGAGCTTTCTGCTCTGATCGAGCAGGAAGCTCCCCACTGACATCACTGATGATCTCAGTGCGGCTGCCCACAAAACGGTAGGCGCCTCTGTTTTGGAAACCACCCCCCCAGCCCGCCTACAAAAAGGGGCGAGCTGTCAATCAACATCGACAGCCACCCCTTTTGTAGCGAGCTCCAGAGCGAGAGAGTTTCTCTCTCGCTCCGGGGCTTGCGCACGTGCAGTGCGGCTGCTGCGCGTGCGCAGGGCCATCCATCGACCAGGTTGCAAGCACATTGGTGCTTGCGACCGTGTCTGAATGACCCCCACTGTCCTCTGCTGTTCAGCTTGGAAGAAAAATCTTTCAAGAGGATATTGAAAAAAAACAATAATAAAAACTTAACTTGGTACTATCAGTGTTAGTTATGCTTGAGCCCCCGCCCTCGTTCTTGCATTGCTTTGGTGTGTCACATTTGTTATTGCTACAATGAAGGTGATTAAAAAAAATAAAAATGAATGAACAAACTTACTGTTAATTTAATTTCTTTAAATCACTATGAAAATTGCTGAAAGGGACATAACTTATGGTACGTACACACGGTACGATTAATATGGACAATATGAATGATAACAATATTGATCATATCGTTATCGTTCATATCGTGCATTTTTCGGTGCCCAACAACCTGCGATGCGCGGGCACGTATGGTCAATATCTATATCGACCATCACCATGCATGCAGGCCAACCTGGTCTGTATCGACCAGGTTACTATAGGGACCAGCAATCGTGGATCGCGGATCGCTATACTCGTTGGTGAGTTGGTGGTGTGCTGGATGATTGATATCAATCGTCCAGCACACCAGTTAAATCGAACGATATTGTTATCGTTCATCCCGTCTGTATGCACCTTTAGAGTAGATCTGGGCAGCATGATTAGTTTCAATTAGCATTAATGCCTCAAAGCACTGAGCTCAGGGCCTGATTCAGACCCGGTCGCAAGCGCTGAGCGCTCGCAACTGGGTCGATGTTTGCCCACTGGGCAAGCGCACGACGAAGCCAGCTCCGTTGTGCGCATGCGCGAGACCCGGCTAGCGACAGGTGCTCCGTCGCTCTGGGTCTCGCACCAAAGGGGGCGAGATGTCGATGGTGACTGACAGCTCGCCCCGTTTGGTAGGTGGGCAGGGGGGGTGGCTGCCCACCTACCAACTCTGCCGTTTGGGGGCGGCTCCACTGACATCACCAGTGATGTTAGTGGGAGAGCTTCCAGCTCTATTAGAGCCAGAAGCTCTCTGGGGCTTGCGGCCACAAGACCCTACCACAAGGGTCTTGTCGCAAGCCCGATGGTCGCGATGGTATTGACCATCGCGACCATCAACCTGGCCGCTCGCAATAGCTGTGGGTGGTCACCCATAGCTATGCGAGCGGCCAGGAGGCCGAACAAAAAAAACAAACACCCTGATTCAGAGCGAGCGCTCGTTCAGAGCGTCCGTTTCTGAATCAGGCCCTCAATTCCCAGTCATAGCCAATGTGTGTGAAGTTTGTATGTTCTCTCTGTATTAGTGTGGGTTTACCCTGGGTGCTCCACATTCCTCTCACACTCTAAAAACACACTGGTTAGTTAATTGGCCTCTAACAAAACAAAAAAAAAATGATAATGTGTATGTGTGTTTGTTATAGGGAATATAGGCCCTGATTCAGAGCCGGACGCTCTGACAGAGCGCTCGCTCTGAATCAGGGCCGTCCTTCACTTTTTTTAGAGCGGCCTCCTGGCCGCTCGCATAGCTGTGGGTGACACCTCCGTATAGCAAGGAACACCTCCGTCTGGGCAGCCACGCCCCCGGCACGCCCATCAAAGGGGGCGTGCTGTCACTCACCATCGACAGCACGCCCCCTTTGGTACGAGACCCATAGCGACGGCTTGGCCGTCGCCATCCGGGTCTCGCGCATGCGCACAACGGAGCCGGTTCCGTCCTGCGCATGCGCACTGGGCCAAGATCGACCACCTTGCGAGGGCTCAGCCCATAGAGTGTAAACTAGACTGGGGCAAGGACTGAAGTGACGGCCTGAAATATTCTCAGAAAAGCGCTGTGTAATATGTGTGCGCTATATAAATAACTGTCAATTTGTTAGAGTGTACAGGTGTTTCTGAAATAGCAGGTGTGTAGTCAACCTACAGGATTTATTTATTTTTTGCAAGTAAAGTTTATTAATTTGAGACTGACAGATACATAAAAAAAAATACAATACACCCTTTCATGACAGAAAGTATCCAATACAAATGAAAACAAAATATAATAATAGTCATGTAGATACTTAAAAAAATAAATAAATAAATAAATATATATATAGATATATATATATACAGTCAGGTCCATAAATATTGGGACATTGACAGAATTTTCATATTTTGTCCTCTATTCACCACAATGGCTTTGAAATGAAACAAACAAGATGTGATTTAACTGCAGACTTTCAGATTTAATTTGAGGGTAATTACATCCAAATCACGTGAACGGTGTAGGAATTACAACGGTTTCTATATGTGCCTCCCACTTTTTAAGGGGCCAAAAGTAATGGGACAAACTAAACAATCCTAAATCTAACTTTCACTTTTTAATACTTTGTTGCAAATCCTTTGCAGGCAATTACAGCCTGAAGTCTGGAACGCATAGACATCACCAGACGCTGGGTTTCATCCCTGGTGATGCTCTGCCAGGCATCTACTGCAAATGTCTTCAGTTCCTGCTTGTTCTTGGGGCATTTTCCCTTCAGTTTTGTCTTCATCAAGTGAAATGCATGCTCAATCGGATTCAGGTCAGGGGATTGACTTGGCCATTGCATAACATTCCACTTTTTAGCCTTAAAAAACTCTTTGGTTGCTTTTGCAGTATGCTTCGGGTCATTGTCCATCTGCACTCTGGAGCGCCGTCCAATGAGTTCTGAAGCATTTGACTGAATATTAGCATATAATATTGCCCGAAACACTTCAGAATTCATTCTGCTGCTTTTGTCAGCAGTCACATCATCAATAAATACAAGGGAACCAGTTCCATTGGCAGCTATACATGCCCACGCCACGACACTACCACCACCATGCTTCACTGATGAGGTGGTATGTTTTGGATCATGAGCAGTTCCTTTCCTTCTCTTCTCATCACTCTGGTACAAGTTGATCTTTGTCTCATCTGTCAATAGGATGTTGTTCCAGAACTGTAATGGCTTTTTTAGATGTTGTCTGGCAAACTCTAATCTGGTCTTCCTGTTTTTGTGGCTCACCAATGGTTTGCATCTTGTGGTGAACCCTCTATATTCACTCTTGTGAAGTCTTCTCTTGATTGTTGACTTTAACACATATACATCTACCTCCTGGAGAGTGCTCTTGATTTGGCCAACTGTTGTGAAGGGGTTTTTCTTCACCAGGGAAATAATTCTTTTGTCATCCACCACAGTTGTTTTCCGTGGTCTTCCGGGTCTTTTGGTGTTGCTGAGCTCTCCGGTGCGTTCTTTCTTTTTAAGAATGTTCCTAACAGTTGATTTGGCCACACCTAATGTTTTTGCTATCTCTCTGATGGGTTTGTTTTAATTTTTCAGCCTAATGATGGCTTGCTTCACTGATAGTGACAGCTCTTTGGATCTCATATTGAGAGTTGACAGCAACTGATTCCAAATGCAAATGTCACACCTAGAATCAACTCCAGACCTTTTACCTGCTTAAATGATAATCAAATAATGAGGGAATAGCCTACACCTGTCCATGAAATAGCTTTTGAGTTGATAGTCCCATTACTTTTGGCCCCTTAAAAAGTGGGAGGCACATATTGAAAGTGTTATAATTCCTACACCGTTCACCCGATTTGGATGTAATTACCCTCAAATTAAATCTGAAAGTCTGCAGTTAAAGCACATCTTGTTTGTTTCATTTCAAAACCATTGTGGTGGTGAATAGAGGCCAAAATATGAACATTCTGTCAATATCCCAATATTTATGGACGTGACTGTATATAAAATATCCATTTAAACAAGGCGTATAAGCAACATGAAAAATAGACATAAAATACAACCAAAAATAGAAACAAACAAAGAATAAGAAAAAAGGAGAAACAAGAAAGAAAAGAGAGAGGGAAGGGAAATAGTGGGAAAAGGATGACATCGGGCTAGGGAAATCCAAAGTCTAGAATCAAACCACTTAGAGGGGAATAGGATCTATAACAGACATGTGAGGGATTTGTATCAGTTTGACTCGCAAAATTTCAACCAATTACACCAAATTGCTGAATAGGTCTTAAACTTGTCAGGAGAAGACATAATAATATCATCCATTATCCTATAAAATTCTAACCTCTGAAACCAGTCAACAAGGATCGGAGGTGAGATGGATCTCCACCGCACGGGAACTACAGCCTTAGCCGCACTGTTAAGATATTTCAAAAGCGATTTATTTATATATAGATAACGGTCTATGAATTAGGGAGCTCATTCAGACCCACTCACTATACACACCATGCGTATGCAAATCCAGCGCATGCCCAGCAAGGCAGGCGATCACACAGCAAGGCATTAGCACACCCACTATGTCTTGGCGTGCGATCACTTAGTGTATGCAGACGCCAACCAGCCATTCTTAAGATGCCCACTTGCGCATGTCATCTCCTGGAAGTGCATGAAAACATTGGTACATTGAGCACCATCAGATGCGATCGCAGCGCTTGAGGCTGACTATACCCTTCCGCAAGCACTGCAATCACTTCAGAGTGAAATCCCACCAAGTGACGTGTACTATGACGCTTCCTTTTAATTATGCACACCTCTGAAACGGCGTTTAGACACTCAGGCAGGCCTGCGTTTGCACATCCACTCCCCCGTTTACAGTGGCCAGCCCCTGTCACCACCCACAAACGGCTTCTCCTGACACTCACTCTGCTGGACAGTCTATGCGCAGCGAGCATACGCATACCGATCTCTTGCACTGGTTCGCGCACACGCATTGCGATGCATATGCAGATTGCAAATATCGGCCAGCTACAAGCGTTCGTATCATAGCGAGCGGGTCTGAATCAGCTCCTAGGTTCAAAAGCCAAAATTCAGGTCCGCCTGCAACATCAGGAACAATATCACGTACAGCCAAAATCACCTCATCCCAGAATATCTTCAGGACTGGACAGGACCACCATATATGAAGGGGGTCCCCAAGTCTGTACCCCATCTCCAACAACTTGCGGACACTCCGCGATATATCTTAGACATAATGGATGGACAGGCAATACCATCTATAAATAACCTTAAAGTGAGTCTCGATGGTCAGTATGCTAATGGAACTAATCCAAGACTTTTCAAAGATAGAATGCCATTGGTTGTCGCTGATGACCAAACCGAGATCTCTCTCCCATTTATTTGAACAGCCTGGCAGCTGTGAGAATCAGATCTCAATTAAGAGTTTATAAATTATGGATATTACATGAGAGGGATAAGACTGCGATAAAACTAGCTGCTCAAAAGGCAACAAGCTTTGAGACCCTACAGAAACATAGAAACACAGAATTTGACGGCAGATATGAAACACTTGGCCCTCCTAGTCTGCCCCATTTTTAAACATATTGTTACCTCAAACCTTATTGATCCTTACTTCTTCTGAAGGATATCTTTATGTCTATCCCATGCATGTTTAAATTGCTCTAATGTCTTAGCCTCTACCACCTCTGATGGGAGGCGATTTAACTTGTCCACTACCCTTTATGTGAAGTAATTTTTCCACAAATTTCCCCTGAACCTACCACCCTCCAATTTCAGAACATGTCCTCTTGTTCTAATACTTCTCTTTCTTTGAAGAATGTCTCCTTCCTTTACCTTGTTAAAACCCTTTATATATTTGAACGTTTCTATCATGTCCCCACTTTCCCTTCTCTGCTCTAAATTATACATATTAAGATCTTTTAGTCTTTCCTGGTACGTTTTGTGGTGTAAACCTTGCACCATTTTAGTTGCCCTTCTTTGTACAGTCTCTAATGTATTAATATCCTTCTGGACATACGGCCTCCAGAACTGAACACAGTATTCAAGATGAGGACGTACCAATGACCAATACAGTGGTATTATCACTTGTTTCTTTCTACTACTGATTCCTCAAGCATCTGACTTGCCTTCCTCATTGCTTTGTTACAATGTTTGCTTTCCTTTAAGTCACCTGAAAGAAGTTCTTTTGATTGCAGGAAGTGTTTTATTTGGAGATAACGCCACATCTCATTATTAGGCAAGGTCCAATTAACTTGAATATAAGCAAAGAACAACACTCCGGAAGGACCATACAACTGACTCACCCGTGAAATGCCGGCCTGTGACCAACATTTAAAAGCCTGTCTCAAGTTACCTGGGGGAAATGCAGGATTATCAAATAGCAAAGTTAAAGAAGAGTAAATTGAGGAATGCATTCAAGATCCCTAATTAGTTTTCATACCATTAATGTGGGGCCTAAAGTCGGGTGAGAAACTGAAGGCAAACGCGGGAGTCAAGGCAAGACAGATAAGGGAGAGTGTGTAGAAAATGTCGAAGCTGGATAATTGTCTGAGACAGAATCAGTTTTAAAATTTGATTGGAGCGACGCCATCTTGCGAATGGCGACAAGACTCCATCTTAGAAATAGGTCACACAGCGCCATTTTGTCAAAACCACATAGTACACAAAACACAACGCAAAATTGCTAATAAGTAGTACGGCCAGCTTTTTAACAATCTTCCCCAAATACATACTGACGGTGTCTGACATACGTAAAAATGACTTTCCAACACATTAAAATCACCACAGACTTAAATATGAACAGCATTAAAAAGTAGCAAATTAGTGGTGTTTTCCCTGCATTCACATTAACACATACACGTGATGTTAAACAGTGCACAACGCAAAATAGCTAATTATTAGCACATTCAGCTTTTTAGCGATCCCTACACAACCAATACCGACTTAGGGCCTGATTCAGACCCACTCGCGAGCGGCTGTCCGCTCGCAAGTGGGTCGATGGTCTGCACTGAGCATGCACACGACGGAGGGAGCTCCGTCGTGCGCATGCGCCAGGAAAGTCCTTCGCTCATTGTGTCTGATCAAAGGGGCGTGCTGTCGATGTTGAGTGAGAGCACGCCCCCTTTGGTGGGCGTGCCTCCCTGACAGGGGCGTTCCCAAGGGAACGCCTACCGTCAGAAGCCGGCCCACTGCCATCACTAGTGATGTCAGTGGGAGTGATTTTGGCTCTGATAGAGCCAAAATCACTCCGGGCCTTGCGGTTGAAAACCTCAACCGCAGGCTCCGGCTCGCAGTGGCGATGGTCACGACCATCGCGGCCATCAAACTGCACGCTCGTATAGGCTGTGGGTGGTGACCCACAGCTATACGAGCGTCCAGGAGGACGCTCCATAATTATGGAGGGCGGCCCTCATTCAGAGTGTGCGCTCTGCTCAGAGCGTACGGCTCTGAATGAGGGCCTTAGTCCCATACACTCAGAGATACCTTTCCAGCTTAGTATTGCTCGCTAAGTACCCCACAGACCCCCAGACGCACAACGGTATTTAGTGTCGTTCTCCCTTGCATACATACACTTAAAGCAATAGTTCAGTAGTGCAAAAGGGTTATTATTACATGATTCATTAACAATGCCAGCGTGTAAAGAAATTACTGTTTTCTACAACTAAGGTTTAGTACATGATAAGTAAACCGTGTTTAGTGTCTTACTGATCTACTCTGTCTCAACAGCTTTCCGGTATCATCGGTGAGAAGATCGCAACATGCATTCTCAACTTATGGACTGTAGAGAGTTAAAACACTAAAATGTACTGTGTAATGTTAGCAGCTTAGATTTGCATGCGGCGGGAAAAAGGATACAAAGGGAGGTTGGAGACCGTTTGTATCCATTTGAAATTGTCCAATAAATGATCCTGTAACCAAGACAACTTTAAGAAGAACCAATGGAATCACTCCAATCTTATCTATTGTATTCCCAATCCCTGCAATGGTATAAATGTGCGTACAGACTTCAATCTGGAGTCTTCTTGCTGATGCTGTTGACGGAGGTCTCTTGTTGATGCCGGAAACTGGTTCCAGTGCGCGTGCGTATGTATAACTGTACCTTGGGTCTGTATAATTTCTTTGCCCTAAATTGCTTTAGATCACAGCGTGTAACCTACTGTTTTTATGTTGAATATTACACTTTGTGCATTGGAAACGCATTTCAATGTCTGAAGGTTTTTATTTTACTGTATGACTGCGTATGCAAATAGCGTTAACTTAGGAGGTATAGGCAGGATCGTATAAAGGTTTAGAAGGTATAGGCAGGATTGTTCAGAGGTTTAAAGTTAGTATCGTTAAAAAGAACCCTCAATAGTCACCTATTGTTTAGTCGATCCTGCTCTAGACCAATCTAAAATTCTACTGAGCATGACTGCCTCAAAATAAGTGCTAAAATGAGGGAGTTGGAAACCACCTAAGTAGCATGTTCTAAACAAAAACCATGTTTAAATCACGGCGTTCTCCACCCCACACAATTTCTAACTACACGATGAAGATCTGAGAACCAGCTATGTGGAATCAGCACTGGTAAAGTTTGCAATAGATAAAAGTACTTGTGGTAAAATATTCATTTTAATTACATTAATCCTTCCGCACCAGATGCCCCTGGTCACCCATAGAGTAAGGTCCTGTCGGAATTTTTGCAAGAATGGGAACAAAGTTAAGTATATACACCTCAGAAAGGTCTCTGGGAAGATGGACACCTAAGTACTTTAAATGTGAGGGGCTCAATGTAAATGGGAAGGCCTGTTGCAAGTCTGTAAGCACAGCAGAAGAAATGGTAAGATTCAGAGCTATTGATTTAGAGTAATTAATTTTAAAGACGGATAATTCTTTCAAGTTGGGAAGAGATACCGTGGGGTTTGTAATAATCACCAAAAGATCACTGGCGAAAAGAAATAACTTATGTTCTGAGTCTCCTATACTTAAACCCGAGATATTACGATTAGCTTGTATAGCTCACGCCAAAGCCTCTATGCACAATACAAACATTAATGGGAACATAGGACAACCGTTTGAGATCCGAATAGGCTCAGAAAAATCTCCATTTACCTTAACCCTTGCAGAGGGTCTCCTGTACAATGCCAAAATCCCAGATAACTATGTCAATTGTAAACCCATATGCTCTAACAAGCCTCGCATAAATGCCCAACCAACGCGCTCAAATGCTTTTTCCGCATCAGTCGCTAAAAGCATCGTGGACATAGGTGATTTGGCTGCCAGAAGTATTAGATTTATCATTTTGGTACTATTGTCTCGAGCCTCACGACCTAAGACAAAACCAACTTGATCTGTATAAAATCAATGTTGGCAACAAAAACTTCAGCCTATTTGCTATAAGTTTTGCGTAGAGTTTAAGGTCCACATTTAAAAGAGAAATTGGCATATAGCTAGGACAGCAAGAGGGATCTTTCCCCTCCTTAGGTAGAATGGTTATATGAACCTCTACAGACTGAGCGGACAAATGATTCTTATCCAAGACTGCATTAAATGCTCGGAGCATTAGGGGTATTAAAGCATCACTAAAAGTCTTGTAATAGGAGGAGATCAGAAACCTGTCTTGACCAGGACTCTTGCCAGGAGGGGGAAGTCTTAATTGCCTCTCCTCTCCAAACTCCTCCAGTGCAAATGGCCTATCTAAATTTATGGCTTCTTTCTCTGATAGTTTGGGAAAGTTAATGCTCAAGAGATATGTAGCTATTGCCTCGGAACCTACCCCAGTTACTGACCCAGGTGGATCCTCTGCCAGGTTATAAAGACTGGAGTAATACAAATGAAACGCCCTTGCAATTTCAAAGGTTAGGCGGCAATCATGCCCGGTAACATCCATATGGACTGCATGTGCATTGAGGCCTATTCAGCTTGCAAAGCCCTGGCTAGAATTGAAAATAACGATTCCTACATTTACGATAATCCAATTTAATTTTATCCGCCATAAGTGTATTCAGTGACCTCCAAGCCTCAGTGAGCTCTGCAAGAACATCACCATACAGGGAGGATTTATGGGAAGCCTCCAGTGTCAGAATCTTCTGCAAGAGCAGCAACTTTTGTCCCTCCTTCTGGTTTTTTTTTTCATGTAGAAACAAAGTTGAACCAGTTTACCCCTCAAAACACACTTATGTTCTTCCCACAGCACGATAGCTGACATGTTAGGATTATCATTGAGGGAGATATAATCATCCACTCACTGTTTCAATTGGTCCCTACAATATGAATCCTGAAGGAGAAGTTCATTGAGTCTCCATGAATAGCGAGCAGGTGGAGGATGGCATATCTTAGGCGTGAGGGACACTGGGGCATGGTCTGACCATGTATTATGCCTAATCTCCGCCTCGCCCAACATAAGCAAATGTTTCTGTTCTATGAACAGATAACGCTGGAGTATACATTGTGGGGGTGGGAGAAAAAAGTATAATTGCGGTCCGTGGTTCGTTGTAACCTCCATATATCTACTAACTGATGTTCATGTAATAACCGTCAAACTCTGCGGTGCTGTTTATCAGGGCGATTTGAGGAATTAGAATATGAGTCTAGCAGAGGATGTAGAATCCAGTTAAGGTCCCCTCCAACCTCCAGAATACGTGAACCTGGTCGAGCAGTTTGTCTAGAAAATTGGATTGATTCACGTTCAGAGCATTAATATTGACAAATGTAAAAACCTGATTATGTAATGTACATTTAATCATTAAGGCTTTACCTTCTGAAAGGATATGCATTTCAACATTAGACAGAGGAAGACAGTGAGCAAAGAGAATCACCACCCCCAGAGTCTTACCTAGACTATTGTCACTGAAATATGCATATTGGAAGTCTCGATTACGAAGAGACGGGGCTTTATCTTCCTGAAATTGAGTCTCCTGAATGAAGGCCATATCCGCTCTGTCTGCCCTAGTTCCCTGAGAAGTCTAGACCTCTTTTCAGGATTATTTAGTCCTTTAGAATTTAACAAAAGTTTAAGGGTCATCAAGGCAGACAAAGAGGGGGATTCTCAACATAACCCAAAAAGATGAAGAGAAACACAGATATACAGGTATACCAAAACCCAGTGAGGGACAGGAGGGAGAATACAAGGAAAAGAAAGGAAAGACGAGGGGGAAACCAGAAAAAATAAAAGAAAAAGAAAGTCAAATAATCAGAACAACAAAACAAAAATAAAAACATGTTCAAATAGAAATAAACATACATAATACCGCTCCCAATGATTGTGGTATAGGGGCACTGGGGGAATCAGTGCCAGTGACAAGCAAAAAAGTACAAAAAATATAGATATATATGCATACACGTTCAGCTAGACATATGTAAAAGGGGCAAACATCGATAGCTGAGAAACATAGAACGTCCCTAAATACAAAGAAGTCAAGGCAAAAAAAAAAAAAGACTAGGAATCATAATAAATAATATGAACAAATGAATCCGTGTAAAACACTTAAGTGCAATCGCTCAAACAAACTAACGGAAACCCTACCCATAACTTCCTATAAAGAGTATGAACATAAGGATAAAAAGAAATGTAATACGAAAGGCTCACCAATCATGAACCTCACTGTGCAATATAGATTTAAATAAGGCAGAAATGTAAACAAAAGTTTCTGAATGATATAAAAAATTTTTATAAATTAAATCACTGCCTTACCGCTGGCAAAGAACAAGGCGGTTGACTTGATATACTCAAACAACATACCAGCTATGTGGCGATTAAAAAACAGAAACCTTATTACAACAGTCACTCAGGTGAAATTATAACATTTATTATCGGCAGGGGATAGTGGTGGAATTTTTCACCACTATCGGATGATTGAACTATCTATAATTTTTTCTATATCATGTTTGCCAATTTTTTCCTGAGCTAATTTCAATCGTGTATGATGATTATCACGTGTTACTTTCAGAACATGTTTGAACCCAATGTCTAAAATGGTATGATTAAGTGATAACTTGTACACGGTGTTATCTACATCACTATTCTCTAGACAGGATAGTATTTAGTACTGATCATTCAACCTATGATGATTTACACATGTATCATATTATAGGTGCAATTTATGTCAACTAGGTCTGACTTAAGTGTATTTTTTTCTGCACTATAGGACCCAGAACATCTTTTCAGGATAAGATAACACTTATTCTTGTCACCATATGTTTGTGTTGTGTTATGTTATTGTCGCATTTCATGCGAGTACCCTTCTCTACAAATATTTTATATACTTATATTAAAAGTTACGTTTTAGTTGTATCACTTATTATTTATGATGGATTAGTACCCCACCTAGGAGAGTACCCTTTTCTCTTTCCATTAACCTATACTCCATTTACTCTCATGGGAGCACCTCTGAGAAACCTATTATATTAATTCTCTCATATTTATTACTTATCACAGCAGTACATCCATCATTTATCTTTTTTCTGTATTTTTTCTACATGAGGTCATTGTGCCAGTGCTCAAGTCGTGTCCCATTCCCCTTACACCCCCCCAAATTATCAGTCTGGTGCAGTCAGATGGAGGGGGGGACTGCCTCCGTTTATGGTGCCGTCTGGAGTTCTGCACCTGATGAAAGTCCATCACGTGAAGAGGTATGCAGGAGAGATGGAGGAACAGGAAAAATATCGTCCCATTCTTGGAGCACCGGCGCAGTTAAGTCCAGGGCAGAACAAAAGTATCAAGGACAGATGAGTTGCAAAGCACAGCCGACTTGCCATTATGCGATGATTGGGGCCAAGCGGAAATAACCATTTATATTTCCTATCACTGGAACATAAAGCTTCCATTAAAAGTCGTAGTAGTCGACGTTGCTGGAGCGTGTGCCAGGAAAGATCTTAGAAAATTTGGACACGATGACCATAAAAATCCACCCCCTCTACGGTGCAAAGTTTCCACGAGATCTCTTCCCGTGGTCTGTCAGTTGAAACTCCATGCGGCTTCAATGCTATATGAGCCCTAACCAACGTGATCAGAGCACTGGAATCATTACCCAATATTTCATTGAAAATCTTAGTTAACACATCGATCAGACCCTGTGTTGGCACATCTTCAGCGATGCCGCTAATCCTAAGATTATTTCTATGGCCTCTGTTGTCTAAGTCATCTACTCTTTGTTGCAGGAGAGACAGACCTTTAGCCTGAGCTTGGACCGAATCCTGCAAGCTTTGTAAATCCTCAATCACAGCCTCCCTGCCCTCCTCAAGAGTCACCAGCCTAGTTGTCAATTGAGAGATGCCCGCCTGAGCGTTGCCAACTTCCTTTCGAACTGACTCCCGAAGTTTAACTTCCAGCATCTCAAAATCCCGCTTGGAGGGGAGCTCTTGTTTGGTTGGTAGAGATTGAAGGTGCATGATAGACGAGAGGTTAGGGGTCTCTGTCTGAGCACTGCTTGCAGATTCTCCGATCTGTGATGGACTTGGGGAAGGAGGCAATCCCGGTGAGGGAGGCAGTGATGGGGTGTAGCCGAAGATGAGGCAGGAGATGATGTAAATCAGAATGAAGAGATGGTTTGGGGGTAACCAATTTGGATGATCCGTTTTTATTCTTGCCCAGGATTTATTTTTCATTGTAGTATAATTACTAAAGTGCGGGATTTTAGAAGTGTAGATGTTGCTCGTAGCAACCAATCAGATTCTAGCTATTATCTTCTAGAAGTTGCTAAATGTCAAGTAGAATCTGATTGGTTATTATGGGCAACATCTTCACTTCTAAAAACCTGCACTTTAGTAAATAAACCCCATTATGTGCAAAGATGCAAGCACTTTAGGTAGCCGTCTTTCAATTACTGCTGAAGCAAGTGAAAATTGACATGAGCAAAGACTGCACAGTTTAGACATACTGCCGCTGTAGCCTGTTACTTTGGATAGTCATGTCAAGAACTTGTGCAGACCATCTAATAGCACAAAATTGTGCAGCCTAGAACCATGCCCCCTACTGAGTACGATCTTGTCAATTGTGTAAAGATGGGTATACACTGCACAGATATATCTGCAGATGATGGTCGTTCATACACACTGACCATCATCTGCTTCTGGCCACGGGTCCCGCCCCCCTCCCCACGGCCTCTGCTGCATGTGTATGGGCGGTCGGTAGACCGCCGAAACACACTGCCCGATGGGACAGATATATTTGCCATCGGCTGTGCAGCACAGCTGATGCGATAGATCTGTGAACAACGTCGCTGGTACACACTGGCCGACAGGCACCAGATATATTGGCATTTATCTGCCAATATATCTGTCAGTGTGTACCCAGCTTAATACTGCCTAAAGAAGGACATTCCCTACCTGCAGGCAGGGGCGTATTTATAATGGGTGCAGGGTGTGCGGGGTACCTGGGCCCCTGGAGGCCCCGCACCACTCACCCTGCACCAATATTATTTAAAAATCACCTGTCCATGGTCCCGCAGCCATTTTTCCGGCATTCTGCGCATGTGCAGTAGACTCTGGGTACACTCTAGTGCCCAGAGTCTATTGCTTCTGCGGTGGCTGGCCAGCCGCGTCAGCCCGCGAGAGAGGAGAGGGCCCTGCACGGGGAATGCACACGGGCCCTCTCCTATCTTAAGACGCCCCTGCCTGCAGGTCTGGTAAACCTAACTGATTAAAGCCCAGGATAAATAAAATACTTCATATTTTTACATTTAAGGTCAGTTCTAATAACATTGTGAACGTAATATTGAGACGTTTAACTGTTATGGGGGGCATCCACTAGACGATTTTATCCCTGTCCAACCTCTTAACGATTTTCCCTTGAAGTTTCCCTTGAAATATGATCTTCCACTCTGAACAATGGGCCTGATTCAGAGCCGTTCGCTATTTGCGGTCGTTCGTTCAAAAACAAGGGGTGGCTATTCAAATGATCCGTTCGCAAATTGCAGTCTGTTCACACCTCTAAGTCTGAACGAGCGAGCAAAACATACGCTCGTTTATTTGTTAAAAACGCCCCCTGGCCGCTCGCACCATACGTCATGTCCGCTATTTATTAGATTAATCGAGTACATCGACCAGCGTATGAACTGCTCGCTATTCTTGTGGTTGGTTTTTGCTACCACAATTTTGCGAACAGTTCTGGCTTAAAAAAAACCCAGTGACGTGGTCAATGACGCTGCTGTTTTAAATATGCACACCCATAAAACGCCCGTTTTGACCTTTAAGCACGCCTGCGTTCTGATTTCCACTCCCCGTTTTCAAGCACCTTCCCCTGTTACCACCCACATACGCCTCATCCTGTCACTCAAATTATCAGGCATTCGCTATTTTGCGAGCACATGAATTTCGGCCGCACTGACTGGTTCGCGCATGCGTATAACGATCCGTACGCATGCGCAGATGTGCGAACATCGCTCGGAACGAGCGTACTGCCGCTAGCGAGTGGCTCTGAATGAGGGCCAATATGCAAAAGATCTAACAATAAACTATGTTGTTTTAATCTGTGATTGAAAGCTTTCAGCTATAGTGGGCAGACAGTGGTTCATCGTTTGATCGTTCAGCGTGAACGATGTGTAAACGATTTGTAAGCAATCAAGTGAAATTGACCTGCATGTTCAGTCGATGGAGGAGACGATCAAACGACCAGCGGGAGCGCGCATCGTTAGAAACAATTACTGCACGATTTGCAAACGATGTTCGAACGATTTTATCATTATCGTTCAACTTTATCGTCTAGTGGATACCCCCCTTAAGTCATTATCCATTCTCTCTTCTCTTCCTCTACTTTTATATACTTTATAGAACCGGAATGAGATTGAAATGCCGGCTCTCGCCTCTCCAGCCCCCCCTACCTAACCCTCCTTTAGGGGTGCCTAAGTCTAACCTCCCCCTCCCTGCACCCTAAACCTCCCAGGGGGGTGCCTAACCCTAACCTCCCCCATAGTGCCTAAACGTAACTCCCCCTTCCCCTACGCGGGGGTGCCTAAACCTAAGTCCCCCCCCCTGGCGGTCCCTAAATTTAACCCCTCCCCGGCTACATAGGTACTTACCTCCAGTGGTGGACGATTGGTCCGACTTCGGGATTAACATAGGCGTCGGTATTTCGACGCCTATGTTAAATCCCCTGCCGGGATTGTAGTGTCAGTATTGAGACTATCAGCCATGCGGCTGCCGGACTCATAACTACATCCCATAGAACCATCAGCAATACATATCTTAATTAAAAAAAACTAAATAAATGAAAAAAGAGGTGTGAATACAAAAGTAAATATCCCAGTTAAATTTTGGTTAAAAAAACTCACAATCTAAACATTATCAGTGCTAGTTTTAGTTATGGAAATGTAATAACAGTACGCACACACACAAGATATATAAATACAACTATTATTTTCTCAAGATATTTAAGTTACATATTTAAGTTATATAAACATAAGTACATGTTTACCAAACACATTGACATTAAAAACAATTTATATTTTACTTGAACTGCAGTTAGCACTATAAAATGAAAAACATGAGAAATGACTTTGACACACATCTACATCACATATTTCAGTGTTTATCTTGATACACTTTTACGAAAGACATATATTAGCAATAAAACCATCAGCTACAATCGCTTTTCACATAGCTCCGTGTGCAGCAGTGGAAGCCCCCTCTTCATCAGTTTGGCGCCACAATATTCTACTCCGAACGACACGACTGACATCCAAGCACACAGTGACTACTACCCCACTACCTCTCAGCCTCACACACGCTGACGTGTCTTTCTTACAACTGCAACCTGGAAGCACAAGGCTGTTGAAGGCGGAGCTATGACGTCATCCTGAGAACGCTGTATACTTACCTATGAACGAGGCGCATGTGCGGGTCAGGCGGAGGGGGCGGGTGATAAATAGCGGCTGTGCGGCGGCGGCGCTCTCTCTGAGTCAGTGTGTGAGGGAAGCGGCAGTAGCAGCAGCACCAGGTTTCGGCCCGATCCTTAGTCTCTATACTTCTTCCTACCGTCACGTCATGGCTTCCTCCGGTGCTCAGACCGCACAGGCAGCTCCTGCTCTGCAGAGAGGCATCGTCAAGATGGTGAGGCGCCCAGGACACTCGGTGCCCAGCTGGGACGTCTGCATGGGTCGTGGGGACAGAGAGCTGTGCTAGGGGGTAGTCGTGGAGGAGGCGTTAGCGCACCGGTAGCTGCCTGTCAGGGGGACATGTTACAGGACAGCGGGCACCGGTCTTTGGGAACTTCCGTGCAGTGCTGGAAGTTGGGCACAGCTGAGGCACGATGGCAGCTAAATGCCCCGCTGTTCCCGGCCGCTAGTAATCTATTGGAGCACACCGGATGGGTCTTTCCTTACCAGCTGGGAGTGTGGGGGAACGTCTATGACTCGTAGTAATAAGGAGGCAGCATTGGGCTACCTGTGGCACGCCAGCTGTTGTGGAACCACAAGTCCCATCGCACGTTGCCAGCTGATACTTGGCTGCGTAGTTCCCCAGCCAAGGGGCACATCTCTCACCTCGTTTTGAGCAGCAGTGATCTTTATTATGCGGCTATGCACAATGAACTAGTGACCTTTACCAAGAGAGGAGAGGGGGGGGGGTCGAAAGCGTTCCCCCCTCCACCCTCTGTCCTGATTAGTCAATTTTCCCCCTGTCCTGTCTGATCCATAATTCACCCCTGTCTTAATGTGTCATATTTCCCCCTGGTCTGTCTGATCCATAATTCCTCCCTGTCCTGATGTATGTCCTATTTCCCCCTGTCCTGGTCTGTCTGATAATTCCCCCTGTCCTGTCGTATTTCCCCCCTGGTTTGTCTGATCCATAATTCCTCCCTGTCCTGATGTATGTCCTATTTCCCCCTGTCCTGGTCTGTCTGACCAATACTATCTATCTTACAGCAAGTCGTAGCTGTTTGTGATTCAGAACCTGGTGTGCATAGGTGGCATGGTACTGTACCCAGGAAAGTGGGAGTTGTGAGGTTGGACTTAGTCTTAGATGTTCTGCTGGAATTTGTTACTTTATAGATACATATTAGGATCTGATTTTCTATGAAATTTAGATGTCTTATGTAAATGGTGACGGAATTGGCTAACTACAGCAAGCACTGAGGACCAGATAATGGGGGTTAACTGGGGATAGCAGAATGTCTCTTTAAAGACTTGGTTAGAATGTTGCTACTGATCTTAAGCCCCAGTGGTTTATTTTCCCAGCAACAGCAAGAAACATCCTGGGGCTTTGTAGTCTCAAATATAGTAAAAAGTGTAATTTTAAACTATCTGGTGCTAAGAATCTAGGATCACAGCAACAAATTTGTTTATTTTGATGCCTGTGCTTCCTGCGTAAGTTTGGGGTTTGTCTAGTTTCAGATGGGGACTTGATGCTGTAGACCAGCCAGGTTACACAAGTCTAGTTATACAGAAGTAAAATATTTTGTCTCTATATAATTTATGTAGTTTATCAACAAAGCTGCTAATAAGTTAAGGATTTGGCTAACTTTGAAATCTTGTTGCACCTGACATTAAACTCTGTGGTAGTTATAAGATTTATCAAAGAAATTTAATTCTTTATTCAAAGGATTTGTTTTCTTATAGGTGCTGAGGGACTGAAGTTGGGATATTTCCAATACTTTCCTTGATAAGTATATGAAAGTGACTTGTTAGAGGGCACTGTTGGAGACTAGTTCCCTGTTCTGCAAAGAATTTTCATATTTATTGCACTTCATGTTTTGACCTTGTCATAGTATGGGACTGACCACTTGGACAAGCTTTAGAGAAGCTGAAGTGTGAAAGCTATGCATTGCTCCAACAAATTGCTTGCCTGAGCTCACCCCAAGAACCCCTAAGTGAATACTAGAAATGCATATGATGGGTGTGCTCTTGGTGCTCTTTGTGAAAATGGGAAATAGAAATAACCTTCTCTGAACAGGATAACGTGGGGTCACTAAAACTCGGAACTAGATTAGGACTTGTAACCCAAGTGCTGAGCAGAAAGAATGATTAAAGAAAACATAGAACAAAATTAGATAGCCGCACTTTGTCCACATGTGGTAGGCTTAATCAGAAGATAAAGTAATATCACATTGCAAAAGAACCATGTAATTAAAAAAAATATATATATAATAAAAAAATATATAAAAGAAAATCAGGGCATCCACTTATGCAAGTTAACAATCAATTTGCAAAATCAAACTATATATGTATCCACAGGAATTCACATGAAGCTAACAAAGTAGCCAAGTATAATAATTGATAGTATATATCTTAAAAGCACAATACCAATTATTTACTAGAGGTGGGTGCCCACACACACAATTTATATTTACAATATAAACTCTGTAGCAATCATGCTATTTCTTGTGGTTCCTGATGTTTGAATATAGTTTAGGCTGCCTTAAGGCCCCCATTCACGGGGCAATTTTTCACCCGATATGGCCGTTTCCGACTGATCGTAACGACCAATTGTGTGAAAAGTAGTGTGTTAATACACTATTATGGTGCGCGTCCCCGGAGTTGTGTATCTGCATCGTAGATCAGATGCTTATGCAGAAAGATTTTGACCGAACAGTACGATGTGACACATCTTAATACATCAGATTGTATGGTCGTTTGTACAATCTTCCCTTTTCTAAATACAAATCGTACAGAAAGTCAAGGGAAGAATTTTCAAGGGAATTGTATGAGAGATCGGATCAGATACAAATCGCCCAGTGTATGGGCACCATACGTTGTTGGTCATAAATCTTAGCTGTAGGGAGACTAATAAATAGCCAGAAAACACCCTGGCAGTAAAATAAGTGTAGATCCACACAGTGCTAATCTTAGTCTGCTTCCTAGTTATGTTAAGACCGAATGGCAACCCTGTACGGTCACACAATAATATAAATTGTGTGTGTGGTTACCCACCTCTAGTAAATAAATGGTATTGTACTTTTAGGACATATGCTATCAATTATGCATGGTCACTTTGTTAGCTTCAGGTGAATACCTGTGGATACGTAAATAGTTTGATTTTGCACATTGATGGTTATCTTGCATTAGTGGATGCCCTGATGATTTGATCTTTTCTATATTACGTTTGTATATATGCTCTAAAATTAGTTTTTTTTGAATAACACTGTTCTTTTGCAATGTGAAAATATTTAGCTTCTGATTAAGCCTACTACATTTGGAGAAAGCATGGCTATCTAATCTTGTTCTAACTAGAACTCTGAAGGGGTGTGGTAAGTATTACCACCGGACGCATGGCCGGCGGTTCAAATCCCGACAACAGCTGCCCGTCAAGGGTGAAAATCCCAATCGTCCTAAGGTAAGTATCGCTAACCAAATTCCCTACCCTAACCCTCCCTTAGGGGTGCCTAACCCTAATCCCCCCCTTCCCTGCTGCCTAAACCTAAGTCTCCCGGGGGGGGGTGCCTAACCCTAAGACCCCCTGGGAGCCCTAAGCCCCCCCCCCCCCCGATGCTCGCGTCCGGCTTACCTTCGTATTGTATGCTGGGCGTCGGTCTTCTGGCATCTGATTAATGACAGGCGTCGAGTTTTCGACTCCTTTCATTAGTACCACGCCGGGATTAGTGTCTGGAAGCCAGCGGTCGGGATTTAGACCATCTGCTTCCGGACTACATCCCCTCTGAAGGCTGGACTCCAAGTATATTTCTTTGAAATAAGGTATATAATTAGTCTTTAAACAGCTGAGGATATTCACCATCAGAAGCATGACAGGTCCTTATAATTCTGCACATTTAAGTAGGGTGATGCCACATTGTGTCCAGGGAAGTTTTTTCTGTTTCCCATTTTCACAAATAGGGCCAAGAGCACACCTCTCATAGGTATTTATAGCATTCACTTAGACAAGCTTGCTGGAAATGTTATCTTTTGCAGCAAGACCTTTAAAGTGATGTAATATAGTTTGAAAATATTTATTAATTAGTGCAAGTGTTATGAAAGTAGCAAGTTTCATTGTGTAATAGTTGTTTATCGTTTATGTTAAATGACAGGTTAAACTGTGGTTTATCTTTAATACCTTTTGTTCATTAGATACCTCGAGTTCGTGAGTGCATTTTATTTTCATTGAGGTTACCCCTTAACAGTCATTACATTGATACAAATTAGGCCAGTTATCTCAAACTAGATATTGGCATGTATTGTAAGCTAGTATCCTGTGGATGTATAACTTGTATAAAACTGCCCTGTTTGAGACCTGCCATGGATTATCTGTGCTGATTTCTATTTTGCTTTCACTAGCTAAAGTGTGCAAGTGAGACTGGTAAGCACTAGGGGGTCATTGCTCTCTGCAAAGTGAGTAGCTGATGCATTTGTGCTTCAGATTAAGCTATTCTGAGTACCATTTTAGAACCTGGTTAATTTAGTGATAATCCATATTTTTCTGTGTAGAAACGATAAATCTTTATTGAGTCAAATTTAAGCCTATCACCTCTTTATCACGTCTGTCTAGCCAAAGATCTTTAAATTCATCCAGTACGGAGTAAATGCATAAGCTGTTACAGTTGCCGTGTGTTTATGCTCAAGAACATTCTATGGATGTTTATAACATTTGTGTGGAATACTTTTTGGCCTATAGTAGCACAGCACATTATGTGTACAGGGGTGTCCTACACCTAGCGTATATCCGCCAACTGGCACGAAATGCCAGGCGCCATTCGCTCAACAGTGAGAGGAGACTAGCATCTTAGTCTTTTTTTGTGCAGATTCAGACTGTCGCACACAGATGTACAAAGGTCAGAGTGGTGCTCTGCGTACACTAGCAAAACAGGTGTCTTCCAGTAGTTTTGTGTGTATAGGATGCATGTTTTGAGCAAATAGCCGCTCGGTGTGACAGTCCTCCTGGACCTGGCGCACTGAGGGGCTATTTGGCGTGACTTCAGCAGCACTGTCTGAGGACACTCCTGTCTAGTTCTTATTACACAGACCTATACAGAGAATATTTCATTTATCAGTTCCTGCCTCTGTTGAGCTCCCAATTTATATTTCTACTACAGACTATGGTTAATTTTTGTCAAATTTATTAAACTACCATTGTTTTTGGAGTATGTGGGGTAACCATGCAAACATGGGGAGAACCAACAAATCCCACACATATAGGGAGCTCTGTAATTGAGCCAGTAACCCAAGTTATGAGGCAGCAATGCTAATCTGTGCCAGTCTAGAGGATAGTATGTCTGTACATATGGAAACATGCTTCAGTGGGCCTGTTACCTATTTTGTGATATTTAATTGTGTAGCTGAAAACAATTCCAGGAAAGCTTTAGCTAGGCACACACTTATTGTGCACAGCACAAATCGTTCACTACAGATGCCACATTAAGATTTAATTCAGTTTCTCATTTTCATTTTTTCTTTTTATTTTAATCTTCACACGTTAATGTCCCAGTTTCTACCTCTAGGACATGTCGTAGGTTATTGTATGGTGAGTTATCAAACCAATGATTAACAAAAGCTTTGGAACAGATACATTTATTACATACCGGACTACATTCCTGATTAGAAACGTGGGACCTTAAGGTGCCTACACACTTGGCGATGTGCTCACAATCCAACACTGTCCGATTTCCCTTTGCACTTTCTCCAGCAGCTCCCCGGCAGTCGTGGGCACGATTTGGTGTTAAAAACTGTCCAATGTGACAAACTATCGTGCCTCCTAACTATTCCAGTGCATCGTGACTGAGATTGTCAGATCTGCCCTACAGCACAGCAGATCTGAAGATGCGATGTACGACCTGTGGGGACGTGCATTGTGATCGTGAGTGGACACTCACGATTTGGGCATATTTTAGAATAGTTGTCGTCACAATGCGTCTGAATCGGGCAAATCGTGTAAAATATCGCTAAGCGTGTAGGCACCGTTACTCCTAGATCCTACCAAGATATATTTAGGTCTGCTCAATCACCCATTTTGGACAAGGCTGTGCCTTGTTTCTGGTGCGGTATGTCCCATTTGGCTACTGTGCAAGTTGGCAAATATACTGAATGAATGGTGGTATCTGCATGCAGATTTAGTAATTGTCATAAGTAGCTGAATACTGTACTTATGACAAGATTGGCTTTACTCATCCTCTCAATAGTTTGGGACATAGAAAGTAAAATAAAAATCCAGCACAACAGTCTTAATGTGTTTGTGAGAACAGTATGTTGGAGATAGAAACAGTACATTGTCTTGTTACCCTAAGAGGTATTGCTTTTAATTGGTATATTCAGAATGTTTACATTCTTTGTATTGTCTAATTTCCACAGCTTTTATAAAAATAGTCTCACATTAGCACAAATATAAAGCTATTTGTTGACTGAGGATAAATGAAATATATGCAGCAATACACACGTACATGACCACTGTAATGAAACATGGTAGTGTGTGTGTGTGTATATATATATATATATATATATATATATATATATATATATATATACATATACAAAACTTCTCCACTTATGTTAATAATCCCCTGGCTGATAACCACATTATCCATATACAGAACACCCACAGTCCTCCCTGTACTGAGCCCTGCTTTGGCTGATTGTCTCTGTTCTCCAGGGATTGGCACATTGGAGAACTCTGAATAGTGAGCACTGAATATGGAAGCACATCATGCTTTCCATGCTGCATTCTCTTTATACTATAGAGTGAAGCATACAGTATGTGCATTGAGATGTATAAAAAAACTAGAATGTGGTGTTCTGGATAGAACACAGACTAATGGGGGAAGCCATTCTGGTGCAGTCCTTCGCCTCCTGCTTGTCGAGCGGTGCAGTCCTTCACCTCCTTGTCGGACGACCTCGGATTTGTAATGTGGGTATAGAATAACCTAAAGCCCTTCAGCTCAGAATGGTCAACAGAAGATTGATGTATTGACCCAATGTTATGGCTGCGTGTAACAGGACCTGTGTTATGACATAGGGAAAGGATTGGAGACAAGTGGGAAGCCTCATACATGATGGCGGAAAGAACAGATTTCCCAGAGCAGCACTGGTTGAGGCTCTTGTAAAATGTGCATGTATGAATTAGTTCATACATTCATGTTAATGTGGTGTTTCGTTCTACAGAGTTGACCTCATCTTGACATATGTACAAATTGGTTAGAAGAGTCATTTGGTTGCAACTGGTTTCCAATACTAATAGAGCTCCATTTTTATTGTGCTGACACATTGGGTGGAATTCAATTCTTTTCATCCCCAATCGCGCCCGACGGAGCTATTCTATTCTTGCTCCTGTCGGGCGCGATCAGCTGCCAAGCGCTACATTTCAGCTCACAGCCCCTGGGGGATGAGAGCTGAAATGTGCGAAAAGTGACATGTTTGGGCGCCCAAACATCACTTTTCGCGATCGCGCCCAGCACTTTGGTCGGGGTTAGCCGATTTACGCGGCTAAACCCGACCACTTTGGGTGCGATCAGCGTGAAAAGCTGGCACAATTGAATAGCGACCCGCGATCTCCTGTCACTTTAGACGGGAGATTCGGGCCGCGAAAACAATTGAATTCCGCCCATTGAAGCAAAGAGAGAATGTTCTGTCCTTGATTTAGAAGCAATTTTTGCATTAGGGCTGTATTTCTATTAAAGTTGTTTAGACCATGTTACTGCTGGTTTATTTTTATAAATACTTAATACAGAAAGTGTTGCTTTTGTCATTTTACCTAGCAGTGTACATATGATTGTATGCAATATTTCTCTACCATCCAGTAACTGGATTTAGTGTTTCTGACTGCTTTGTAAGATACATGTCTGGTACATTTCTGACTTGGAAAGCCTGTGATCACACGTGTGCTACTAGCATAAACTGCCGGCAGCATTCCATTGTTAGTACAGTATTTCCTGGTTTATGTTGCTGCTTACTCATACACGTGCTCTTTTGATTCCTTAAATGAGAATCATTATAGGAACTGCTAGAAAAGCTACATGTAAGCTTAATAAAATTAGCATTATGTTTTACAAGGCTTTTATATGGTACTGACTTGTGCTTTGTAAACAAGAAATATTTGTTTCTATTGTAAATATTATGTTTCAGTATATTGCTGTTATACTTTTAGTGGAAAGTTTGCCTGCCTACAATTAAGTATCCAGGCATTTTAATAGTCTTGATGGGGACATGTCTAATTGAACTGCAATCATTACTTATGTTTTCTAATGGGTCTAGTATTGAATGTTCAATGTTTCCTTATGTAGCCACAGTTGTAGCCAGCTGAGAGCTTTCAGAGCTGTGCTTGCAGCTAGGGGGGAGGCCAGGAGCAGCAGTGAACAGTTTGGGACACGTCTTTCATAAACTTTCCCAGTTTTGGCTCCTTCTGGGTCCTAGTAAGTCATGGGATCTAGATTTGTGGTATCTTTTTTTTTTTTTTAAATCCCCCTGTACTCCTTTTTTGATTTCTTATTGTTTTCTTTATTTCCAATGATAAATTCACATTGCTCAGCACGTGGAACTGCTCAACTCTAGCTCAATTGCACTACAGTTGGGAAGGTGCTGTAGTTGTGGGAACAGGGAGGCTTTATCGAATTCCTGTTTTTATTTCAGATGGAGTAATTAACGACTCCTAAAACAAATTAGAAGCAGTTTTTTTTTTTAAAATGCTTTTGCCAAGCAACAGCCTGTTTAATTGTGTATCGAGGAATGGGTATGATATACCGGCGGTTTGGTTCCCGTCAGCGGCAGCCTGACAGGAGCAGAGTGCGAAGCAGCGGAAGCCCAACAGCGCTGGGAATACTGATCGTGGATAGGTAAGTATGTACTAACCTAACCTAACCCTCCTTAGGGGTGCCTAACCCTAACTTCCCCCAGTGCCTAACCCTAACCCTCCCTCCCCCTAGCCTAACCCTAAGTCCCCCCCGCGGCTGTCCGCTCTGCGGCGCCCGGCATCACTACGATCTACATCTAGACGCCCGGCATTTCACCCATGCCGGGAAAAGACAGTTGGGAAGCCGGCTGCCGGTTTTCCCGATTGCTTCCCTTGTATCGATATGATATACCAGCGGGCGGGATGCCAATGGTCAGAAGACCGACAGCGGCATCACGATGGAGAATATCCCTACAGGGGCTGGTAAGAAGCCTAGCTCCCCCTCTCCCAGTGGTGCCTAAACCTGACCACCTCCCGTGGTGCCTAAACCTAACATCCCCCTGGTGGTGTCTAACCCTCCCTGGTCTATACCTACCCCCCCCCCCCATCCCCAGCCAAGCCTAACCCGCATACTAACCTTTGGGCTGCCGATATCTGTATCTTGATCCCTTCAGGGTGCCGGCATTGGTATTCTGACGGTTGTCAGGATTTTGGCGTCTGTATCCTGACATCCAGCAACCCATCCGCCGGCATCTTGACTGGCTTCCTTAGGTAGTACATGTATGTACTTTAAATACCAAAAAGTTAAAAAGGCAGGCTAGATGGGCCACATTCATGTTAAGGTGTCAATTCAGTCTTTGCATGCTGATGAATTTTCTGTAAGTCGGTTCACAGTCTTGGGTTCATTTTAATCAGGTGAATGAGCAGGCTTGAGATGGGGCATACTGTTAGGTCTCCCAAAACACCTAGCTGGCTTACCTCTGAAAACGGTCCTCACTCGTTTACTATGTTAAATTGTATAGCAAATATCATTGGTCAAATACCACTCTGCCATGTTGTGTGAATCTTTACATGTTGATAAATCCAAAGAGCACCAAATAACTGAAATACATTGATGGGCAGTCTAGTTATCCTTTGTAACCAGCGATCAAGTATTTGTGCACTTTGATTTAGAAATTTTCCATAATGTTGCAAAATGCCTTATGCCTGTGTGGGCAACAACTGTTCACAAGCTGCCTTATTAAGCTGACTAACAAAATACATTTCCAGGTTTTGTTTTATGAAACCGTCCAATCACCAAGACAAAAGGCTGCATTTAGCAATTCCCATGGTTCTGGGGGAAGGGTGTAAGGGATGCACTTTCTTCTAGGTAATACAACTATAGTGCTCAACCATTGAAGACTAAGCAACCAAACTTGTGATTTTAGTTAAGCTTGTATATCAAAGAAATGCACCAAAATAAGTTAATGAAACTTTATACTGCGCTCCTGTGACCTGTGATATTCTTCGAAGGCTGCTTTTATTAATGATATCAAAGGTTCCCAAACGTGGTCCTCAAGGCTCCCCAACAGTTCAGGTTTTAGAGATCCATGTTTAAGCACAGGTGGTTAAACCAAATTGACTGAAGTACTAATTAAGTCACTTGTGGTCAAGAATGGATATCCTTAAAACCTGGGCTTTTAGGGTGCCTTGAGTATAGATTTGGAAAACCTCAATTATACCTTATTTAAAATAAGTTAGCCCATCAGTTCACTGGGAGCCAATTTCATATCTGCAGCCAATAAGTTACAACTGCAATATATTTTGCTGACTTTAGGTTAGTGATATTAATTATTTTCCAACTAGAAAATAGCATTCACCTTGTTCAGTGCTGGCACATTCAAGTTAGTAAAATGTGCATTTACCTCTCCTGTGCCACCATCAGGCATTCAGTATGCTTGTAGGGGAACCCAGCTGAGAAGGTGGCACGGCGCTGATCATCCTTTCTGAAATTATCCTTCACTCACCACTTCACCAATTGAATTGTACCATCTTATCTCTAGGACAGTGGCTGCTTGTACAATTCAATAAGTCAATAGTTCCCAAACCTACTGCAAATCACTGCACCTTAGTTTTAGCATTTTTTCAGGGCACACCTAGGCCTAAAGTTTATTATTTCAACAATAATTAGACTAAGTGAATTGTGCTAGCCAGTAATTGTTAGGATCAGTTATGTGGTGGTAGACAAGGTTGCACTTCTGTTAAGCCACATATTTTATGATGGGCAAAGCTAATTCTGGTGGCTACCAATCACATTGAGCATAAATTAGATTTCGCCCTAACCACCAACCCATAGCACAACAGGGTTGCCATGGCACCCATTCTGGGTACCACTGCAATAAGTAATACACTGATGTGGAAGTTAACTCACCTGGCACTGATGGGCCCCACAATATCTGATGGCATCCCTGCTTTTTGCATTAGGGAAATTAAACTCTGAAACTGCCACATGTATGTTTTCTGTGCACAGTTGCAGTCATGTGACTTGGGCTGTGTATTAAGAGCTATTGTCACCTGGAGAACCTTTCTAGCAGAAAGTGTTAATTTCCTCTGACACAAGCCTTAAGCTAAGCTGTGCATTTAATGTACCTCATGCATTGCAACTCTTCAAATATGCTCTCAATCTTATTTGCTTTTGCCTGACCCTTAGAATTAGACCCTAAACCGTTAACCTTGCCTACAATTATTGGGTACCAGCTGACCCTCAACATCGTGTGCTAACTGTTTTAAACCTCCCATCTTATTGAAAGGTTTACCCTGATGACCTCAAGTGACATTTCTACACCTACATTAAGGGGTCTATTCAGCAATAATTTTTTTTTTTTTATAGAATTCCTAATTTCCACTTTTTTTTTTTTAATGTAATCCACTATTCAGCAGTGGGTTAATGGAGAAGATTACTCAATTATCTTCAATTCCCATCTCGCAGAGTACCGCACTGTCGGGATCAGCCATTGATCTCTACAGTGCTTTAACGCTTTTTGCTATTCAGCAAACAAAAGCGTTAAATTACTCGAAAATCATTACATTATATAACGCCATGTCAGAATGGCTTTATATGAAGAAACTACATTAAATTCCTGCTAAACTCCAGGGACAGAGGGAAATTTTCCCATAAGTCCTTGCAGCATCGTGCAACACCGCCCAGTCTCAGTCACTGGTTTGCTGTGACTGGACAGGTAAGTCACTCTAGAGCCTGTTAAACCTGCCAGAATTGATTGGCTTGTATTCAGGCTTTATTTGCCTCTATACATGTATATGTATGTGCTATTATATTTAACATTTTTATATAAATATGAAAGCACATAAATATACATGTATACAGGCTGATATAAAGCCTGTATACACATGTCAATCACGTAGGACAGGCTGGAGATGCACTTACTCCTCTGCTGTCACCTTAAAGCCGGAATGGAAACTCTGGAAGCGCATGACTGAGCATGCACAGTAGCAGTAATAGAAGGTATTATTTTCAGAAACCGATAATGCCTTCTGTAACATCGCAGGGACAGCATGTTATCGCAACCGCTGTCCCTGCACAAAATAGCTTCCATAAATATTTATAACTGATAAAAAAAATTGCGTGTTTCCCGATTATCTGGGCAACAGTCACTATTGCTGAATAAAACGCCACAGTGTGATCTTGGCTTTAGTAGATTTGTCCTCGCTTGCCCCAGGACATGCAGGAAGTAAGATTGAATTGTTGAACCTGTTCTTTTTTTTTTTTTTTTTTTTTTTCCTCAATAGCCAGTGTTTTGGCAAATGGGGTCACAACTTCACCAATGGAATGAAGGTTGCCCCATTACAGCCTAAAACTTTACTCCAATAATTGAGCCTTGAACACTGTGGGGGCAATTCAATTGTTTGTAGCTCCCGTCTAAAGCGCTTGGGAGCTATTCAGTAGTTTTGGGTGACCAGACCCAACACTTCTCATAGAAGATTTCTGCTTGCACCCTCCTGAGGTGTTTAGAAAGCTGCGATAAGTAGGGCTTTGGGGCTGGTTGAGAGTGCTGGGTGCTCCTTAACTGCAGCATGTTAAGGCACGTTGCGTGAGGGAGAAGAATGCTTAACCCAGCAGATAGCATGAATTCTGGCGAGAGAATGCGTCCATCACAACCAGCACAGGCCTAGTCACTAGTCATGCAAAACAATTGATTGTTTTTTAGATGAACTTTGGGAGCTACGAAATAGAATCTCGCATTTTGTGCACTTTCAGGTTCCTGGTATTTGAAACTGAAGAAAAAACTGCTCAAACTGCTCCTGACAGTCACCGGCCCACTATGGTCACTTTCCATGGTATCCAGAGTAATCAAATAAGTAGTCAGTATATAGACTTAATCCTCCAAAATCTAAAGGTGTACAGAAATTTTATTTACAGAGAATCTGCACAAGTTACACCAACATACAGATACAACTCCAGATTTTTTTTAGAGCTAAACCATTTCCTGGCAAATATTCAATTACTTTCTAATGTTAATTGACCACAAGTCTTCTAGCCATTCTTATTTTTTGCATAGGAACTATCAGTGCTGTTAATAGGAATATACTTCCCAGACACTTCCCAGACTTTTTTCCAAACCCTTCCATTTCATGTCCCTCCCTAGGTCCAACTAACAAGATACTGTTCATAGGTTTTTGAGAAATCTGAGCCAGAAAGTCTTACTCGGACAAGCTGGTAAGAGACTCAAATTTTAGAAGCAACATTTTTACATATATGAAGCTTAGTTTCCTTTTGTTAGTATTATGATTTTTTAGTTAGGTTTAGTGTTTTCTAAATGGTACTTGCACTTTTGGTATTTAAATTAATAGGCTCAAACCTTTTAGGTGTTTTGGGTCTTGTGAGCCATTCTCACAGCAAACTTGTTGTGAATTACATATTGCAATCGAATTCCAAACTTTTTCAAAGGAAATTCAAATTTTTTTTGTGTGCTCTGAGCAGGTAAAAATCTGTATTTTAAGGAAATGTCTGATACACTGCAGAACCGCTGGGATACCCCTTCTAATGAATAATCATGCACTTGGAGAGGTTTAAATAGCATCATATGGCCAATAGATACGAGTGTTCAGATGAATACTCTAAAAAGCTCAATGGAATAAATGATGTGGGACACATATGTGGAGGTGTTCCATTGATGTGTGAGGTTTTAGAACCTGCAGATAAGAGGTAATGCTGGGTACACACTAGACGATGTGTGCACCCAGCGATGCGACCCCTGCCGACGGGCTGACTTATTGGGCGCTGCCCGACCGCCTGACATGTCGGTCACTGCTGCATCCCGCTGCATGGGTTCATCATCTGCAGTATCAGGTCGGCCCTACATGCAGGCCAACCTGACAATGAGATTGACGACCCCATGGGAGCAAGCACCGGACAACATAGTGCATACACACTATACAATTTTTAACGATATGTCATTTCGACATATCTGAATCGGCCATATCATTTCAAAAATCGTCTAGTGTAGGCACCTTAAGTGTTTATTGAAACTTTTTACAAATTTGTATAATAAAACTGAAATATTAGACATTTTTTTTGTACCCCAAATTGCTGGAAAGACTTCAATTTGCTGAAAAACATTTTCTCGCTGTCATTTTTCAACCGATGTTAAAAAGTGAAAAAAATCAGCCAGTATTTTTCTTATGGCCACTAACAGCCTTATATATGGTCCTGCTACCTCAGTTGCCACTTTGTTGGAGTACAGGATGCACTTCTCCAAAGCTGCACTTCCTAGCAGTGAGTACCACAAATTACCATTTGTAATTGGATTTTGCTTGTACCGGGAGTGCGCATTTGTGTGATTCATGAAACAAACTTGCACCTAACAGGCTTGAGCCCTTAGTGCGTTGAGTATATAAGCTTATGGTGTAGATGTACTAGACCACAGGTTCTCAAACTCTGTCCTCAGGACCCCAAACAGTACATGTTTTGCAGATCTCCTCACATAATTACTAGTGAAATAGCTGCACCTGTAGATCTTTTAAAATGTGTCAGTGAGTAATGAATACACCTGTGCACCTGCTGGGTGACCTGCAAAAAGTGAACTGTGTGGGGTCCTGAGGACTGAGTTTGAGAACCACTGTACTAGACATTGGAGAGAGAATGGATGGAGAAAATACCAACGGCTCCTGTCATTTTTCAAACACAGCCTGTAAAAAGACAGGAGCTGATTGGTTACTTTCTCTTTCTAAGGCTTAGCACATCTCCCCCAATGTCTGGTAATTCTAACTGGATGCAGTCCTATTAGTTCTGAACAAGGAGTTAGTTGCTCTAGGGCTCACCTTAGGACAGTTTCCTTTCTAAAAGAGGGCTTTGCTGACAAGTTGATCAGTGTTTTTTTTTTTTTTTTTTTTTTTTGTCACCTTGACCAGCATACCATCCTGTCTAATTTACTACATAAATCGTTGGACTGACTTTTTCCTGCCAGCATATCTGTGAAGGAGTGAAACGCTTCCAGTGTATAACTAATTTGATTCTGCAATGTTTACAGTTTTGATTTCTCATATGTTTAGTGTTTTATGGTCACCAGGAAAAAATCCTTGTTACCTTGTCTCTTGTAATTTGTCTTCAGTGATTCCATTACATTTTCTTACCAATTTTTAAGCTCTACATTAGTTGTGTATATTTCTGTCATATTTGGAGTTCCAGCTGTCTGCCAAGGTGGTGTAGTGATCTTTTCAATCTGAATTGATAAATACAGCTCAATTCTCTGATGTCCTAGAAACCATTTTAAAGCTCTTTTCCACTGTAGTGCACTTTTGGCGTCCAACTGGATTTAGTCATGAATCACAAGTTTTGTTAGAAACCTAGTTATGCCAAAATGGGGATAATTGGAATTTGAACTATTAACCTCTTTACTGGCTTTTTGCATACTTAAAGGCAATAAAAAATGGGCAGTGCATTTGAGATGTAGTCACAAATCAAAGCACCCGAATAGCTTCACGGTAATACTTTGTAAGTTTGTATGATAACTGTAAACAGGAAGTATTTATTGTGATTTCTTTTTTTATTTAATTTTTCTAGAAGAAATGTTTTCTTGTTTTTGTGCAGTTATCTAACATTGAACAACCACTG
This sequence comes from Taudactylus pleione, assembly GCA_031769625.1. NCBI lineage: Eukaryota > Metazoa > Chordata > Amphibia > Anura > Myobatrachidae > Taudactylus > Taudactylus pleione. The sequence continues at coordinate 41,016,308 of JAUIMM010000018.1, forward strand.
AAACTTATTACTATAATGATTGTGTATAGATCCCCTTCAATAGATGTACCTGGAAGTGACGTGGAGCAAGGACCGAAGTGCGGTTCCATATCCTTAATGGCCACCGAAAGACTTGTTCCCTTGTGGGCATGCTTCGCTCAGATATGCCACTTTGCTCGCGGCCACGCTATGGACAGTAACTGACGTCAGGGTACAAATACTGAAGGGAATCTATCCACTACCTTACTATAATGCACAGATTCTCAAACTCTGTCCTCAGGACCTCAAACAGTGCATGTTTTCCAGGTCTCACCACGAATCACAAGTGAAATAATTGCCTCCACATGTGAATCTGTTGAAATGTCTTATGCTGGGCATACACTCTACTATTATCTGTCAGATATCTGTCAAATCTGTCTAGTGGGAAGGAAAATCTGGTCCGTTTTCTAGAGTTTGGGAGAAAATTTCTATTGTCATTTGCTCCCATACAATACCAGATATACATTCCAAACAGCCAGATTGGACAGAGATCTGACAGATAGTTGTATAATGTATGCCCAGCATAAGTAATGAATACACCTGTCGTCCTGCTAGGTGACCTGGAAAACGTGACCTGTTTGGGGTACTGAGGACAGAGTTTGAGAACCACCACTGTCGTCTTTATATAGTGTTGGCGTTCTCTTCTGCAGTTGGGAAAAGTTAATAAGACCCGACTGTTAAGCTGGCCATCCACTATACAGTTATCTGTCAGATATCTGTCCATTCTGGTTGGTTGGAATGAAAACCTGGTAATGTATGGGAGCGAATTACTGTCGTTCATATGGTTTTAAACACTGGAAAAAGGACTAAAAAATTTGTACAAATTGGTTAAATTAGTTTTAACCGATTTTGTCTGAACCATTTTTGGCTGTTTTCCAGTGCTTGTGTGCAAATGGACAATTGTCATTTGCTCCCATACATTACCAGGTTTTCATTCCAACTAGACAGATATCTGACAGATAATTGTATAGTGGATGCCCAGCTTTAGAGGGATCTAGGAAGATTTTCATACATGAGACAGTGTTTTATGAACCAGTCACAGCAATGGTAGTTCAGGGGTTAGTAGGTGAAGCATGAAAAGGGAATAAATGTATATTTTGAATAAACTGGGTAGTGTATTAATTAAAAAATAGGGGTTTAGACAATTTGATAGCTTACTTATGGGATTAGTGTTTAGGAATGTTTTGTAGCTGGGGGGGGGGAGGTGAGAGAGAGAGTGTCTTATATTAAGGATGTTATTAGTGTAGATGCCACACAATATGCTGTAGCTGAGCAGAGAGAAAATAGAGACCAGAAGAGAGGTGCATGTTACTGCAGTTTTATTAATTGCTTTAGAAGTATATTAGATTTGATTCTGTAAAAGCTACCTGTGTAAAGACTGGCAGGCTGGAGCAAGCAGAATGAGGACAATTAGTCTAGCTATTATCTATTTCAAATGGATTGTGGGGGGCAAATGTGGTTAGCAGGAAGAAAGGAATTGCAATAGTCAGTCTGAGTATATACATTTGTTTTTGTATTGGCTTCAGAAAAAATTGTCCTGGAAACATTTCTTTGATGCATTTAACTGAAAATGGGTACAGTTTGAATATGGGTAGCAAAGGAGTTGGGTGGCACCTTGGCAGATGGCCTAAGTGTTATAGTTTGTAATATAAACTGCTTGAAGTAGAGATACATAGAATTTGATGGCAGATGAGAACCATTTGGCCCATGTAGCCTGCCCTTTTTTACCTTTTGGCAACTTCAACCCTATGTGATTCTCAGTTCTTTGTAAGGATATTCTTATGCATGTACCAAGCATGTTTAAATTGCTCTGTCTTAAGCTAGGTACACACTAGACGACTTGCATATAATGCGATGTCGTCAATGATTCCCCTGAACTCCTGGGCAAACGATCTAGTGCATACACACTGTGCAATCTAACAAACGATCAAACAATATATCTTGCATCGTTTGGTTAGATCGCTAACTATATGATATAACCATATCGCCTGGTCATTCGGTAGTGTACACACTGCATGATCTGAGGGGACTAGTTAACGAGATTGACAGATCGAACGACGCCGTGGGAGTAGGCATAGTTTCTGTGTGCCCCACCTCCTCCGAATGCGCACCACATCACCGCCCGTCCTATCCCTCATGGGAGGCAATGTCTCCTGTGTGTACCATGCCACAGCCACTACCCCCTCTTGGACAGTCTGTCTTTTTCATATCAGTGCAAGCCACAGTTAGCTGGTCGGAGCGCCGGTCGTAAGTTCGAACAGTCGCTAAACAGGTAGGTCGTTGAGTGAGGAATGTCTGTACTTCTCTTTTGAAGAATGTCTCTCTCCTGCACCTTGTTAAAAACCCATGATTATATTTGAAAGTTTCTATCATGTTCCCCCTTTTCCCTTCTCTGCTCCAAACTATACATATTAAGATCTTTTAGTCTTTCCAGATAAGTTGTGATGTAGGACATTTTTTTATGTATTTATATCTTTCTCGAGATGTGGCCTCCAGAACTGAACACAGTATTCTAGATGAGGCTGTATCGATGACCTATACCGGGGCATTATTACGACTTTCTGCTGCTGATTCCTCTCCCTATTCAACCAAGCATCTGACTTGCCTTTCTCATTGCTTTGTTACATTGCTCCCCTGCCTTTAAGTTACCTGAAATAGTGACCCCTAGATCCCTTTCCTCCTCTGTAGTTTCCATTAGTGTACCCTTAAGAACCCAAACACTAAATATAGTATTGAGACCCAAGTGCATGATTTTGCATTTTTACTGTTAATCTATAGTTTCCATGTTGACCATTCCTCTAGTCTAGTGGTTCTCAAACTCTGTCCTCAGGACCCCACACAGGTCACGTTTTGCAGGTCACCCAGCAGGTGCACAGGTGTATTTATTACTCACTGGCGCATTTTAAAAGTTCCACAGGTGGAGCTAATTATTTCACTTGTGATCAGTGAGGAGATCTGGAAAACATGCACTGTTTGGGGTCCTGAGGACCGAGTTTGAGAACATATGCTCTAGTCTACCTAGATCCTCTTACCCCTCCTGGGGTGTCTACCCTGTTGCATATTTTTGTCATCTGCAAAAAGGCATAGTTTCCCTTTAATACAATTTCCAATGTCACAAACAAATAGATTAAAAAGCACTGGTCCAAGTACAGAACTTTGGGGTACACCACTTGTAACATTTCCCTCCTGAGACTGCTCTCCATTTACTACAACGGTTTCTTATTCTGCAACAAAGTTCCTATCCATTTAACCGTCTTAGAATCCAATCCCAAGTTTTCGAGTTTGTCTACGATGTGGGACTGTGTGAAAAGTCTTACTAAAGTCTAGATAAGCTACATCTATGCCCCCCTCTTGATCTATTACTTTAGTCACCCAGTCAAAAAGTCAATGAGATTTGTTTGCCATGATCTCTCCCTAGTAAACCCATGCTGTTTGGCATCCTGTAAATTGAGTTGTCTGGTAAATGGCTTCTGTTGGCTGGTAGAAATGTGTATTGCTTTGTTTTTTTAAGTTGATTTTTTTTTAATGTGGGGAATTACATAATGGCAAAACACAGCATGGACTGATTATAGATGGTAAAGTAGTGGTAGATAAATGAGTGTTGCCTGCGTAGACAATACTGAAACCCAAAAGCTTAGTTTTCAATGAGAAGTGGTGTAGATGTTAAAAGAGCAGAAGCCTAGGCCTGATGAAAAGGAGCCAGAGAAATGAACACTTGATAGGCAAGAGTGATAAACCAGAATTGGACAGATCTAGATAGTGGTTTTTGTGTCAGGCAGTGAGCAGTGGCCTATAGTCAGGCACATCTATGGCTGCTACCAGAAGCGGTCTGGTTTTTCATTCACATATGTACTTGATTTAAGCCTTGCTTTGCCATTGCATGCTCATTTCACATCTTTGTCTTGGTACACCTGCTACATGCTACAGCATCCTCCTTCCTAAGAAACAAGTTATAATTCACTGAATCTAGGCTTACGATGGCTATGTTGCTCAATGCTGCTTTCCTGCCAATTTGTCTAAATCTCAAATGGGATTATCAGGCCCCAATGATCTTTGAGCCACTCATTGCATTATCACTTTACTCTAATGTATAACTGATCAGCAATACTTTTGTTTGCTTAGGCTGGGTACACACTTTTTCGGTATATAGTTCAATCTATGAACGGCGTATTGGTAGTGCATTGGCGAGTGTACACCTGAACAACGTCTTTCAGGCATATCGGTTCGGACCTGCAGCACAGCCGATGGCGATATATAATGCAGCTCTATCTGTATGTCTTGCTGTGTGTATGGGAGACATGCTGGGCGCAGGAACCCTCCAACAATTCCATCTCTTCCAGTTCCTCTGGCCAGGAATATCAGGCTGTGGATTGGTTGGTTTGTGCAAAATACTTACCAAATCGGTGTATTGGCCTTCCCATTGCTGAAGTGTGTACCCAGCAATAGTGTTGACCTGTTACGTCGCTGAAACCTGTACCCTGCCAACCTATAGCTTTTCTTGTAAGTGTCAAACAGCAGGATTAGTGTTCGCTATGGCAATGCATAAATGGCTGCGTCAGGGTCTTAGTTCCTTTTGAGAGTGACCATACACAGACTAATAATCTTCAGACCACATGTTCCAAATAATGATTCAGTTGATTTTGATTTCAGGCCACTGGTCACTGCAGTGTCTGGTGATCAGAGGACATTAATACAACTTTTATTCCAAAGTTCCAGGTCTGACCCAGGGGTTGGAACATTGGGCCTGATTCAGAGCCACTCGTAAGCGGCAGCTCGTTCGCTCCGAGCGATGTTTGCCCAACTGCGCATGCGTACGGATCGTTATACGCATGCGCGAACCAGTCAGTGCGGTCGAAATTCATGTGCTCGCAAAATAGCGAATGCCTGCTAATTTGAGTGACAGAATGAGGTGTATGTGGGTGGTAACAGGGGAAGGGGCTTGAAAACGGGGAGTGGAAATCCGATCGCAGGCGTGCTTAAAGGTCAAAACGGGCGTTTTAAGGGAGTGCATAATTAATCCAGCAGCGTCATTGACCACGTCACTTGGTTTTTTTTAACTCAGAACTGCTCGCAAAATAGTGGTTGAAAAAACCAACCACAAGAATAGCGATCAGTTCATACCCTGGTCGATGTACTCGATTAATCTAATAAATAGCGGACATGATGTATGGTGAGAGCGGCCAGGGGGCGCATTTTTAAAATTTACGTATGTTTTGTTCGCTCGTTCAGACTTAGAGGCGTGAACAAACCGCAAAGTGCGAACGGTTCATTTGAATAGCCACCCCTTTTTAGAAAACGAACGACTGCAAATAGCGAGCGGCTCTGAATGAGGGCCATTGTTCCAATCCTGATCAGACCTGAAACAGACCCCTTTCTTGCTGCAGCGCCGAACCAGGATATTCCTAAGTCAGCACCATTCACACCGGAGCCGAATCTGCAGTGACCCGGCTCTTCCGGCATTGCATGGACACTTGGAGATGATGTAATCTCCAAGCGGCACGTTCCGGATCATCGTGACCCTGATCACGCCAGTTACACAGCAGGGTGCCAAGGGACCGACCCGTGGTTATTCGTGCAAACTACCAGAGTTGGATCACCGGGCCCCTGGATCCGGGTGGATCCATTTACACTGATAAAAATCTTGAGTTGATGCACTTTCACATGCATCAACCTGGGATTTGTAGGTCTGCGTAAAAGGGGTATAACTGAGCGTGGGTTCTAAGGCCCATATATTCCCCATCTTGGCATCATAAACACAAGGGTCCCCTCATTTAATGTTGTAGGTTGTGTTTTTTTTTGTTTTATATTGGTGGCCCTTGTTGAGCTACCAACACTAAACACAAAAGCATTTTCAGGTGCAAATGTTTTTGAAAACTTGTAGAATCCATTTTTTTTTACTGTTTTGGAAAGTTGGAATAACTCCAAACCCCCACAATGAGGTTGTGGTTAGTTTTAGTTCACTTCTTTTCTTATTAATTACTGATATTGATGATTGAATGTGATCAGCCCAAAAAGTGCCTAAAACCTGAGCAGTGAATGGGTTAAAAGTGGGATACATGGTATAATATTTACAAAATGCTTTTCATTGTATGCCAGTTATGTAATTATGTAATGCTGTAAAAAGTCTGACCTACTGTCAGGGCGTACAGTTCCTTAATCTGGGTGCAGTCTGCTCCTTCTGCCCACCCCCGGGAGAGAGAGATGGGACAAGACAGGGAAAAATTAAAAAAACACTTATTTGTTTTGCAGGTCCTTTCTGGATGTGCCATTATCGTAAGAGGCCAACCGCGTGGTGGTCCACCTCCAGAACGTCAGATCAACCTTAGTAACATCCGCGCAGGAGCTCTTGCACGCAGAGCTGCAGTTTCTCAGCAAGACTCAAAAGATACTCCTGATGAGGTGAGTTCATATTTTGCATGATGATCTCTAGTAAATAATCGGCTAGGTTTTTTTAATCGTCCTTTTAAAGGAACTGTTGAACTTTCCTAGACTGGGAAGTGGCTTGGTTTATATCTCAACTTTGTTTATAACATATCAGCAAGATGCTGTTTTCCAAAATGTAGTTGTCTCTGTGCTATGAAAGAAATTTTAAATCAGTCATTGGTGGAATTCAGTTGTGAAGTTGACCGTGCTGTATTAAAATCTACTCCAAACCCCCCCCTCCCCCACTTAATATTTAAAACACGGCTAGTGCAGTTAGTGTGGAGCCATTTGTAGGGGTCCTTGTACTAAATGCTGAAGCTTGCTCAACATGTTATGCACCTCCGCAATGTTGCAGCGATAACTCCTGTTTGCCAGCAAGCTAGTTGTATGACAGACTGAAAAGAAAATGTAAAATGCACAAATCTTGTACAATGTCACTGTTTTATGGTCATGTGCTAATCTGTTTACCATTTAAGATGGTGCTACAATTCAGTTTAGTTGCTTATAGTGGGACTGATTCTGAGTCAGGAGCAAATAAAGAGCAGCTTTGCAATACCTTGTTTTACTGCATATTGAGCAGATTTAAACTGTACAGAGATTTAAATTAGCATGTGAAGTGTCCAAACTCAAATCTAAATTGCAGTGTAAAAATTGTAAAAGCAGCCAGTGTATTTACCCTGCATGAAAAAATCCCAGCTCAGATTCAGCCCTAGCGTGTCCCATTGGCCACAAATGTGTGTTAGCAATACTTGCCAAGTTTGATCTTGTCAGTATAAACCAACAACAATGTGTGTGACATCTGTTAAAGCCCCCATAAATCAGCAATTTGAAAACCACAATTAAACAATTTGAAGATTTATTGCCCGATGTTAGGGTTTCCCAATCTAGCAATCTGTACCCATACATTACAGATCTTTCAGTGATTTGCAGATCGATTGCAGCAAACACGGATCTGCCAATCTTGAAAGGCCCATCCTCTTACTGGTAGCTGTCTGCACATCTGATCATGTACATACACTAGCAATTTACATCCCCAATCGATCTGTGAAATCCAACATGTTGTTGGACAATCTGATTTAACAATTCCAATAACTTCTTGGTTGTGGTCTGTGAAGCCCATGCATTGCAGATTTTTATACACAATTGATTGCAAATTGCAGAAGTGCTGCAATTGATTGTATGGGGGCCTTTAGTGTGGGCTCATAATCTGGCACTAATTGGGTCCATTTACATGAGAACATCACAGCATATATATAGTGTTTGACTGAAAACATGGTTAACCAGCCTTTCCGAGCAGCCTATATAGATCAGAGGCTGCTGTGATGATTAGAGGCTTCTGCGTGCACCCTCCCAGCAGTTTCAGGACTTCACAAGTTGAATTTGAAAAACTGTTTTGTAAGAACATAAACTGTCTAATCTCTTGCTAATCCAAAATCAATGGGGCTCAATCAAGCAATTGAGGCAATTAGTGTCTTGAATTTGCTTCATTGTATTCTGAGCACCTGCTTGGGAATATGGAGGTTTTTTTAAACAAATTTGTCTGTGCAGAGTACATAGAAGAAATATCTCCCTGTTGTCCCACTAACTAGAAATGTGAGACTGTAGCCTTCAATGAGCTTACGGTGCCTACATACATAGCAATGTGCTCACGATCCGACATTGTGTACGATTTCCCCTGAACTCTCCTCGGGAGCTTCCTGGCAGTCGTGAGTACGATTAGGTCAAAAAAGCTGCCAATTTGATTAATAATGCCACGATCTATCGTGAATCGTGTCGGATGTCCAAATCGTGAGATCGTGCATGATAGATCATGAGTTTACTAAACACATGATCTTCACACTAGGTGGGAAATTTAAATAATGGGCGGGGCTAGCTAGGGGGTATAAAAAGCAGCCGCCATTTTAACCCTGTGCACATTCTGCTCTGCTACTAGTGACGCTAGCTGTATACCTGCTGAACCCTATACATTGCTACTGTGCTCTGCTTTGTATTTGGCTTGCCTTTTACAAAGTGTGTACTACCTGCATTCTATCCTGTTCTTGAATTATGTGCTGATGCATCCCCATCAGTATAAAGTGTTGGCTGTCCAAGCTGGGGTCAAAATGTTCCAGGAGAGGGCCCAGCGAAGGAGGGGGAGAGCATGCTTGACCAAGTAGTGGCTGCTGCAAAGGGATACTCACTCTCACATGTCACTGCTGATGGAGCTCAAGGAGAACAACCCAGGCTACCGCAACTACCTGCGCATGGCTGATGACACTTTCCATGAGTTGCTCAATATGGTGACCCCCCACATCCGGAGGCAGGACACAGTGGCGGAAGGCATTCCCTGCTGAAGAGACTGGTGGCTACCCTGAGGTACCTGGCTACAGGAAGGTCACTGGAAGACCTGAAGTTTGGGACCCTCATCTCCCCTTAGTCCTTGGGCATCATCATCCTGGAGACCTGCAAGGCTATCGTTAAAGTGCTGCAGTTCCAGTATTGCAAGGTAAGAAAAAAAAAAGCTACACAATTTATTTCTTGTGAAAGTAAAAAAGTTTAATTTTGTTGTTTTTTTTAACTTTATATAATGTTGACAGCCAATAAGGCTCCATTAACAAGACTGTGCCAACAACACAGCACAGTTTTAAATAACATATATTTTTTTTTAACTTGTCAGCCAATAAGGCTACATAAACAAGACTGTGCCAATACTGCAGTCTTAAATAAAAAAATTTGTTTTTTTATATATCCATTTTAAATTGTGTAGAAAACGTCATTATCACTAAATTTTATCAATCCCTATAGGTAGGCTGCTGGATGTTATAAGGTGGGTCAGACGCCAGTTTGTACAGGCCAATACACACATGGCACAAGTAGATTGTGGCCCGGCTTCCATCAATCTGGACAAGGTTACTACATACATGGTGCAAGTACAAACAGCATCATCACCACCGTATACCATACAGCAGCACCTGTTGGGAGTGATAAAATTTGGTGATAGTACAGGCAACAATAAAAATAAATAAATAAAAACCCTAACAATTATGAATAACTGTGCAAATCATCCTCTGCCTCCAGTAGAGCATTATAAACGGTCTGGCTTGTGTGTGGGCTACTGGGTGGGGGAGTAATCTCCAACTGAGCTGGGGGAAGCCTCACATAGGCGGTTGGGGCAGGCGAATACAGAAGTGGGTCTGCAATGTAAGCAGAGTCATGTAAATTGCTATTTAGTGACCTTATCAATAGCTCATACAAAAGCATGTGGAAATTTTTTAGTTGGGTCATCCCTTTTTCGCATTCTACTGTTAATATGCGCTGTGACATAATGTGTTCCGGCTGCTTCTGAAGGATGCGTTCCACTTTTTGCAGAAATGTCGTCCTGTTCGGTGTACTGCTGCCTTTTCCTGTGCTTGTTTTTTTTGTTTTTGGAGGTACGGAACATGATGGGGGGGTTGAATGGTTGTTGGGACTGGGGAAGAAGTTTCCACCTCCCCGATCAAACTTTGGTCCGGCTTGGAGGATATATCAGGCTCTTGGGTGGGAGTCTATATAGGAAAAAATTAGTCATGTTTTAACCCATTTTTTACTAATTTTCTAGTTTCCAAATACTGTGGAGGAGTGGAAGAGCATCGCTGAAGAGTTCGAGCAACGTTGGAATTTCCCTAACTGTGGAGGAGCACTTGATGGAAAACACATCCGCATCAACCCACCTGCCAACACCGGATCATATTACTACAACTATAAAGGCTTCTTCAGCATCGTTCTCATGGCAGTGGTGAATGCCAACTACGAATTTTTGTTTGTTGATGTTGGCAAGAATGGCCGTGCTTCGGAGCTTGGATCCTTCAAACAGACGGCATTCTACCAGAGACTCACCAACAAAACACTCAACTTGCCGTCACTGGACGACACACAGCATGGCCTAAATTGTTCTTGTTGCAGATGAGGCTTTTGCTTTACATGAACATGTGACAAAGCCATTTGCACAGAGGGGCCTGACCAGAGAGAAGTGGATCTACAACTATCGTCTATCCCGGGCACGGCGCATTGTGGAAAATGCGTTTGGAATACTCAGCAACTGGTTCTGCATTTTCCACACCACCATAAACCTACGTGTGGACACGATAGACTGGGTCGTGATGGCGTGCTGTGTGCTACATAACTTTCTGCAAAGAAACTACCCAACGAGGACCAGTCACAGCTAGACCAGAAGATGCAGGACATCCGGAGGAGGTTGCCCAGTTTACATCAGTGTCTGTACCTCCAATTTCAACATCAACCGCACGTGCCAAAGAAGTGAGGGAGGAGTATATGGCCTGTTTCAATGGACCAGGTGCGGTACCATGGCAAGAGAACTGTCTGAGATAACTGACTATAGTGGACAATTGGGATTGATCTAAAATGTTTTGATTTATGAACTCTACTTACCAAAAAATCTTCTGACTATCCACTCACTACTGCCGCCTCTTCTCTCTCTCTCTCTCGCTCAGCCATCAGGACGACAGACTGGTGTGTCTCCTGATCGCTGATGAAGCTTATCAAGTGATTGTACCACAGCGTTGGATGATACACATCGTTGGTGCCCGCTCCGGCGTTTTTAGAATCATCCACTTTCTTCTTCTCCTTGATGTAGACCGTACACAGGTTCTAGATTTTGTGGCGGACAGTTTTCAGGTCAGCATCCGCAAAGAAGTGTTTAGTGTACTCCAACAACACCTCTAAAATGCCAATTTCTGAAACTTATGGTGTTGTCTACAGCTTATCCACCATAGACATTCTTTTGACTGTAGGATCTTGAGGAATCCAGTAACAAACTCGCACTCACTATCCATTGACACTCCTAGGAAGAATAAAAAAAAACATAAATATTTAAGTATTGTAAAGTTTTGTGATTTTTAATGTTAAATGTTTTAATGTTTTTTTACAGGATTTTAATGTTATGGTGTTATGTTTTTCTTTTACAGGAATGTAATGTTTTTATTTGTATTTGAATTTTTTTTACAGGTTTTTAATATAATTCTTCTGATGTAATAGATTTGTTTATGTTGCAATACATTTGTCTGATATATTACAACAACATAAACAAATATTACAGCAACATAAACAAAGGTAATATATTTGATTATGCTGTTGAAATATATTTGTTGTAAAAGAATTGATTGTTATATATTTGTTTTTGAAGTTTTAATATATTTGGAGTGTTTTTAGTTATTGAGTTACCCGTGACATTGGTGGGCAGTGAGTGGGTAGGTGGGCGGCGCACATTGGTGGGCATGGGAGGTTGATGCATGACCAAGCCACCACCCGCCTCATTCCGGCGGAAGGTGGCTGGGTGATGCATTTATAGTTGGGTTGCACACATTGGTGGGCAGTGGGATTGCATTAATACAGTACCAATACTCACCAAAGTGCTGAAATCTAGACTTTAGTTGGGTGGCACACATTGGTGGGTAGGTGGGTGGCACACATTGGTGGCCATGGGAGGTTGATGCATGACACAGCCATCGCCCGCCTCATTCCAGCGGCCGCTGGCTGGGTCATGCAGTTATAGTTGGGTTGCACACATTGGTGGGCAGTGGGATTGCATTAATACAGTACCAATACTCACCAAAGTGCTGAAATCTAGACTTTAGGTGTGCAGGCTCCCAATCGTGCGTCCTTCTATCCACGATGCTGCACAAGATGGCGAATGAGCGTGTACAGGGTGCTGTACGTCTAATTCCGCGATGTATGATGAATCATGAGATACATCGTGAGTAAAAAGTACTCACGATCGGTACCACCGTGTCCCAGATTGGCAAATTCTGCCCTACAGCACGGCAGATCTGAAGATGCGATGTATGACTAGCGGGGACGCGCATTGTGATCGTGAGTGGAAACTCATGGCCATATTTTACACTATTTGTCGTCACGATTAGTCGAAATCGGCAAAATCAGATAAAAAAAATCGCTGTGTAGGCACCTTTAGTCTTTAAATACAGCAGATATTTAAATTATCCAAAGTATATTTTTAAACACAGTGTCTCAATCCTTGCTTTTGAGCTCACTGGGAAGCTTTGATGTCTGACTTCATTGAAAATCTATAATTTTGTAGATTGGGATCTCAAACATACACAGGGTTAATATCCAATGGTTTGGCGTTCTACTAATTGCCCAAGCACAGGCTGTCCTACTTGTAAAATGTCTCAAACCAATGTAAGCTTTGCTTTAAGATATAAACAGTCTGCTTATTTCACAGCCAGTTACTAGTGTTAAGGATAGCAACTACTGCTGGTCTCTAGAAAAGGCATGTAACCAGTACATAGGCTTATGCCAACTTGTTTTTGTATTTATTACAGCTTTTGTCAGTTTGAGCTTGTAAGTTTGGTGTAACTGCAGTGCCCTCTACTGTCGTGATTGCAAAGGTGCAATAACTTACAAGTTGGAATAGATTGGTGGTTTTAGATTTTATGGGAAATTGTTTAGATGTCACTTGCGTATGATAACACTACATTATATTTACATCAGTTCATGTAGAGAGTTGATGACAGAATGATTTGCTCTTAGTCATATTTTTTAACTGTAGAATAACCCCTTCAGTGTTAACAGATTCTGAACCCATACCAATCGGATATAAATGGGACTCGTCGGCTATATTTGCTAGACTTATACTGCTAAACATAACTGCAGACGTATGTTCACCATGTCAGTGGTACAGGCACCAGTGCAAATTTCAGAGCAGCTTGCTTGTGTTAAATAAAAACACGTTCGAAATGCATGTTTAGCCCTTACAGTAACATACACTGCGTTTAATGATTTTAAAGCATTCAGCACCTGTTCAGGATATTTAAAGTTGACATGTTGCGAACAAATATCTTAAACATGTGCATTAAATGTCCATTGTGTTTTAGAATTTAAGTTTTTCCAGCACTTCAGAAGGCTTATAATGCTTTGGGAAGCAGATAACTGATTTAGGCCAGGCCCATTGCTTCCAACATGTTTAGCTACCAAGTGTCAGTATACCATTGTTATACAAATACTAATCTGATGATAAACACTTGGAAGGACTGGCCAATTTGTTACAGCCAGGTAGCCAATATGTGCAAATATTTACTTCTAGCGCCTTTTTTCTGTATATTCTATTGGTAATAGGTGCAGATTTTATATTGGGCCTTTAAAATATACTGTTTGATTCCTTAATGTTGCATGCTATGCATTCTTGTTGCAGTGCAACAGAAACTCAACTTAAATTAATAAGATTGAAACAATGGACAAGAAATTTGAAGTGGACCAGACTTGCTTAATGGACCTGTAACTTCAGACTGACATGCACAGTGTGGCGTATAGAACGCAGCACCCAAGTTCCTACATCTTAGAGCATGGAATGTCTGCTGTTGAGACGGACCCTTCCTTGCCTTATTTGCAATGCAGAGAACTGTTTAGGAGCTGGTTCAGGACACAGAGCATGGGTCAGTTACCCATAACAAGCAATCAGCTTTTACCTAGCACTTTGCAATTACATACTGGTGAGGGCTGTTACTGATGAGTGCTGGGGCAGAGTGCAGAAACATTTAATTTTACGGTCAGTTGCAAGTTGGCTAAACATTGCTTAATGCAGGTCACAAACCCATGGCGCTGACTTTTTGCTTTTCATTTAGAAATCCATGTTAAGTTAGAGTCTCAATGAAAATAAATGTGGAATTTAGTTTGCAAAACTAGACTAGTTTAAAAGTAGGAAAAAATCCTTATATTAATGTAACAGGACACAATGCAGCACCCTTTGGACTCCGCTCTCAATGACGAATGTAGAGGTATTTTTAAATTGCAAAATATGCACAATAAAGTCGTCCTTTTCTCTAAAATAGGTTAGATGCTGGACATGTATGTTGAGGAGTTATTGGGAAAGGGGTTTTTGAACCTGCAGATGGGAGTTACATTTATTTTACAAACTTGTATATACGCACTAAAAAAATCACTAGACATTAACATACCCCAAAATACTCAATCATTTATATCTGCTGAAATTCACTTGCAGGCTACCATTTTTCCATGATTTATAAAATATCCAAACCCCACCATTTAACGGCTTATGGTCACTAACAACCCTCTACACTCATTTGCTGTTTTTTGGGTGTTCAAGATGACTTCCCCACTCATGTACTTTATAGGTTGCACACTGCAGAAGAAACATGTGAAATTTGCGACTTGCCAGCTCTAATTGAACTGCATGGGTATCGAGAGTGTGCTTCATAGACCTATCTTGTAAAATGCGCAAATTTACCTGCAAGTGCAGGGCATGGAACCTTTGGCTAATTGACTTGTCCCCTAAATGAATGTTTGTATAAACAAATAAGTGCTTGTTATGGGATTGTAGAATGCTCCAAATGGTTAATTGGCACAGGTGTGCTGCAGGCTAACAAGTTCCTTCCTCGTTTTAGCCCTGGGCGTTTCCTGCTCGAGAGTTCCTGAGGAGAAAGCTGATTGGGAAAGAGGTCTGCTTCACTGTAGAGTACAAGACTCCTCAAGGAAGAGAATATGGAATGGTGTATTTGGGTAAAGGTGCGTTACATATGAAGTATTTGCATAATTATGACATTTTGTAGAATAGAATTTAGATTTTTTTTTTTATCTTAATGCTTTTGGTTACTTACAATCAGTCTGAGATTATTTTTCCTTTACGATGAATATTCAAATACTTGTATCAAGTGACATTTTAGCTTTATTAAACAGTTTGTAAAATGAGCCCGAAAAGTTCAGATTAATTTTTCGGGTTGCTTTGGCATTAATAAACAAATTGAGCAGCTTTCAAAGAGATCAGCCATATGGAAGCATCATGTGAATGAACTGTATACATCAGATAAGGATGATTGTACCCCAGCAAAGTGCTTTCATCAGAGCAAAGACCATTATAGAAGACATAAGAGACTAGCTGTACTGTTTGCCATGGTGGTGGTAATCTTGCAGTTAGAAGCTCCAATAGTTTTCGGGCACACACTAAGGTTGACTGCTGTGAAAAGGATTCGAACCGTATGAGTGAATTCTTGTCAAATCTGCTTATGTACCAGTTTCAGAAGAAACCTCTTGTACTCAAATTTAGGTGCATGTGTCCCACGATTAGGTCCTCACATTTGCTAAGAGGTGCTGTCAATCAGCACTGCCAAGTGATAGAAGTAGGACCCACCTCCAGTTCGTGGATCCTTTCAAGAACCTTTTGGGTATGCACCAAACTCTTATTTGATGGCTAACTTTAGGCAAAACTCACTCCAGGTTTTAGACCACTCCTTATTTCCTGCAGAATGTATGTCCAAGGTCTCTTTATATGAGCTTCTAATGGGATTCATCCATAGATTCTAGAAATACTAATCTTGGCACAATCCAAAAGTAGTTTTATACTATTGCCTGTGTTTAAGTGCCTTGGAATGAGGCTGTGTTTGTACAAACACTACCTTTGGAACTAGGTTTAGTATAGTTCTGTAAAATTGGTAAACGACTGTTCTGGACAAAAGAACCTAACCATATCAAACCAGCTATGTTCAAGGAGCTTGTGCAAAAAAGCAATTTGTAAGTAAAGAGGATCCTCGATTTTAAGGCGGAAATTTCATACCCTTTCAAGTGCGTGAATGTGGAGTTTTGGGATTTAGTTTCCGCCACTTCAGCCAAAGTAAGGGGCAAGCTGAAGCTATAGGTGTCCATGAATGGAATTGTAATACATCACTATACAGCAGTGCGTGTTGGTGCTGCCCAGGTGGCGCATCGCAAGTATTTCATGATTTTTGCTGTATGCTTTACTTAGAGATAACAATACTCAGTTTTCCAATATGACCAACAATGTTTTAACAGCAGGAGGTCCTTTGGGGATTAATAGGGGATGTGCTTAATTTACCGGGATGCAGGCTGTCGGAATCCCGACGTCAGAATGCGAAACAGGGACTAACAAGCGTCAAAATCCAGGCAGCCAGCATCCCGAGCGAAGGTAGTTAGCCGTGTGGGGAAGGAGTTAGTTTTAGGGACCCCAGGAGGAGATTAGGGTTATGCTATGGGGAGGGGGGTTAGGCTTAAACACCCCTATGGAGTTGTTAGGGGTAGTCACCACCAGGGAAGAGTTAGGTTTAGGGTGTGGGAAGGAGTGGTTAGGGTTAGTCATGTCCAGGGGGAAGTTAGAGTTGGGCACCACTAAGGGAGGCTTTGGGGGGGGTGGGGTGAGGGGTAGGGTTAGGCTACTTATCTCCCCTGTCAGCATCTTCATGCTTCGGGCTTCCAGTATTGGGATATGAACTGGGATTTTATACAGATTCCATTAAGTTTTACCCATTAATCCACATAACATATGGAGGGAAACAAAGTTACTCTTGCTGTTACATATCTGAACTGTATCATTTTAGAACTAGAAGTTACTGCAGCATTTACTTGTTACATGTGTGTATTGGTCCTTGAAATTATATATTTGAGTCAAACGCAATTTATTTTAATGTGTTACAAGTATTTTTTTTATGTAATATATTTACTTCTAAACGTGGTCCGTATTCTATTCCTCTCAAATTCTGCCTATAATATAATTTTTTTAACTTTTATAAGGATTTAGCCCCCATTTTTATCTTAAATTGTAAGAATTGTGAATTTAGTACAGTATCATGTTTGCAGACAGGGCTTCTGCTAACATTGGATTGCCTGAGGTCATGGTACAGACATTGTCCGTATTAGAGGACCCAAAAGGATGGCTGGCTCTGACCCAATCACTTAGAGCAAAACCCTTTTATTCACCAGAGTTTACCTTAGCTTAATTTAATGGTAGGGCTGTTCAAGTTATGATCCTTAAAACTAAAGGTTTTGCTGATTGCTGTTCCAGTTTTCTCGTCAGGGCTAGAAAGCTTGTTTCAGGCAAGAATTACAATAGTTTTGAAGATACTGCTGTTTCTGCATGAAGGTCTTTCACCCCAGTTTCAGGTCGGCCACCTCTGTTGACCTGATGCGTATGCAGTTTCCAAACATCGGATCACAGTTAATGGTTTTTAAGCTTGTTGCTGTCCTGTAGGTCTCATTATTTTCTCTTCATAAACACAAGGTCTGTTTTTAGGATCTTACACCATGACATTGTGACTTTAGTCGTAGCCCAGGAAGAGGGCTCACTTTAATCTCTAAACTTTGTGAGGACATTATGCATCTATGTCCATACAAACTGGTAATTGTTTAGGGTGGCTGTCCTTTATAATGACCTCAAGCGTTTACTCAGCATGTAGGCAGAATATTGCCAGGTGGGTTATTTTACTTATTTGCAAGGCTTTCATTTGGGCTGGCCGGCATGTCCCTGAGAATGAGCATATTTCACCAGATTGATGGGTGCTCTAGTGTGGTGCAGGACCTTATCCGAACATTTGTACTGGGTGGTAATCTGATCTTCGAAATATGTTCACTTAATGCAAATTCACTAGTTATGCAGCAATTTTGGATTTAAGGTGCTGCCTTCCTCAACTTATGGAGTACTCCATTGTCCCTGACATGGATGAAAGCAACATGGATTTTACACAAATATAATTGAAGGAAAAATTACCTTTTTTAATGGATGAAGGAGTTATGACCTAGTGATCATCGTAAGAATGTTTTAATTGTTGGTAGTCTATTTACTGATATATTTTGTGGATAAGTGCTATGTCCATTTCATGTCCTATTTATCTTTAACTGTAAATATCTGTTTCTTCTATATGTAGCGTAACTCCTTTATCCACCTCTTCAAATTGCGTCCATTAATGACACTGGGCGACCACCCTTCCCTATTCGTTTTTGTTCTTTGAAACATTGATCCTGCTCTGGTTTGATAACATTTTCTTCGCTCGAGGCTTTGTTAGAATAATACTGAGATTCCTGGGAACATTCAGGGTGTATAGACAGGGTTTAGATGTAATTTTAAATACCCCTACATCATTTGAAAGCAGAGTAGTCTGTTTATTGCTTTTGTATTGTCTAGTTTGAGGCACATTTTTTATTAAAATTCTGCTTGACTGCTTTCTCAGGTGGTACAGATTATCTGAAATGGATTTATCTGATCATTTGAGAATTTAGTGAGTAATCTGACCAAGCAGCTTCCTAAATGATGGTATTTGTCAAGTGTAGGCAGTGTAAAAAAGAATTTTTCTGCAGTAAATTTGAGGATAAGTTAATTGTCTAAAGCATATAGGTTCTGCCCAGTATATGCTAAATAACACATTATGTGACACTGCACAGCTTTGAAGTCATCAGAAAGTTGCTTTTGCTTAAGTAGATTAGTATGAGAACTAGTAAAAACAAGATTTAGGGACTTCCACTTCTGTCGCTAATGTGAACGGAGGCTGTTTAGGAGCTCCACAAGCAAAAATAGAAAGGTCGCACCAAAGGAAACCTAAATATAAATTTATGCAAAATACCCTTCATTTATGCATATATATTTCAAAGATTATTTTATCAAAGAATGGATATTGGTTAGGATTGCTAATCCAGGACTTATAACAGTAATTATTACAGAGAAAAATAGTCCTTACAATGGATTGCACTTATATTTGCATAAACATAGAATTGCAGAAAACGTAACCTTTATTTGGTATTTAAATAGACAAACACTTATTATAACAAATTCCAGCGAAATAAAGCTGTCACTGCTTAATTGCCACATAGTGACCACCTCAGACAGTGCTACCCCCTGCTGCCTATGGAGAGATTCTTCTCTCCTATGCCTGTTAAAGTGCAGAAATCACAGGCAGAACAGCTGTGCGAATCGAAGATGGCCGCCGTCAGTTTCATAGGCTCCAGCACAGACAGACCTCGCAGACTCTACTGATTTTTATTGTTTTTGGAGAGACTCCCACCAGGTACCCCCATATACACTCTGGAGCAGGATGGCACAGCTCCTGCAGATCCTCCCATCACATATTCTGTTTTGGTGCAGACGATTAGAGATACCATGACACCTTTGTTACAAGATCAAGCTGCACAGTTTGCCTAAGCCATTAAAGTGAAAACTCAGGTGCGGCAATTAAAAAAATACGGAAATCATGGATAATAGAGTTGGGGTAAATTTTCAGGACATTCACTCACTTAATGTCTCCAGAAAGATACTTTCCAAATTCGCTCCAGGCGAAATAACCTGCGGATAGTCTGTTTACCGGAAGTGACTAAAGGTCCTGCTCTTTACCATTTTTTATTAAAATACCTTGCCGGAGTTATTAGAGATATGTGATATCTGTTCAGATTTGGTTATTGAAAGGGCACACTGGACTGGTCAGATTAGAGATCAAAATAAACAACGCCGTTCCGTTATCTTTCGCTGTTTGAATTATGCCCACAAGGAGGTTATCTTGTCCGCTTTTAGCCGCAAGAAAGAACTCCTATGGAATGATGCCAAATTATTGATATTTCAGGACTACTCTGCTGAAGTCACCAAGGCTTGTAAGGAGTTTTCCCCAGTCTGTTCACAATTTATTAAAGAAGGATGAAAATTTGCTTTGCTATATCCAGCCAGATTACGATTGTTTGATGGCTCCTCTTCGTTTTTACTACAGTTGGGGGATGTTGAAGTCCATCTCCATGAGATCCATAAGGCTTCATTGATCCCTACTACATCTGCTCAGGCTCCTTGGCTATTTCTCTATGATCATCATTCAGTTTTCTTTGGTCTTTTGGTCTACATTTGGTCTTCTAATGCTGCTGCGGAGATGACACATGATTGTTTCATATTTCACCGTTTTGTGCTGTCTTATACGCCACTATTGTCCTTTTTATCACTTTGTTTTTATATTTTGATTTTGTTTGGCAATTTGTTTTGCGGGATATTACCCTGATTTATCTTACCTATTTACCTGACATGATTGTATTTTAGGTTATCAACAGCAGTTGGCTAGGAGTTCCTAGCGTATCTTTTTCTACTTTTATTGATATTTCTGTTTCACCGGAAGATGCTTTGGTTTAACTACCAATTTACAGTATATATGCTGGCGGCTCTGTGTACACTGGCATATTATACGTTATATTTTTTTTTGTCAATTTTTGTTTTTATGTATGTGTTTTGTTTTCTCTCTATTGTTTACACTCTTCCTATTCCCATTTTACCAATTGCTTGGTAGTATGAATATATCGTTCCCAGTTTTTGTCGCCCACATTAAGCATATCCAATGACTTCTCTGAAAGTTTGCTCCTGGAATATAGGAGGATAGGAGGTGTTAACTCACCGGTAAAACGTAAGAGGGTTCTCACTTATTTGCGGAAATTGCAAATTGACTTTGCTTTATGGCAGGAAACGCATCTCACCTCACTTGAAACTGCAAAATTAGCCATGTATAATGGGGTTCTTTTAGCTTCGGCCTCCATTAATTCCAAGGCTAGAGGAGTGGGGATTATTTTAAACAAGTCTTTCACATGCAGTACATTCTTTACAATCAGACCACAATGGTCGATATGTCCTAGTTGATACTATTCATACTGTTAGGTATGTCATTTGTAACAAATATGCACCTAACGTTTATTCTAAATTATTTTTTCAACTCCTAGCTAAACTATCAAGTTTTGATTCTTCGATTGTAGGGGGCGATTTTAATTTAATCTCCTCCCCAGTCATGGATAGACTGACCCCTGGAAAAAGACGATATACCTCCCCTCGATTAGGTGTTCCCCCATTTTGCCCAACAGCTTCAGCTTGCTGATGTTTGGAGGGTACACCACCCAACGGATTGTGATTTCATGTGCCTTTCTGCTGTGCGTCTTACACTCACGTGTAACTGACTCTGCCATAGAACCGATCTGTATCTCAGATCATGCATTGACGTGGTTTTATTACACGTGCTGCTGATCGTGGTTCTCAACATCAGGGGTGATTTCCCACATATTTAGCTAACTCTTAAAAATTTAGAAGTGTAGTGGAAACTGTTTGGCAAACCTATTTGCATGATGTGTTCCATGCGCAGCAGAATCTGTTACTGTTTTGGCATGCCACAAAGACAGTGGTAAGGGGCGAGATTATCTCCTATGTTGCACAGCATACTGAAAATACTACTGCTTCCTTTGTCCAGGCATCTTTGACTGAAGCTTACCAGACATATAAAACCACTCCCACTTTACCCTGCAGTGAACATTATCTTCTGAAGAAACACTAATTTAATAGTTTTATCACAAACTGCTCACAGTTTCACTTAATAACATAACTTTAGATGCCATACACATGGTAAGACGATTGTTTATCAATTTACTTAGGGGTACCCAGTCGTCCACGATTATTCAATCTTAGACACGAGGACTGAACTAGAATGCATTCAGGCAAAGGTCACAGATGTTTAGGAACTTTTATGAACGCTTATATTCCACTGAGACTATAGACCCTGACAAGAAGTGATTTTTGGGCTGAACTGTCACTTCCACAAATATTCCGAGCAGTCCGAGGCTTTACTTGCTCCTGTCGTAATGGAAGAATTAGAAAGGGTAGTTAAGTCACTTAATCCCTTTAAGGCCCTGATGCTGGATGGCTTCTCTGGAATATTATAAGAACCTGTTCCTTAAAATTAAAGATATGATGTTAAACATGTATAATACTATTACTGCCACAAAGACCCTACCACAATATTTTAATTTGGCAACGAAGGTTCTCCCAAAAGCTGGTAGAGTTCCGGAACTTTGGAGTTCCTACAGACCCTTTTTTTAAAATTAAACCTCGATTATAAAATTCTGACAAATTATGGCTGACAGTCTAAAATATATCCTGTCTGATTCATCCTGACCAGACTGGGTTTGTGTGGGGTTGCCATTCAGTGGTCAAACTGCGCAAAGTGTTTACGATGCAACAATGGCTGGAAACTTCTGGGGACCTGGGTGGCGCAGCTTTATTGTCCATGGAACTGAAAAAGCATTCGACCTGGTCACTTGGGACCATTTATACGAAACACTGGGTTGCTTTGGTTTCCCGGATGACTTTAGAAATCTTCGTACTTTGTATTCCCCTGACACAAGTGGCGAGGAATGGTTGCCTATCTGCCCCTTTTGTAGTGCAGCGAGGTACTAGACAAGCCCTCTTTCCCTTCTATTCGCATTAGCTTTAGAACCACTAGCAATTACATTGAGAAATAAGGTTTCTTTCACTGGGATCAGAGTGGGCATAAGGGAAAGTAAACTGGCATTATTTGCCGATATATTATTTCTTACAAACCCAGCTCGCTCTGTACCTACGGTGGCAGAGGCTCTTACAACCTTTGGTTCCTTCACGCGTTACAAGGTCAACCTTAATAAATCTGAATATATGCCCCTGAGCGCTCTTTTGGAATTAGAAGGTTCCTATCTTTCCTCTGCTCTTTTCTTCTTTTAAATACTTGTGTATCCATTTAACTCCGTCTCTATATATCAAACTAATTTCTCCTATGATTTCAGAGATGGGTAGTGTATTAGATAGTTGGTGCATTTATCCTTTCTCTCCTTGGTAGATCAGCAGTTATTAAAAGTGTCTTCCCGAAATTATCCTATTTGATTCAGGTGTAACCCATTAGCCTTTCCAAAAATTTGCTCTTTTGCAGTGTGTTTACCAATTTTCTTTGGCAAAAAACCTGAATTTCTTATACCCCTTTTCCACCAAAATTCCGGGTCTGACCCGGAGCTGGAACACTGTTCCTATTCTGATCAGACCCGGAATTTAGCCGGCGCCAACTCTGTATATTCCCGAGTCTGCGCCGCTCACACCGCAGTCGGGTCTGCATAGACCCGACTTTTCAGGCATGAAAGTGGACGCTTGGAGATGACGACATCTCCAAGCGCCACTGAAGCAGGACCAATCGGCCGGCTTGCAGCGCACTGCCTAAAAACACAGCAGAGTTTCACGGGCTAAGCCTGTGTTAAACCCTGCTATTTACCTGGGTTGGGTTGCCGAGTCACTCGACTCTGCAATCCAACCCTCACCCCTTTTACACCAAGGAGCTGCCCGGGTTAACCCTGCAATAACCCGGGTTTTAGCTCCGGAGTAAAAGTGGTATTTGAAGACTTTGTTTACCCCGCGGTTGTGCAGTGTTGGATATCCCTAATTTGGTGGTCTTTTCGAAGGCTGTATTTTTTAGATTGGTTTCATGGTAGGAGCTCTTATACTAATTTCACCTTGGAATATGAACTGTTTACACCAATTTCTCCTGCCGCGATGCTACATGTTAGGCACACTTTACTCCCTCCTGTGTTACTTGACGACAGAGACCTTACACTGCATATCTATCTGTGAATATCTTAACCGTAATCCCGTTAGTTCACATTTCACTAGGTTCTGGGTTAATGTCTTTTCCTGCTGGTCTGGATAATAACTTTAAGCCCTGGAAATCTAAGGGGATTGTAGCCATAAAGGATGTTTCTGATCCAGGGGGTCACATACGCTCGTTTAATTTGAACTTTTACGTGAAATTTCATTTACTAAATACTCAATTTTACATGTATCTTCAGTTCGCCATTTTGCTTTACATTTACCTACACCAATGCATGCCGATACCGATTCAGACTAGGTCTTCCTTATTACAATATGCCTCCCCTAATGTTTATAAAACGGAACTGCTCACAACTGAATTACTCCAACCTCTGTCCTCCTCCCTATGGTCTGGCTGTGTAGCGGGTTGGAATGCGGTTATACCTTCTATTCAGGATTCTGATCCTATTTTCAAATATTATGACTCCACACTTTGTTGCTTGTCGTTGGCTCTCCTTCAAGAAGTCAATTTTAAAGTTATATGTATTAGTGCATGTATAATACAAATCAAATCAAAGGGGGTGCTATCAATGACAAATAAGGAACTACTCAATCAGAGATTTGTCATATGATGCACTAATATTAAAATAACTTGTCTAAAATGAAAACATTAAATACATAAGACAGATATAAAAAAATAGATGTGTAAACTTGGCAAACTGATCAGCAACTTTGTTGGCTTTGAAACATATTTAAGTTGCGAACATATTGTGCAGGGGTCTATCAAATGTCTCGAGCTCCCCTGAAATTTCTTCCTTGGTGCTCCACAATTCCTAAAAGCTCCCATCAGACTTAGTCCCACGTTGGAGGTGTGGAGGAAAATGTGAACTGAAATCTACCACCTTGTCTGTCTTAGGAGGAATGTTGATGGCAGGCAGAGCGCTGACTCCTTTTGAAGCTATGTGCTCCAATACTGCTCCCCAACTCACGCAATTTCAGGCATATATAAAATTCCCCATAATGTACTATATCCTCCAGCGTCACACCATTTTGAAATATGGGATAGGGAACTTGCTTCCAAGGGGGAACCAGGTGGTATGAGATAAGGTGTACAAAGTCATTACTGCTTGTTCTTCGAGTATTGAGGCCCAAGAAATCCAGTACAAAGTGCTCGCCAGTTGAGATACGGGTACTTTATTTCATATTTGGTGGGAATGCCCTCTTATTATCCCCTTTAGGTCTAAGATCAGATTTGGCTGTAGAAATCCTGGTTTGCTCGGTTCAGTCTGGCCCTAGATTTTGGTTGCTGTCTTTCTTATATCCTATTGGCTACATAGTTTTTTTACTCCTAATGGCTTGTTTTGTTTCATTTTGGTATTTTTGCACTCTTCCAATATCTTCTGCGCTTCTTGCGTTTTTGCCTACCACTGTTACTTTTTTTTTTTTTTTTCTTTCCAAGTGTCATACTTTGTTTTGTACTACTTTGTGAAAATATAATTATTTACAAAAACATTACTCAAACACATGAATAAATCAGCTAGGGCAGTTCTTCCAGTACGCTGGCATTCAGATACGACCCCTCTGCATGGGATTGGTGCCAGTGATTAGATTTCTACATTGCAAGGATGACCTTTTTCTCGGCTTCAGACGAATATTAGGAGTTCCTTGCCCCCTCCCCCCCCCCCCCCCCCCTCTTTAATTTCCTTTGGCTGCTTTCTTCTTTCCCTGTCACCTTTTTAGGTTACGTTTTCTTTTTATATGTAGGAGTTTACCATTTCAACTTATTGTGCAATGAGTCTCCCTATACTGTTTGACTTCTTGCACAGTTTCATATATTACTGTATGGTCTTTCTTCGTAAAGAGTATATTAAAAAAAAAAATCAGTCATTCCTATTCAAAGCTATGTATCTGCACTATAGTTTTGCTATATAAATTTTACGAAGCACGTGTCGCTACCCCTTAAGAGGTTTGCTCATAAACGTCATTTGAGTCTAAGCAGCTTTTGTCATGATTTCTGCAAGAATGACATCACTTGTCTTATTTGGGTGTCTTAACCCTTTCAAGTAGGGATGGCCTTTGACCATCGATGATTCATAATCAACCATGGTTTATGGCCGATGGCAAATGCTTTTGCCATCGATGTGGGAGCACCGGATTGTTTTCCTCCATTGATGTATGAGCATAACCAAATGTGTTTATTACAAGGTTCTGGGGCTCTGAGCATAATTCCACCGATGGTCATCCCTACTTTCAAGTTAATGGTTATATACCAATGTTATCCCTATAGCCTGTAAATGAGTTCATTGCATGTATATTTTTATTCTACCTTTCTACTTTTGGGCATTTTTGAAATTGTAGATTTCAGTTGATCATGTGTACATTTTTAAACATTCATGTAAGTGCACTACTGCAGGTTGTGAACATTTGGTTTTAAGATTGTAATCCTAATGTAGGTAACCGGTTTCAATCTGAATGAAACTTACCCTGGTGCAATGTGTTTTTTTTGTGTATTTGTATACACGGTATTAACCAGATAATCAAAACCAACAAAGTGAAGAGGAACCCCCCCTCTTCCAAAAAAACAAAACCAATACCAGTGGCTGCTCAGAGATGGTACTGTTCACCCCTTTCGAGTTAGAGGGGGTGGTGAATGATGAAATTTTCAATACATGTATAGCTAATTGATCTGATTGTGTGCAGATACATCAGGCGAGAACATCGCTGAATCTCTGGTTGCAGAAGGACTGGCATCTCGTCGGGAAGGGGTACGAGCCACAACGTAAGTACTTAAGTCTCCATGATACTTTGCTGGGCAATAGGCAGGCTAAGGTCTAATACAAAAATGCTTTAGTGTTTAGAGCAGCTCTTACGAAGGCAATGTTTTGCCCTGTGACTGCAATGCAATTTATTCTTTCCAGAGAGCTACATACAAGATTATGATAGAACTCAATTACCCATAGCTGCAGCTAAGTCAGGTTATTGTTGCTATCTTTTTATATAGGTGTGTACACACTAGACTATTGTTTGAGCAATGTTCTCTATTCCGACTAATCGGAACAGATCCTCAAAATAGTCTAGTGTGTACGCAGTGTTGTGTAGTGCGTTCTCCCGTGGGGCCAACAACGGCATAGTCAGGTCAGCTCTACATGAAGCCCCACTTGACAATGCGGCAGACTCTCATGCAGCGGGTTGCGGCTCTAAAGGTGGGTACGCACTTACAAACCACCCAGTGTGACTGCCGATGAACTGTGTGGTTGGTACACACTGCATGATCCAGTAACCGAACACCATGTCACTCATCAGCACCTTTGACTTTGCCACCAGCTGGGTCCCTCCGTCGTCCGTACGACCCAGATGTCGGCCAGCAGTGGGGTGCATAGTGGGTACAAACTTATAATTTGGTTTTTACACATTCCTTTGAAACGAAGATCAATTTCCTGGATATAACTCTTGAAATTTATGACAATCTGCTCTTTACTTCTAATTATACAAAAGAAGTGGGCACGAATGCATATCTCCATTTTCAAAGTGCCCACTAAAGACCCTGGAAGACCAATATCCCCAAGGGCCAACTATTGCGTCTTAGGAGGAATTGTTCGACAAAAGAAAGATTTGTCGAACAAGCAAAGGTTATGCTAGAATCCTTTCTAACAAGAGGTTACCCGAAATATATATTAGATAAGGCTTATCGAGAAACTTTGGAGATGGTTAGGGAATCATTACTAATCTTAAAGGCTGATGAACATCAACAAAAACAAAAAGACAGGTGATTTATTTTTTATTTCTAAATTTAATAATGCTTCGAACGCTATAAAGAAAATCGTGAAGTCAAATTATGGTATACTCAAAAATGACAATATTCTTCGAGAGTGTCTTCCACCAAATCCAAAATTTATCTTTAGGAAGAATAAGTCACTTAAAACTTTGCTGGCTCCCAATCTCTTAAAGCCAACTAAAATAGATACTGAAACCAATCCCATAAAGATATGGTTGCCCCAAAAAACAATAGGTTTCATTAAATGTGGAGGAGGAAGATGCACCACATGTAAACATGTGAACAATAAAACTTTTGCAGTGACTAATCTAAGAGGAGAGGAAAAGAGTATTCGGGACTTTATTAATTGTAACACTAATTGGGTGATATATCTCCTCCAATGTGGGTGTCACCTCAGATATGTAGGACGTACAACTAGAGCACTCAAAGTGCGCTTCATGGAACATCGAAGAAACATAATAAAGAAACGAATCATAGTATTCCCAAGCATTTTTTAGAACATCATGGGGGTAATCCTGAGTCCCTGACAGTAATAGGACTGGAGTTTATTCCCCCCACGGTGCGTGGGGGTGATAGATTTAGAAAATTGTCAACAAGAAATCTATTGAACCTTCCATCTCAATACACTATTTCTGAGTGGTCTGAATGAGGCTCTAGAACTAAATGTGGTTATGTAAAAACAGAATAAGTACTTTGTTTAGTGTCATGCAGTCTTTTTATTGCATATACATATATATGTATATGATTTATTATACTATTCAGGTAGACTATCTATTCAGATTTATATCAGTGATAGGCATTGTTGATGTAGCGTATTATATATTTTTCCATTTGTTTTATTGATATACTCAATACATATATATTGAAATATATATAAGTATATTGTATTATATCATTTATATATATATATATATATATATATTTATATATATTTTCTTTGGTGTTATTAATGTGTGTGTATATATATATATATATATATATATATATATATATATATATATATATATATATATATATATATATTTCATGCTTCATTATTCTTTAACATTATAATATTTTCCTCTGCCTATTGAGGTTTTTATTGAATCTGATAAGAGGTATATATTTCTATTGTCTGTGTTTAATATGTGTGGGATCAATATTTCAATTTGTGTGACTTTCTCGCTGGTCCCTGGTTGCCTTGGTGAAGGGACGCCTCGGGACTCGTGCTGCGTACCAATACTGTGGCGGAGTTAGATATGTGACATCATCACGGTGGAATAACCTTCGTGGTGTATTTGGGTGAGACGCAGCGTGATGCACGCTGCGTACCAGCAATACTATCGGACCCGACGCGTGACGTCATCACGGCGGAAGTTAACAACTTCCGCAGTGATGGGGATATCACGATCGGGACTTGTTTCACAATGAATAAAAAACAGAAATAGTAAAGTATTCCTCCGTTTATTTATATAGACTATTAAAGGTTTTGCCTCCTGTTACTAAAAGGTTTGTTTTTAATATACATGACTGGGAAAACTACTATGAACAATCAATAGATTGTCAACGGCTGAGAGTGATTGATGCTAATTTGGAGCACTATTTAAAGCTAGTCTTTGCATTACTTGGACACCTTGAAAAAGCTGCCTAGAGCAGTGAAACGTGTAGGTGATAACCAGCGAACCCTGGACACTTGGATTTGATGTCACCATCATCTGGATTTTGGCGTCATTGGAATTATTTATTTGGTGGCTACCCACCTGGACTGGTGTGCTGCTCAATTGGACTGCCCCAATCCTAGTATTTCAGGAATATATACTGCTATTCACCAATAGTGTTACAGGACTATATATCAATAGTGCTCCTGGGTTTTTACATTCATGCTGACCTTGTTGGTTTTAAACCTAATTGTGTTTTAATGTTTTTCAGTCTATTAAAGTAATACTATCTATTGTCAATCAGCGCTGTTTGTATTTTGTTTTTTCCATTTTCATTGGAGACTAACTATCTGTGTTGCAGCTGCTGTGAGAAACATCTTTTGCCAGCGCCCCCTATATTTATTTATAGACATTTGCTTACAAACTAGATGATGTGCCCGACATGTTGGCCTGATCCGAGGGAGTGGTGTACCAACCAATCAGCTTCTAATTGTAACATTACATGCTGTTTGAAAAATGGCGGTTAGGAGCTGATTGGTAGGTACTATATCACTTTCCACTCCCTCGGATCAGGCCAACATATCGGGGACATAATCTAGTTTCTTTATCACTTTTCAAGGCTTGATAAGTTTCCCCTTTAATATGTTTGACATATCTGCACTCTTTGAAATCCTTTTTATACTCCAAGACCTAATTTTGCAAGAATTAAGTTTGATTTTGTGCTACGCCATGGGTAGCCAAAGCACACCTTTCACAGGCTATACATTTTATGCTTTCCCTTTGACAAATACTTTAGCATCAATTTGTGCTGCTTCTGTATGCCCCTCCTTTTTATGCCTCCCCCTCAACCTTCTCACGCTCAGGGAATGAAACCTTTTCAGCCCTCATTTCCCTGCTGTCCTCACTACCACTGATGGCTGTTAGTGTAAGTTAGTCCATGGGAGAACTTTAAGGTATACTCAAGAAAAGGTGAGCCTAATAGCAGTTTCTCACTTTGTGCTTTATTATGGTAAAAGATGCAGACTTTCTCTACAAGAGACTCGTTTTGCCTCTTTAACCCTTCCAATCTTTCTGTATAAGATGCCCCCTTACCTACTTTGCTAACAGCCTGTTGAACCAAAAGGGTGTAGCCATTGTTCCACCAAATGTATTTTTTTATCTTGAAAAATATATGGTTAATGAGTGGTAGATATGTAATATTGACTGGTCAGTTGGAGAATAATTGTTACGGTCCTCCTTGCTCACAAGGGCTTAGGTGATGTACTTTTAAAAGGGAGAGAAGTTTGATTCAAAAACATCACTGATCTAATTAAGCGGTTTAACTTTTGAGGTCTAATGGTTAGACTGCCTAGTGACTCAAGATAACATTGCCTCAAATTATGTATGTATTCTATACTATCCCTTAACTCATGCCCAATAATTTTCTAGTCCAAATTCACAAAATATTTACAAACCTAAGTATATGCAAATCTCCCTGAATGGCTTATAGTTGACTCTTCAAAAACTGCATAGTGGCTTAAGAGGTATATACAATTGGGAATGAAGCAAAAAATCATGCTCGCCTCGCACTTAATTGTGGAATACTGCGGGTATGCACGCTCCTGTTTCCCACGGTATTCAGTTTTTAAAAATATGCACACTGTGAGAAAAAGAAACCTACTTGCCTTTCTGCTGGTCTCTGGCTCAGTCATCTCCCCTCTATCTTTACACTGGGGAGGGGGCTGCTGGGAGATGTAATTCTCCCTTCTGTTGCCTCCAGTGGGGGCTCACACACAGGGGGTCTCAGACATTCACTCAATCACTTAAAAACACTCGTACATACTTTCACACACACTTAAGCATACTACATACTCGCACAACATACCTACACGCTGCTGGAGGGAGAAGCCAGCTCTTCGGAAGGTGAGTTTTTACTGACTAAGCTAATTGTAAATGTCCAATTTCTTAGTCATTAGGAGGGGTGCAGCCAGGGTCCTAGAGCATTTCCTGACCATTTTTCCTAAAAATATGGATTTTAGGATAAATTGGTCATGCTCTTGAGTGCGCCAAAAAAACTTGCGCTCAAAAAAAATCTAAAACCCAACACCTAATTGAATACCAAAAATCCAGCATCTGCAAGAACAAACCCTGCAGGTTCAGGATTCCTTTTTCATCAATCTGGGGGTTGGCATTACTTCTGGGTTGTGTAGTGAGGTGTGGAGCCGGGCACTAACTAATTAAAACTGGCTCCCACCTCCTATATAACCCCTCCCCTTCCACCGTAAGCTGTCTTTATTTATTTTTTTTGGTGTGTCTTGGAGTATGGCACTAGCTAGGTCCTAGCTTTTAGTTGGGTTTAATTTTTTTTGCTGTTTTGGTTTGTTTGCTTAGTTTGTGAAAAATGACAAGCACCAGCAGAGTGGGAGTTGGACTAGAGGTTTGTGTGAACCCTGTATCCCACTCTAAAGATGGCCCCTGAGAGAGTCACCAAACATAGTCCCTGGGGTCTCTCCATACCAGACACACATTTGAGGGGGCCGCTGGCAAAAGAAAAGGTAAACTTTATACACGGTATATGTAAAAGACATTGTTGCCTGAGTACTGCTCCCTGGCACACCGCTTTTGAGCAGTGTCTGGGTATGTTACGCACATGACTGCTCTGTAGGGGCGGAGTCTCACCTCCCTGGACTTTCACAGCAC
Source organism: Taudactylus pleione (assembly GCA_031769625.1). Taxonomy (NCBI): domain Eukaryota; kingdom Metazoa; phylum Chordata; class Amphibia; order Anura; family Myobatrachidae; genus Taudactylus; species Taudactylus pleione. The sequence goes on from JAUIMM010000018.1 coordinate 41,047,962, forward strand.
CCGCCGCTTTCAGGACCCCGAAGGTTCCCTTTGGAGGACCGCCGAGGAGATTAGAGCAGCACCATGGTGCCAGCTTGGTGGAGGAGACTCTTGAACGGCCCCAGGACACAGCGCCGCTGCACTTGTGGCTGGGCAGTTGGTGGAAATGTTGGAGGCTAGGATAACACCAGGTGTCCTGAGTGAAGCAGCACCTAAATGAATATACCCCATAAATGTACTAAACCTGCGGTAATACAAAGAGGTTTGTAATCCCAATTACATGGCTGGGTCTTTCCTCCACAACACAAGCCTTAAGTGGCTCTAGAGTGCTCTCCTCTCAGCACACCCATTCATGGATTTAATTTGGACTGATAACCTTATAGATTTAGGGTGAGATTGCATTTGTTTATCTCGTACATGTTAAATTCATTGAATAGTCTGATTTTTTTTTTTCCTTCTGAGACCCCATCTCTGAATGCATTGTCTAAACTAGAGGTATATCTATGGTTGAGCCCAGATGTTAAATCAAATTGACTGAAGTACTAATTTGTCACCTGTGCTCAAGCATGGATATCATTAAAACTTGGACTGTAATGGTGGAGTTTGGGAACCCCTGGTCTAAACTAATTCCTGAACTTAATCTATCCACTTGGCATTCCGTGGGTGTTTGCATTTTGTTTGATTTATGCTTAGCAAACTTGTTACCTTTCACCCATCTACATGCAGTTTAACATCCTTTCAAGACATTTATAAATATAATCAAATATGCCACTGGATGGCTTATGGAGTTTAGAAGCCTGCTCATTACCTATCCTGATTTACCTGAGGAGGTAGTTCAGGTGGCAGTTAAGCCACTATACCCGAATAAAAATGTCCTCTGTAATGGGATTTAAATCTTAAAGCAGGGTGGGCAATAAGCTGCTATTGAAATACACATCCCAGCATATCCTATCAGTAAGGCTGTGGCAGGGCATGCTGCAGTGTACAAAAGCTGGGGGTCTGCTTATTGCCCACCTGTCGTAAGGTAACACTATTCACCCAGGAATGTGAAAGTATGTTAACGTTCCAACCATTTGTCAGGGTTACAATCATGCAGAAATTTAAAATTAAGGTCTCAGAATATCCCTTAAACCTACCAAATAGCATTGGAAATGGTACTGGGTTCCTTGCGCACTGGATAATGGTTGCGGGGTTTGCTGCAGGTAAGATAGAGGTGCCTAACCTCTTGGTTAATATGGAGCGAGGTTTGTTACCGCGCTATACCCCTCTGTGGTGTATGTACATCAGTCTAAAAAAGACTTGGAGCCGTATTCAATTTGAGCCAAGCCGCATTAAGTTAACGCGGCCCGGACTTAACGCCGACTTCGCCTGTGTTGTAGGCGTTATAGTATTGCGCGTGAGCACGCTTTACCACGTATTCAATTTCGAAGTACGCGTAAACAGGTCCCGGCGATACTGTAACAAGTGGAAAGTACTGTCATTTTTGGGGAAATCAGCATGTCACCCCCCAAGTGAAGCTCTGACATGGGGGTTCACTATGGTACCCCTGATTTTGCTTGCTGAAGGTATTTGGTATATTTAAATGGGCTCAATAGCGTTTTTTCTATACCTGATGCAGAATAGTAGGCGCTAGCAGAAGTCCTACCGCCTAAACAAACGGTAATCTTCCGCAAAGCACCAGACATTAAAAGGAAACTAGTGAACAACCATATCCATCCAAGTACAAAAAGACAAACTACACTCAAGACACTATGCAAACACACTGTGGAATATGCAAGGCGTGTGTAGGTCTGGTGCTTCTTTGACCTGTGGTTTCAGTCTATCACCTCCCCTACTAACCAAGTCACCTTTAAAATCAAATAACATGTCACACAAAAGGGGTGGTGTATGTATTACAATGCCCCTGCCCTAAGCTATATGTGGGCAGGACAATCAGACCACTCAAGACACGGGTATGCGAACATATACGCAACATACTGAAGGGGATAGACTATCCACTCGTCACATTTAACAAACAGCTGCAACCCCAAATTATTGCAATTCTACAGAATGAAGGATGTCAAACAGAGATGGAGGGGAGTCGACTATACCAAGCTTACTAATAAAGAAGAGTTAAGATGCATCATTCAATTAGACACTGCTCCAAAAGTCTAAATATGGATAATGAAATTAGATCAATTATATGTAAATAATCCCTTTCAAATGTCATTCTAAACACAGGTCACCTTACATATTAATAGACTGAACCAATTGTGCAACCACTATTTTTGTGTTTTTCAGTATGTATGTCAACACAACTGGCACTATTACCATGTTGATGAATATTATGTTTCGATTGGTAGAATGGTGCAGGTAAAATAAGTATTGCAAGCCACACCAAAATGGCTGATTAACCCCTTACGGGATGAACACTGGACAGTCATTTATGGAGCTAAACTCCTACAAAATGGCCACCGGACTTTGTAATCAGAGACGTTCTCACTAGAAGGCTTAGAATTACCACACCAATGATTAACTGAACATCCAGCTAATGTGTATATACCATGGTGATAAATATTATGATTCGACTGGTTAGAATGGTAAGTAATGCAAACCACATGCATTACTTACCAATGGTAAGTAATGCAAACCACACCAAAATGGCTGATTAACTCCTTATGGGATGAACACTGAACTCTGGACAGTCATTTATAGAGCTAAACTCCTACAAAATGGCCACCTCTTATCAGAGACATTCTCACTAGAAGGCTTAGAATTACCACACCAATGATTGACTGATCATCCAGCCAATCCAGAGACTACGTACACCTCCAGTCTGCAATGGGGAAAGAACCCACCAGGGGTTTTTAAACCCAGCAAACCAACCTCACAACCTATACACTTCCCCAGAGGAAGGCCGCAAGGCTGAAACGCGTTGGGATACACAGAGCATTGAAGCAGACTCTACGGCAACACCCCACCTCCGACTGCCAACACCCCTGTGTCACCTGATCATCCAGTCTGAGTCACATGATCGCAGCCACCGGGCGCAAAGCCGGAAGCGAGTGAGACCGCTGCACTGCAGGCAGCAGTCTTACACTGCCACACAGATCCGTCATCGGGGAGGAAGGAGAGAAGGCACCGCGACTCAGCCCACAACAGGCGACACTGCACAGCTCCAATCCAACCAGCAGGCACCCCAGCAAGAATTGTCCAATCTCAACGGTGCAGCCACACCAGGCAAAGCTTTTGAATTCCATCTCAAGGGAAGCCAGCACACCCCGTTAACTAGCAGGACTCCACCTCACAGGCTCCATTAATGCAAGTCTACAGGTAACAAGTGTTGTCATCCAGCAAACCCCCTCCCCCTCCACCAGTGGTCGGGACTATAATCCTTCAACTCACCAGCATCACCCTTCCAGTACCCAGGATTGTACGGAACGGACCCATCAAGTGAAGCGAGACGCCTCTTCTCCTATGTGACTATATGAACAATAGATTTATATAGCATCACAATTCACAAGCATTCTGTCTAATTCAGTGTGCACATCTACCTACATTATTGTGATTCATTTTTTTTTGTGCTCAAGTGTTAATTTAATCTGTTTTTTTGTGTACAACCTTATCTATATGTGCATATACTACATGTTTGTAATATTGTGCTTTAACTTTTACAGTTTCTTATTATCTGTATAACTTTTACATGTGATACAAATCTGTGGTTAACAGTGTGTTTAGCCAATAAATTTTCACTAATATCCATCTGTCTTTTTTAGACTGATGTACATACACCACATATAGGGGTATAGTGTGGCAACAAACCTCGCTGCCAAATAACCTGAAATGTGACTGTCTAAACTATGCATGCTGTACCTGCTCCCAAGTCTTAGACATACTCTACAGCTTTTGCCCACACATCTGGTTACTTTAGAGTAAATTTTCCAGTTTCATTTCCAGCCTTCTAACACCATAGATCAATCCCAATGAATGACTTTCATAAACATGTCATATATTAAATATCTTATTTGCTAACAAGATGACTGTAGAAACCCTATTCTTCACAATGTTATAGAAACCATCCAATATACTATTGAGATGGGTGACGTTAGGCCTTCAGAAATCCACCTCCACTCCTTCCCCTTTGGTAAAGTGGTTCAAGTAGCAGGAGCATGGCACTGACAGTGCAGGGTCTGATTGTGTTCAGCATCTGAGCTCCATGGACTCTACCTTCCCCTTTAGTCTCATTGCCCTCCTGATCCCCATTGCACAAAATATCTACCTCCTTAAATGGTTGGTTTCTTACATTATGCAGTTGGTGGAATTTTTCAGTACAGGTATTAGTGTTTATTTTACACAAATTGGGGAGCATAAAATGAAAAAAAAAAGGAGGGTACCCAGATCTTGAATGTAAGTAAAACCAATGTTAATAAACATGAAAGGCACCTATTTTCCCTGCACAAAGTAGGAAACATTTACATTATGTGCTACAAGTAAGCAACCATAGAACACTACAAACCACGGTTTAGTCTCCACTAGATGTAATGAAACTCTATAAATAAAGTCTAAAGGTCTAAAAAAGTCAGTCCTTAAGGTGGGTACATGTTTGACACTGTCTCCTGATCCGGTGGATCGGGCCGACATATCGTTGACATCGTCCAGTGTGCGCTCACTATGTCGGCCCATGTGCGCTCCCGCAGGGTTGTTCATTGCATCGACAGATCTGCCATACATGCTGCTCAATCTGTCAATATGATGAACGATGCCAGGCAGATGAGTGGAGTTGGTGCCCGTCATATCGGGTGGTTTGGCACCAGATTGTGTAACGTGTACCAGCCGCCCGATATGTCGGCCTGGCGCATCGCTGGATAGATACATCGGTAAGTGTGCACCCAGCTTTATAATATCACTGGCTCATCACTTATCTGCCCAATTGTCACTCCAACAAAACACCTCAACAAGGGGAAAGAGGCTGAGGTGGAGTCATCACAACCTGCTATCTCTAACAGTGTGCATTTTCATCTCATTGGAAACAAAGCAATTAGTTTGGCTGTGGAGTAGGTAGAAGGTTTGACACTGAAACAGACAACAACAATTAATAAAGACCTTGTCTGGAAATATGAGGTCCTGTATCTGCAGAAAGATAATACCTCCTGACAATATCCCAAAAAGTGATCTCCCCCTTGTCCTCGTCAAGGTATTGAACTGTAGTGTAAAAAATTTAGTTGGTTATCTTCATTATTAAGAGGTTAAATTGGTGGTGACTGATCATAGCATGAGGCTAGACAAATGTATGCAGCCACAATAGGTCCAGCAGGGAATGGGTAAGAAATGCTTTGTTCCAAAAGGACCCACAGTGTTTGAGTTTGAGATGAAAGCCAATTCCTAAGCAGCATGCAGTTTGATCATTAAACCATTCTCTGTAGGGATGACTATCGACGATTCATAATCATAGATGGTTTATGGCCGATGTCGAATGCATTTACCATTGATGGAGAACCAGATGGTTTCCCTCAATCGATGGCACAGCATTACCGAATGTGTGTTTTTTGTTTTTTTTGTAAACAAGGTGCAAGGACACTGAGCGTAGCTTTTCCCCTGACACCTGGGAAGCCCTGCTCCAGTTTCTGGTTGGCCCACAGACCAGTCAGTCAAAGAGCAGGGATGACAGTGGTTGGTGAAACTATTGTCATCCACTGTAATGTTGGTAATCATCGATGGGCACTTGCTATATCGCCATCGATGGTTAGATTCTGCAGAGTTAAGAGGTCTCAACTTGTGAGGGAATGCAAAGCAAAAGATCTGCAAACTAGCAAAGATTTGAGCAATGAAATGTACAGCCCTGACTCTTTTTTTTTTTAGCTAGTGGTTTAATAGCATGCATGAAAAATCATGGGGAAATTTACAGACAGTCTATTAAGCAGTAAACCATATCAGAAGCTCTAAGAACGTGTTCCCTGTCGGTCACTTGGATAACAAAACTTTCAGTTCAGAGAAGGTTTTTAAGAAAAAAAAGCTAAATTGCTTCTTGAGACTGGTTATGTGAGATTAACAAACAGGACAAAGGATGGAGAACAGAGTAGAGGGTAAGGTTAGGCCATATGAGTGGTGAAAGATAGGAACAATTTTGCTGGGCAGCATAATGGAAGTGTGCATAATTTAGTTGGAGCATTCCATGACACTCCAGCCACTCATAAGAAAGCAGGTGGTAAATGAGAACTGCAAAGCATCCACCAAGATAACTCAATGAGTACCAAGGAGCAGTAACAGGGTCAAAGTGTATTTGGGCTGCAAAGGTACCTGGAAGAGCTTGCTTGACAGAATAAGGACTGGGTAGGGCTATAAGGACATTGAGGGGGAAGAACTATTATAGCGGCAAGCATAGTGCTGCTGTAACTCTTCCTGCTTCGCCTCTTGACTGAGGTGACGCAAGAAGCATGACTGACGAGATTAACATCTCACCTGCTGGAGAGGTTGAGTGAAAACTCCCTCCTTCGGCAATCCCTGTCAGGGCACAGAGCATCAGCCTAGTGCTGATGCTCTGTCCCTTCTCGGCCAGCTCCACTGGGCATGTGAGAGATCTTGCAAGCTTCGCAAGATTTTTTAGACTGATGTGTCCCTGCTGTGGTGATAGTGCTACTGGCCGTTCATGCATTGTCAGGCACATCAGCGCGCTTTTTTGTAGGTTGCACCCCTTTTATTTAACACCCAACCGCACTATAATACATGGGGGAGAAGCTGTATCAATATCACTCCACCCCCATATTGCCCCGTCATACATCTTCCCCTGAATGTCACAGCTCCCTCTTGGGCAGATGTATCAAGCCTTGGAAAGTGATAGTGGATGGAGATAAAGTACCAACCAGGTCCTAACTCATTTTTCAAACAACCTGTAAAGTGACAGGAGCCAATTTAGTACTTTCTCCCTCAAAGCTTGATACGTCTTCCCCTGTCTCTAGTAAGGACTGAGCTCCTGGGCAAAAACAAAAAAGTTAGGAAGGGTGCCTTCAGGAGGCCAGCCACTGGGGGTATAAGGACTGCTTGTGAGGTAACTGACAGGAGGTGGAGCTAATATATGGAGGGCTGTAACTCCTATGCCAGTAAGACACGGACTGGGGATTCAATTGTTTAATATGGACTGTTTAGGAGTGTTTCATATCCCTGGTACCAGCTTACCCTCCCCCACTTTTCTTGTCAACAGCTCCTAAGGTTTTATTTTTTTATATTGGAAGAGCTTCAATAAAAACTGAAATAAATCTCTAATGCTTTTAACAGATATGTCACATCAAGTTTTTATTTTAAGCAGTCAATTAAATTAGGAGCGAGGTTTGTATCATGATACGTACATTGTGTGAATGCGCACACCTGGGAAATGTGAGATTCAGGTTGCGTGACTTTTCTGCAAACAACTGCCTAGGAGCAGTGGGGACCCCAAGTGGCAACTGATATAACAGGACCATCTAGAAGGCTGTTAGTGGCCCTTAGGAAATAATGATTGCACTTTTTTTTAATGGGTGGAAATGATAGCAAGCAAGTGTATTTCAGCTAATTAGTCTTTCCAGCATTTGTATCAAAGCTGGGAGAGAAAATTGTGAGATAGTAATAACCAATCAGCTTTCAATTTACATTTTGTAGGCTGCTTAAAAAATGATAGGAGCTGATTGGTTGCTAATTTGTTACAATTTTCTCTCCCAACCTTGATACATGGGCCCCCAAGTCCCTGATTATTCATTGGGAGGGGTGATACAAGAGGTACCATAGGCAAATTGAGGAGGGGGGTTTCCAGTTGCCTGGGAAACCCCACTCCCCACCCCACACCATGACCACAATAGAAATAGTCAAATAGAATTTACTAGTGCTGCATGTCCTCAGTATCACAAATGAAATAATTAGCACCACCTGTGGATCTTTTAACATGTCAGTCAGTAATAAATACACCTGTGCACCAACTAGGAGATGTGGAGAACATGCACTGTTAGAGGTGCACTGCTATAGACAATCAATAGGATTAATTATTAATACCATATAATGCACTATCCAGTGCATGACTAAACCAATATGTACGTATATGTCCAGGGCAGTGCTAGGTTCTTCTGCTGCTCCCCCAGACTTGCTCCAGTGCTCTGCAATGGAGACCACATCTGAAATACATTCAGCTCAGGTTGGATGGCCCTACTGCAGGCCTGGCCAACCTGTAGCTCTCCAGCTGTTGTGAAACTATAAGTCCCAGCATGCCCTGCTACAGTTTTGCCACATCTAATGGCTTACTGTGATCACTGGTCCTGTATGTGCTGGAATTGACCCACAATACACTTTATATGATGCATATTAAAGCTGGTTAAGTGCTAATTGTGCCCTCTTCATGGACTGGCAACACTAATATCAAGCATTTGGAAATCCCCCCCTCCCCCCTCTAGAAAACCTGCGTTTGCCACTGGGTACTGCAATGTTCTGACCTTTTTACCTTAAAATAAAGATCCTGCCTTTTCACCTACTCATGGTGTTGTACACACAAATTGGAATTTACGCAGAAAAAGTAATGCGGGTTTGGAATAGCATTACAAATGCAATTTGCAGGTGCAAATTCTACGTGAGCACTACTAGCGGGGCCCAACTCACAACTAATTAAATTGACCCGTAAGTTTCCTTGATGTTTTATTGCAGTAAAATGTGTGTAATTTTTTTGTGTTCATAGACTGGCGCTAGCCTTACTAGCTACACATGCATTCATTCCTATAAGGAACACTTGGGGGCCTATATCAATTTTTTTTTCTTTACATAACATTATACAACACCTGCAGTTTCAGCATACCTTTTTGTGGTGTAGGAGTTTTCACAGAAATCTCCGGCAAAGTAATTGGCACTTCAAATCGCAGTCCCCCATTATTTTGAATGGGACAATGTTCTGACCTCTATGTACTAAACTCCAAAAAGCAAAGCTTTTCAGAGTTTATCCCTGGTAGTTTACACGAAGCCTATGGTGGCTCCAGGTGCAGGAGAGATCTTTTTGAACTCTCTCGCAGCACCTGGCTGACTCCATAAGCTGACACTGTACGCATGCGCAGTGTCTGCTTCCCCCAGAGAAGTCTATGAAAGACTTCTACAATTTGCAGGGAGAGCGGTTACCGCAACCGATGTACCTGCGAGCTCCCATTGTGGGGATATTTTCATTACAAATGAAAATATTCCTGGCAGTATTGATGCATAATAACCGTGGATGGTCCGCCATTATTAGTACATAGGGAATGGGACAAATGCCGGCGGTTCAAATCACGACAGTGTCAGCCTGAGAGGATGTAATCCCTCCCCCTCCCCCCAACTCTCCTTTAGGGGTGCCTAACCCTAATCTCCACCACCCCCCAACCCTAACACTTACCCTGCTAGAGCCCCTAATCCTAACACTCCCTCTTCCCCCACCCCCCTGTGGCTAAGGGCACCCTGGACTTGCCTTCCCATGGGCTGGTGTCCTTGGCGTTGGCATTAACATAGGCGTCAGTATTTAGACTCCTGTCTTAAATCCCTTGCCGGGATTCCGCTGTCGGGATTGAGACCGGCGGCCTCATAACTATGTCCCAGTACATAGACCCTGTGGAGAGCCCAAAGACAAAATATTCTCTAATGAAATATCACTTCAGCAGAGAAAGTTTTCCTAAAGATGAACTCGAACATTAAACGGTCAGGACTTGCAAATATATAACTTGAGGGTTTTTATTGCTCAGTACTACGAGACTTCTGGATGGTATATTCCCAGGACTATAACAAAATCTCAGGCATGTCTATTCTACAGAGCTGCTGACAGATCACCCTGTAATGGTTGCATATTTATTTTTCTAAAATGGCAAGAAGTGACAAGCTTGTTGGTGAAATAAAAACTCATGCAATGACTTTGGGGTCTAGTTACTAAGCAGTGTTAGGAGACAGAGTGAAAAGTGATAAGTGGTGTCAGCCAATCAGCTCCCAACTGCCATCTGACAGGCTATGTTTGAAAAATGACAGTTGGGAGCTGATTGGCTGGCACCTTATCACTTTCTTATCACTTTTCATTCTGTCTCCTAACTACTTAGTAAATAGACCCCTTTATTCTGGAGGCATAATACATGAGATTCCCTTTGTGTTTCTTGTCCTTACAAAGGGGTAACTCCTTTTTATAGGTAAAATGTAGTAATTGCAACATGTGGCAAAAGCATATTGGTAACCATGGACTTCATAGTATCCAGAAGCACGCTCCTGATATCCTATGGTAATAGATACACTGAGGGCAATTACATTCTATGAAGTAATGTGCTGGGGGATGTCAGTTTTTGACATCTTCATTAACTTGAATCTCCTCTGGTAGGCTTTTACTGCTTTGTATATTGCAACAGTTTAGTGCTTTGCAAGAGATTGCGTTCTGTTGCAGAAAGTTACTCTTGTTCAGTGTAACTTCTCATTCTGCAGCTTCACCTGTCATTCTAAAACTTTGTGCAAGCTTGTTTATAGAGCAAATTGGCAAGGAATTATAGAAATATGGTCTTTGTGGTATGCTGGGCAACACCAAACATTACTGGGGAAAGGCCTTTGCATCTACAGAGCACAGATTTACAATAGTAATTTACATTGAATTAGATCTCATTTAGCTTGCAGAGCTCCTGTTGCCTGCAGGTTTTTCAGAATGCACTAATAGTATGCAGACGTCATTGAGCTCTAATGTGCTTGGGAGATTTTTAACATACTGTTAAGACATTTTGCTCGAGGAGCAGCTTGACTGAGAGGAGCCGTTCAGTTACCAGACTAATGTAATCATCTAATTGGCTTTCATAGATATAATCTCACTGAATAGATTAAACGACAATCTTTTCATTCTGCACTGTGGAGAAACCAGGTCTAGTTCCAGATGGGTGGTCAGTTAAAACTTTGGTTTAGCTGGGTATATAAATTCAGATTTGTCTCAGCTAAAGTCATCTAACAAGGACTTGTATCTGCTTGATTCATTCAATTAAACCCATTTAAAATAAGATTTTGATGCAATAACTTCTACAAATTTAATTAAAATGGCAATGTGTGAATAGGGTTTCCCTGAGAAGAATGCTTTATTAAATGTATTTTGTTTGCATGCATTGAGTAGTGGAAATAGTAATGATAATGGATTGATCGCTTTAAGTTTCCTGTAACATTGAATGTGTGCAGCTAACTTCCTGTCGTTCTCAGTCCCGAACAGAACAGATTGGTGGAGATTGAAGAACAAGCAAGAGCTGCGAAAAAGGGAGTTTGGAGTGAAGGCACTGGCTCTCAGACAATCAGAGATCTCAAATACACAATTGAAAACACCAGGCATTTTGTGGACTCCATGCATCAGAAACCAGTTAATGGTAAGGTGGTTGAGTAGACACATTTCTGAACTGGTAATTCTCACGGTCTACCTTTCTTTCCAAGTTTTCAGCACAACATTTGTCATATCATTTGAGTGTTTAAGAATCAGATTCTAAAGGAGGAGATTCAATTGTCTTGGGCAGCCCCTGCATGGCGTCTGTCCAATTAGGAGCACGACGGAGCAATTCAATTGTTGCTCTGTTTGCACGTTTAAAGTCGCGGGGGGGGCATACGCATTTTATTCTTACGGCCTCCTGAGGTGCTAGAAGAATTGTATGCAAAATCCGTTGTTTGGGTACCCAAACCACCGTTAGATGGGTTAAGCGACTTTGCGCAGCTAGACCCGGTGCTTTCAGGCCTGCTAAATACTAATGGGCGCTCAAACACGGAAACAATTTAATTGCTCCATCAGGCGTCTAGCAGGGGGCACGCAAAATTTAATTGCCCCCCTAAAGATGGGACTAACGGGAAAATTTGTGATAGCTGTTAAAACACTTTATGACACTTCTGTCTCTTTGCCTAGCTTCCTTAAATTCTGATTGTCTAACCACCGCTTTTACCATTGTATTATGCTTATGTGGGGTAGTCATGCAGACTAGTTGTACATTATATGCGAAGAAAATGCATCCCACTTATTTGAATGCTGTAAGAATATAAGCACAGATGTCAAACATAAATCTGTGTTCTTTGGCGATTTTTGTGCATCTTCCTTCTGTTTAGAATAGTCACCATGTTACTCATTTGTGGAGAAAGGTATAAATGACCTGTTCCGACTGCGTTAGCAATATCTGTGTACTACAGTTTTGAAAATGACAGGCCTGGGGAATGTCCTGGATGCCTTGTCCCCAGTGTGTCAGATGGAAACTTATACTGGAAACTTATACATGGGAAAGGAACTTTGCCGTTTTCAGTCTGTTCTGTACGGTTTAAATTAAATATAACTAACATTAGAGCATGAGATACACAAGTGAAAATCTTTGTACTTGTAACAGGTTTGCTAATCTTTGAGTAAATAGGTCTGTGAACAGTCCAAGTGGACATCTATGAAGATAAAGCTCAAACAAATAGTTTAGTGATCATCATTCAATACTGCACAATGTTACAGCTGTAGTGAATAGCAGTGTAGTGCTGTTTGTGATGAGGTTAATTGGTTCCAATTGCCTATCTCCTCTATAAAAACGTTAGCAGACTCTGTAACAAATGTTATGCAGTAGTTAATAGGCTTTCTATCCCAATGGTTTACATACATGTTTCCCCTATCCAATATGGTGACTTCTGCAGAGGAAAAGATGTATGCAGAATCTTGTCTGACCCAGGTTTAAATAAATTTGTTTTACCCCTTTCAGATCACAATGCCGAGTCGCACCTGGGATTTTGTACATGGGTCCATCTCGGGTACGACCCGGCTGAGACCCCTTTCAGACTGGCGACCCGGCTTATTGCTGTGAACGGAACCCGGGTCGCATTGACCCAGCCTACCCGTTCACACTGCATCGCGAGCCGGGTTGAACCAGTGTTCATCCCTGCTTGTTACCAACCTGTTCCATTCACACTGCACAGTAACACTGGTTGCTGCACGTTCACGTGCAATAACCTAGGTTATTGCTGGCAGTGTGAAAGGGATTATTCATAACCGTTCTACAAAAACTCACTAATTTCTTAAGGTCAGAATATAAATATCTTGTGTGAGCAGGATGTTTTTTCAGTTGAAACAAAGTGGCAACAGATTACATAAATAGACACACAGGCTGGTATCCAATTAGCCCAGATAATTTTTCTCAAATTTTTTTTGCCCGAGCGTGTGTTTTTCATGAGAAAAATGTTTTTGTGATCGCTGACAAATGGGGCCTTTTTTTGGTAATTTTTGTTTTGCCTGCATGAGGGGTATCCATTAGCGCCCGAATAATGCTTGGGGCTAACTAGAAAATTATAAATACAGGTCTCCTGTAACCTGGTGTTAGCTGCTACCGTTTTGCATCCAGTATTGTATGGCAGGTCTATTTCACAATGCTCTGTCAAAAAGCTCTTCAGATGATTGGCTTGGTTGTATAGGTAACCCGGATTAAGACCTGTATTACATGTTTTGAAGTGCCAAGATAAAATGAGCTTTACTTAATCCTCAGATTTAGTGCTGCATCACCCGTAGTTGAGACAACTCATGTTTAAACACTAAGCACATAAAAAGCAACAACCTTTCTATTTGAGTCATGTTTGTGGGGAGTTTGGATGGGATCTGTGATCCTTATTGAACTTTCCATAACATTTACAGTCCATATATGTACGCATGTTTCAAATGTACAATGGCAACTGTAATAATGCAAAATGCCACATTAGCGTGTCTTAATTTTGGTACACTGGGGCCTTTGACAATAGCAGTTCATACTAAACATGGTGGTTTTATTAATACTTGTAAGTTTTTATTTGTGCTTTATTAAATAATTTGTTTAATACTTCGGAACAGATCAGCCTGCTTGCTGGTGTTTCTATGCAATGCTAATTGAACTTTCACACTTCCTTGTTCTTAGTTCATCTGTCTGGCAAATGTTACAAAGCACAATTTTGTATGGAATTGAATATTGACACATCTAAAAGCGGAGTTAATTGTGTAAAATACACACTTTTTTTAGCCAGTATTTCAGTTTGAGCTATTGATGGTCAGTCTCATGAACTACACATGGATGAACCTCTACTATAGAAAAATGTATTGTGTACTTCTATGTTCTTTGTGCATAGAATACAATGTTACTTCTTGCTTCCCCCCCCAGCTGTCATAGAACATGTACGAGATGGTAGTGTGGTTAGAGCGCTGCTGCTTCCTGATTACTACCTGGTGACGGTTATGTTGTCTGGAATAAAGGTATGGGACCTCGGTAGAGGTTATGCAGTGCTTACATTTTAGCGTGGAGCTACAAATTTGTTTTCTGTGCATATATAATAGTTTTCATTTTGTTTTCCACATGCTGACTGTTAAAGCTCATTGATGCTTTTGAAAATCTTCATCAAAAAAATTAAACGCCCCTTTTAAAAGGCATATTGATACATATATAATACAAGCTTTTACTTTCATTTTAATTTGTTAAATATATTGAAAGTAGTATGTTCCCTGGAGATGCTTGGCAAGTCTTGAAGTATTTTTATACAGTTTAAATGCTATTCGCTTTAAATGCCTCTAACAATGATTTATGTATTTCTGCATTTTTTTTCTTATTTGAAATGTTTTTAGTGCCCGACCTTTAAGCGAGAAGCAGATGGCACTGAAACTCCAGAACCCTTTGCTGCGGAGGCAAAGTTTTTTACAGAGTCCCGATTGCTGCAGAGAGACGTACAAATTGTCCTGGAGAGCAGTCACAACCAAAATATCTTGGGCACCATTCTTCATCCTGTATGTATCAGCTGACACTTACAAATGCCTTACACAGTCTAGTATTTATTTAGAAATCTAAACTATTTTTTTTTCCTGATGTGTGAACCATGTCTACAGCACAATGCATTTGATTTTTCTTGGCAGAATGGAAACATTACGGAATTGCTTCTGAAAGAAGGTTTTGCACGTTGTGTAGACTGGTCTATGGCAGTATATACCCAAGGCTCTGAGAAACTCCGTGCAGCAGAGCGGTGAGTTTTGTTTGTATGTGTTAGAATTAGTATCACCCTCCCACCAGAATGATGATTTAGGTGGTAGATTTGGATAATGGCAATGTTCAGTAAACATGCTTCTTGGTTATTTAGCTTTGTCTGCAAACTGATTACAGTGTAGTAGTATTTCTGAATAGAAATCAAAACAGTTTGAGATTTGTCAGTGTTAACATGCAAATATGATTTACAGTTAAGAATTTAAATTGGAATGCTGCTGCTGGTGAATCCAGAGACGTTTGGGCAATACAGTAACAGGTTCAGATTATTTTTTCTAGAAGGAAGTAAAGTTCTGTTGCATATCTAGAGTTACAGATAAGATGGTTAATTTTTATGGGAGCGTCAACTGTTTGGCCAAATATGAACTAAAATGCCAATGTTACTAATTATGTAATTGGTACTTTTCAGGGCTGTCCTATTTTTCTGCATTTACACTAGCCATCAAACATTTTGCCTGTTGAGAGTAATCATACTATTAACCACGTAACTGGATTTTTTTATTTCCCGCAAAACCGCTCAGAAATGGTCTTTAATAAAATAGTTACTTTTTTTAATGTATTTGAATATTTTAGTTAAAAGATGTATTTCTAGTTTTGCAACCCCCCTGTGTCCATAGGCCCCCGTTATAAATAAATCCTAATACTACTTCGGTGTGGGGGGGGTACTAACAAAATCCCCTGTATTCTAAACCAACCCTCCCCCTGTAAAAAAGCCTTTCCTTTTTCATCCATCAGGGGGATGCCATTACTTGTTGGGTTATGCGTAGTGAGGTGTGGAGTCGGACACTTATTGAAACTGGCTCCCACCCCCTATATAACCCCTCCCCTTCCACCATGAGCTTAGTTATATTTTTAGGGCCTTGGATTAAGGCACTAGCTAGGTCCTAGCTTTTAGTTGGGTTTAATTTCATTATATTTCTGTTTGGGTGCTTAGTTCCTGGCAACAAGCACTAGCAGAGTGGGAGTTAGAATAGAGGTTTGTGTGAACAGTGTATCCCACTCTAAAGACTGCCCCTGGGAGGGTCACCGAACTGCATAGTCCCTGGGTCTCTCTCCATAACAGACTCACATCTGAGAAGGGGTGCTTGGCAAAAGAGAAGGTAAGCTTTATACATGTTTTATGTAGAAGACCTTGTCGCCTGTGTGTACTGCTTCCCAGCACGCCGCTTTTGAGCAGAGTGGCCGGAATGTATGTAAAGATAAGTATCTTTATCCTTTTTCGGAAAAGGATACCAAGCTTTGGGAAATTCATGGTGGATGCTCCTATTGCTAGGTTGGTAAGGAATACTGTTATTCCCACAACAGTCTAACTCAAAGATCCTATGGATAGGAAGAATGAGGCTGTGCTTAAATCTTTATTCACTGTCTGGAGTCTTGTTGCGCCCAATTCTGGCCATCGCCTGCGGGTGATGAGGGCTATCAATCCCTGGATGAACCAAATGATTACTGGATTTCAATCGGGGGATTTGCCTGAAGCTAGCTCTTTAGCTGATCAAATTTTGGAAACCCTAACCTATATAGGTGATGCTTTAATAAATACTATTCAGGTACAGTCTCATATTTCGGCTCTGGCCATTTCCGCCAGGCGTTCGCTCTGGCTTAACACATGGAAGGCAAACCGAATCTAAGCATGCTTTAGAAGCATTGCTTTTTGAAGGAGCTACTTTGTTTGGTCCAGAATTAACTAAAATGATTTCTTAGGTCACAGGAGGAAAAAGTCCTTACCTTCCTGTAACACCAAAATCCCCTGTTTTTGTTCCTTTCGGACTCAAGGCAGGGAAAGCATTCAGGCCTTCCAGGTGGTACCTAGGGGTCCCTGAAGAGGGACCTTTAGGGGACATGCTTTCCCCAGCACCAGTTGCCCTGCTGCTAAGCCAGCAGGTCAATCCACATGACGTTCATGGGACTGGGATCTGCCCTCTGGTGGGAGGCCCCTTACTCAAATTCCGGGAAACTTGGATTCAATCCAATCCGGATTTTTGGGTAAGTTAAATAGTAACTAGGGGTTAAATCTTAGATTTGGAGGGTCCTATTCCAAAAATATAATTTTTTCACTCCTTTGGATGGTTGCAGAAAGGTGGCTCGCATGCATGCAATTTCTGTGCTTTCCGATTCTGGAGTAATTATTCCGGTTCCGGTACTACAGCAAGTCCTGGGGTTTTACTTCAGCATATTCTTGGCAGACAAACCAGACTAGTAGTTTCATCCCATTCTCAACCTCAGGGGGGGTTAAATGCTTAATATCCATTTAGAAAAATTCAAGATGGCGTCAATAAGGTCAGTCATTCCAGTGGCAAACACAGGATTTCGAGAGGGGGGTTTCCAAATGCTTAATTATATGGAGAGTGTGCCAAGTCCATGAAGGTCATAATAACCACTTAACCAGCTTTAACATGCATCATACAAAGTGTATTGCCATAATTCCAGCATATATAGGACCAGCAATCACAGTATACCATTAAATGCGGCAGAGAGAGTCTCGTTATTCATTGGATAGTGTATTATTATACAGTATTAATAAGTAACCCTTGATGGTCTATAGCAGTGCACCTCTAACAGTGCATGATTCCCAGATCTCCTAGTTAGTGCACAGATCTATTTACTACTGGCTGACACATGTTAAAAGATCCACAGGTGGTGCTAATTTAATTTGATACTGAAAAGAACATGCAGCACTAGTAAAATTGTATTATATAGTGTTTCTATTGTGGTCATGGTGTGGGCTGGGGAGGGTGGGTTGGTTCCAGGCAACCGGAAACCCCCCTGTATTTGGCTATGCATTCCATGGAGGAAGAGGAATTTCTGGCCCCATAGAGATCAAGGATGCCTACCTCCATATTCCTTTATGGAGGGGTCATAAACATCTTCTGCGGTTTGCAGTGGGACATCAGCATTTTCAGTTTAAGGCTCTGCAATTCGGTTGGCCACCACTCCCAGATTCTTTACAAAGGTTATGGCACACATGATATCCTTACTCAGGAGTAGGTGGGGGGGGGGGGGGGCGGTAAATGTGTTGGCTTATCTGGCCGATTTGTTGGCGCCTCAATAGCCCTATTGCAACAACATCTTCAGTTTATCTTAGGCTGCATACACACCAAAAGATATCTTTCCAATCTGTCTGGTGGGAAGGAAAATCTGTTCTTTTTTCTAGTGTTTGGGAGCAAATTTCTATTTGCTCCCATACATTACCAATTTTTTCTACCCACCAGACATTTTGGACAGATATATATTTAGGTGTGTACGCAACCATAGGCAATGCTCCAGAGATTCGGCTGGATCATCAATTTTCCAAAATAAAGTTTAATTCCATCTCAGAGGATGGTATTTTTGGGTCTTCTATTCGACACTGTCAGTGTTTCTTCCGCCGGCAACGATTCAGGATCTATAATCCAAAATAAGGACCATTTTACAGATGTCTCAGCTACTGGGAAAATTGGTGGCTTCATTCGAAGCAGTTTCTTTCGCCAGATTTTAGGCCCAACCAATACAAAACCAATTGCTTCATCAATGGGTAAAGTCAGACCCTTAATTAAACAGGCAGATGTTCAGATTATCTCTGCAGACCCGGCAGTTGCTTCGGTGGCAGCTACAGAATGCAAATCTGAACAGATTGGGTACATGTGTACTTTACGGACTCATTGCAGAGAGAACCCAATGAATGTTTTAAATGGTACTTGTGTACTTTACGTACACGAGTACCGAAAGTTGTCCCCACTCGGACGCGCTGCTCTCGCCACGCTTCGGCCTTGGTGGCTCGCTATGCTCGCCAAAAGGTTATGTTCCCTCTCTATGCCCACTTGGATGGTAGGGAATGATGCTGGACACTGGCTGATGACGTCCGGTTCCTCTCCGTGAAGGGGTTTTAGACATTGCCATGAGTGATAGTAAGTGTAGGACAGTTGGGTTCTCTCTGCAATGAGTCCGTAATGTACACAAGTACCCAGATTTTGCAAATTAATCCTTTGAAGAAGCCGCAGGCAAAATCGGAACTGTGCTAGGGTCTGTTTTGTTGCATGCTAAACAAACAAGACCAGTTACGGCTCAGATAATATATGCATGCGGGGGCAGCAACCTCCTATATCATATCTAAATGACTATCCACTAATGTCACAAAAATAACGACGAGACTATCTGGGACTATAGCACATGAGAGCACCGATGTAGTGTGCTCCATGAATGTGCATGGTGCCCGGCGTCAATTGCTATGACCAGAACTAATTAACTCTCTGAATAAAAAACTGTGTATATATGTAGGATACCTAGTCGCAATGTGTATACAATTAATTTAAGTGAATATATTGAGTTCTACCATCAGCGCCTGGAGAAATTGAACTACTGTTAAATACGTGCCTGGATACAAAGGCAGTATAATAGCGCTGAATAGATCTTTGTTAATACTGGTAAAGGGTGTATGTGATATATTCTCTGTGATATACCAATAATTTATATCCTCTATCTGCACGCTATGGATGTAGAAATAAAACGAGCAGATACAAATTGACATCTAGTTACTATAATTGCAGAATAAATTAAGTCTGCAACATTTTGATACAATCAGACAGCAGCAATATTGTTACCTGACTAGCAGGGCTCTGCTTATCATTAACACTGAATAAAGTACTGATCAACACTATAATTTAATGTGTGTTGTACTGATAAAATATCTTAAGGGTTATACCAATATATATATTTGCTGGAAGTTCATTGGGCACATTATACTCTGTCCAAACTAAACAGACAATATGTGATCGGAGAGGATATACACACTCTATTAAGTGCATTATTTAGTCCCATTATAACGACACAGCTAAACTTTAACCCATTACAGTCATAGTCTGAATAGATTTGGAAGATCGCCGATTCAATTTATTAAAGAACATACGAATATCTTTCAGTGTATACAATAACTAATAGGATAAGTACTCTCTGATTGAATAGTATATAATTAAATGACCTAAAGAAAAACTTTTTCAGTGAAATATTTATATGAATCGCGTATTTACTAGAATTTACAGAATAGATTTAATACACTGATTAACTATTGTATAACAAGTTGATCATTGACCACAGATGATATATTTGATCTCTTTAGATGAGGACATTAGAATAAGGCTGCCTGACGAAGTGACAAGACCCGTAGCACATTATTTTAAATTCTAATTTCTTTAATCTATATATTTTTAATACTTCGCCGTTCATGAATTTCTCGAGGGGGCTACATGTATTAATGTACACTCAATAAAAACTGTTTTAAAAATTAACTATTAATTTGACTGGTTCACCTACAGTATATAGTACTTTTTTCCCTTTTCGTTGTGTGTATTTAGACGATAGTAGGTAGCACACCCCCCCTTATTACATATTACTATAAACTATTAAGACAACATATAAATTCTGTATATTTAGGATAGGTTTCGAATAGAATCTGTGCGGTATTTCATACTTACATATACAGATTTAGTCAATTGTCAGTAATGGACCATTGTCACCAGATGCCAGCCTAACAGGATGGGGGTTGGTGGTTCTAGACGGGCACCTACAGGGTCTCTATCCGTCCAGAAGGTCTTTCAATCAATATACTGGACTTAAGGGTAATTCGATATGCATTGGTTCAGGCTCAATTCCATCTAAGGAGCCTACCAGTGCAAATCCAATAAGACAATACCATGGCAGTTGTTTATATAAACAAGCAGGGTGGCACACGCAGCTGGCAAGCATTGAGGGAGGTTTTTCACATACTTCATTGGGCAGAAAATTGGGTTCCAGCTATTTCGCCAATTTACATTCCAGTGGTGGACACAGTGTGCATTTACGAAAGTGCAGGTTTTTAGATGTGGGGGCTTGGACTGCACACCCTAATTTTAAACAGTAAGGGGTAGATTTACTAAAGTGCAGGTTTTTAGATGTGGAGATATTGCCCATAGGAACTAATCAGATTCTAGTAGTCTTCTGGAAGGAGCTAGATATATGTTGAATAGAATCTGGTTGCTATGGGGCAACATCTCCACTTCTAAAAACGTGCACTTTCGTAAATATACCCCTAAGAGTTGCGAACATGCTGAGTCTTGTAGTACCATGCAGGAAAAAGTGCTCTTTCTAAGCACTAAAAACACCTATAGTTATTGGCTGTTGGCCTTGTCTGCACTGCCATGCAGATTTTTTTGGGGTGGTGCAGGTATTGCACTGTTTTCGCAATGTGGCACAATGACATAATTTGACTGGTTACAATTAAGAAGCTTGACGTATGGCATAAATAATTTTGTATGAGGAAAAAATAAAAAAAAATATATATGTGTGTGTGTGTGTGTGTGTGTATATATATATATATATATATATATATATATATATAATTTTTTTTTTTTCCTCATACAAAATTATATATATATATATATATATATACATATACATATACATATTTTTTATCAAAAAATCTCTATACACTCTGTAGACAAGTGGTTAGACACTCCCATGTAAGCGTGCCACTAATATGGGAGGCCCATTCACTTGCAGTTCTACGGAGACAACAAATGTCTGTCAAAACGACAATGCCACCTATCATTTCCAGGGTGGTGCCTAGACTGGTATACAGAAAATTTGGCAACCCGGATGGACTGTACAGCTCAGAGTCAAGATCTTAACCCCACTGAGAACCTATGGAGCGACTGGTGCGTTCTAGGGCAGCTCGACCTTCAGTGTCAGTTGATCACTGTACTTAAGGCGGAATGGCAAAACATACCGTCTGCTGTTGTCCAGGCCAAGAACTAGTGGATTGTTTGCCAAGAAGGGTGTCTGTAGGTCTGCCATGTGTAGTGATTACTCCAAAGTACCGACATCCATAAAATCTTGATCTATTTCCTGTCTGTGTCCAATCATTTTTGTCTACATAGTGTGTGTGTATATATTTTATTTATTTAGACTTAGTGATACTGAAGTGATCTTAATGCTGTATGCTTATCTTCAGCCACATGCATTGGGTAATTTATGCAAGTTTTAGGTAATTGGCACATCCATCATTAGTGGCCGCTGGGCATTCATCAATCTATGAATACTGAAAGTTTTTGGAATGTGATTGCGGGAACTGATGCCATATTAAGATGGTGGGGACAATGTGTTCTCAAACTTGCCTGTGATTCTCAATAGAGTTTCTAAATTAAATTATTTAAGACTGGTAGACAGAACCCATGTTGTCCAAAATGTATGTACTCTTGTTCCTTTAAGCACATGTTGTGGGAATGACCAACTTGTAGAAATTTTTGGTATAGTGGTTTGACATTGCATTTAGAGTTAAAGGGTTATGGATCCTCTCGAGGCCTAAAATCTGTATGTTTGAGATTACATTAGAAGTATACAAATAAACATTTACGTACGTTTATTAATCAGCATAACCAGATTTGTTGTCAGCACTTAGATTACAGGAGAACGCTGTTTACAAAGATGGCCATCCCCTGGAAATGAGATTGAGTTACACGTTTTACATATTTTAGTAGAAAATAACACGCAAGACATGGTCATAAGTGATCACCATTTAATGGTATTGGCCATTTTAGCCACACCTATTAACTGGTGCATACAGTCATGCAATATCACTAGTGAAATGTTGCCTCCCAACAAGTCATTTCAATAAATTTTGGCCCTTCATTCGATGCCCTGGTCAACTGTAACTGTTGTTGAGGGGTAGGTTATGCAAGGTCACAGGGGTTACTGAAGCACGTAAGTAAAAAAAAGATACATCCGCATTGGTGTTGGTATAATAGATAAACAGTGTCTGCATACAGTCAATAGGTCGACACCAAATGGTCTGCAGTTAAGAGGTCAACAGAGATTTAACTTGGCAGGGTCAAATGGTTGACTGGGTCAAAAGATCAACACACAAATAGTCAACACTTTTTTTTTTTTTTTTTTTTTATATATATATATATATATATATTAACCCCAAACCTCCTTTAACTTTACCGTCCCCTTCCGCAGCCTAACCCTAACTGTCTCCTCCACTAAGTGCCTAACCCTAAAAATTATGAAAAACCATGTGTCGACCTTTTCTGTGTCAACCCTTTGACCCTGTCGACCTTATTGACTGTCATTTTAGACACTAGATCATCCATCCGAATACCATTGGCACAAGAACTGTTTTTATGCACGTTTTCATAAATTAGCAGGAGTGGTGTAAAGCGCACCACTGACTACTCTGAAGCAGTGATAAAAATGTCCTCAAGAGTGACACAGCACTCTTCACCAGCTGGCTGTCTGAAGGTGGAATCTGTTTTTGGCTGTTACCAGGAGAACACTTCCTGCCCAAATTTGTACTGCCAATTGTAAAGTTTGGTTGACAATGGTCTAGCTGTTTTCATGGTTTGATCATTGCTTAATACTACAGCATACAATGTGATTCTAGGGAAGTGTCCTTCCAGCTTTGTGGCAACAGTTTGGGGAGGGCTCTTTCCTGTTTCAGAATGGCAATGTCCATGTAAGTCCGTCAAAAAAAATGGTTTGCAAAGTGAGGTATGAAAGGACTTGATTGGCTTCCACAGAGATCTCACCTCAACCCCATAAAACACATTTTGGATAAATTGGAAAGATTGGGAGCCAACCCTTCTCTCCCAGTTGCTAATGCTGTTACAGTTGTATTCACATTCCTGAAGCCATTTTTTTTAAATGTAGTGGAAGCCTTCCCAAAAGAGTTGAGGTGGTTAGAGCAGCAAAACTGGGACCAATTTCATACCAGTACTTGTGGTTTGAAACAAAAGATGTTTCAAACTACAAACTCATATGGGTGTGGTGATGGTATATTCATATTGTTTTGGCTGTTCAGTGTGATTATATCTGCCTGCTTGATCTAGATAATGGTGAAGATGAACATTACTAGTTTCTGGCTTGTCTGGCCCTGTGCATATTATGTACAACTCGGTGACCTTTTTCACCTTCAGTTGGGTTACCGGTGTTTAGGCTATTTCTTTGGACAGTTGCGTAATCATTTTGGAGTCACCCTTGAGTATTTCATAGGTGGCTGCTAATTAACTATTTAAGTATTAACTATTCAACTTTTTTTTCTTTTTGTTTATAATGTAATTTACTTTTTTGATTAGAAATACCTGATTATAAAAAGTCCAGTGTCTGTGTAATGATTGTATGTTACAGCTGTTCCTAAGAGCAAAGTTTTAGAACATAAGAATCATAATATATAGGAGGCTCATGCTGACTTAAATAACTACTGCTTTGTCTCCTTGCATGGGGAAAGCAAATTCCATTCTGACTCGTGTAAATGTATTGATTTTTTTTTTTGTGCTGTGTAACAAACATTAAGCTATCCACTAATAGTGATAAATGCAGTATATACTCAGGACATTCTGGGGGCAAATTCTGCACAATACTGTGAACTATTGTAATGAGTATTTATGGTGTTTTTTTTGGCTTTTTCTGAGCTTCTTGAGAGCCAAACTACATGGCATGGTAACCTGTAGCAAAGTTTGGTTTATTGTGCTTAAAGAAAAATTAATTTCCAAACTGATTTCGTCTTTAGCATAAATGATTAAATTAACAAACATGGGCTTGTCTTCAGTATATTTAAGCTTGCTTTCAGATAAGTCTATCTGTTAAATACTAAATTGTTACCAAGGAAATTTTGGAGATTTAAATTCATCAATTGTTCAGTTTTACTGTAACATTCCATAGCAATGACTCTGCAAGTGATAGCTTATGTAGGGAACTATTTCTTTCTGCCATGGAACAATTTCAACAGCCTTAAGCTGAATGTTTAGTATTTGCATAAGCAAAAATCCCTTAAGTACCAGAAAATGGAAAAGCGTACAGTGTAATTCCACAAATCTGCTACTGATCGTATTCCATTAGATGAACAGACATGTCGTTTTTTCAATTGGTTGCAGTGAATGGTCCCAGTGATAATGTGTTAAGGTACAGAAAAGACCTACTGCTTGTGTGTAGCAGTTGGGCCTTACTAAGCATCTTGTACCTTTTTTCAAAGTGATCTGGTTAATTCTGCTATAAATGAAGCTAGGTCCATCGCTGAGCAGTCATTTGTCTCTTCTAGAAATGTCCTAGAAGGAGTTGATAAAATCCCAAATAAACTGGGAGTACTTCACTAAACTGTAACCTAGAAAAATCCCAATCCAGGGCCAGAACTATGGGAGACAATTGAGGCACCTGCCGCTGGGCCCACTCCTCCATTGCCCACAATATATTCATCTCACTTAGGGCTGTAACTATATACCCGGAGTGTACAGTTACGGCCGCCCAATACATGGCACCTCTTCCCGCCACCTGAGAAACCACCATACACTAGTGGAGAGCTCCATGTCAGACCATCAGCTGCCGCCTCCGTCTAACTTTAGCCTGTTCCTACTCATTGGTGTTACTGCTCCTCAGCAGCTTCACCCACAAATGTCTCACACCCGCGGTTGCACACAGAATATAGGCATGCCATGGAGGAGGATCTGTTTGCGAAATGCTACATTAGTGTCAGCGGCTGTGAGGGGGCACCAAATTATAACTTGCCTCCGGGTGTCTGGGATGAATTTAAGCCACTGTCCCCATCCATAGGGATATGCCAGCTAGTAGAATTTCTAACTTAAGTGCTTCATCTGTGTCACTTGTATAAAGCATTAGTAATACCTTAAGAAGCTATTGTGCTTGTCCAAGACACGTTAACCATCATATTCCAACATTTTCAGTTATATCCAAGTACTAATGATTTTTATGTTAAATTGATATGATCATAAAAAAATATTTGATGCATTATTTTTTTTTTCCCCTAATAGATTTGCCAAAGAGCACAAAACTCGGATCTGGAGAGATTATGTAGCGCCAACGGCAAACCTGGATCAGAAAGACAAGCAGTTTATTGCGAAGGTACTTGCTATGTTAACAAAATGAGGGTATATTTATGTATTGAATGCAAAAGTCCTACTGCTTTTTTGATGTGTTTGGAAACAGTGGTTTGTATTTGTACCTCAAAAAGCTGGGGGCTTTTGGTTTTGATTACAACCAGAGTATAACCTGTGAAGTTTGTATGTTTTCCCCATGTCCGGGTAGGTTTTCTCCAATAGTTTTACTAGGCAAATATCCTCATCGCCTGACAAACACACAAGATATCAGTATATAAATATAGGCAAATAAGAATACATATAAAATGAACCTGCATCAGTGGAAGAGGTGTTGCTAACCTCATACACGTATAAAGAGAAGCAAACCTACACTTGTATACTTTAAAAAAAAAAAACTACTTAGGAATGGTTATATAAAGATTATAATAAAGGCCACATACATCAACATGCACATATATTACATTTATTACATGAATAAAGCTAAATTCCCAATCTTATCTTTTCATAGAAAAACATTACACAAATTATTTTAATTCAAGCTAAATTCTGGAATTGTATTGGATGTTGTATCTCATTGTTTCTGTCATAAGTTTTCTTCCTAATAGACCTATAACATTAACATTGGAAACCGTGTATAAAATGCAACTGAAACACATACTGAACATCACGAGTAAGTTAGATTTGCAGCTGCCACGATCAAATCCCATATTATGGGGCACTGATAGAAGTAATATACAGCTTATAGTCCCAGTTTAGGCTTCACAATAGTCACTTCAGGAATGTACTTGGTAATTCACCAGCTGTGGGCTATATGTCAGCTAATTGCTCGTGCCCAGCTGGCAGCAGCTGCATATACCCTCCCAGTTTTAAACTGTTCTGAGTACTTGTGTTTTGTAATTTTAGTTTGTTTATTAATATACCTTAAAGACTATTCTAAATAAAGTACCTAGCAGTAAATTTTCAGTATTGTGATGCTAATTATACATCAATATTTCAAAGTGTGAGGGGGCTTGGAAATAAGATAGTGGTTATGGTACAGATGAATGAAGCACAATAAATAAAAGCTGTATCACATTCTACTGTATTAGATGTGCCTAGCAAAGGATTGCCATGGTTAGAGCACAGGCTGGTGTGGCAGTTGGTGAAAATGACATGTATCCACAAATCTGGGTACCTGTTTATGTAAGAGCAAAGGAACCTGATAAGCCCTGTACTAAGGGTTGTACTAAACTCCGCTCTATCCACTGCCTGCTATGTGTAAGCATTGACTTTACAGAAAGCTCTCAATATGTGGCAGATATGCTGCTAAATGTATATGTTTCCTTTTATACACGTAGAAGGTAAGCTTTCAATTACACTGATGAGCTGAATCATTTTTTTTAGGAGCAGGCATGGAGTGTACGGTATACCTTCAGTGCATTACCCACCAGGCACTTTTCTACCGTGCCTATAAGATCAGAAAGTGTAATTACTCCACTGGGGTGTGGTATTTATGAAGAATATGTTTTATTGCAGCTGTAAAATAGGAATTCCTGATCAATATCACTAGAGGAGACTATATTTTTGTTTTTTTGTAGAGTACCTTGTGAATAATAACTTTTGCAATGGTCTCCAATAGAATGTGGATGCTCCACACACATGCTATGAGGAAAGTATTTATGAAGTGGTTAAAGGCAAGGTACTTGTAAATCTAGACAGGTGGAATCATTGCTGAATATAACACATTTCCAAGTTGCCTGCAACCGCAAGTCTCTAAGAATCATATCTCAGCTCATGCCAAAATGATTCTTATCCATGTGCCAATGTGAGCAAGTATGATGGAATGACTGAGAGGTGGAATCTGATTTTGCAGGAAAATACATTTGGGGAAGTGTAAAGACATTGGGCCTAGCACTGTGACCTAAGCTCTTCAGGGCAGTAAATCAAGAGGCTTCTAACTCAGCCCATCTAATAAGAAATGTGGGGTAACCTCTGGCCCCTGTGGCTTAGACTGTGCTTGGATAGATATCAGAGTAGCCTCATCAAGTTGCTTTTACTATGGTAGGTTTTGCTCTTCCAGTCAATTTGTGAATAATTACCAAATGATAGGAATCTCTCATTCTGGCAGAATTACAGAAGCTGAACAATTAAAATGATCCTACACAGCTAAAAAAAAAGTAGAGTGCTTTCAGCTTTGTTTTTAATTCTGAAATGTAAAATTATAGCAATTTAGCTGTTTATCTACCAAAGATGGTGTCATTGGATACTTTTTGTGTCCTGGTATGTTAGGCAGCCAGCACTGCAGCGGAGAAGGGAAGTTTGTAGAGGATAATGTGTGGGTACCCACCACAATACCATGATCATCCCTAGAGGCATGGGTAGTTGCAGCAATGGGTTCTAGAGTCATAGCAAATAGAACACAACCAAGCACATCCTTTACTCCACAGGTCTTTGAGTTTGTAGACTTCTGTGTTTAAGTACTGAATAGTGTTTCACATGATACTAATGCTACGTCTAAATTTGTAGCAAATATAGTCTGTTTACAAGAAAAAAGCATAGCATAAACCTTAATTTGGCTTGTTCTTATATGTTCCCATATACTACTGTGCTAAAGGAAGTGAGATGAAGTTACTTTGTTGGTCCTCCTTAGAAATGAGCAGCCAGCTACAATATAGGACATGTTTCTTGCGTATGAAACGTTACACGTTTGAGACTCTGCCTTTTGTCCATCACTTTCCCTAATCTTCGCTTAATCTCTCGTAGATTGCTAGTCTATTTGTCTTTGAAAACTGCTCCTTTTACCCTGTAGTCAATGCTGTGCAACTAGGACACCTTGGACTTCAAATACCCGCCTGTGCTGTGTGATTCTAAATGAAATGGTTCTGCTTTATATAACGAAGTCTTAAATGTTTCAGTGGATGGTTCTACTTTCAGGTGTGAGGTGAAAGGCTTAACATTTAACTTGCAGTAGAGTATTGACTGTGCCCTCATTCAGACTGAAGTTTAGTTATGTCTAATCTAGAAATACGCTTTATTATACAGGAAGCACTATAAAATGTAAGCCAGATCAAAGCGGCAAATTCTTTTGCCAAGTTCAAGCATCATTGGCTTTGCACTGCTGACTGAACAGCATAAATATAAACTGTCCTGCAATATTACAATAGCACTGTGCATAGCTCACAGTAATTCCCACGGTTAAAATATTACCTTGGTGTGGATATCCACAATTAAATGAATTGTGCTTACACACTTGATCTTTTACCTACTACAGAGTTTCCCAAAGCACTCGAACTGTCAAGGTTTTAAGGATAACCATGCTTGAGCACATGTGACCTAATTAGTACCTGTCTTCTGAACTAACCACCTGTGCTGGACCATGAATATCCTTAAAATGTGGACTGTTGGGGTGCCTTGATAGTTTGGAAACCTCTGACCTAGTGATAGATAAATAGCGTATTACTTAAATGCAAGTTTTGACAAGATTTTTTCCAGAAATTAATTTATATTAAACTAGAGAGCTGCAATTTAGTTTGACAAGTCATCCATGTTACTTTTCCCTCTTAATGAGTTCTGGGGCTGTCTGTACAAAGGTGCTGCTTCTTTGCGAATTGGAGATGAAAATTTAAAGCGGCACTCACATTCAGTGTAAAGCATGTCAAGCTTTACAAGGCCCTTTAAATTTCCACAAGTCATCGAGATATATATATATATATATATATATATATATATATATATATATATATATATATATATATATACCAACTTGTTTAAAGACCAATCTGACTACAAACATGAAATATATTTTTGTATGTTTGAAATCTGCTTTCAAGCTGCTTACAGTGCAACATAAATTAGAGGCCACTTGATGGCAGTCTCTACCCACAATTTGTATTATTTCAGTATATTCTGTGCCATATGGTTTGTGGACCTGTTCATTTCTAATAAAGTTTAATCTTCAGTTGAATTTCACAGGAAATGCCCTATTTGGCTTTCTTGGAAAGTAAAGTAGGTTGGTAAATGGAGGTTGCTGAATGCGTTTGTTCAGACTGTAGTAAGCAAATTATTTATTAGGAAAATATCAGTAACTGCAGTTTTGCTTCTTGCAGGGATAAGGTTGATGCAATTTGCTGCAGACAAGGTTTATATGAGGTCCCTGTAGGGCTAGTTTTGTGGAGTAAGCAGGAGCTGTCTGCTTTTTGTGGCAGAAGTAGAGTTTGAGCTGTGTAGAAAAGATAATTGTAGTGGGGTGTTTCACTGAATTTCCTAGAAACTGAAGCTACACTTGTAGGTTTCTCATACAGTACTCCATATTCAGCTTGCAGTGCAGTAATCATTCTGTCAGAGCAAGGAATTTAATGACCATATTTTGGCTCTAGATGCTGTGTATTGATGGGAAAAGTATAAAGGCATGGCATGTGTGCCACTCCTGCTTAATCACTGTCCCATGCCATCTGGAAATGAGAAGTCCTATGTCTAAATTCAGTGGTCAGAGAGCTTATGTAACTTTCAGAGCTACAAACATTTCTGATTTCCATTTTGGCTTTTCTGTAAGGTCTGGTATAAGTTAGTCCCCTTAGGATTTGATGAAAAAGTAAAGTATATGGGGTAGATGTACTAAGCCTTGGTGAGGGATAATGTGCAGAGATAAAGTACCAACCAATCAGCTCATGTCATATTTCAAACTCTGGTCTATTTATGAAGCCTTGGGTGGAGATAAAGTGAACTGAGAAAGTATCAGCCAATTCGCTAACTGCAATGTCACGGGCTGTGTTTAAAAAATTACAGGAGTTGGTTGATTATCTTCCATTTTATCTCGATGCAATGCTTAGTAAATAGACACCATAGCCTGTAATGTGAGTTAGGAATGGATCGCTCTCCAAGGCTTAGCACATCTCTCCCCCCCCCGCCCCAAAAGGTTTTACCCTGATGTATCCTGTGCCTGCTGCTACTCCCTCAGGCATATTGTCGCTGGACAACATGCTAAATACATGATGAAGGGATGTAGTCCATCTCTGCGCACACGATGCTGGCGCTCAGAATTCCCGACTGGAATCAGAATACCGGCAGCTGCGATCTTGACTGTTAGTGTATGCCTGCAGGGGCAGAGCCGGCTCTAGCCAATGTGGTGCTGTAGGTTTGTGCCTCCTAGCATATAATCCCACCATCAAGGGTTTATATGTGGATGCCAAATACAGCACACATACAGTAGAAAAAAAAATAATAAAAAAAATAATATATATAATATATATATTTTTTTTAACTGAGCTCCGATCGCTTTTGAGGGGAATTGCTGAGCCGCAGAATGCCCCTAGGCATTTGAGTTACCCTATGCATTTGCTTCGAATGCTAGGGCCGGCTCTGTGGGAGGGGGATTTAGGGTTAGGCTGCTGGGAGAGGGGGGGTGCATTGTGTGCGTAGGGATTGCATTCCTAACCTGTGAGGAGTATGTTGACATTGCAGAGCGCTCTTGCTTTTGTTGGACAATACTTTTCAGAACTGTCTGCATGTTTACCACGGAGGAAAGTTGCTGCAGGTGAGTGTATGATGACAGTTGGAATTGGAGGTTGTTGAAGCAATAGAAGCAGGTAAATAACAAAGATGAATGGGGGTTTATGGAAAATTGTCTTCTGATAGGAAAGTTTAGGATGTTATCTGCATTTTTTTGTTTAAACAGTTGTATACATTTGAGCACAATGTTTTCTTAACTGACTTTCTCAATGGGATCTTCATCTTGTGACCTATTTCAGACAGTCCTAAATGAGTTTCTCTGCTTCTAATGAGCACTAATCTACTTTAAGGATGATATTCCTCCCTTTATCTACAGTGGTGCTTGAAAGTTTGTGAACCCTTCAGAATTTTCTAAATTTCTCTTGAAATTTGGCCTAAAACTACCTCAGATTTTCAAGTCCTAAAAGTAGATAGAGAACCAAATCAAACGAGACAAAATCAGACATGCTCATTTTGTTTGAGGACAATGATCCAATATCTCATGAGTGTCAAAAGTATATGAACCTTTAGGCTTGGCCGATATTTTGAAGATTAAATTAGTCAGGTATTTGTCATACCATAGATTGCAAAAAAGAACATTGCTGCCCGTCTGCAATTTGCTAAAGATCACCTGGACAAGCCAAGTCTATTGGAACAATGTTTTGTGGACAGAGGAGTCCAAAATAGAGCTTTTTGCTTTAGGTGAGAAGCATTATGTTTGGAGAAAGAACACTGCATTCCAGCATAAAAACCTCATACCATCTGTAATACTTGGTGATATGGTTTGGCCCTGTTTTTGCTGCATGTGTCCCAGGACGACTAACGTTCCCGCTAGGCTGTTTTAGTGGGGCGCCACTCCCTGCTCTAATTCTAAAAAGCAAAAAGAACCCTGCCCTCCGGCAGCCGCTGAAACAGCCTGCGCGTGGGTGCAGTCTCTACCCGTGGGTCAGTGTCCCGCGGGTGGGGAAAACTGTGGTTTATCTGACAGCAGCACTTAGGGGCAGCCCGGCATGTCTGTAAGTTATGAAAAGGGGACGCAACTTAAAGACATGCCCCTTTTCCTTGGCCACACCCTTTTTGGGCGCGCAACTATATGTCCTTTCTCTAGGTCCGGCGCCTAACCTAGAGTGAACACTAGGATGACTTGCCATCATTGATGGGACAATGAATTCTGAGTTATACAAGAGTATACTAAAGGAAAATGTCAGGACATCTGTCCATGAGTTGCATCTTAAGAGAACGTGTCATGTAGCAAGACAACGACCCAAAGCACACAAGTCACTTGACCAAAGAATGGTTAAAGAAAAATAGATTTAAAGTTTTGGAATGGCCAAGTCAAAGTCGTGACTTTAATCCAATCAAAATGTTGTGGAAGGACCTGAAGTGAGCAGTTTATGGGAGGAAACCCACCAACATAACAGAGCTGAAGCTGTTTTGTACGGAGGAATGGGGTAAAATTCCTCCGAGCCGATGGTCAGGACTAATCAACAATTACCGGAAATGTTTAGAAGCAGCTATTGCTTTACAAGTGGGTCATACCAGATACTGAAAGCAAAGGTTCACATACTTTTGACAATCACAGATATATGATCATTTTCCTCAATAAAAAACTTAGCAAGTTTAATATTTTTTTTTGTCTCATTTGGTTCTATTAATCTACTTTTAGGACTTGTGTGAAAATCTGAGGTAGTTTTAGGACAAATTTCTGCAGAAATATAGAAAATTCTGAAAGGTTAACAAACTTTCAAGCACCACTGTAGCAAATAACTGTAGCTAATGGAACTACAGATCCAGTATATTGTCACATAATTAGCAAAGAAAGGAATACTAAGCTTGGTGGTGTTTTTGAAGTAAGACAGAAAACACAGCTATGTAGATACCTGGGTAATACTAGTTCCTGTCTAGTGTATCTTAAAGGCAGCTTTGTGTTGGCTCTCATTCTCTGGTGCCTCCTAAGTGGGTGTCAAATCACCTATTTATTAGTAGGTAGAGTAAAATCTTCCACAGCCTTCAGGATTATAGCATTTTACAGGAACAAGCACCAGGGGTCACTGCACTAAGCCTAGCAACCATACTATTTAGAAATATGTAGTTGCAGCCTTCCCATGGAGCTGTGCTGATTGCTGAGCCATGATCTTCATATTCTCAATCTGCTTTTGGCAGACCCTGAGATTGCATCTACTGAAATTTCCACAATAGAGTGAAGGACACAAACCACTGGTCAGACCAATAGAGCCTGTAACCCTTATGCTGGGTACACACTGGCAGATATTTCCCAATCAATTAATCGGCCAATATATCAGGTGCTCCTTGGCCAGTGTATACCAAGCGATATGTCTGAACGACATAGTCCGACATATCGCAGCGAGACTGCTGCACAGTTGATGGTGGATATATCTGCTGATGGATCTATCCAGCAGGCACTGTGTACGGACTTGCAGCAAAAGCTGTGGGGAGGGGGATAGGACACGCCAGCGGAACTAGAAGCAGATGCTGATGGTGGTTGTGTGTATGAACAGCCATTATCTTATCAGTGGTATCATATTATGAACTGTCCATCACTTTTGGCACAACATAATTCACCACTGGTGCAGTAATTTCTGCAAAGAGCGTCAGCCAGCGCAGCTTTCCCTGTTGTCTTTAATGGGTTGGTTGCTTTCTTGACCACAAGTGATTGTAGCTCCTTTGGGGAATGGATTTAACTACCTAGAAATTAATGTTACATTTCTACAAACTGTTGTAATTCAAACACACAATGGTCACTTAAACGCTGAAGCATATAGTTGTGTGTGCAGTGCAAAGATGGATAAGTAGTGGATTCAAAGTGTCGTGTTTAGGCCACCTTTGAGTTGACACTAAGAACATAGACACTTTACAACCTACAAAACTGTTAAAATAGATTACAAATTTTGGATTGAGAAATATGCAGTTGCAAGAATAAGTTATGCATTTATTTCAATCTTTTCATCTAACCCTAATGTATTGTAGTATTAGGGTTCCCATTAAAATTCTGTAGCTGAGCCAACCTGTCGTCCATGCTTTTCGCCACTAACATTATCTCAGTTGTTTCACAAGACATTTTCAGAATTTTGTTAAATGTCATAAGCATCCCCAAAATTTAGAGGATGTGAATGCAGAACATAAATCTGAAAGGGAAGGAGACATTTCTTACATGTCTTCTAATGTTAATCCGTTACTACAGGTGTTCCCAAACTATGCGCTGTGGCACCCTGGGGTGCCTCAGGACACTTGCAGGGGTGCCTCAGGTGGTGGTCTAGCACCAAATAAAATTATTTATGGTCAATGTAATGTGGATAACCAGAAGCTCAAACCTGTCCACCACATAACTGAACTGAAGGATGACAGGTAAGCACAATATACTTCAGTTTACTACATTTTTCTGAATCCTAATAACAAACTTTAGGCCTAGGGGTGCCGTGAAAACAATGCTAATACTCTAGGGTGCCGTGATTCAAAAAAGTTTGTTACGACTGGGTTAGTACCATGTTAACCATGGGGACAGCTAGTTGCCAATACTTAAGCTTCTGTTCCACCCCACATCTCCCTTCCTATCTCTGCACTCCTTCCCCCTCTCATGCACATATGTATACATGTTTGGTTTTATTTTTTTTCCTTAAGACATCTTTGTTCATGCTGGAGAGATGGCTAGATCTATTTATATTCCCTTAGTGCATTTATTTGCTTTGATAGCAGTTTTTCTATTCTGATGAATGCTAAATTAGTTGTTATATTCCGTTGGTTCACAGATTTCCATTTATTAAACTGTTAAATACGTATCATAAAGACATTTACAAGCTTTGTATATTTAGTGTTTGTAGGAGAAGTTTTACTTTGCGTTCCTGAAATGTTTTATAGTGCTAAAACTGAAGTTTTTAACATTTTAAAAGGTATTTTGAAGATTTTTTTTTAGGTACAAGAGAGTACATTGGCTTCATTTGTACTCCCAATCCACTACCCTAAACTAGACTGCAGGGAGCAGTCATTTTGCTTGTGATGTGAATTGATTAGAAAACAATAGTAACTGAATTTACATAATTTGATTGGGTGAGGTCTGCAGTCAACTTGAACAGTCTATAAATTTCTGTATCTGCTGCTTCTGATAAATATAACAGGATCCAGTGCACATAAGTGGTAACTTCAATCCCCATTTAAAAGCAGGAAATATGATTGGTGTTGCCTTTCCGGTTTATTAGGACCAGCACATTGTCCTATGCTTTTTCTATTGAATGCCACATAAACTGAGCATTCCTGTCTGTCATTTATACGCCAAAGGAGTCGTCCATGACTGGAATCTGTGTTCAGTCATATAGCGGTAATAAGTAATGGTCACACACAGTAAATCTTGTCTAGTTGCATGGCCTCCTTTGGACATGTCCCGTCTGTTTCACAAGAGATTGTCTTGTGGAAAAGCAACAAGACTTATTTTGCACATGGTTTAAGGAAAGTGGTAGGCAACATCTGGAACTCCAGCTGCTTTAGAACTATACATCCAAGCATGCCCCAACAGTTGTGCTGTTAGGGCATACTTAAGTTTTGACAGGGCATGCTAGGATATTTAGTTCCACAGCAGCTGGAGTGCCAAATGTTGCCTTCCACTATATTGGGCGTTTGACAAAGGCTATGAACATAGACTGCCAGTTCTTTGGGAGGGTCCCAAAGGCTTCTTAGTCTGTCAGTGGTCAGAAATAACAAGTGGCGAAAATGCACATTAGAATTTCCTGTATCATACTTTATTTAGACACTACATCCTCTATATAAAGATGGCCACATTGAGGGTGTAATGTCCGTTGTCTGTTGACATCTAACAAATTAAATACCAAAAACCCATTTAGTTACCATGTTGTGGCGGTCGATCTTGACCTGGTAACACCACACCTTTTCAGTTTTCTGCTTATTTTGCTGCTTAGTTGAAGTAATGATTGGGTGGTTTGAAACTTGTAATGAAAATGGGTGCCTTTTTAAAAATAAACTATTCAATGTTCTATTAGCTCTTGTGTAGTGTCGTATATTAATCAAATGCGTTTTATAGTGGTCTATCTTGAAGTAAAGTTCCAGTTATAATAAGTCTGGGAATGTTAAGAGTGCTGGAGGGATATATTCCATGTTTTTCTTCCCTGCTCTCATCATTGTTCCTTTTGCAATGGTTGTGTTCAGTGTCTACATCATAACTTCTAAACATGATTGTAAATCATGTTTAAAGCATACTTGCCTACTTTTGAAAAGTAGTTTGAGGGAGATCATTTACGGAAGTAGCAAGCGACACGCGTGGCGTTGGATGGCGTGGCCAGTACGCCAAAAGGCTTGTCTAGATCCATCTATTGGCGTATCTATTACCACGCGCACACATGGTAATAGGACCCCCCCACACAGTAATAGGACCCCCACCACCACACACACACTAGAACCCCCCCACAGACTCACTTTAATGGACCCCCCCTGACACACACTAAGTCTCTCTCTCCCTCCCCCTCCCCCTCTTCCCTTCTCTCTCTCCCCCTCTCTCTCTCCCCCTCTCTCTCTCCCCCTCTCTCTCTCCCCCTCTCTCTCTCTCTCTCTCCCCCTCTCTCTCTCTCTCTCCCCCTCTCTCTCTCTCTCCCCCTCTCTCTCTCTCTCTCTCTCCCCCCTCTCTCTCTCTCTCTCCCCCTCTCTCTCTCTCTCCCCCCTCTCTCTCTCTCTCCCTCCCCCTCTCTCTCTCTCCCTCCCCCTCTCTCTCTCTCCCTCCCCCTCTCTCTCTCTCTCCCCCATCACCCTTCACTGACATCCATGGCTCTTGCTCGACCTATCGTGAGCTATGATTAGTCACACAGCTCCTCAGTCAGTTCGTATCAGCTCCTCCTCCAGCTGCCTGTTCCCTGTTATGGCTGGGAAGCCTGGGCTGGCCAGGGAATGCTGGGAGCATCAGTGTGTGGCCTATGTGACTGTCAGTGTCAGCTCTGTGCAGGGGGCGGACCTGGGAGGCATCTCCGGACTTCATAGCAAAGACTCCCTGCCCCTGCGTCTTCCTGTATGCAAGCCCAGGCCCCATCACGCATGCGCAGGTAGAACTTCCAGCAGGACAGGGGGGAAAGCGGGGGAATGCATATACATTGCGGGGTAGCGGGAGCTCCCATCTTAATTCGGGAGGCTCCTGCAGAAATCGGGAGGGTAGGCAAGCATGGTTTAAAGTTGCAATGTAGTCACTGTTAAAATGCTTCAAATAACATTACAACTCTGCCTGCATTGTCCTGCTGTCCTAAAGGCGTAAACATTTTGTCTCAACAGCAAAAATGTTGACTTAGTAACTACTTCCCGCCTTTCCTGTTAGAGAAATTAGAGGCAAACATTAACTTGGCAGTCCTACTGAAAATGCCAATCCTGGGTTTCCTTTAAAAATGTAAGCTTTTAACCATAGCTTTACATTTCACTTTCTGATTTATTTTTTGAGACTGTACTATTTTAGTTATGATTTACTCAAAGATAGTCATTAAATTTTCTACTGCTTGTGATGCACTGGAGTATTACATTCTTCCCTATACATTTTTTTGTGCTAGTACCAAAAAGTGGTTTTGAAAAGACCCAATGAGTTGATCCAGCAAACCAGACATGTAATTGACAGTCTTTCTTTTCACTCCCTTCTCTTAGTCACCCTGGAACCTGCTCTGCTTTCATGTTCCAGAGGTGCATTTTATGGTCGTCTGCTCTTTGTAAGAGCAATTCCTTGTTACTGTTTTGATTCCCAGTAATGAAGCTGCTTGTACCATTACAGAGGCTATTATAAGGCAGGTAATGTTGTGTGCAGGCTTATTTGGCTGGTCTATTAACGCTCCCTTAAAATTAGCTGCTTTTTCATAATATCCCCCTTACTACAGATAATTTGATTTGGTTTTTCATGTTTCACTAGAGGTCAGTCTACTTGGTTTGCACAGAAAAACACTTTTCAGGTGTTAAATGAACATCCGTGTTCAGATAATCTTTTTAAATTCATAAAATCACAGGTAATTTAGTTTCACATTATTTTTAAATTGTGGATGAAAATTTAAAAACTTCAAAAATACACAAATTACTTACAACAGAGAATGGTGAGGCATGACCAGCATACAATAATAAATAGGACACAGATGTATACAGTGTAATAACTGAATAAAAAGGATAATACAGCAGCATAAAATATAACAAAGCGAGTGACTTAGCTGCTCAGTGTCCACTTACTTCAGTAATAAACAAATTGGTCAGTTTTTGTTTTATTTGTCTAGATAAAGTCATGGTTTTCACTGTACATAACTAGTTCAAATGCAGCATTTCACATTTAGCAGGCTTAGTATTATCTAAATGGTTCTCTTCACTCCATACTTTCCTCTTTATCCAGAAAGCTTAAAGTGCATTGGAATTTGCTGGAGCTACACATAAATGTCACTAAACACCAGCAAAGTGCATAGCTTTCATTTAATCTTCAGTACGAAGTTCTGATTAAAGCTTTGAAGGGCTTGATTCAGAAATGGATGTGATAATATGCAAATGTCAGACATCTAGATTTGAATTGAGATAGATGCCAATCTGTGCCTTGCAAATCCACGGGGCTGCCTACAAAGACGCTGCATTGGTTGCGGATACTTCGATAATCTGCCTTCTGAGTAACCCTATGGTTGCGCAGCATAGCCACACTGGAACTATTTTATTGCTTAAGCGATTGCAGACGGGCTACGACACACCTTCGTATTTACTGCTACTCAGGTAAATAGTCGCTGCCAGGAACGACGGTACTGTACCTTGATGCATGTGCATTACATTCATCTCTAAATCAGGCCTGTATAGAATATGCAGATGTCTCAGGCAATTACCCACTAAACATAAGTCATTTTTCTATACTACAGCTGTCCTTACTAATCTATCCTCAATGCGATATGCCTTGCATGAGTGACCAGCCAGGTCCAGTGCAACTCCGCTACCATTGGGTGTTTTTTTTTGTGTGCAGAGAATGCGTCTAAGAGGCAATACGATGCGACTAGGATGTACCAGGAGACTCTGCTGCTTAATTTATGACAATTGTATATCTGTGTGCAATGGAGTCTATAAATGGAAAAAAACTGCGGCCACTGCATCGTATGAATTCGTATGCTGATTGGCTCAGACACACACAGATATAAGTGTTGCATATCAAATGAATCAGCAGTCTCTTGGTGCATCCTTGTTACATTACATTGCGATTTAGATGCATTTTCAGCAACAAAGATGCCTGGCACTAGCAGGTTCACTGGACCAGGCCCGCTGAGAAGGGCTGTTTGGTGCTACTGCAGCAAAGACAAGTATAAGTATGTTACCTGAGCTAGGCTAATGGTGTATATTTATAGGCTGTGTAATGTATGTGACTGTGGTGATACCTTGCTCTGTATTTACCTGAATGTGAAAGAAATGTCTGTTTTACTCATCACAGGCCAAGCCTGTAACTCTTCTTATGGTGGTAATTGCAAACCCCATTCAGAGTAACTGGGGTTGTAAATGTCTGCTTGAATTACTAATGTGCATAGTAATGACAGCATTTCCAGGACTGTTTAATCGGTGGTCTAGTGGAACGTGTATTAAATTATACTGAAAATGAGGGCTGGCAATTATGCTTTTGAAACAGTTAATGGTTTTCATCGGCCTTCATTCGCCCCCTGTCCTGCGGTGCCCTGTGCCATGGCACAGGTCGCACCACTCTAGTTACGGCCCTGCTTGGTACATCACTTGTGGCTGACTATAAAAAAAAGAAAATAATTAACTTGCAGTTTGCTCTCTAGTGATAACCTAGCCTAGATTTTAGCATTTGCAGAAAAACTGTAAGGACACATCTGTATGTATGTCATGCAGGTACTGAGAGATTCTGGTGCGACTGAGTCTCTGAATCTATATACATATTGTAGTGGCCACAGCTTTTTTCATTCCAAGTTCCTTTGTGCTTCATATACAGCAGTTGGAGGGCCACTTACTGCCCACCCCTGATATACAGACACTGATGCGCACATATATACAAGTGTCACATCAAATTAATCAGCGTGTCTGATGGTGTGTCCTAGTTGCATCACATTGCGACTTAGATGCATTCTCGGCAATAAATACTCCAGATGCTAGCAGAGTAGCACGGAATCTTTCGGCTTACTCGCGTCAAGCAAGTCGCGCTGCGTGGCGTACTGATGCTAGATGTGAGGACACATCCGTAGTCATCTGACAGATTTACTGGGTGGGGTCTGGTGTAATAGAATAGATGACAAGACACATGAATTATTGTCAGAATGAAGATGTAACAAATGGAACTGCATAGCAGTGTCCCCTGTACTGCACAGGAAGCTAGTCTGCATATTTTAAGTGCTGATGTCTGTCTCCATGGTGAGAATATTCTGGCTGAGGAAATGTTACTACGGCATGTCTGGCATGTAGCTATGCAGTGCCTTTATGGAAACTGCACAGTTAAATCCTGAGTGCTGCATCTCAATGTGATCTGTCCCTGACTTCTTTTCTCAATCTTCTGGCTGTTACCAGGCCTACCAGCTGCACTCACGTGATGTCTGAGCCCCCATGTTCTGTCCAACCTGATGAATTCCTTCTGTGAACTAAACCAGTGGGGAAGTATATAATTGGCCAGCAAATCCTTCTGCCTCCAAATGAAGATAAACTGCAGCGATAAAGTTGTTGGTTGCAGAAAAATGGTTTCATGCTGTATGCATAGTGATTTTGCTCATTTATTAAACATCTGAGCCTATAAAACTAGACACCCCATTCCATTCATTATAGTGTCCTGCAGCCATTGTTCAGGAGTACTAGTGCCACTATGTCCTGTTGATTCTAAAAGCTGTTTAGCAGGCTGTGAATGTGGAGTGTAAAGTTAGCTTATTTTGAAACAATTTAAAAACAGATTCTATATTTTTGTCCAGAAATTTGATGTAATTTCTATATGCGGGTATACATAGATGTGAGTGTGTAGAATCCCTGTCTACTCAGAACAAAAGAATCTGATCACTAAATGGTTTGGTTTACTAATTGAAATTTGGTTAAATTTGGTGTTGAGTGATTTATGCCAGCATCAATAAGGCCTAATTCCAATTAGCCACATGTAGAAAATGTCAGCATTATCCAGTTTGCTTACTTTGTGCTACTTTTATGAGTGGTGTGCAGCATTCATAGTCTAGTCCACTGTCACCTTACCTGCTAGAAAATCTGCCAGGCTGTGTACTTTTATGCTGATTTTCTTTCTAGGTATCTGATGGCAGAAAAGTGCACTTCTTAAAGATCCCTAGCTATTCTGGTTTGTGACTTTCCCTTAATGTATATC
The DNA here is from genome assembly GCA_031769625.1 of Taudactylus pleione. NCBI lineage: Eukaryota > Metazoa > Chordata > Amphibia > Anura > Myobatrachidae > Taudactylus > Taudactylus pleione. Next base: position 41,089,508 of record JAUIMM010000018.1, read on the forward strand.
ATGCTTACCAGGTACCACTAGTAGTGATTTCGTATTTCTTCACCAATGAAGTCTGTTTATTCACATTAAGATAATTTTTTATTTTGCTTGGTGTGGTGGTCTTCGCAATACACCTTTTAACCTTATTACTGTACAAGTGCAGATCAATGTGGATCCGAATTTCTTTGAAGTGAAGCTTCCTTTCACCTACTTAATTGCTCTTACATTTTACTTATTGCTAGATTGTTCTCCAATTCTATTGTCTTTGTACTATCTTGCTCCACTCTAGACTTTCCGATCTAGTCTCCAGTGCTATTTTGTAACATTTTACTTAAACATTGTGAAGATATGTCCCATTTTTACTCCCTATTCGGAAAATGTATTCTGTTGCCATGACTACTGAATCTGATTGGATGCGTGTATATTTGTAGGTGCATATGCCTACAATTGTGACAAACCAGAATCAAAATGTGCATAAGTCAATTTTACTAGCTACCTGCATTGTCACAGTATTCAGTGAGCTTTTCTTGTATCTTTGAACATAACTCGCGATGTAAAGTTTTTGTATCTGATTTCAGTATTTTACATGCAACAAAGTTTTGATAGTCCTAAATAACCACTGGCACTTTATTCACAGCAGCACAGTAGTGTTTCAGCAGTTACAAGGCAGTGTTGTAACACTAAGCATCAGCTCAACAGTATCTAGCATACTACATAGAGGCTTAGGGGTATAGAATATGCCTCTATCTCCAAACACACAATTCGGCTTCAAGGAGGTTATCCCATTCCTCACGTGGGGTAGTCTGTCACCCTGCCACATACCCCCATCCCTCCTTAGAAATTGGTCCCTGACAAGCCCTCTTTAGATAACGTCATCCTGGTTAGTGACAGACTTAAAAAAAAAAAATAAACAATAATTGAAGGGCCATGTACTATATGGATTCCCATCTTTCATGGAGTGTAACCACTTCAGGTGAACGTAATCTGAGACCACTACAATAAATTGTTCAGGGAAGTCAGTGTTAAACACTGGGCTTTTACAGAACACTAAAAAGCAAAATCAAATTCAGGAGACCACTTCAGATTGGCAGTAGATTTCTTTAATCTGTCAACATAGATGATGAATAAACTGCCAGTCCCAGAAAAGAACGCAACTCCTCCTTTGTGACGGGTACTGCATTATTCCTTTTAGCCTGCACATTATTTATCAAAGGCTTTAAATGACCATTGCCTTTTAGATGATCATTAAAGTTAGCAGTTAAACCTGCTTTCTATAATGACTAAAGCACACCCAGATTGTTTAAATGCTCCATCCATTGAGTACTATAAATAGCTGCATAATTCAAATAGGCAGCAGAACCACATACACAAGTCTCAAAGGAAACATGAGCCCTGTGGAGTCCAAAAAGCATATCAACCAGTGGCAGATTTTACCTAACCCTCCCTTAGGTATAATCCACCACCCCCAGTGAGTCTTTCCTGGCAGCGGCAATGGCAATCACAGCCAGACCTCCTGTGACTGCCAGTCTAGAGTACAATTAGCAGAGAGCGCTTCCAATGAGAAGTCGCTTGCCTTGCCTCAGCCCTAACCGGCTTCAATGGGCTGCAGTCCCTAGAAGCTGGTTCTTGTCAGGGCCCTGCCAGATGCATGTGCAATACACCTGGCAGGCGGTGAAGAGGGCAGGAGCCGAGCCTGCCTGGCTGTTGTCTAGACTGCTGCATAGGCAGCCTCCCTGACGGAAAAAGGTAGGAGCTGCCTCTGATAACAACACATTTGAAGAAACACAAGGAGTAGACAAGGCTGTTCTTTTTTTTTTTTTTCTGTTTTTGTCCCCCCCCCTCCTTCCCTAGATGACTCAGCTCACTCTATCAAACCCCTTTGTTAGATCTACTTCACAACTGCATTCAAATCCATACACAAAATCCATAAGGTTGCCCTTTTGGAAGAACAACTCTAGGAAAGAAACTGACTTCATAGCTACTGGTTTAGGTGAAGCAGTATGTACAGTAAATGTGTTCAGATAACAAGTGACTTAATATAAACCAGCACCCTTTTTAGGAAGATTGAAGGGGACCCACCAATTCAACCCCAATCTTTTCAACAGGCACATTTGCAATTGACAAAGGAACTAACTGGGTTGTACGGTCACCTTTCAGACAACCTGGATAAGCTGCACAATATTTACTTACTGCAGTATTCTTTCCTGGATAAAAATAACTTTGATGTAATTCTCTATTGTTTTACCTCACCCCAAATGTCCACCCCAAGTAATGGTATTGGTTAATGACGACCCATGCTTGAAGAAAGAAATTATACTATTAACTTCTGAATGATTTCACCCTTTGTCTGTTGATCTTGTCTATACAAAATATAATTTCAGAAAACGGGGATATTTAAATTTCTTCATGCTTTCCAAAGATTAGCCATTCACAGCTAGCACATTTTCAAAAGCTTTCCAAGTGTCTTCCCACTGAGCAGCTCTGAGATCAGAAAATGACACATTGGGGAGTCTATATTTAATTCATTTTAGCCCCACAATGCCTTGAATCCCAGAACTCACTTTAGCCTTATACATGTTCCTCCTAATATTAACTTTGTGTCTATTAAATCCTAACTCGCTCTGCAAATCCATATTGGCATACTCTGGCCTAGCAGTGGCAACGGTTGCAGTTTGCTGTACATCACTATTGATGCCCGTATGCTTATTAACAATATCAGATTTACCCACACCAATGTCCTCTAACATCAATACTTCCCTAGAGTCCCAATACTTAAGCCAGTGGTTCCCAAACTTTTTTAAATCACGGTGCCCTAGAGTAACAGAATTGTTTTCACGGCGCCTCTTAATTTACGTTTTATTGCGAAATTCTGAAAAAATATTAGTAAAGTGTGCTTACCTGTCATCCTTGGGTTCAGTTATGTGGTGGTGGACAGGCTTTCACTTCTGTTTGTCCACATATTTACATAACATTGACCATAAATAATTTGATTTTGGTGCTGGACCACCAGTCTGAGGCACCCCTGCATGTGTCCCGAGGCACCCCTGGGTACCACGGCACACAGTTTGGGAACCACTGACTTGAGCTCTTTTCTTCTGTTTCTGGTACCTGTGGTGTGCCTAAGGACAGTGGACACTAAATACATGACCTTGTAAACAAATCTTTGTGCAAACATTTCAAGGGCTAAATTTTTTTTTATTTTTTCACTCCTTCAGTAGTTTTGTGTTTAGGTTGGTCAAGGTGGGCCCTGAAATGTAATAGATGCTGACATCTTTTGATCTTGGCCAATATTGGGGGGAAATACTGCTTGAGTTTTGGCCTCCATCAAAGTGACTTTTGTGAGGACCTCTGCTCTAATGCGATCAGTCTACTGAAGACCAAGTTAAAGCTTTTGACTAGATATAAATGTTGAACTATACTTTGCTCACAGTAACAGAAGATCAAGTAGCTTTTTTTAAAATATTTTTTTATTAAGAGCAGATCTGGTCACAACATTAATGTGGCTAAATGCTATACCTTGTGAACCCTCATTAATCAGTCCTTACACTGGCTGTGCTGTGCGCTCCATTTCTCACTTGATAAGTAAATGTTTGCCCTTTACTGACAAGCTTTTAATGAGTGCAAAATTCAGCACTTAACTACGTAGTGTATAGAGTTCAGGTACTATAGTGTACATAGTCTGCTGTGTGTTTTTCGGCTTGGAGGCAAATAGTCTTGTAAGCAATGCATAAATTAGTTACAGATGTCAGTGTATGTAATGTATAAAAGTTTAAGGCTTAATCTGAATCTAGGTCAACTTATTCTAAATGTGTTTATCACCATTAGAAAACCTTGTCTTTGTTCTGTGCTTTTTAGCCATGTTTTTGTATGAGGCGCATTTGACTAAGTGGTCAGAATACATGAAGGGAATGGTGATATATGTGGAGCAATAACACAGTAAACAGGATTTGGATATATTTGTACTATACTTGGGTTTTTGTATCCTTCCCTCCACCCCAATTAGTATTTGTTCTAAAGTTTCCAATCAATAGATCTACAGTAAAAAGGTCGACCAGTGTGACAAACTGGTAGACAGGCAATAGGTTGACTGGTACAAAAGGTCGACATGGATGAAGGTAGACAGGTATGACATGGTCAAAAAGGTGTTCGCCATGTTTTTTTCTTAAATATTTTTTTTGTTAGGGTTAGGCACTGGGGGGATGGTTAGGCACCAGGAGGGTGGGTTAGAATGAAGATTGGGGTTGGAAAATAACTAAAATCATGTGTCGACCATTTCAGTGTCAACCTTTTGACCATGTCAACATTTTGTACCTGTTCATCCATGTCAACCTTTTGTATCTGTTGGTGTCTACATGGACACCGTTGTCCTTTTTTACTGTAGATTTTTTAATCCACACCAGTGTTCTCCTCATGGATGCTAAATGTAGCTACTGTCTGTACACAACCTATGGTTGTCATGCAAATACCTGTACCAGATTTGTTGGTTAGCTCGGTGGTTCTCAAACTTTTTTAAATCAGTGCCCTTGAGTGTTATCAAATTTTTCACAGCACCCCTAATGCAAAAGTTTGTGAAATGTAGAAAAAATTATAAAATGTCAGTTTTGCTGACCTGTCATCCTTGGGTTCAGTTATGTGGTGGTAGGGTTTTGCTTCTGTTTGTCAGATATTTTTTTTCGATGGGCAAAATCAGTGCTGGTGGCGGCCAATCACATTGACCATAAATTTGATTTGATCATGAACCTCAAAACTGTGGCACCCGTGCAATTACTCTGCGGAACCCCAGGGTGCAATGGCACTTAGTCTGGGAGCCACTAGGATAGTGGGAGTTCCTCCAATGGAACCACAACTTTGATTGTCAGTAGACCTTATATTTGGTACACCTTTTTAGTTCTGTGTACAACCCCAGAACAGCCTATATTTTTTGTGGCACGGATTCAAAAAAGTGCTCAAAACTTTCCTAGTCCAGGTTGACATGATAACATTACACAATGGCAGTTACTGTCATCTGTATATTTATGCTGCAAGTCTTCTGTTCCACCACGTCCCAAAGATGCTTTATTTGATTATCTGAACTCCATGTTTGTGGAACCAGTTGGAATGTGTGCTTTGACCTCTTGTGATTTCCTGCTTGAAAATGGGTAGACTGGCCAGAAAAAATGGGACACACATTTTAGGCAACAATGTTTGGGTAGACTTCTTTTAAATAATGCTTGGTTGCTATTATGTTTCCTGATTTTATCTGTCGGGTGGAACCTGGTGTGGTTGTCTGCAGCTGTAGCCAATCAAGGTTTGCTGTGATGAGTGTTCAGAGATATTCTACATACCACTTTTGGAATGCATGTTTACTTCTGTTACTGGCCTTCTGGTCGGCTAGAATCAGTCTCCCTCTGATCTCTCAAACAAGACTTTCCACCGCAGAACTCTGTCACTGGATGTTTTTGGTTTGTGCAGCTTTCTCTAAACGCTAAATACTATAGTGCATGGAAATTCCAGGATATCAGTAGTTTGAGATACTATCTGATACAATCATCCACTGTCACTTAGAACAAATTTCTTCTCCGTTGTGGTATTTGTCTAAACTGAATCTCCTCTAAGTCTGCATGTTATCATGCATTGCCAACTGATTAGATATTTGTATTAATGAAGTGATGTCCTTAATGGTGGCCACTGAGTTAACAGTTTTTCAGATAATACCTAAATAATTTTGAGAATAGTATTGTGGACTAGTAATGGGGGCAAAGGCAAGCGTTCATGCTGTTCTCCTAATCGGTGGCGTGCCTTTTCCATACATGCCTACTCTCCCGGAAGCTGCGGGAAGTTCCCGATTTTTCGGGTAACCTCCTGCACCCCCGGTAGAGGAGGCATTTCTCCCGCATTCTGCTCACTTCCTAGTGAAGTGGGGAGAATTTCTGCAACAATCGTGGTCCATGTGTAGGGGGCAGGGCTTAATGACGTGATGCTGCTTCAAGTTACGTCATTTAGCTTCACCCCTATTTAAATTTGTGACCATTTACTGTGAAGGGGGCGGGACTTAATGATGCAAAGTCAGGCTCTGTCCACTGCTCCAACTGCTCCCGAGGAGGAGAATAAAAGTAGGCAAGTATGTACCTGCACCCATCACAATATGTGCACATTTACCATAAAGTACATTGTCATGTTATAGATCCTTAAAGAGGACAGAATGTTGGTGTTTTATATAAATAGAATATAACTACAGTAATAAATAAATTTATTTATTATTATTTATTAAGTTTCTTATACAGCGCAGCAAATTCCGTTGCGCTTTACAATTTGAATCAAGATTAACATTATACTGGGTTGTAAAAGACATACATACATGACATACATAAGGGTAAGAGGGCCCTGCTCGCAAGCTTACAATCTATAGGGAAATACACTGATGCACTGATGTTTTAATACTAATAAAATTTATATACTGACATCTGATCCCCACAGATCTTTGATACAATTTGGCAGTTAACTTTAAATAATCAATAACTGTCTTATGATCTCATCTGTGTGATATCTTGTCCAACATGACTCACCCTCAAGAATCTACACCCTGCACAACTTCAGGAAGTACATGTCAAGACCCTTCTCATGGCATATATTTCTCAGGGACAACATAAACACATGGTCTTGGTAGAATCTGGCTGCTGTCCCAAATGTAAGAACCCGACCGCTCTATTTATCCATAGTTATTGGCAGTGCCCAAAGGTCCTACATTTGGCGCACACTTTGTTTCTGTTAATACAATTTTCAATTTACACCTAATACTAAACCCTGTGGCTTTATTTTGTTGACTGTATGCTCCACCTCTCTTCTGGAACATGTTGAAGCCATGTTTTTACGTACATTGGGCCTGATTCAGAGTTGGATGCAGTTCAGAGATGCAGCTGCTGTGCGAAAATATGTAAAAGCAGCAGGAGGTGTCTATAGTAGAAACAGGGCAGACACCATTTGTTTTCTGTAACTATGGCCGTTGCTGCCCGCTAACTACCACAGCATGTCAATTATGTTGTGGCTTAGGGGGCACCACGACTGTCGCTGCAGATACAGATATGCACATGCGCAGTACAGATTCTGCACATCCACAGGTCACCAAACATCGGAAGATGTACATAAACCATTGAGTTTGTGTACAACTCTGAATCAGGCCCGTTGTACTTGGAGACGATCCACATTACCAGATATTGAAAAGGAGTTATATGGCTCTACGCAAAATGGGGACCAAATGTAGAAACCTTACATTTTTCTATTAATGAGCACATTTTGAAACTTTTTGAATCTACAAATTGTTATCTATACTGCTAGTAGATGAACCTTCCCAGCTAAATGGTGTGTTTATATAGGTGCTGATCATTAATGTCTGTTAACTATATTTGTGGATCCGATGCTTTACTAAATGTATACACCTTCCTTACCCCTTTTGTCATGGTCTTTGTCTTCCGTTCGCATCCCAGTCTGTGTCTTGTCTTCAGTATTAGTTATCACATGGATTTGATTTAGTATTTAAGTTTTCTTAGCTCACTTTGAGTAGATTGCACTGGTTGTGCTATTCTTTAATGTGTTACACCTAAGCTCTTTATGCTGGCTTTATGCTCTTTAATATACTGTTCCTTTTATGTGCACCGACACATGCTGATATTTCCTTTGTATTCTGTGACATTTGTCTCCGTATATTTTTGTTGTCAAATCAATAAATACATAAAAAAAAAAAAAGTTGTGAGATTGCAGTAACACATTATGATCAAGCTAGCAATTGCTTCATTGGATAGGACAAATTTGTTTGGAGGTTACCAGAGTTCCATGATTCTAGTGGAAGATGCTTTGTAGGAAGGATGGAGTTAACAGGTTCATGCACTGACATTTTTTTTTTGTCTTGAGCTGCATGATGAATCACAGCCAGCACACTGATATCACAGCTCATTCCTTGCTCCTGATGACCTATTCACACTGGAGTCCTATAATGAAATTCAGATTCATAAGCATAGGATGAATTGTTCCATAACCAGTCCTGCCTTAATGGGAAGTCATAATTTGCAGATGCTTGAAGAATTGACCGTCCTTTGTATAACTATTGCTCGCTGGTGTCACAGTCCCTGCTGGCACTGCAGGTATATCACTACCTACTGTACATCTCTTCGCATAAGGGCTAGGAGAATCAGATAGGAATGGTAATGGTACAGTTTAAGGTAGAAGAGGTGCACAGATTGAGAAAGAAACCACCCCTGAAAGTAAATTTGGCCCCTAAATTTTACAGTATAGAATCACTGATAAAATCAAGTGGCATTGACTAACCTACTAGGTTTTAGATTTGTATGAAATTCTTTTATGGGATGTTTGTATGGACTATATTAACCATTGTACTCAGGCTATTTCCTGGGGAATCGGCCAAATTGTACTTTAAAGGCATATAAAGTTACACAATGTTTTGTCCTGCTTACTGCTCGTATCCACCCATTTATTGCTGTTTAGGATTTGAGGGTCAGTTGAATGACAGACATTGCTTTTGTATGTGCTACATTCCATTATGTTCAAGTTAGGGTGAACACATTGGGAATTGCAGAGTTCTTTTTTTGCGTATGCAGGACTGGACTCCTGTCAGTGTATATATTCTTATTGCTGTAATACTTCACAATCAAGTGCCTGGTCTTATTTACTTGTATCCTAGAGCAGTGGTTCTCAAACTCTGTCCTCAGGACCCCACACAGTTCATATTTTGCAGGTCACCCAGCAGGTGCACAGGTGTAATCATTACTCACTGACAGTTTAAAAGGTCCACAGGTGAAGCTAATTATTTCACTTGATTCAGTGTGGAGACATGGAAAACATGCACCGTTTGGGGTCCTGAGGACCGAGTTTGAGAACCTGTGTCCTAGAGGGACAGAAGTTTAAGGTGTAACATCAATGATCAGTAACTCGTTTCTCTGGTGTAAACATTACCGGTTTCATCAGAGGTAAAGTTAGTTATCACTGGTGATTTTAAAATTTTTCTAAAATATCCAATCTAGTACACTAGTGCTACATACCTTTGTTTTTTGCCCTTTTGTAGCTTTGGGAGACCTGTCAGTCTCCAATTGGTAGCAGCAGTGTAATTGACCCTTTACATTCTGAATGTGTGCCCTTACCCTCCTTAACTTCTCAGATTTAATCATCCTGTGGTCAGTAATCACATTGCATTTTCCAAATTTGAGTAACAGGTTAGCTTGTGATTGGTCATGTTCTCTACACGGGATGTAATCAGGAAGCCGGTGGTCGAAATGCCGACAGTGAAAGCCCGGCGTGGAACTAAAGGTAGGCGTCTCAATACAGACGCCTATCATTAGTGAAGCCCCTGGAGGTTTAGATTAGGGGAAGGGCTGGTGGGGATAGGCACCACCGGGGCGAGGTTAGGGTTAGGCACCCCCCCTGGAGGATAAGGTTTAGGGTGCAGGGAGGGGGGCTTAGGTTTAGGCACCCCTGGGGAGGTTATTAGCGTTAGGTACCCCCCGGGAGGGTGTGGGGAGGGAGGGGGGGGGGGTTAGGTTTAAGTTTAAGCACCCCTGGGGGGGGGGGGTTAGGCACCACTAAGGGAGGGTTAGGATGGGGAGAGGGGGGTGTTAGGGTACTTACCCTAGTCGGGATCTTCATCTGCTGGCCTTCCGGCGTCGGGATTTCATCCGCCGGGCTTAGATTTGGTGGTGTTACATACTGATTCCCTCTACACTGCTTGTCTAAGCAACATTTGGTTACTGTTTGGCCAGATTGAACACTTCATGATGGTGAGGTAATCACAACTTGAAAAGTGTTGCTCCTTTGTGAAACAGTAATTGTGAGGCTTCTAAAATTGTACCTGCTTTGTAGCTGCAGTTGTAGTGATTAAAGTAATTCAAAGGTTTTGTGTTACACAGTGGGTAGTACTCGTTGAAAAACAGGTGCATGAAATAGCCCCACTTTTATTCGCTATAATTTTTGAAATTATGTAGCTGAATATTTTTAAATTTAGGATCCACTAGAGTTAAACTCCACAGTGGCATATAGCCCATGTGTATAATTCAGGCATGTTTTGTTATGAGATTTTCCTCTATATTGATATTCCCTGTTTGGAATATGGATACATTAGTGTGACCCGGTCTAATGAAGCAGTGTCTGTTGTATCAGTAATGTTCAATTGCAGCATACAGTAAATAGGGATGCGGTCAGAATCTCGACGACTGGGATGCCAGTGTTCAGAATGCTGACGCCGGAGTCCAGACACCTGAAGGGAAGTTCTGGGGAGGGGATGGGTTAGGCATTAGGGGGAGGGTTAGGCTGTGGGGGGGGGGGGAGGTTAGGTTTAGGCAGCAGTGGGGAAGGGTTAGGCACTATGGTGAGGTTAGGTTTAAGCTGCAGGGAAGGGTAGGGTTAGGTTAGGCTTATTTTCCTGGCGGCGTCGGGATTGTAAGCTGGTCGGGATGCCGGTGTCAGATTCTGACCCCCGGGATCCCGAGCGCCGGCAACCCGTACCCATCACCTTAGCACATGCGATTTATTATTTATATTGTGGAAAGTAATAGTGTGTTGAATTGGTGAGTTAAATCTATTTCCAGAAAGTTGCGCATGTGCAGTATGGATTGGCATGGGAAAGCGCCTAGGAAAGCCGAAACTTAAATCTTCAACTGCGGAGGATGTAAGAGAACTGTCATTTTGTGTAAGGAAGTTTACTGTAGTTTGATATAAAGGTAGGTTTCTGTGTTCTTAGGGTCTGCTCTAATGAGCCTTATCACCATCTATATAATGCAGCATTAGCATAAAATTCCACATTGTAACTGTCTGTAGGTGCATCTTGCAATGAAGGGAGGTTTTTGTGGGGTAGCTGTTGCAATCTTATATTTTTTTTTTTAGTCCTGTAATCCAATCACTTGTGTGAAATGTATACTGTAGTGTACTTTAGGTGCAGGACATCTGCTTTTGGACTTTTCTAAGTGCTGAGGGAATAGAAAGATTTTGTTTTAGAGATGCAATAAAATACTGCTTTGCAAGAAATCCTGCCATATTCATGGTGGGTCATTCCATGTCAAGTGGATCAATTTAGAAGATCGCCCCCCCTCTGTGCACTGCGGAATCTGTAACCGTTGCAACCCGCCCCACTTTGAGGGTCATAGTTTACTACTATTGCATATTGTGAACTAAAAATTTCAGTTAGTTGGACATAAAATAAAATAAAGATTGTTCAGTTGGGGACCTTTTTGGTCCACTTGACATGGAATGACCCCGGTGCTCCACTCAAACGCCACCACTAGTTCTGGATTTCAGCCAGCCTACCCACTACAGCTGAGCTGAATGTATATGGTCCAATATGTTTATAAATTTGGGTAATGTTTTACATTCTCTATTAGGAATATTAAGTGAAGTATGAGCACGGTGGTGGGAACAGTTTGTTTTCACTAAAGCTAGGATCACACTTCTACAATCATGCTTTCAACATGATTTTTCTTTCACTTGCACATTGGCAGTCCCGTTCAATGTGCTGATTCATGCGTAATAGGATCTCAAATTAAATTTGAGATCCTATTAACTCACATGTCTAAAATATCTGCTTAAACACAAAAGGCAGTCAGTGCTGCTTGAGGAGTATGGGCAGAAGCATGAAACAGCCTTCGAAAGTGCATACACACTTCACTTTGTCCGATATTGTACTATCGAAGTGTGGCATTACTTAGGTTGGTTACACTCTGTGCACTAGACTCATCCTGTCACCCATCCTATGGTCCTCTGCGCACATCCACGAAAGGGTTGCGGTCTCGCGCCAAGGATGCCACATCCCCAGATGCATGACATTTTGGGGGGCGTGACAGTGTCACACCACCGTTCTCGTCATGCTGGGGTATTGCGCAGTGCTCCAGGAGCCACTGGGCTGCTTCTCGTGACAGTGGATGACGCAAGCAGCTCTATTTTGCGGTCACCCAGTTCTGCTAGTGACGCTACTGCAGTCAAATCAGAGTAATATTAATCTGCATATAAAACCAGCTATTTCTTCTTCGGGGTCCATAGGGATCCACAGGGATACCATGGGAAATATTATGGTTGGAGATCAGGCACCAAACAGTTAAAACTTCAGCTCCCAGGATGCCTCGGGTACTCCTCCCATATATACCCCGCCCCTAGCCATAGGACTTCAGTTGTTTGTTTGGTGCAACAGGATCAAGATGCACCTCTTTAACAGGGGACTGCTCTGGCAGTCCTAAGCTTTTATTTAGTATTTTATTTTATGTTTTTGGATTGGCAGTAGGAAGCGTCTGAATTAAGACGCATATACTGTGACTCCATCTACCTCCACCGCGCCGCAACACCAGTAGCTGGGCTGGTGATTTTGGCGGGTTGTGGCTAAGCTTGCTTACCACAAAGCTACAACCTGGTCTGCAACTGGAAACACGGAGATGTCGGGTACAGCGATTCCTCGCTTACGGGGAATCTCGCACGGCAGTCCTTGCTTCTAGTGTCAGACGCACCAGAAGCTGCTGCTGTCAGGGCCCGGGATTGTCTGTGTCCTCACTACACCACTACACATTCCAGTAAAACTACTTATGCTTGACTAGATTTGTTGAAAAAATGTGCTTAGTAAATAACCTTAAACCGTTAATCATAGGTGTAACAGAGCTGTTTAAACCCTTGGTGAAGAACAAGAAAAAAAAGTTTAACTGCTTGTATTAAATGATTCTATTTAATGGTATACAGTAGTGTTTAATGTTGCTTTTGTCCCTCTCTAACCTACAGGAAAGTGTGACAAATGAATTGAGCTGTCAAATGAACAAGACTATACGGTGACAGATAACCTAATTTATTGTAATCTTTGTCATACAGGTTGTGCAGGTGTTAAATGCTGATGCAATGGTGGTGAAGCTAAACTCTGGAGAGTACAAGACCATTCACCTTTCCAGTATCAGACCACCCAGGCTGGAAGGAGAAGGCTCTCAGGTAAGGATTCATAATAGAAATTTCATTTGGACTTGTCCCACCTGAAATGGGGGCAGTACAATCCAACTTTCAGAGTTTTAGAGGACTTTTCATGTATGAGGACTATTTATATTGAGGCAAATAATTTATTGGAGGATCTATATCCACAAGGACTCCTTTAGTAGAATGTTTTATTTTTAGTATTTTATGTATACCTATTATATATATTTTCCATTGACATCAGTTGCACATTATAATGAACATTTTGTCCCATTAAAATTTGCATAATTACGTTTCCCCTATACATTAAGTTTACACTGTCTACATCTGAAAATAACTTACTACCTTTTTTGTTTCATACTTGCCAATTTAGCATGTTATTGTGCAACTCTGTCCCTAAAGGGTTGCTAAGAATCCCTCACTTGTACTGTATATACAGTAGAATAACACTGCTTATCATATGCCTTCTTGATTACTGGCTCATTTGGGCAGGGATATTTGTACTATACAGTATGTTAAATATCACTGTTTATAATGTATTTGTGTAATGTGTGATGTCAGTGCTTTATAAATAAAATATATTAATGCCTATTATGTGGTGCATTACTTTCTATTTTATTTTTTTAAATCTGTATTGTTTGCCTAAAGTTAATATAGACGCCAAGTCTTACATGCAAATGTAATATTTTTTTCCCAATTGTAGTCCGATATTCGATTGGGAATGTGTTCTGTAGACTCTGGTCATCTTGTGATCACCTTTACACTAATTTTACTTTTGTACCTGATACAGATCAGAATGTGTATTGGGGACGAATGTGGCAGTATTAGTATCAATATTGTAGTCTTGGGTCTAGTTTTGTGATAAGCTGCAAAGTTCGGGTTTAACAAGAAACTGCAAATGGGGTTACAAGTACATTGATGGGTCTTAAACAAAACACTAACACATGAGATTTCCCAATGAATGCTGACTTATTCATCGTAGGGGTTATAGGAAAAGGTGATTAAACTTCAGCTGCAGAAGGTTTTACAGTAAGGTAGGTCATGATTTGTTTCTGAATGATAAAATGCATTTCAGTATAATTGCATCAATAGACAGATGTGTCCTCACACAGCCCCTCTTGGCTTGCCTGGTCCCATGAGACTCTGCTAGCACCAGGTGTCTCTTTTTTGCATTTTTTTTTTGCCAAAAATGCACCTTGGTAGCAGAGTGATGAGACTAGGATGCAACAGTAGACGCTGCTGATGAATTTAATGTGACACTTGTAAGTCTTTTTGTGACTAAAGGAGCGTACACACTAGAAGATATGCTTCATGAGCGATATCGTCTAGTGTGTCCCCGGCAGGCTGTGCTCAATGTCGTTCATGACATTGAGCACACCCAATGAACGATATCATTAACGATATCGTTCAGCGCCGGGGTCTCTCCCCCATTCCCCAACATGCAGCAACCTGACAATATATAGTCAGGTTGGCCTGTATGTTTACCCGGTGAACGATAATGACGAATAAACAGAGTGAACGCGCATTGTCATTATCGTTCAGTAGTCCACTGTAATCGCCCAGTGTCTACGCACCTTTAGTCTCTCAATCAGCATGCAAAGTGCTACGATGCAGCGGACACAGCTTTTTTCCCACACTAAGTTCTGTATGGTCACAGTCGCACACAGATATAAAAGTATCACTTATTGAATTAATCAGAACAGTCTCCCACTGCGTCCTAGTTGCATTGTATTGCATATTTTCAACAAAGGCTCCTGACGCCAACGGAGTTGCAAGTGAACTGACACCTCACTCACGCCAGGCTTATCACGCTGCATTATGTATTGAGACTAGATGACAAGAACACATCTGTACAATTTAGGCAAATACTACAATAAGATGGTAGTGAATGAGATTATTTTTATTAAGATTATTGTTTTTGTAAGGCTCCAAAGTACTCTGCAAAGGCTGACAGTGGAGAAAACAGGATGCATGAAACTGACATACAATGTAGACCGTGAATACTGACCTGAAAACAAAGGCTGGAGAAGGCCCTGCTTGTGAAAACTTGCAGTCTAGTTGAAGAAGGCACAGCTAAATAAGAGTGAATGTGGCTCAGAGTGGAGAATGGGGATTGAAAGTTGTAAGTGTGGATATTATAAGAGATAGTATAGTAAGCCCTTACAAAGAGATGGGTTTTCAGAGACCATTCCGAAACGTGAAGGCTGTGGGAGGAGCTGATTAAGCATGGTCAGAAATTCCGTGAATTGATATCTGCATGAGTAAAGTCCTGTAGGTGAGGGAGGCAAGGTGCTAGTCAGCGGTACTTTCAAAATACTTAGGATTTATGAAGGGGTTGTGATGAGTCAGTGTAGGTATTTGCAGTGCGGCAAGAGGGAGATCTCTCATGGAAGCGTTTGAGATTGTTTGACACGGGGATAAGTGGCTAAAGGAAATGACTTGTAGTACTGCAGTCTTGCAAACTTCCCCTGTAAGAGGTGCCCTTTTAAGAAGCTGCAAGGGACATTGCTACTCCATCTTGGGAATGTGACTGCCTTTTACAGGCTCTGCCTAGGGGGGCTGAGGGAAGTGTGATGTCAGTGAGGAAGGTTTGTGGGGGGGGGGGGGGGGGGTTGTAGCTGCATCTGGCTAGCTATTGCTATCACAAACTCCAAGATATCCAGGCACTTGCAGTCCAGCCCCTGTCTGTATCAGTGCATCTACTTCTGAGTTATTGAAATAAAAAGCCAGGGCATTCCTGCATGGTCTGTTGGTCAGTCCTGGTTGTCGGTAAACCAGTACATTTAGGAAAAACTAATCTGCTAAACTTGCCAAAGGAGTCGATGCCAATAGTTGAGAGAAATTTACTGAGCCTCATTAAATACCCATATGTTCAGTACATACCTACTTTTCATATTCCCCTTTTTATAGTGTTTGCTGCCCTGCTTGCAGCAACTAGTGTCTTCAATATTGTCCTGCAGTAACTGCACACATTTTGCCCTACATATACTGTACATGTGTCTACTGCTCCTAGATTTGCAAATCAATACCCACATAAATACCCTATCAACATATGAGGGTGGTTCAATAAAGGAACAAGACCTCTCGTTGCATAATTTTATTAAGTCTCGCATATACGTATAATCAATATGCCTTGGTACAGATTATTTTTCCACATACTTCCAATACTTGTCTAAACAATTGTTCCAATGGTACACCTAGGCATCTATCCTGGCTTAGAAGAAATCTGTGCCAAGCGCCTGAAGTCAGTACATGGTGGCTTGCTGAACTTCGTTGTCTGTTGCAAGTCGCCTTCCACCCAGGTGCGTCTTCAATGGTCCAGATAGATGGAGATCACATGGTGCCAGGTCAGGGCTGTAGGTGGATGGTCCAGTACATCCCAATAGTAGCGCCTTAACTCACACATGCAGTTGGAGGAGTGTGGCCTGGCGTTGTGCAATAATGACATCTGTTTGCAGCAGCCCAGGTTTTTGACTAATTGCCATCTGTAACTGACTCAGTGTCACAATAGCGGACAGCATTCACAGTATCTCCCTTGGTGAGGAAATTACAAGAAGTACGCACGTGTGATGCCAAAACACTGTCGCCATGACCACCTTTGCAGATGGATGAATTTCTTTGAAGGTGTGGACGATGCCTGTTTACATGTCATGGATGCTTGCTTCGTCTCCTGTGTCGCATGATGCACCTACGTTTCATCACCTGTAACTATACGCTGCAGGAACTGCACTCCCTCCTCATGGTACTGCATCAAGTGCACAAGAGACAATCCCATCCTATTGGTTATGTGAACTTCTGAGTTACTTTGGTACCCAGTGTTAACACTTTTTTTTTTTTTTCCCTGTACCCCAGTTTCTCATGAACGATGTTGTGCACAGTACCCACTGAGATATTCAGTTCGTTAGCGATATCACTATTTCAAATGCATCTGTCCTCTTGAATCAGAACTTTAGTGCGGTTCAAATTGTCGTCTGTGGTGGACGTGCTTGGCCGGCCGGATTGCTGGTCATCTTGCCCTTATTACAGGCAGTGCATCAAACCTGTTTCCCTGACATGGCATTATTACTGTACACTTCGACAAGATGGTCATGAATTTCAGCTGCTGATATGCCCTTTAGATGCAGAAATGTGATCACACTACGCACCTCAATGTTTGACCATATTTCCGCCAGCCCCACCCCCTTACATCTGATGTTGGGACTGCATGACTGATATATGGCACAATCTAATTGCCGTGAGGGGACGCCGTGGTCTACCTGCCCTGGCCTGATTGGGAAATTAGAATGAAATCGAGAACATGTGAGAGGTCTTACCTTATTGAACCACCCTCGTACATTGTGCTTAGTGCCTGGTGAAATATTTGTGGTAAATAAACTCTTCTATATTTCTCATCGAATTCATAATTTTATTTGACTGTCATTTACAAACAAAAACCCAATGTGGGTGTATTGTTATACAGTCAATAGAAAATGTTTTGCAAGATTACAGTACTGTACATACCCAGAATTTTAGATTGTTCAATTTGTTCCCAGCTATAGGTTGTCAAACTGGATAAAATGTAGGTGCTCTGGTCTGATAGAACACTTTCGGCTTCACTGCAACCTGCTTGTGAGGTTGGCTGTATCTCCCATTCACATTTGCTGCTATTCTCTGATATTATTTATTTATAGTTTTATGTAGTTTTATTTATTACACATGGCCCAGCTTTTGCAATATCATCATACAATTAGTGTAAATTTATTGCTTTTGTGGTCTAGTTATATCAAAGGCAGCTGATTTTTCACCTTGTATATTTTTAATTCGGTGACCTTGCTGCCACCTCACTGTTAACCGTAGTCAGGAGGGTTGGACGTAAGGGACATATCGCTTGATCTTGGTAACAGTGATCACTTGTATGGTATTTAGAACCCTGTTGTATATAGGCTTTTTCAAAGAATTTTGAAAAATGTGTTCTATTCTCATTAACATTGCATGCTGATGAAAATGTTTGCTTTCATTTTTTTAAGTTTTGATCCTTCTTTTTCCAGGCTGTTCTATATGTGACCATTCATGTGTACACCCACTCATTTATTCTGTTCTGTCATAATTTGTAGACACAGATGGCCAGTGGCAAGAGTAGGTAGATGGTACAGACCTTTCACACTCCTTGTTTATTTTCCAAGTGCATCCACTTCAGCATCCAGTAACATTGCAATGCTAATTGCTATTTAATAGCTCTGGACTGCCGTTTGGCTTCTAGCTGCATACCCAGCTATAATTATAATTGGCTTTGGTTGAATACCCTTCATTTTACCTATTCCAAGCTGAACTGTTGTAAGACTGCATTATGCTGGGCTGGAAATCTGTGCACTGCTATTCTTTGGCTCTCGCCCACCCGTGCTGATGTACACATCGAAAACACTTAGAGACATTTTATTCAATTTCTTGTGCAGTATGATGCCCCATTTCTCAGTTCTAAACCTAGTAACATACCAAACTTATGTAGGCTTAAATTTGCATCTAATCAACGATAGGCCATGCTTTTTATAGCGGTTATCAGAAAACATATTTTTTAGTTCAGATTGTAAGTTTGTACATTCATTTATGAATTGCGCCCTAATTCAATACATTAATGTTTTAATGTTAAAACCTTCAAGGGCAGAATATTGTGCCAGACCAACTTGTTCTTTGTCTGTTAGTCTTTATTTAGAAGTGCTGCTTGTGCTTCATTATCAGGTATTTAATACAGTAGTGACCAAGACAAATTTTCTTGGTCTATTAAATCAATACTTATCTCCTTTGTGACTTAATGTTGGGTACACATTGGCCGATATATCGGCCGTTCAATTAAACCGCCTATATATCGTGGGTGTCGCCCAGTGTGTACAGACATGTCTGTAAACAACATCTTTCAGACATATTGCGTCGACTGTGCAGCACAGCCGATGGCAGATATATCTGCACATCGTTCTGTGTGTGTATAGGCGGTCAGCCGACCGCACGCACATCTGCTGTAGAGGCCTGGGAAGGGGGGCACAAACCAGCACCCGACCACCGGGACCTGCGGGCAGATGGTGGTACAATCTATACAAACAACCATCACCTGCAGATCAGTTGATCTGCAGATATCTGTTGTGTACCCACCTTGATGCTTTTGTTTTGGCACCAGGGGATACATTGTCACATAGCCTGCAATGTTTAACCACGTGATGCTACAGCCATCTTGATTTACACCACTAGTGTATGCATGCTTACCTGCTCTTCCTAGGGTCACAATGTGTCTTGGTCACTAGAATTGTTCTTCAAATGGGTTAACAAACACTGTATTTTTCAGATATGAAGGGAGTAAGCCCTACTCAGTGGGACAGTGATGCCAGATGAGCCAAATATGACAGATACATGGGTCTGTGCTGGAGCATTTTGTCAGTAACACACCTGGCAAATTTGTTCAAAAACCACCAAGTTTACCTAGAATGTGTTAAATTGGCTCTGGGTACAACATTTAGTAATTCAGCCATTTAAGTGTTGTGAAAATTATATTGGCTCCCTTAACCGTTTCATTATTATATTAAGCTGCTCAGCCGCTTCAGTCGTATCCCTTTTTCATCAGTGGGTTTTCAAAAGTGCAATTCTCTTATTTAGAACATTAGCTTGTACCTCAGTGTGCATTTAATGATTTGAAGGGAATGTGTGCTAGCTCTGGGATTCCATTGATATATTTGTGTTCAATAATTACCATTCATTATTCTTTTTACTGCAAGGCTTAGTTAAGTGTGTTTTGTTGTATGGACCTTCATACTTTAATTTTGACTCTATTTAAAGGCCAGATATTCAGTTACATCCTTGCATCAACATATAAAGGGGAGATGTATCAAGCCTTGGGGAGAGAGAAAGTGAAGAAGTTGCCCAAAGGAATGAAACTGCTTCTTATCTAGCAGTCTTTTACATGACAGAAGCTGTTGGGTTGCTTTCGGCAACTACTCCACTTTCTCACCAAGACTTCATACATATTCCCAATTTACCATTGCTCTGCCTTTTTTTTTGTGTATGCAGTAACCAAATCACTTCCAATTTTTTTCAGTCTACTGTCCTCTTTTGAAATGGACATGCATTGTCAAATGTCCTGTTAAACACCTGCTTCTGATATTGAGAGGTAAAGTAGTAATATCAAATTGTGTATGTGAAGCACATGCTTAGTAACTGGGGATACGTTTGTCGAGCCAATTTGTGTTTCGAGAACTCATTGCTTGTGAATGATCTATAAAAGAAAGACCGGCTTGCAATACAAACTGCCAGCTTTAATTCAACACATTACATTTGTTAAATTTTGAAGAATCCCTGTATGGTAAATATTTATAGAGGAACTGCCATAAACGTAGCAAGTGATTAAAGCAAACCTTTATTGCATTTTCCTTGTCATTCATAAATGGCAGGACTGCAGCAACAGCAGCGAAATTCAAAGATCTGGCTCTTTTCTAAGTCCCAAGCTGCTGGTACTTGCTGTCATAGTTGCAAATGCAGATCTGCAGGGTTATTTTTTTTTTTTTGCAAGGCGTTTCTTCCCTGTAGGTATATAAATCAGTATTTACAATAATAAACTGCACAAGGCTGAATTATGTTACTGATCTGTCTTCAATATGCAAAGAGTCTGGTTTTATTACTGGAATCTGTAATGTAAAGTAAAATCTTTTGGCTCACAATACATTTGGTGACTAGCTCCATGAATAATGTGAATATTGAACATTTTTTATAAAGATTTAAACGCCTTTTCTAATGCATTGTGTGAAGATGCATTTTTTGCTCGACCACATAAAATAGATTGTGAAATGACTGGCAAAATAAAGGCAGTCTTCTTTGAAACCGTTACAGCTTACGAATCAGGCGGTCAATATGTCTGGCCTGGAGAGCCAGCTGTGATGTTATCGCTGGTTCCTGTGGCCTGCATGGGGTTTGGGCCAGTCGTGTGTGTACGCACAAATAAATGTAAAAGATGTACATCTTGCAAATATATTGCAGCAGCATGGCCAATGCAGTATATCTGTAAACTTCTTTCACAGATATATTGTGTACACCCTGCCAGATGGATTGAATGATGTATAGTAAATCACTTTGTGTGTACCAAGGGTAAGAATCATCTGTTTTTGATGGAACAATTAATGCGTCTAAGCCAATGCGGGGTACGACCGCTAATGCACGGTACAACCACATTAGCGCCGACCCGAGTGACAAATTTTGGTAAGCATACACACTTGCCAATTGGCCACTTGATGCGTCTGGCCAGACCTCACAACTGGGCGAGCATTTACATTTGCCCTCCCAGTTATGATGCAAGTGTCGCTGGTTCACGCGGCCAGCAAAAACTGGTCTGTCGTCCATACACAGGCAGATGCGCAGGTTTTATCCCATCTGCTGTGCTGTACAGCGGGGTGCTGTATATTTTGTGAACGTCGTTCAGATATATTGTGTGCACACCCGCAGATGCACTGTACGATATTTAGTTTGATTTCTGTGCAAACTATATATAGTGCAGTACCTAGTATTGGTCTGCAGTCACTGTATGCATGGAGGAATCTTTTTGATGGTAAACAATGACCACTTGCATATTGACTGACAGCAATCGTAATCATCTCCATCAAAGGTTACATCTAAACTGTATTTTGATGTGTCTAGCCTATTGCAAGGCGTTGTAATTATATTTTTTATGGTAATTTACTGCTGCCTAAAATAACTTAATACAGATTAAGCAAACCAGTGGAAGTCAGCAGTGCAAGCCCAACGTGACTTACGATGTACAAAGTAATGCTAATATTGGGATTCCAGAGATTAGGAGTCTTAAACGGCACATCTGTACCAATCAGGAGGATCAATGTCTGCTAAATACTAGGGTTTTTTTTATATATATTTTTTTAGTATATTTAAATAACAAATGTAGTCACCATCATTACAAGGTTTAAGAATTAATTGAGCACACTTTAATGTGGAATATGTATAGACTTTTGCTATTATGCATTCAGACTGTATTCAACTAAGTCACTGCTGCAGAATGATTCCCTTCTACAGTAATTGTGGTTTCAAACCATCTTGCAAGTTAAGTTTCCCTTTGTGGTTGTTGAAATACTGTTCATTATTTAATTTATGCAGCAACAAATATATTTTTGTTATCAAGTTTTATAGAATGTGCTTGTTTGTAAATGTACCTCACGCATTAAAAACGACTGAATTTTTTTCTTTTTTACAAAAATGTAGATTAATAAAGCCAGCGCCGCTTATGTTGGTGTCACTCAGGTGTCAGTCTCTGATGTTTGAAATGCTAAGATGGTGACGCACGTACACGCATCCTGTTGTGTTTAGTCTAGTCTAATGTTTTCTTGTCACAAAGGAAGATTGATGCAGTAATCTGACTTCAGTGCCTTGTTTTTATTAATGCCTTGAATCTGGCCAAGGTGGTGGTAAATATGATGGTAGATAATTGTGAAACAGACAGAACATGTTCAACGCACAGGCTTTTATACAGATGACTATTGCAAAAACCAGATAGTTTAGTGTGTTTCTAATGATGCGGCTGATGCTTTGGTACAATATTCCAGCTACTAGACTGGGTAACAACCAAGCCCATATAGCGTGGGTCAGTGTACGTAATAGAAGCAGTGATGGTGTCCTCTGAACATGGTGCTAGGGCTTGTTAGACTATTCCTGACGCTATCCTTTTACACTATCAGAAATATTATGGTTTTTACTTTGCCTTCAATGCAGTTTATAATTTGAATTAGTCCTTTTATAGCTGTTACAATGATTGTGTGCTACAGATGTGTTCTCACACATAGCCTCAATGCGCCTCGCAGTGCGACTTGCCTGGTGTGAGTGAGCCACCAGGTCCTTTACTACACTGCCAGTGTTGGGCCTTTTTTTGCCGTCAGTCACAATGTGATGTGACTGGGATGCCCCAGCAGACTTTGCTGATTAATGTGATATGTGACACTTTCATATCTGTGTGCACCTGAGTATGTGAAGCACAATGGAACTGTGGGTGCTACTTTGTAGCACTTTGTGTATAGATTCAGAGACTGTCGCACACATACATACATGTTGATATGTGACACAAGTGTCACATATGAAATTACTCAGCACGGTCTGCTGTTGCGTCCTTATCACATCGCATTGCCACATAGATGCATTTTCTAGGAAAGGACGCCCATTGCTAACAGTGACTTTGCTGAGGGGCATTTTACTGCGACTGCAGCAAAGATGTACAAGGACACATCTGTATTACACATTTTACACATTATATAAAACATTCTACTGTTAAAATGTTGCAAGACTAAAAACTTAAACATGGTAGTCTTGCAACTTGTGTAATGTCACATTGTCAGGATTCTTGCACTGGTAGGTGAAATGCTGGCTTTCCTAGCACTCTAAATTTAGATATATTTAGGGGATCCCTCTCTGGGGAATGAGGTGCACATCTGAAAAAGTTGAACAAAATGCAATTTCTGTCTTGCATCACTTGGTGGCAGGATAAACTGGAAAACAAAACCTGTTTTCCCTGACAGACAGATTTTCAGTGGGTTACCTGTAATTCACATGATTCATTAGTATGAATGAGGACTTGCTGTTTTTCTCCTGTTTTCTTTGTTACTCAGATCTGACAGGTGGAAAAGATTCTGAACACAGTTCTGTCAAAGCAAATATTCATGTTTACATTAACCATCCACTGCATCTGGGAAAAATGCATATAGTAGGCTGTATGCGACCATCATTTATAGGCAGTGGAAGAGACAGCCCCCCTGTGGTCTATGGGAGAATTTGCTGGCACCTGTGCTGCTAACCTCAAACAGTGCAGTTTTCTTTAACACCAAGCTGCTAATTTCGGTAGGCCATTTTGCCAATCCTGCAAATGAAAGCTTGTGAGCAGGGCCGTCTAAATAAGTACTTTCTTTGTCTGTTACTACCCAAACTTATCTCCACCCCCCCAAAATAAAAGAATTGGAAAGTGCAATGGAATATGCAGTTGCTATATATACACTGTGCATCCGGAAAGTAGTCACAGCGTTTCACATTTTGTTATGTTACAACCTTATTCCAAAATGGAATAAATTCATTGTTGTCCTCAAAATTCTACACACAATACCCCATAATGACAACGTGTTAAAAGTTTGTTTTTTTTGCAAATTTAATTAAAAAACAAAAACTAAAAAATCACATGTACATAAGCATTCACAGCCTTTGCTCAATACTTTGTTGATTCACCTTTGGCAGCAATTACAGCCTCACGTCTTTTTGAATATGATGCCACAAGCTTGGCACACCTATTTTTGGGCAGTTTCGCCCATTCCTCTTTGCAGCACCTCTAAGCTCCATCAGGTTGGATGGGAAGTGTCTGTGCACAGCCATTTTCAGATCTCTCCAGCGATGTTCAATCAGATTCAAATCTGGGCTCTGGCTGCGCCACTCAAGGACTTTCACAGAGTTGTCCTGAAGCCACTCCTTTGATATCTTGGCTGTGTGCTTAGGGTCGTTGTCGTGCTGAAAGATGAACAGTCGCCCCAGTCTGAGGTCAAGAGCGCTCTGGAGCAGGTTTTCATCCAAGATGTGTCTGTACATTGCTGCATTCATCTTTCCCTCTATCCTGACTAGTATCACAGTTCCTGTCGCTAAAAAACATCCCCACAGCATGATGCTGCCACCGCCATGCTTCACTGTAGGGATGGTATTGGCCTGGTGATGAGCGGTGCCTGGTTTCCTCCAAACATAACGCCTGGCATTCACGCCAAAGAGCTCAATCTTTGTCTCATCATGGTCTGAGAGTCCTTCAGGTGCATTTTGGCAAACTCCAGGCGGGCTGCCATGTGCTTTTTACTAAGGAGTGGCTTCTGTCTGGCCACTCTACCATACAGGCCTGATAGGTGGATTGCTGCAGAGATGGTTGTCCTTCTGGAAGGTTCTCCTTTCTCCAGAGGAATGCTGTAGCTCTGTCAAAGTGACCATCGGATTCTTGGTCACCTCCCTGACTAGGGCCCTTCTCCCCCCCGACTGCTCAGTTTAGACGGCTGGACAACTCTAGGATGAGTCCTGGTGGTTCCGAACTTCTTCCATTTACAGATGATGGAGGCCACTGTGCTCATTGGGACCTTCAAAGCAGCAGATATTTTTCTGTACCCTTCCCCAATTTTGTGCCTCGAGACAATCCTGTCTACAGACCATTCCTTGGACTTCATGCTTGGTTTGTGCTCTGACATGCACTGTCAAGTGTGGGACCTCATATAGACAGGTGTATTCCTTTCAAACTCATGTCCAATCAACTGAATTTACCACAGGTGGACTCCAATTAAGCTGTAGGAACATCTCAAGGATGATCAGTAGAAACAGGATGCACCTGAGCTCAATTTTGAGCTTCATGGCAAAGGCTGTGAATACTTATGTACATGTGGTTTTTAGTTTTTTATTAAATTTGCAAAAATCTCCAAAAAAACTTTTTACACATTGTCATTATGCAGTATTGTGTGTAGAATTTTGAGGACAAATTTATTTCATTTTGGAATAAGGCTGTAACATAAAATGTGGAAAAAGTGAAGCGCTGTGAATACTTTGAGGATGCACTGTATATTTCACAAAATTATAGTGTTTTCCTGGGGGTACTGATTTGCAGTATTTATTTAGATGCAGTTATATAAAGTTCTGGACTCCTCCAGTATTTCTGGAATCTAGACTAACCTGAGTATATTGACATGATCATAAGCAACCGAGCTATGATAGAACGCTATTTATTGTACATATTTGTTATATTGTGACTTCTCCCCTTTAATAATAAAAGCTCCCACTTGAGTCATGTATACTTTACTGATATCTGGTAGAGTTTTTATCACAAATGACTGTGGATCAGGGATTGAAATATTTTCCTTCCTGTCGATAAGTCTTTAGCAGCTTTGACACTACTTGCTGCATTTAACCTACTGTTTCTATATTGCTCTGCAGAGCAAGTGGACAAGTTTCAAATTCCCCAATGGAATGTCCCTCTGCATGTAGGGATGTGCTGGCTTTGTCATATTGCAACTTCGTGATGATACTGAGCAAGCACTCTGTGACCACATGAAAACCTTTGTGTATTGAGGTGACATTTCCCTGTAAAATTCAACACTTTGCTGTACTGCTGCATTCTCAATGGTTCAGTAAGGTTTTTCTAACTGGTAACCAGCCAATCATGGATCAAATAGTATTATATGATGACTAGATCACGGGGTGACCTTTCTGATCATGTGGCTGATGACTGTAAGATGGCAGATCATGGACAGCTGGATTTTACTGCAGTCCTGATTAACCCCTTTTTCCCAGTTGAATGTTTAACATGATGACTGGTGGTTTTGTAGCAAAAATGGTCTCAATTTACAAATGAGGGTTTGTATAGGAGTTTTTCTTCTTGCAAAAATTGGAATGCGTTGTCCTGTAGACTACATGTATTAGTAGATAGTATTTATTAGTTGCCTTGTATGTTTTACTTGGATATGTTAAGGGGCCTATCCATTAGCAGATTGAACGATATGTCGTTCAATTTATCTACTATGGATAGGCCCTGAACGATGATAGATGCGCACTCCCGCGGCCGATAAATTGAATCTTTCATCTGACATGTTGGTCAATTATTGCATATCGCTGCCAGATATTAGAAATATCTCTGTTTATATGCGGCGAAAGATATTAGCAGCAGCTATAGAGCGCTGCAGAGAAAAAAATCCACTCCCTGAGTGATGTCATGCGATATCGTTCGTCTTTTGCCAAAATCTGTCATGTACATGACCGATATCTATTGAAAATTCCGGTGGCTGTGCTGAAAGATATCTTTTGTCTTTCAGAAAAACATCTGCTAATGGATAGGCCCCTTTACATAACCGCTATAGTGTCAGGACAAAGAACAATGTAGTGGAATACATAATATTCAGTCAGTTTGTACATTGATGCACTATGGATTATCGGGGCTTATATGACCTTTTTATCTGGAATATATGTGATTTGAGGCAAAGAGTAACGTATGGCTACATTGCTTGATGGACTTTTTTGTGGCAATATGACAAATCTGTATAAAGAGGTTCTGTTTTGGTATAGAGTTGACAGGGATCCAACACTCCATTTGGGACATGCATTGCATATATTATTAAATTTAAATTACCGATGTTAGAAACTTTACTGCATGATTTGTTGTGGCCTCTGCTCCTGAGCTTGTAAATTGCTGCAGATCAGCCAAGGTGGAGACTAGCACTGGTCTCCCAGTATTAGTGTGTGGATATTGGTTTATGGTGCTGATCATACAATGGTGAGCTCCGCATTGAGAGAAGCAGTTGGATCTTCCTTGGGAGAATACTGAATCTTCTGGTACAGCAGCCAACAACACCGCTTTTGATTAAGTGTGCACTTCATTTGTTGTACCTTTAATTGATCCAGTGTGGCATCAAAAGCTCCTTGGAGGTTAACTAAACCTATGTAGGGTGGTTTTGCCAATTGGCAAGGAGAGAACCCCAATGTGTGATTTTAGTAGCAGAAGCTGCAGCAGAACATACCTGTTTTTTGGCTGCCTTGTTAATTTAGTTTTACCAGTACAACATATTCTCACTGTACCTTAGGTATAGGGCCAAAGGATGGTGCACTGACATTTTTTTTATTGCACAATGTCTCAATTTACTGCTTCTAGTGCACAGGTTCTCAAACTCTGTCCTCAGGACCACAAACAGTTCATGTTTTCCAGGTCTCCTCACATAATCACATGTGAAATAATTAGCTCCACCTGCGGATCATTTAAAAGGTCAGTGAGTAATTAATACACCTGTGCACCTGCTGGGTGACCTGGAAAACATGGCCTGAGTGGGGTCCTGAGGAAAGAGGTGGAGAACCACTGTCCTAGTGCATATTACATTTTCAGTTACTCGTAAACCATTTGCAGAAAACCGCTGAGATGGCACTTTTTAGATGCCTTGCTTAGTATGATAATCACTTGGGTAAAGTTTTTTTTTTGTCTGAGTGTTCCTGGACCACAACTCAGCTAAAACAGGATTATGCCTAGTCTTTCAAATGGAGTTCTACATTCAGAACTTGATGCACACATTTTCCAGTGTATGCAGTCTGTCATTTTATCTCTCTACAATGGAAATGAGTGAACACTGCCTGACTGTTTTATTTCTGTGCTTGATGTATATTTTTTTAGAAAGGTCTTACCGCAGATGTGTTCCTGGAGACATACATACATTTCCCTGTAATGGGCTGTGTAACTGCTTAAGCTGCCATTTCTCTGAAGGTTTAAGGCCCAGAGTTTGCTGTCATATTGTCTGCTGGTCAATCTTTTAAACAAATAGTCTGTTGAAAGAATTGTCATCCATTGCCTCAGTGTGGTTTAAAGCAGTTTTCTATTTGTTTTGATAGGAATGGGCACACCAGCAAACACCGTCTATTCTTATCAGATAAAATATGCAGGCAAGCCGTTCTTCTGCTCAGTCTACTTAGTAATTCTTTAAGAACTGTTAATTAAGGCAACAGCTTACAGTTCACTTTTAATGCTTTAACATTGATTGGACAACTTCCTGAGTCATGTATGACTAGTACTGGTGGTGTGATACTTGTAGTAAAATAGATTTGACTTAAATGTCCTTTTCAGTTTAGCAATATTGTGCTGGATATGCTAATTGAGCAGCATTGGCCGACGAGTTAAAATGGGGAACGTGGTCTGTCTTCACCATAGTACCTTTTAGTTTCCTCCGCAGGCAATTAGTTGATGAATGGGCCTATTGGTAAAACACTGAGATTTGTGCTATTTTTAGATTTGAATATTCAGTTTTCTAATCATGCCAAACGTTGATAAAATACAGGTCACGTGTACTTTGTCATTTGGATATATAGTGGTATCGGCAAGTATTAGTAAAATTGCCTTTCTTGTGAGCCTACACACACAAGTGGTCAGCAGTGAACACCACAATACAGTATTTTGTAAATGCACTATAGGGTACATGCTGATACCTGAATCCAAACCTTGAGGCGTTCGAATTTCAGCCATCCTAGCGGGGTTTAACCACATGGTCTGCTTTTGCAGTTTTCCTGTTAGGTGTGTTGCAAGGGTGGGTACAAATGGAACAGCCACGTATTAGACCACTGGAAACATTAGGGTCAGTATGAATCTAATAGGATATTGCAGATTGAGATACATTTTAGACAAACTGAATAATTTAAAAACACGGTATAATTTAAATGCCATTTAGTGGAAAATAAAAACTGCAGAAAATGTACAGACATTCTTGGAAAATGAATGAGTGAAATTGTCATTTGTTTAAAGTGAATACATTACATACTACATAACAATCAGTGTCTTAAAATTAAACTGTTCTAGACCACAGGTTCTCAAGCTCTGTCCTCAGGACCCCAAACAGTACATGTTTTCCAGGTCTCATCACAGATTCACAAGTGTAATAAATAGCTCCACGTTTGGATCTTATAAAATGTGGCAGTGAGTAATGACTACACGTGTGCACCTGCTGGGTAACCTGGAAAACATGCACTGTGTGGGGTTCCTGAGGGCTGATTTTGAGAACCACTGTTCTAGACCATTACTTTTAACCCCTTTCTGGGCTATAATACTGCATTTTTCCAAGCAGCAGTACATCCTCTGGATTATACATTTACAGCCTGTCTCCTGTTACAGCTGTAGGCTAGCCAGGCTTTTATTTTCTGCAGTGCTATTTGTGGTTGAGAAGTACAAGCTGTGGTTGATCGTGTTTAAATACCAGTGTTTCAGAGTGGTCAGTGTAGGACTGTTTTACAGACTGCAGCAGTCTGGCCTTGTGTTCTACTACAGCAAGGTGTAAATGGTTAAGCAGCCTTTCACACCTCAGACTGAATCTGGAATAGGTTCTCATTTTGCCTCAGGTTTTTTTAAACTAATCTCTTAATGTTTATTTAATACAATAAACTGTTCATAAGCACTATAGTAGATCAGCAAATCCCTGCAATATTGTGAGAAATATTGCTCAGCACTTTAAAATCAATTCGGCAATTGCAACAAAATTGGTTTGAGGCCAAGGCAAACTGCATGTATTTTTTTTTTTTTTCAAATTAATTGCCATAAACCAGTAATTCAAAATGGTTTAGGAAAGGAGTATATTGGAGGAATAGAGAATGTAATGTGGATGTACAAATATACTCTAAATATTTGAGACTTTTAGAGACAATGTTGTGCAAAGTGGTATTCTTTAATATATATGAAATATATATTTCAGGCAGGTTTTCTGTCTTGCATTTAATTTATGGTATCATACTGAAGTCTTTAACTTGTAACAACTTTATAAGTACATCTTATTCATAGACATGACCTTTCTTCAATGTTTGGGGTAACAATATTTTAACATTGGTAGTTTTTGTATTCATATTAAAGCTCTATTCTGTATAACTCAATATAGGGTGGCTAGCTTTCCCCCTTTATCACTTGTGAACGTTCGATAAGATTGTGGGGGGGAGGGGGTGTATCCAAGTAGGTGCGAGAACCCGGTTTTCTCCAGTATGATAACATATCTCCATAAATGGTTATCGGGCTATCCTATTAGTCGTGGCTTTTGCATGTGTTAAAACTGGTGTCGGAATTATCGTGACATTTCTTTTCACCACCTCTGAGCAGGTGATAAGTTGTGCAAAACCACTATTTTTCTCTAAAAATGTCAGGACTGGGACACCCTCCTTAATGACTAATTAGGCAAAAAAATGTATTTTAATTTGCTTAATTTGGTCAAAAATTACATAATTTTTGGGGTGAAAATTAAAGTGTTGGAAAATAAGTTTAAAATAGTGGGACAGGTATATTGGGGTGCTGTATGGATGGGACAGGTTTTAAACTTTGCAGGTGCAAGTGACTGGTATATTGCCATATAATGACACAACTATACCTACGCCCTTTTTAATGTACCCCTAATTTAATTGCAGCAACTACAGTGTTTATTAAAACATATTGTTTTCTATAGTTTTTTTCGCTGTTACAGAAAAATGCATACAACAGCCATTTGTCATAATTTAAGAACCCCAAACTCTTGTATTATGGCCACTAACACACTTCTATACCTTTTACCCTACCTTAGTTTACCTTTTTTTGGGGTACAGGCTGTTTCACTCATTTTCACCTGTCATCTATGTAAAAATGATAGTGCAAATTGGTAAACTCCGGTTTTGCAATAGGACAGCTTGATAAACTGGAGCGCAACATGCGAATGGTCCGAAAAGTTTTCTCCTGAGAACTTCTCATTGCTGCTAATTGGAAACCCACCTCGGTGTAGTTCAATACACATAAACAGGACTGGGATCAAACAATACTACACCAGCAACAGTCTGTAAACTGTATCCAAGGACTACTCTTTTCTGGACATCTATAATTGGTTTGTGGCGTTAGGTAATTTTTTCTGTGTAAACCAATACTCTTTTTAAAAAAATTTGCATCTGTTTGGCTGACCTAAACGTCTACTTTTACTAGAGGTGATGTTGCCAGAATAACTTCTGACTCCCAACTTATAGAGCTGGCTTCTAGATTTGGACACATTTGCAGCCTGCTGTATGTATTCACCGAGGTGAACAGAAGATTAATGCCTATGTCAGAGGTTCCCAAATGCGGTCCTCAAGTCTCCACAACAGTTCAGGTTTTAGAGATATCCATGGTTGAGCACAGGTGGCTAAAGAAAATTGACTGAGGTACTAATTAAGTCATCTGCGGTCAACCATGGATGTCATGACCTGAACTGTTGGTGTGCCTTGAGGACCGTGTTTGGGAATTTCTGTCCCTTGTCAATAAGCGAAGTGTGTTTTTTTTTTTTGTTTGTTTGTTTTTTCCCCCCCTTTAAAACATAGGAGGGTGATTAAGACCAGGGAGACTTTTATATTTTGCTTTAGTAGCATTTGATTTATTTATACTTTGTTATTTTACTTATGAAAAAAGTAAGGAAGTCAATATTTAATACTGGCTAAATGGTATTACCGTTAATTCTGGAAGAGTGGCTGGTTTTTTAGAAACCTGAATGTGTTTGAAACATGTAAGAAGAGTAATGTAATTGAATGTGATATGCTTTGCTCCAATTTTTGTTTCCTCTTCCCTTGTTCCATTCCGATTTAATAACAGAGTGGAGGTGATGGCTTTATATTTCTGCCTCTCCCTAAAACGAAGCATAGTCCGGTTCATTTCTGCTCTCTTATCATTCATGCCTGAACTTTCATAGTAGGGATTCTTACTCTGACGTTGGTGGAAATGTTTACTGTAGTGGGAATAAAATTGCAATGATGAAGACAAAAGTGGATATAAGTACTCTGCATCTAATTGAGGCCTTAGGAAAATCCATTTCATCGGTAGTTGCTGAGCATTGCTAAACTGGATTGTCTGGCACTAGAGGGGTTACAAAGTTATTAAATAGCTTATTTGCATAATCACCCGTTAAATGATTCCCCATAAAGAGCCAATTATTTTTCTGCTTCTGGATGGGCAAGGTTTTATGGAATAAAAATAAGTTAAAAGCATATTTCACAGCAGCAGGACTCGAGTCATCAAAGGAGACATGCAGGATTTTCAAAGCATTAAGCTCCATGTACCTGATTTGCATTTATATAGTTCCTTCTATTCCAATGCATCACATTCACATGTAGCACTGAACATTATACTGGTGCATCCCCTAAACTGAGATGTACAGTTCTGCCAGATGAGAAGCCTGTACATATCCTTAATGAAAATTTGAATGTACACTATTCTGATTTAATGGCTATCTTAATTTGTAAATCCTGAGAGCATGGTGGTTTTCTGCATCCTTTGTTTTTCTATATTTTTGTTTTTATTAAATTGTACGGGTGTGCACCAAAGTAAGGAGCCCTGTAGCAGTAGAGCTGCTAACATGTATACAGGGCCAGTGCCTAGAAACCGTGCAATACGGATACTACTCCCCCCCCCCCCCCCCCCTTCCCCGCCACACTCATAAGCCCACCATTCAAAAGAGGTCTGGCCTAGGAGGCACATGCCTCCCTGTACCTGCTCCCAACCCAGCCCGCCCCTGCTGCAGGTACAGCTCAAAACAGTGACCTGAGTGGCCCAATTTGCCTGTTTTCTACCCCACCCCACCCCTCTACTTTCAGTAAAGCTGACAGCTACAGTGTTTATTTATAAAAGTTGCATAGATTTTATGTTCTGCAGCATACACCAGACCCCTCTGCTCTGCTGGTATAGTGGTCTTATGTGAATAATTATATAAAAATAATTAAATTACTACAGTAGTAGTTTAATTTAATTATTTTTTTAAATACAATTATTTACATAAGATCACTACACAACACAAAACTTGATTAGCTGACTTACCATCACTGGCTGTCAGTGTTTTTTTCATATACTTCATAGGCTCAGCCCGGCAGCCTGCTCAGTGCTCTTCGTCGTCTGCAAAGGAGGGGGAGTTAGGACAAAGTGAAGGAGAGAGCTGGCTGGTCAGGGGGGCGGGCACCCACTAGTAAACAGCAGTGCATGTCGGCGCTGCGCTGCTGACAGGACAGGCGGCTGGACGCGGAGACCTCACTCTGGCACTACCAGTGAGGCATGTGGGGCAGTGCTCGAAGTGGGAATACTGAAGTGGGGGTATGGACTCCCTAGAATTAGAGATTTTGACAGATACAGCCTCTGCTCCTCACACTACCTGCTTTCCTCTCACACACCCTATACCTCCCACTACCAGCTTTCCTCCACCTCACACTACCTGCTTCCTGCTCGCACGCACCCTGTACCTCACACTACCTGCTTCCTGCTCCCACGCACCCTGTACCTCACACTACCAGTTTTCCTCCACCTCACTACCTACTTACCTTTCCAACCTCCTGTACCTCACACTACCTGCTTCCCTCCACTTCACTACCTACTTCCCTCACCCACCCCCTGTACCTCGCACTACCTGCTTCCCTCCACCTCACACCGCCTACTTCCTTCCATCTCTCACTCCATGTACCTCTTTCCATGTCTGGACTAGACTCTGCTGACAAAGTCCGGCTTCTCCACCTCTAAGACAGTGGAGCCGCGGCTCCGTGACCATCTCAGCAACCTCCCTCCAGGCTTAAGACTTGGTGCTGGCTGTGAACCAATCAGATGCATCCACGTGGCTGCTTCCGATTGGCTGCCAGTCCACAATCCATGATTGGCTAGTGGCCGGCACTAAATTTCAAAGACCACCCCACCGCCAATGATTCCTGTTGACTAGCTGCCGGTCTAATTGGTTCACGACCGGCGCTGGGTTTCTTTAGCTTAAGTGTGATTCTGTGGTGGCATCGGGACCCGGCGTCACCCGGTGCGTGGTCTAGCCAGCGCTGTTCCACTTAATTCTGCTGCTACTCCCAGCGTCTGCCAAGCAGGAGGTTGGACCCTGGCTGAAGTGGCGGTATGGCATACCCTTTGAGCCCTGATGTGGTGTGAGCTGACTCAGACAGCTGCGGCTGATTAGACCCGCTAGCGGAATTGTAAAGGGGTTGTCCGAAACATCCTTCATTTTTTAGTTTAATTGACTCAGTGACGCCCTCCAGTTGCCGGCGCCCTTAGGCAGCTGCCTAATGGTGGCATCGACCCTGCATGTATGTGCACTCCAGTGTTTCTTAACCATGAATAGTAATAACTATTGTGATCGGACTACTGCTCAGAACCTTATTTCTCCTCCCTCTCCCCAGTATAACAGTATAACACTGAGTTGGACCAATGTACAATGATTCTCCATTGAAGTGGTATGTGTTGTGGTCTGCAGTAATCCAGATGTTCAGGTGTTATTGACTAGCCTTTCTACTGCTTTAAGGTGCCCATCCACTAGAAGACAGGCAAAAGACAGCATGATTACGACATTGTAATCGTGCAGTCCTTTGTCAGTCTGTGATGTTCCAACAATGAAAGAGCAGTCATTCGGTGTAGGCACATCAATTATCTGCAAACATGCTGAACCTGACAATATCGTCGGGTTGTACTACATATTTGTACGATGATAGATGTCTAAACAACCAACGGGAGAGCACATCGCTAGTCATTTTAGACATTTTTTTAATTCATCTGCAATCGATTGTCAAGCGATTATCGAACGATAACTTAATTGCTCAATTTTATAGTCTAGTGGATGTGTGCCTTTACTTATGGCAGTAACAAGGAAAACTCCTTGAGGGTAGTGCTTGACTGCATAGATGGGGGAGATTTATCAAACCTTGAACAGAGATGGTGGAGAAGTTATCCAAAGCTACCAATAAGTTTCTAATGGTCATCTGTCTAGCACTGTCTATGAAATGACAGTAGCTGATTGCTTTCTTTGGGCACCTTCTCCATTTCTCTCCCAGGCTTCATACATCTCCCTCACTAATGACCTATGTGGGTGTAGTTTTTAGAGTAGTAGTAACAATTTAGGTTTGCAAGCAGACAATGAGTGCCTATGGCATTTCTCTGAAGCCATTTTGGTAGTAAAACTTTTCATAGACTTGAAATATATAGAATTTTTTAAGAGTCTAGGGTCGAATTCAATTATTCTGAGTCTTGGCTGCGATGCAGTGCCTGGGGCTATTCACTTACAGCATGTGATAAGCCCGCAGGCTGCACTTAACGTGGATTTCTATTCACCTCCTCCTGAGGCTCCAGCAAAAATCTGCGTTAAGTTGGACTTTCTGCCCTTATCGTGGTTGCCACGAATGTGTTAACCTATAGCCCCAGGGTACTTGTCCCAGGAATCTATGGGGTCACACGTGTTGGAAGCAGTTTTCCTTGCGCAGTAAATCTGCTTCTAATTGAATAGCTCCAGACATTAAAGCTCGAGGCTACAACCCTTTTCCTCATGCGGTAACGTATTGAGGATAATTTGGCCCTTAGTGGGGTATGTGACACACATGTAATTCAGCTTGTATCATGAGCAGCAATTATATTGCAAAGATAGACTACAATTAAGTAAAATATAATACAAGCATGAATAAAAATATAAGCCACCATGGGGGGCATTGTGAACCAACATGAGTGCTTTCTAACCCACAAAGGTTTCGTAGTCCAATTAACCAATCAGGTGGTGTTGAAGTTCTGTTTAAGCCTAGGAGGCAAGGGGCTGTACATAGTACCATTTTCTTACTGAGACCTAAAGCTTTGATAAAACACCCTGAATTTAATTTTGTTCTGAAACCAGCTTTATTTGTTTACATGTGAACAGTGGAGCTTCATAGTGCATATGTTTTCTGTTACCGTGTCCTCAGGAAACCTCCTTGCGGCGTAATTCATATGCTGTCTTTTTCACATTACTGAGACTTTGCTATTACATTTGGACATTGGAACTGAACATAACATCCTGCTGTGTGCTGGGATTCATTGCATTTGTTACTCAGTGTGTCACAAGTTACTGAACGACTTTCTCTGTCTATATATTAGTGCTCTTTGTGTTGTAATAAAGTGCTGCTTTCAAGCTGGGCGAGTTGGTCTGACAAATGTGCATTTTGTATGCTATGTCCATTTAAGGTTGGACAGGAATCTTTCTGTAATCCATATCAAATGTAAAGTGATATGATTTGAAACTCTGTGGGCAACTGGCCTTAAATAAACTATTCATTTGACATCGCATTGATCGCCTAACAGTTATCTTCCCACACACTTCTACCTCACCCTATGGTGACCACCTCATCACCATTTACTTGGTTAATTTATATACCAATCCCTTGTGAGGAATAAAATATGTGGTGGTTTGGTTGCCTGTCGGTGAGTAACCGGTCTGGCATATATTTGTAGTTCACAAATTGAAAGGGTAATATGAACTGGAAACTACATTTTATTCACTTAAATTACTGATGTATACTGTAATGATTTAGAAATCTACAATTACTTGTAAATGAATGGCGATATCGTGTAACTTTATTGTGACCATTGTATATATTGTGACACACACTCTGCATCATCAATATGAAAAATATTCAATTTGCTCCCTTTTTTAAAAGCAGTGTTGCTCTTCACCCTCAACTTGTAACACTGATGCTGCCCCCTTCATCCATACTACTTACTGTTGTGCTCTTAGCTATTTTTATCTCTTGTTTCACACCCCCACTTAATACCTGTTATGTCACTCTGCCTCCCTATCTCAGTTTTTGTCACATATTTCAGTGTGCTCTTTAAAGTGTCTGGTTTCAGATCACGGACTAAAAGGCATTTCATGTCCCAGCTAGCGAGACGATCCGGTTGATGGCAAATAGTCGGTGGTCTTCCATGCAATTAAATAACTGCTGTAGCCAATGTGATTTATGCACAAATGCTTAGCATTTAAAAATAAAATATTAATAATGGTTGAGAGGAAGGTTAGTGCTCCTGGAAACTGATTACCTGTAAGTGTTCAGATATCTAGGCTTGAAATATTTTGAAGAATACAATCAAATTATCCAGCAGAACTAGGAATAAAGCATGCATAAAGACCTGATCTGCCAGACATGGAATTGCAATGTTGAATACTCATTTGTACTTGTTTACCAAATCTGTTTTCCATGCTACTTACCAGCTCTCATCTTTACAATAATATTGTGATTACAGAAGTGTTTGTTCTGTTTTTAAAGTAACTGTCTTATTGCTACTTTGCGGTACCTCCTTGTTATGTATTAATGAGAAATAGGAAGTAAAAGAGCAGGATATTACGATCTAGTTGTACAATTAACAGTTTTTTAGTTATTTTATATACCGCGCACATATTATTATCCTTTATATGGCACCTCAAGTGTTCCGCAGCACCTTACATAGTACATAAAACTAGTAAGTGAACAAGAAACAAGTAACTTGCAGTACATTACAGTGCAGGACAAGGACACGACTTGGGTACATTGCTGCAACAGCGATTAAAGCACTCACAATAAGCAGCAGGGAGTTGGCAGTCATGTGTTAGGTGCCTTTATGGGGGGTAAGGAGAGAAGCACATGAGGGAGGGATTTTCAGTCCCTGTCCCACTCTATAGCCCCTATCACATGTATATAATATATATATATATATATATATATATATATATATATATATGTGTATATATATATATGTATATGTATATGTATATGTATATATATATATATGTATATAATATATATATACACACTAGAATTTTTTTTTTTTAAGTCAGAAGCCTGTTAACCTACCAGTATATTTTTAAATTGTGGGAGCAAATAGGAGCACCCGATGGAAACCCATCCAAGCTCGGGGAAAATATACAAACCCCACACAAATCAAACTAAAGACTTTAGTGTGGTGAGGCAGTAATGCAAACCATTACCCAGACTGCTGTCTCACAAGATCAGCTTGTTTGGAAAATGTAAGTGTAGGAGTATGAGCACTTCTTCCATGATTTATGGCTTGTTTTCATTGGTTATACATCCTGTGGTCTGCAACCACTCTGAATGTCTACTCCTTGAGCAAACCGCAAACCGCAAAGTGAATGTTAGAAAAGCATCGAGAGACAGCTTGTAAAAGCTATGAACCATTTTAGGCACTTACTAGCCCATGTGGCTGGCTAACTTTCACAACTTATTTACACTTCTCTTGTGCTTCCTAAGTGACTGCTGTGTAATGAAATAACTGTGAGGGTACAATTGTTACATTAACATTTCATGCCACATTGCCTGAACCATTGATCATCAGCTTAAGTAAATTAACGTGGCAATGCTCTCGTCATTGGCTCTCTCCCTTTACAAACTTGATTGAAAATGGTAATTTCAGGCACACTTTCATTTGGTTGATAAGAATATTCTATTTTCTAAGTGTTACAATTGGCATGTTTGTTAGTCATTCAAGTGAAGTAATGACCTTAAAGATTTGTCACCCCATCACCTAGAAGTTAATTCAGCATTTTATAAAACCCCTGAATGCAAAATCCCTCTGTCGCATTGCTTTAACTGCAGTGCACATCGGCTTTTGCATGCATGAGTAAGCTCTGACCTTTCA
The DNA here is from genome assembly GCA_031769625.1 of Taudactylus pleione. Lineage (NCBI taxonomy): Eukaryota > Metazoa > Chordata > Amphibia > Anura > Myobatrachidae > Taudactylus > Taudactylus pleione. The sequence goes on from JAUIMM010000018.1 coordinate 41,128,317, forward strand.
CAGCTTCATCTTCTACTAGTAACTGATCTGAGGATGACTGGTCTACTGGAAAGAAAAAGAAATGAGCCCAAACCCTTATTTTCCCAATCTCCTTTTTATACTACATTTTCTAGTAGTCTTTGCAGCTTCCACACCTTTACGTTAAAATGGGGGTAATATGTGGTAGATTGAGAGTTTAAGTGTATGGATTTTTTATTTGTATATTGTCTGCACATGACATGGTAAACTGTGGACCAGTTGTGGGTTCAAATGTGATATTGTACAGTTAATATATTAGCACACGCGTCATACAATGATGCCTTTGGCGTTAAATTAGCTGTTTGTGCAGGATGTGATTCTAATCCCATATGATCTGTCAGAGCCAATCAAAACTTGGTTAATCTGTCTTTCTCAGGAACACATTAAGCATGCTCATCAATTCATGTGATGTTGATCCCCCTCATAATTTACATATACAGGTTGAGTCTCCCATATCCAAAATGCTTGGGACCAGGGGTATTTTGGATATCAGAATATTCCGTATTTTGGAATATTTGCATAAAATAATGAAATCTTGGGAATGGGACCCAAATCTAAACACAGAATGATTTTATATACACCTTATACACATAGCCTGAAGGTCATTTTATACAATATTTTTAATTTGTGCTTTAAACAAAGCTTGTCTACATTGAACCATCAGAAAGCAAAGGTTTCACTTTCTCAGTCATGCTAAAAATATTCCGTATGTCGGAATATTTGAATATGGGAGACTCCCACCTGTACCTGCCCCAGTAATGTATAACCTCATGCAGACATTTAAGATTCCTATAGAAATATTCAACAACACCATAAATGTAATGGTAGAGTCCTCTGTTGCAGTATCTGTGTAGTGAGCTCTGCTTTACATGACCTATTCATATCATGGCATATTTCACAACAGAATGCTTTCTACCTAATAGAAATATACAAAATACAAAGCTTGTAGTGCCATACAGCTGAATGCCTTCTCAATTTGCCTGCTTATCCTTTTCTAGTAAGTTTTTAGTTGAAGGTACTGAATATGAATTTAGGATCTTTCTCTCCATTGTCTGTCATCCCTGTCTATCTGCCACTCACCTGTAGATCGTAAGCTCACATGACCATGATCCTCTCCCCCCCCCCCCCCTCCCCCCCCCAAATATGTGCGTCTCCCTCTCTTACGTATACCATCGCTTCCCCACTGCCTCCAACTGCACCGAGCTCTGCGCCCTGCTGCTTATTTGGGTATTATGACTGCTGATGCAGCAATGTTTATAAGAAAACTTGTCCATATCCTGCAATGTTTTGTATTGTAAGCCACTTTTTTTTTCTTTTGTTCATAATGTATATGTTCTTTTGTAAGGTGCTGTGGATCCCTTGTGGCCCAATATAAATCCTTATATATTATTTACTAATGTATACAGTGCCACAGCAGAGTACATAAAAGCCTGATCTGCAGTACATTTGTTTTGTGGCATAAAAGTATCTCTGTAAAATGACTGCTGCTGGCCATCTTCCATTCCTAATGCCATGGTGACTATTTATGCTTATGGATCACGGTCACCCATTTACAGGTATAAAACTAAACGTCAATGCAGCATTTTCAGTGCTACCCAATGTAACCTTCAGGTATTTATCCCTCCCTGTGAAAACAGCAGTTTTTGGCCAGCACATTATTATCTATTATTATATATTTTGTTTTTGCAGAGAGCCTAGGTTATAGCATTCCTAGACAGTGCTTTGGAGTTTTTGCTTAAATAAACAGTCATATATGCAAATATATTTAATTTGTGTTTTCCAATCTGTCTTTTTAAGTTCTGTTTTTTTGTCCTTTCTATGGTAAATCATTGTATATTTTGAGATGTTGCTATGTGTAGCAGATATTTTTCCAGAGACTATGAAGTGTCTTTAGAAATCCCATCAAGAGTAGTCTTCATCTGAAGTGCGTGGAGGTGTCTGGTCTCTTACAATCTCCGACAATCTTCACAATGCCAGCCTGAATGGCTCCATGGGGAGCAAGGGCAATTTTTCCTTTCATGTGGCTTTTAACATCCATTTTTCTAAGAGCTTGCCAAACATTTCAGTGAGATTTGTTGAGCAAATAGAGAAAATATTTGCCATTCTATTCAAGTAGTGTGTGATCCAGAGTAAGATTTCACCTGAGTACAGTATTCCATCAAGGAGAAATGGGACAATATGTTCTAGTGCTCTGTGCTCAGGATTAACTCCTGCAGTTCTTTCCTCAATGCGGCACCTCCGTTTACTACAAGATATTTTTGTTTCATATATGAAAACAAAGTTTTAGTTGAGAGCAACTTGTAGTGTTAAAGGTAAAATAATGAAATCATGGTTTAAGTTCCAGAAATGCGGTAGCATCCAATGCAAATGAGGGGAGATGAGGCATGAAAGGCTTTATACTGCAACTATTTTTATCCCATAGTCTCCACTGGTTTGCAGGTTTATTAAGCCTGTTCTGTTGCAGAATAATCCATTATGGTGAAGAGGTGAGCTGGTAATATTTCATACCTTTTTTCTAAAAGCTACATTATGAAAATAATTTTCTAGAATTTCTGCACCAATGGTGCTTTAATAGTAGTCGGTAAAATGAAACGTATGGAAGTGTTCCTGTTGGGCCAATTATACTACTGTATTGTTTCTCTAAGGCATTGGACATTACATGACTGCACCTTGCTGTGAATTATTTGTTTTTAAACCAGCTTCTTATTTAATTAACACTTTCGGTTACAATAAAGCAATATCCACTGATGTTTCTAGGGCGCCTTCATGTCACCTGCAGAACAGGTTAGCTTAAACTGGGTCCCTCTGATGCAGCTTTGTATTGTACAGATGTTTCTGTATGGAAGATGATGCTATTGCCAGAAGTATAAGCTCCCAATTATGTAGGAGGTGCTGCAAAGAGATGGCATATTTGCTGGTTCTTACAGTATTCTGATATTAGTTATATGCAACCATGGGATATTACCCCCCCCCCCCCCCCCCCCCCCACACACACACACACACACACACACCTGCACATGCTTATTGTCCCACTCTGAGAAGAACTGTAGCAGCTTTTGGCTTTTAAATGAATGTCTTAATGGGCATTGGGGATCTGATTACTGCTGAATTTAGCAGAGCTCTGCAGTGCAGTAGTATCAGCACATTGAGCGTTAAAGCGAGTCATGATGGGATTAGATACATTTCCTCGCTAGTTCTAGTGTAAAGAAATAGGAAAATGTTCTGTCCTGTCTAAGCAGCTTTATAGAACAGTGGCCTAAATATGACAACACAATATTTATGCAACACAAGATTATATGCAAGAAACATATAGCTTATAAAGGTTAAATTTGTTGCAGGGTGTTGTACAAAATGGAAATGGTTCGGAAGACCTGGTTAAAGTTGTTCAGGGTGTTTACTAATGTGCCCCAATTTCCAATTATAATGTCTGACATGATTATAAAATGTCCAAATTGTTTGGTAAGCAGCTTCCCTTGTGGATAGCATTTGCTAGTCAGGTTTACAACGTTTTTTCCCAACAATAAATAATCATCAGTTACCTCCTCTTTCCACTTTCTAAACATTAAACAGCAAAGTCTAAACTGCCAGTGGATTTATATATAATAGCTACTAATACAAGTATGTGTTCATATCTTGTCTTGCAACCACAGATTAAACTGAAATCTGTTCTAAAAGTGTTGATACTATTACCTTTATGTATAAATTACATGATCTTATGTCCCTGTTTTGTGTGCAGTTTTTCGCTGTCCAGTGTTGTGGCACCTTACAAATCAACAGCACTAGTACACACATTTGAGAGCTATAAATCTAGAGCTATTTGAGATGAAGTTGTGGGAGCAAAGATCTATACCAGTAATTTTATTTAAGTCTATGCTTTTTTGAAGGGAATAGCTGAAAAAAAAAAAGTATCATAGCTTGCCCCCTACTGCTCAGCAAAGGGACAATGCCAAACATCTCAAATTTGGGAGCTTAACATATATATATATATATATTGTTCTTGTATGTCAGACAGCTTCTATTCTAGGAGTAATTCACCTTGAAATAACCAATTTCAATATCACATGTGCAGTGTTCCTGTCTGGCTTTAATCTTGTATATTGGGACTAGGTAAGTAGCTGCGGGAGGGTTAGGTGTAGGCAGTAGGGGGCAGGTTAGGTTCAGGCATCGGGGAGAGTTTGGGGTAGGAGAAGGGTTAGGATACCTACTGACAGTTGTCTGTATCCTAACTCTGTTGAGATGCCGGAATCAGGATTTTGACCATTACGATCCCGAGCACCGGCTTCCCGTACCCAACCCTATTTAGGGCACAAAGACAAGACGATACTTATTTGAAAGCTGCTCTGCATGTTCTCCAATATATTGTATTGGTGGGGCAGGTTAGTAGACAATGTTTTATATAGGGCTAGGCAATTACAACTTAGTGTCTGAATGGTAAGAATTTTGAATACTGAACAAATAGAATGAACAATCCCTGGATTTTATGATGCTATAGGTATAATAGTATTTTCTATATTTGTTCCCCCTACTGCATCCTATCCAGTTATTAATCATCCCACCCACTGCAATCTGTGTAGTTCACCCAAGATGGCTGCCTCGCCTCGTATGCTTGTGGATAGGATGAACATACATCAAGTCTGATTGTCTGGGTATCTGTTATTTAGTATCTCACCTCTTGTACTTTCTTGTTCTCCAATGTGTATCACATCTCCAGGTTTTGCCTATCCTGAACATTATAACTTTTATATTGCATCCAAGACTTATTATTAACTTTGTATCTACTCAGTGTAATGTATCTTCACGTATGTCTAATCTAGCCCATTGCAGCCTATCTAGTGCACCTCAGATGGCAATCTCGTCTGGTATTGTGTGTAAGATGAACAATCTGCAGAACTTTGAGGTCATCTTGTATTTTCATATCAGATTTTGTATACAGCCACTGTTACCATTGTAGTGTTACCTTTTTTCTTAAATATTTTTTTCAACATTCTTATACTGCATTATAAGTGCTTTGGGTATTTTTTGAAAAAGTAAATTATAATAGTGCATACAAATAGTATCTGAATACCTCATCCATAAAATAGAATGCAATCTAGGATGTGGAACTATTCTTGATTCACTTGCTAGCTATAATTCCACACAACATATAATAGGTTCTGGAACAGGTTGATGAAGGTGAAACATTAGTGTGATGCTGGCTCAATACATGATATGAGGGTAGCATGAAAACTGGGACATGCATGTGTCATGTTTTCTCACTAATAAGTTTATTTTATTCCTGTTTACAAAGTGAACCATAATATATCATGAATCATATAAAAATGTGAACGATTTGCAAAAACCAACAAACCAGAGCACTACTCATGTAGCGATCTATAAATCATCTGTACTGTCGTTTTCATTGTGGAGGTGACCCATGTTTCTGAAAGAATAATCCACTTTTGAACATTACTAAGATCTGTAATGAGATGCTGACTTTTAATTTTTTTTTCTTAATTTACATTGTACTCCTCTCCTATCTGGATATGACAAGGCACTTTTGGTAATATGTAGGATTGTCTCAATTGCTCGGATTTCATGGGCTGTGTTTTTTACTACTCTATTCTGGTCATGTTCAGCTAGTAATGAAGTAGTTTTGGTCCACTGGGTAGAATGCCCGACTGGGACCTAGAGATCAGAGATGGGATTTCATTTGACCATTGTTTGTCCTTGGGTAAATGAAGGTAAATGGAGGTAAAGTGATTAGCCCAGCTATAATTGAGAAATTGTTTCCTGTGTCCTTTGGAAGCTGGTCATGCAGTGTCTTATTGCCCTGATCTGTAGAACAATGTCTATTTAATCCACCAGCTGCATCCACTTATCTTCAAGTGTTCTGGTTTTATTGATTTAAGTCTTTGCAAAAGAGAAGCCTTTGCCATGCCCTTATCTACCTGTTGAGTGTCTGCATTTTTACATTGGCTCTTGTGCAGTAGATAATCTGATTTGTAGAATCACTTATGTATACTTGGAAACATCAGATAATTATAATTTAGTACAAGTCAGTGCCTGAACATCCTTCAATCGATAAAGTATTAATCTAAGATGCGCTCATTATTATGCCCATCTGTAAAAGAATGCTGCCTTCAAAGGATGCAAGGTACTTCCCATTTTACAGTTGACAACCCCATATCTACTGTTTATTTCCATAATACCTTCTATCTGACACATAATTGCTTCATTGTCAGCTTCAAATTAAATTAATATACTGTTTTTACACCAGTGCTCAAATACAGAACCATACAATTTTTCCCATTCAATCTGTTTTTATATATTGTTACATATCCTGTGCTTAGCAGTTTACATGAATTACATTCTGCTTTGATATGCTCAGATTGTCTTCTGTTCTAAATGGCTCTTAAAACAATATGCTGCCACCTAGATACAGATGTGTCCATATAGATCAATCTTCCATGTGCTACAATTCGCCTTACATAACTCATGATCGCTGTGTGACCCTGTAGCACAGAGTTTCTTTTCATGCAACATTTTCCCTTAAAATGCGCCTTATCTGCAAAGCATTGCGAACAGGACGCACGAGCAGCTTCTGCTGATTAAAATGATATGCAGCATTCCTATGTTCTGTGTGCGACTGCTGTTATATCTGCATGTGAAATGCTACGTTAGTGTCAGTGGCTGTGATGTAACAATTTGCATGCAGGTGCAGTCGCACACAGAATATAGACAGGCCACATCATTTTATTCCACAGAAGCGGTCTGTGTCCTATTCACGTTGCTTTGTGGATAAAACACTAACGATACTGGATCAGAACCTCTATACACACCTTCCTATACCTTCTAATGACCTGCCTATACCTTCTAAGGATGACGCTAATTTGCGTACGCAGTCATACCATAAATAAAGACTTAGACGTGGAATCTGTGGTTCCAAAGCACAAGTGATATTCAGGTAAAAGTTCAGACAGTTACACGCAATTGATCAAGGCACAATTTAGGCGCAAAAGGAAATTATACAGACCGCAAGTACAGTATACATACGCAGGCGCTTCCGGACCCAGAGATAGGCATCAGCAAGAGACCTCTCGTCATTCAGCATTCAGCACGAAGACTCAGAACCAGCATTCGTGCACTCATATTTATACCCCCCCAGAATAAACAGGACAATAGGGAAGTCTGTTGCTGATATCATTGGTTCCCAGGGGTGAAGTATCTGTTACAGCACATTTAACAGGCTGGTTCAAACAGACTCTCCCTGCCTCTAACAGCTGGGGGTCTTCCTCTTCATGCCTCCTGCAGCATCCTAACAGTTGTTTCTAAAATATACATTTTGTTGCTTGTAGGCTCTGCGATCCATAACTCGGGAATGCATGATCTCCCCACCGATAACACCAGAATACTGTAAAAAGGATACGCATCAGTACAACTCCAAACATGACTTGTTTAGCAGGTATAATACCTTAGTTATCAAATATCTTTATTTCTCAGCATTTAAACTAACTGAACCAACTTAAGTCATACACTTTAAAGCTTATTAAACCTTATGTGTGGATATGTAATGTGTGGGTATTGAGGGTTTGATATAAGGATGCTAGTTAACTTGGGGTAGATGCGTGCACATAAAGCTAATAAAACAGCGGTTTCATACAAAGTCCTATGCATTCGCTAATATGCGACTAGTTAACAGCGCTATTGTATGTATTAATGTGCGTATGGGAAATTAAAATCCAATCGCATGGTGCTATTAGTATTATCACCACATGTACTAAAATGTGAGTTTATCATTCGCAAAATGGCATCTTGCGATCTCCTTTCCAAGATGGAGTCTTGTGGCCATTCGCAAGATGGCGTCGCTGCGATTAAATTTTAAACTGAACTTGTCTTAGCCAATTATTCAGCTTCAACACATTTTAAGGGAAATAGTTGCACGAAAAGACTCTACGCTACCTTGTCGCGCCACGGCATAGTGTGGCTAGAAGGGCTGTTTAACACGCAAGGATGCTAGATGTATGTGGACACACCTGTCTGCTGGTTTATGAATTACTAGATGTTGGCCCTGGCACTGCCTGGCTTTTTTTTCTTTGCGCTTATCTTTAGAGCTCCCCACACTCTCTCCACATCTTACACTCTCTCACCCCCTTCATCTGTATATCTGCTATCAGTACTTGATATTATATAGAGCATTACTGGCTGACACATTTTAAAAGATTTACAGGTGGAGCTAAATATTTCCCTTCTTCGAGGAGGAGACCAGGAAAACATGCATTGTTTAAGAAACACTGATATTGATTATCCTTCGTATTACCTTTTTTCTTCATCATTACTATTGTACTTTTTAGGGCATCCTCACTTTGCTTTTCTTCTCTGTAAGTGGCCTGTGCTTCCAGGTGTGCCTTTTTTCCTTCTATTTTGTCAAATATTTTTAATTGTGGATAATGTAATGTTTTCATTCGTTAATTATCAGGAGTGCCTGTTTTCATCAGGAGGTGGCATGGGATAAGTAGAAATAATGTTTGGAGATTGAAAAAGCTATGCCACAACTCGCCTGCACTCTCTTAATTTCATATATGTCCCGATGGGGAAAACCCGACAAAGGACTTAAGATAGGCGTAGAAATACTGACGCCTATTTTAATCCGATGCCGGAATCCAGAATGATGCCATCCTGAACGAGGTAAGTCCAGGACGCCCTTAATGTTAACTGCGGGGGAGGGTTAGGTTTAGGGCAGGGTTAGCATTAGGGTTAGGCACTAAGGGGGGGGGGGGGGAGTGTTAGGTTTAGGCACTAACAGGGAGGGTTTGGGTAGCGGCATACAGATTCCAGAAAGATCTATATACAGTGTATGTATATGTGTGTATGTATATACAGCGGGTAAAATAAGTATTGAACACCAACATTTTTCTCAGTAAATATATTTGTAATGGGGCTGTTGTAATGAAATTTTCACCAAATGTCAGCAACAACGCATGCAATCCACACATGCAAAGAAATCAAACCATAGATGTCCATTAAATAAGTTGTGTAATAATAGGAAATGACACAGGGAAAAAATATTGAACACGCTTACTGAAATTTATGTAATACTTTGTACAAAAGCCTTTGTTGGTAATGACAGCTTCAAGACGCCTCCTGTATGGAGAAACTAGTCGCATGCATTGCTCAGGTGTGATTTTGGCCCATTCTTCCACACAGTCTTCAAATCTTGAAGGTTCTGTGGGCCTCTTGTATGAACTTCTTTCCATAGATTTTCAATTATATTCAGGTCAGGTGATTGGCTGGGCCATTCTAGCAACTTTAATTTCTTACTCTGAAACCAATTGAGTGTCCTTGGCTGTGTGTTTGGGATCATTGTCTTGCTGAAATGTCCACCCTCGTTTCATCTTCAGCATCCTGGTAGATGGCGGCAGATTTTTATCAAGAATGTCTCGGTACATTTTTCCATTCATCCTTCAATCGCATGAAGTATGCTAGTACCGTATACTGAAAAATAGCCCCACACCATGATGTTCCCACCTCCAAACTTCACTGTTGGTATGGTGTTTTTGGGGTGATGTGCAGTTCCATTTCTCCTCCAAACATGGTGTGTATTATGGCAACCAAAGAATTCAATTTTGTTCTCATCTGACCAGACTATATTCTTCCAGTATTTCACAGGCTTGTCCAAATGTTGTGCAGCAAATTTTAAACAAGCTTCAAAATGCTTTTTCTTTAGCAATGGAATCTTGTATGGGGGATGCAATCGGGAAGCCGGCTGACATTATACCGACAGGTTTAGCACACCCGGGGGGGACTTAGGGTTACGCACCCACCCGGGAGGATTAGGGTTAGGCACCCCCCGGGGGGACTTAGGTTTAGGCAGCGGGGAAAGGGAGGATTAAGGTTAGGCACTTACAGGGGGAGGTTAGGGTTAGGCACCCCTAAGGAGGGTTAGGTTAGCCATTACTTACCTTACAATGATCGGGATTTCCAGCGCTGTCGGGATGCAGCTGCCGGGATCTGTTTCAGTGTCGGGCTGCCGGGAATCGATCCGCCGGCCATGCGTCCGGCGCTACTTCATACCGATTCCCTTGTGTGGTGAGGGTGCATACAGGCCATGGTTGTTGAGTGTATTACTTATTGTTTTCTTTGAAACAATTGTACCTGCTAATTCCAGGTATTTCTGAAGCTCTTCACAGGTGGTCCTTGGCTCTTGGACAACTCTTATTCTTTTCACTCCTCTGTCAGAAATCTTGCGAGGAGCACCTGGTCGTGGCCGGTTTATGGTGAAATTATGTTCTTTCCACTTCCGGATTATAGCACCAACAGTGCTCACTGGAACATTCAGAAGTTTAGAAATCCTTCTGTAACCAATGCCATCAGTATGTTTTACAATAAGGTTGCAAAGGTCTTGAGAGAGCTCTCTGCTTTTACCCATCATGAGATGTTTCTTGTGTGACACCTTGGTAATGAGAAATCTTTTTATAGGCCATCAGTTGGGACTGAACCAGGAGGGGCATGATTGCTTTCTAATTACGGATAGATTTCAGCTGGTGTCTTGGCTATCGGTGCCTTTTTGCACCTCCCTTCCTTCATGTGTTCTACTTTTTCCCTGTGTCCTTTCACATTATTACACATAACTTTAATTTATGGACATCTATGGTTTGATATCTTTGCATGTGTGGATTGCATGGATTGACATTTGGTGAACATTTCATTACAATAGCCGCATTACAAATGTATCTACTGAGAAAAATGTTGATGTGTTCAATATTTTTTACCTGCTGTGTGTGTCTGTGTGTGTATATATATCTGTGTGTATGTATGTATATATCTATCTATCTATCTATCTATCTATGTGTGTAAGGATATACACACACGCGAGTTGTGGCACTTACAGGTCTTGATACCTCACAAAAAAATGCAGACACTACACCAATAATCCCTTTTTTCAACATTTCAGTTTTAATAATCTTCGTCAGGATGAAAGTTATTAAAACTGAAACGTTGACAAGAGGGATTATTGATGTAGTGTCACCTGCATTTTTTTTTGTGAGGTATCAAGACCGCTGAGTGCCACAGCTCTATATTGTTTATATGCTTCATCACTGAGTGCACCCAGGCACCTATTGATTGTGAAGGAGTGCCAGCTACCTGCGCGCATATATAGCACCAATAACCCGGCACTCAGTAGACTTCCATCAATAAAAAGGTCCTTTAATATTCCAACGTTTCAAGGTTTCCCCCGTCGTCAGGGACAGCAACACGTCCCTGATGACGGGGGAAACCTCGATACATTGGAATATTAAATATATATATAATATATAATATATATATAAGCTATTGCTGGCGCACACTGTACCGATACTCGACAGAGGGGTTTGAAAGTGGCATTGTGATGTCAGTGTAGCTTAACTTTCAGCCGTGTCAGTGCAGGGCGGCGTCAGGCTGGAGGGCAGAGATCCCTCCCCCTAAATAAAGGCAAAGATGCACTGTCACGCAGGGACAGTCCCCTGTGCACAATGAAGAAAGTAGTCGTCCTGTGTCCACTCTCGCATGTGTAGCTTGCAGTTGGACAGTATCTGGTAGCTATTAAAAAAAAATAATAATATATATATATATATATATATATATATATATATATATATATATATATATATGTGTCCCCCGGTACAGGGAGGGGGCTAGGTGAACTCGTGGAGGTGTGGCCAGGCCTCCCTCCTTACAAACAATAAAAAAGATATATGAGCCCGCAAAGCGGACGCCGGTGATCTGGTGGGAGTCACAATCACCCCTCCCCCCGCACATCAGAGCGGGAGAGTACTTGCTGCTGCAGCAGCCTCTCTTCCTAGCTCAGCACACAGCACCAGATGCTGGGCAGAGAGGCTGCTGCAGCAGCAGTCTCTTCTCTCTCCCTGCACTAAGTGGCTGCTGTATTTTGTTACGTGGGGGCGGCGCTTCAAGACCCGGGCCCGTGTAAAGCGTACCCACTTCTCCCTCCTGTCTCGATTGCCCTGACTATTTGATGACAAAGGGTTCTGAAAGAAATCCCCACATTTTTAACCAAAAATTAGGGATTTTGTATTTTTTTCTAAAATTTTTTCGCCTGGCCTGGGAGGGAGAACTTTTCACCAGTTTTTTTTTTTTTTTTTTTTTTTGCTGTTTTCTTAACGAAAATTTCACCTCGTACTTGCAATAATCGGCAGCTTTCGCAGATGCAGAAAGAAAAGGCAGCTTTCGGCGCAGATTGAATATGGCCCTATATATCATATGCTGTGATGGGGCCGCTAACCAGTAACTTACCATTAATGGCTTCCCTCCCCTAAGGCTCAGTCCTGGCTTCCCAGGCTTATTGCAGCTAGTAGTATTAACTGTACGTTAACTGATAAACTCTACTTGCTAAACAATAGTCACATACATTTTAAGACTACTGAATGTTACCAGTAATTCCACATACTTCAGTAAGTTATCGCACTAGTTTTTTTTATACCCAAATTTTGTGTTCTTGAAATGGTGAGAAATTTCCATGCAGTGTGCTTTTATTATATTTGAGAGTCTCTGGTGTCAATTTATTCAGATACAGAGAAGATTTAAGTATCTTTTGATGTGCAGAAATGTTATTCTTTTACTAGAGCAGCTATCAAAAGTGCGCAGCCTGTTCAAGCTCTGTCACCTCCGTCGCGCTGAGGTGACAGTAATCTGGTCAGAACTAGGGCAAAATTGCTGTAAAACAGGTGCCTGACAAGGTCAATCTTAGTGAACAGTATTGGTGGGGACTGAATAATTTTATAGTATGTTCATACAGTAGTTCATTTTGAACATGTCTTGATGCCATCCAAGACCTTTTTTTTAATCTACTTTTTTAAGCTTTAAGCTGCATACACACACAAAGATTTAGTAAATGAACGATTTTAGTAAACGATTTTCGTTCATTTTTTTCAAGGGAAAAAACTAAAATTGTTTACTAAAATCGTTCATTTGCTAAATGTAATGAATGATTTTAGTAAACTACAAACGATTTTTGCATATTCCCATACTGAAAATCGTTGAGTCAGTTTGACTGAACTACAAACGTGAACACGCATGAATGATAATCGTAACTCATTTTAACTCCGAATGTGAACGATTTTTTTCAACTATTGAACAATATCGTTAACGATAATCGTTCAAAATATTGTGTTGTGCGTGTATGCACCTTTAGACCTTATACTTGCAGGTAAGATATTTGCCATGTATTGTGCTAAGAACGCTTTCAGTGTGTTATAGAACCACAAGTTGGACTTGGGTTCAGTAATGTGTGTCACAGCAAGAACTAATGCAGACTAGGGGGCTAAATCTGTGGTGGAGCAAAGCAAAAAAGCAAGTAACTTTGAATCTGGGACAAACCATGTTCCAATTCAAGTGGTGCAAAATCATTTATTATTATTGCATGCATAGTAAGTACTGGCTACTTTAGCACGTAGCCCACAAATGCTGGGCTGTTATTTTGACACTGCAATTTAGTTTGGAGCCTGGACACGATCATCTTGCATCTAAATATCTGCATATTTTAAATCTACCCCACCTACAGTACAACTTGGTTTTGCCAGGGTGCACAGTTACTTGACTCTTGCCACTTAAAGGGATATCCTATTAGCTGCGATAAGCCGCTTATCACGCAACCCTGTTAACCACGGAATCCGGAGGTGCGAATTTTCCATATATTTAGCAAATTAGTTTACACCACTTCCTGGCAGGTGAAAAGTTGGGGGAGAGACCTATTTTAAGGTAAAATGTGTGGACTTTCTTCAGAACCATTGGGATACCCTCTGTAATGACTAATCAAGCAAAAAATAAATTGGCTTAATTTGCCCAATAATGGCATGTCATTTTTGGAATGATAAAGTGCAAAGTGTAGGATAATGGGGTAATTGAAGTGGGGGTGCTGTATGACTGGAACAGGTGTTTCTAAGATTGCAAGTGGGTGTTAGAGGCGTATTAAGTTTTTTTTTAAAAGTCTTTAAAATTACACTAATACTTGTGTGCATTTTTATGCATCCACAATTTAAAAAGCGCATTTAATTAGCAGCCAAACACTTGCTTTCTATCATTTGACACAATTTAAGAACTCCAAATACTTTTATTATGGCCACTAATACACTTCTATACTGTTATCCTCTTTGTTTTCTATTAGGGTACAGGCAGATTTTCCCATCTACACATATACTTATCGTGGGTAAAACCAGCAAAAATTATTGTGCGAATGCCGGATAGCGACACTTGCAATTGTGCGAAAAACAGGAGCGCATTAAAGCTATTGTGCAATGTGTGCATTAACTTAACTCGCGACAAGTTATCGTGGCTAATGGGATATCAACCTGATGTGTTCATGAAAGTTTTCAATGAGCCCTAATTTTCTTAGTTTTGAAAATTGTGGGCATAATCAGACTGTCAACAGGTAAAATGTCGATATTGTAAGAATGTAGACATGAAGGCTGGAGGGTTAGGCTGCAGGGGGGGAGGAGGTTAGGGATAGGTGAGAAATACTCACCGGAATGTCAAAGAACTACCCGGAGGTCAGTCACATGACTGTCGGAAGCTGCGCTGGACTAGCTGCAGACGCTGGGAGCAGGTAAATCACCTCTGGATCACCAGGGACGATATATCTACATCCTAACATGTCAACATTTCTTCACTGTCTACATGGTGAATATTGACATGGTCTATTGACATTATGACTGTCGACTTTCTCATGTTGACATCACTGCCGACACATCATACTACACCCTTTTGAAAGCAACTAGGAATTCCTTATTGGCATCTGTGTATGTATACAGACTAATCCCAAAATGGAATTAATTTAGATTTTTGCCTTGGAAACAGCAGAATTTTAAAGACTAAAGCTGCCCATACATCAGACCAACTTTCCTCCAACCATCCAACTGCCCAACTTGTCTGTCCAATGAAAAGTGTGCCACCTAACCAACTTCATCAGACCAGCCAACTTGTCATTGGTAGTCAGTGGCAGTCTCCCTTTCCACCAATGCTCTGCTCTGTCCTGACTACTCCAGACCTCAGGTCTATTTCAAATACTGGATTTACCCTGTCCGCATTAAACAGCATGTAGAGCATGTTGGCATTAAAAGGGGCATTTCAGTCTGTGGCTGGGAAGCTCATCACTTCTTAGCGCCCTTCAGTCTTCCCTAATAGTATTCCTGCACTTCAAGTGCTCAAAAACTGGGACATTGTCACTGGTGTCACCTATGCCGAGTACACAGTAGACGATATGTCGTTCTATCCAGCGGAATGGACTAAATCTCGTCCACATCGGCCAGTGTGTACCGGTTATGTCGCTGACTATGGGCGCTCACGCATGTCAGACTGACCTGCAGGTCCAACGGGTGTTATCAGCAGGGGCCATGCTGCCGAATGCAGCATGGCCACCGCTGTCGCGCCTCCACTCCCGGCATCGGCAAGTGTGTACGCACTTGCTGATGATAGCACACCCCAGGGTTCCGTTGCTAACTAGGTCTAGCGTGTACCGGCCTTTACTGTCGCTGTTAGGTAGGTGATAGGCTCCTGGGGGAGCCTATGTCTGTGACCGTCTTTCTGTCCTTACAGCTCTGTCTAGATATTGGAGTGTTGTAGGGTGGTACCTTGTGGTTGGAGCTTGCAAGGGTCTGTGAAGGTACTGCACTGGCAGAGGCCCAGGTTGGGCATGAGGTAGTGTGGGCACCGGTGGTAATGCAGATGAGATGAGCTGCAGCAGGATGCCTTTCAGCCAGTCCCACAGGCAGGCTTTGTTCAGTCCATTAACTGAGGGTGCTGAGCTACGGCTCCTATGAGGGAGAGCGAAAGTCTTCGGGATACGCTGCTCCCCTGACACTTGCTGCTGCTCCTGGTGAGCATGGGGGTGGCAAAGAAGTGCTTGCAGGACGGGGTTTGTGTGGGGTCACCACTGGAATGGCAGTAAAGAGCGGACTGCAGATGTTCAGTGTCCGCCTACATATTATTCAGTTTGAGGGAACTTTGATTTTCCCAACTATTTTGGCTGACCAGATTTAAGTGTTTCGGTGTTGGGTAGCAAACAAATGATTATAGTTTTCTACCACACACTGACCAATTATTGTTTAAACCAACTAGTAGTTGACTGGTTGGAACAATATATCGTTCTGGTGTATGGTCAGCTTAACACTGAATATCTCTCTAAAGTTATATTGTAATGTTGTTGTTACATGTCATTGTATAGTATCCATAAAGGTATTGATATCGGTCTTGAGGAGCTGTCATCCCTTTTGCTTTGGTCTTATTACTTTGCTGCTCAATGTTTTGTTAATCTTCGTCACAGAGTAAACCTTTTGATGTATTCTCTGACAGGTGTGGGCTGCTGGCATGGGCACTTTTAGGGTTTAAGCGCTGACCATTTGGCAACTATCTTAGCTTGCAGTCTGAATCACTGATGCTATAAATCTATGCCGAACATATACTTTTACCGGTGCTCTGCACTGACAAACTATAACCCAAGAATAACTGAATAAATCATGTGACATTTATAAATGTAAATCACATGACCAAAACTATGTGGATACCTTTTTCAATTAGTATTTTGGCCATTTCAGCCCACTAAGCATTTCCTGCACTTGACAAATCTTACTGTTAATACATTTTGCAACTTATCTCGTAACCTTGTTACAAAGGCTTCTGCACCATCAAAATATGGTTTGTGGAGAAACTTTATTGTCCTGACCTCACCCCCATCGAACAGTTTTGAGATAATTAGAACATGTACTGTGAGCCAAGCCTAATCACCCAACATTAGTGCCTGACCTCAGTAATGCTCTTGTGACTGAATGGATATAAGTTCCCGCAGCCATTATCCAAAATCTAGTGAAAAGCTTTCACAGAAGAGTGGAGGTTGCTAGAACAGACAAAGGGCCGACCAACTCCATATTAATTTCATTGTAGTACTAATTGCTGCAATAGTTTGTCCTAACTACAGTGTATTTCGGTAATGCTTACAGGCTGCCTTTACATTTTTTTTAAATACTGTAAAGCTGGGTACACACTGGAGCGATGGGCAATTTGTTCCAACATCCAAATGAATGCCCTTGAACAGTGTTTGCTTATACACATTGAAACAGGTTAATGTACGACTGAACAATCACTGTTCCGTCCTTTATTAACTTACTACATGTCCCTACCGATGGAGCACATCAAACCTAGTGACCGTGGGAACGCGCAATCACCAGTACACACTGAGCAATGTAGGGAGGTTTGTCCTTCCGAAACTGCAAAATGGCCTGACATTGCTCCAGTGTCGACCCAGCTTAAGACCATTGTGAATTGAGAGACATGGGATATTTCGAAGGGTGAGCAAAGGACTTTGGAGTTGCAGGTCTGGGTAAGTACAGTGGCTAAGCTTTCGGGAACAAATTCGTTAAGGAATATTTTTTAGATAGGTTAAGACAGGAACTTTAATATCAATATGAATGACAAAATAATTTTGTAAGGATAGTACTACATCCAATTATTTTGCTGCAGCAGGGAGTCTTCTGATAATGGCAGTGATTAAAAAAAGGGTCTTTGTGTGAGTGTTCAGTCAAATTAGTTTGATTTTCTTTTTTAATTGGCCTTTGCTAATGTAGTTCTAATAAGTGTGTGCTCTAATATCGACTTTAATAAGTCTATTAAAGTAGTATACCATTTTAATCATCAATTCTTGAGGGATGCCTGATTAAATAGTATTTTCTCATCTGCCTTTGGTAATAAGTAGCATGTTATCTTGTTCTTCTCCCTGTCTTCCATGGAAAATGTGTTCTGTTTGACACTCCCATTATCCTTTTCCCAGAGTGCTTTTGTTAAATAAAAAAATAAAAAACTGGTGTGAAATGAAACATGTTTGATATAGAAAAAGCTGTAAGCTGCAATGTCAGATGACTGTTACCTGATTATACAGTATGTCCCTCAGCCAGTTTTACAGTGTCACTATGTTCAGTAGGAAGACATAGATTTAATGCAACACATGCTGCTATCGTGGAAGTGGGATGCCTGAAGCATGAATGGTGTTTTGCATGCCTTCAGACGTGGGTTTTTACTGTTATAATGTTGGAGTTCAGTGTAGCAAACAGCTTAGTGTTTTGTTTTTTGTTTTTTCAAATTTTTATTGAAATACTGCACATATTAGCAATCAAAGATTTTAAAAACAATACATTTTATATGATAACATTCGGTACATAATACATTTCTGTATTTTCAATGCAATCATATACAACCAATATCAAATAATAACTAAAAAAAAAATAAAAACAAATGATAAAATATAAAAAATAAATGGAAAACTCTCTCCTGTCGTTTTTAAATTTATTCAGGGACCAATAGAAGTGATATCCATTGGAGGGTTATTTTCAATGAGTTTATGGACATACAGTAGTAGAACCATGTACAAAACAATGAAAACCTCACCTGGCTTAATTGAGATTGCTGCCCACATGTGAATTGCCATCACTTGAGACATCCTGTAATCTTGATGATATTTAATGGAGCAAACTGTTTTGGTTTGCACATATGGCTCACACTGGATGCAGTACTAGCATTTATTCCTCTGAGCCCTATGTGAGACCTTTTCTTTATTGCCTTATTGTAAATCCTATAAATTGTTGCAGTTTCACCTCGTAAGGAAAAAGTTAATCCTATTGTTACTGCATTGTTCATGACTCAATTGCTGTGCTTCTATTTTAATTGCATTAATGCACATCTGGCTTATAGTTATCAGACAGGTAATTAAAATGTGTTCAGCATGTGCCATGTCAATTTAAGCCTTTTGCTACTATCATCAGATCTGTTTGACTTAAGACTAAAAAAATAGCATTGTAAATCAGCAGTTTTTATTAAAGATCTGAGCTCAGAGGAAATTTAGCCCAGTTTCCTTGGGTCCATCCAGTAATTGTGGTGCTATATGTGGGCATGTATTTACCTCCTGCCCAGACCGCTGTGATGGATATACAGAGCATGCCAGTAGCTGGAAATGTGCACTCTGGGGAGATGGAAAACGTAATGGACAAGGCAAACCTGGCAGATGAATGTGACGGTGGAAGCTGGCGGAGAGAGATAAATGGATACTTGTCATCTTACTTGGAGTGTCAGTTCCAGGCCCTCCTCACTGCCACTCAAAAAGCTTCCACTCTTAATTGGAGTAAGAAAAACGGGCAGGTTGTAATTGAAGGACATGAAAATAAAGGTCATTTGCACGCCAGGCATATGGTGCCTTTTGTGAAATGCTTATTGCAGATAAACCTTTACATACAGAATTTGCCCCATCTCATCCTGACTCATTTGAAAATGACTCCTTTTAACATTTTAGTAAACCATGTTGGTAGGTAGTTAATGGAATAATAGTAGTGTTTTGTAATGCTTTGTTTCTTTCATTGGATAACAGATTAATTTCTTATATTTTTTTTACCTTTAATGAAAGCTCCTGAAATTTCCAAACGTAGTTCAGCTGTGTGAAGTGGTTTGACAAGCAGGATGCAGCATTCTGTATAAACAATGAGGCAGGAAATGTTATGTTACAGAAAGTCTTCAATTAACACATTGCTTCGACTTCTGATGTAAATTCTACTTCACTGCTTCCCTGGAGTGACATCACTGATCCCTACTTCAGACATGACACTTCAATGGTTAAGTAACTCTAGAAAGATCGTAGTCATCCTACCAATCTTGTTGTGTTGTATTAAATAAGGTTTTGTGACCCTGACTATGCCTGGTTTAGAGTTCGTAAACCCAATGGTTTATATACAACTGTGATGTTTGCAGATTAGTACATGTGCTAATTTTAAACCAGGTACACATGAGACCAGCGTTTTTTAACCACAGTGCTGCTGCACACTATAGCAGTTGTCAAGTGGGCCACGGCGGTCAGCTCAGCACATGTGTACTGTAGTGCTTTTATTCTTGAGGAGGCCAATGTGTGTGTGTATTTTATGTGGGAGCCAATGTGTATGTTTTTTTCATTGGTCACGCTCGCGGCATCGCCAGATAGTGTGCCTTGGCAATTTTAAAATCGTGTAGTGTGCCTCAAGTTGAGAGAGGTTGAAAATTACTGCATTAGATGTTGTGTACCCGGCCAAGAAGCAATTTAACAGACCTTTCGTGTGGTCGTTTGACACTGCGCGATCCGGTGAACGACCGCACGATAAGTCGTTCACTAGCTGCCTCCAAGCATGGGGTCATTAATCAAATTGACAGATTGAGCACATGTAGGCTCATTCTGTCGATGCGATGAACGACCCCCTGGGAACGTGCAGGGTCCTTCATAGTGGGTATGGCCACTGAGGACAATGTGTCGGGCTGATCCACATTGATCGGGCAACATATCGTCAAGTGTGTAGCCACCATTAGTGTGTGATGACTATCCAAAGCAGCTTCACTGGTCCGAAAAGAGTGAATATCATTGCTGCCCTGAGTAACCTGAGGGTTACTGAAATGGCCGATGTTCACGCAAGTGATTGAACGGCTGTGTTCTCATTCTCAGCGCATAACAGAAGTCAGCAGAAGGCATCTATTTACACAAGACTCCTCCTGTGACATTGGCATAATTTCGTAGTAGTGACTGCGACAGCCCTCACTACTGCGTAGTATACACCTCTGATTTAGACCCTATATCCCTTTAGTGAACAAACTCCCTGACATGATATCTTGATTTTGAATATATTCGTGTCAGAATTGTTTCTTTTCTGAGCATATTTTCACATTTCTTGGAGTCAAATTTTTAACCCAAATGTATTGCTACATGTGACCTACCCAAGTGTGCTGCTCTGTTTTGGTTCAAGCTTCTATAAAGTGACCAGTTTTCCCACCTCAGAGCTAGTGTAACCAATCCGCAAAAAACTTTCGTATTCCGTTCATTTTTAGCTGGTTGCTTTTGTAAAGTGTTTGTAAGGATAAATTTACCTAATCATTGCATATTTCATTAGTGGTGGTCTTCATGAAACTTTAGATAAAATGTACATGGTTTATATTGTGATGACATTAAATTACTAGTTTGGAAATGAAATTCAAATACAGTTTAAATGCAAATTCTCAGAGCTAAGTGTCCTGCTTTCCAAAAATACTTACAATTAACCAGAGCCATAACTACACTTTTTGGTGCCCTGTGCCAGAAAGAGCATTGGTGCCCCTTCATTTTTCAAATAGGGACATAACGCACCCAAAAAAATGGGGAATGGCCAGGGAAGAGATAGGGGAGGCCAGGAGATGATGGGGAGGAAATAAGAGGAAGCTACGGAAGCAGTATGATTTACTGGCAGCCATGGTTCTAATCCCGACAGCGGCAGTTCGACAGAGGAGGAAATCCTGATTGTCCTTAGGGTACGTATAACCTAATTCTCCTTTAGAGGTGCCTAACCCTAACCTCCCCCCCAAGTGACTAATCCTAACCCCCCTCTAAGTGCCTAAACCTAACCCCCCCCCCCTTCCCCGCAGCCTAACCCTAAGTCTCCCGTGGGGGTGCCTAACCCTAACAACCCCTTCCCCTAGCCTGGCCCAGCCTCCTGGGGGGGTGCCTAACCCTAAGTCCCCCCCCGGCGACCGTAAGCTTTAAGTGAGAATGTTAAACAGAAAATTGACAGTCCTGAACAGCGCCCCTTGTCCTGCGGTGCCATGGCACAAGGCCACACTACCCTAGTTATGGCCCTGCAAATAACTTTGAACACCAACCACCTCCCCCAACAAACACTCTTATGGTGTGGCCCTACACTTGTTTTAACAGTTTAATAACTTGGTTCAAGTAAAATACTTGGATATGAATGTCAATATTTTTTACCTCCGCTCTTTCCGATGGTTGTGAAAGCAGTCTTTCCCAATTTTCATGTCATGTTGTGCTAAGGCTTTCATTTGGGGTAAGATGAACTTCTAAGAGGGAAGGACCTTGGAACCTTATCCTGTGAACCATTCAGTGTATCAACACTTTGTTCCAAGTGATGGAACAGTTAGTTTGCAAATTTTAAATATGAACTTGTACAAGCAGAAACGCAAAGTAAAAAAAGTGCTTTTGTTTAACACACATTGGGACTGCTTCATAAACCAGCCTGTTTGTGCCAATGAGTCACATGTAATGCAGATGTATATCATATTGCATTAGTACTGTCCAATGTATTTCTTTGCAAAATAGTTTTCTGTATGGTTTGGACCTGGAAATGTGAATTAAGCTATGGTTGTAAAGAATACTACATGGATTGTTGGGCCTTTTATATGCAGTGTGCTTTTCAGGTTAAAGGAAACCTGATTACAACAGCACAGTGGTTATGGTACAAGCCAGAAGTCGTCCCATTAACTTGGCTGGCTGAAGGTTTCATTCTGTAGCTGTAATGTTCATGTGCATAGGGTAAGCAGATGTAGAGATAATTATAATGTTCCTTCAATGTTATTTGCTATTAAGGAGCCTGATGCACCGTAGTTTATATTTGTTCATAAATCTAGTTTGTATGGAACCCTTATTTTTGAAGTGTCAATACGTTTCCGAGTTGGGAGTAATGATCATTACATTTACAGTTTAGTGGAATTGAGAGGTCACTCTAACGTGATATCTAATGATTCAGCTGCATGCAGGGTAATGTTATGATCTATATATGCGGTGTTGGGCGCTTTCCAAGAAAGCATTAATGTGTCCTCTGAGTTTATTGAGAATGAGATGGGCTTGGCTTGTTTTAAAGACTTCCAGCCCTGTAGTGTTGGGTTTAGAGGTAAATTAAATGCTGTGGAACTTGTGGGCCAGTTGTCTGTAATAACAGAAATGAGTGTAAAGATCAGTGGTGTACATTAGATTGATTTGTAATATCCAATATAAGATGCCTCTTGTAAATCTTTGCAGCATAAATCTGGTTAATTGCTGGACTTGTATTGCTGCAAGTGATGCAACTTACTTGATAATATCATGCAATTAATCGTGGTAGAAAGTTGATTTCCAGTTACATTTTTGGATAATAATTTCTAGACTGCCATAAATAAAAACTCAACTGAAACTACAAAATCTATTCCTGCTAGCTTAGCTTTCTTTCTTTTTTTTAACTAAAACTACAAATGACAGTGCAGATATATATATTTTTCTCAATGTTCGCTTTTCTTAATATTGAAGCCCCAATCACACATGGCTTTTACTTCTTTAATTAGCAGGTTAAGTACATTTTTTATAAGTATTCCATAGTCAAATTTGTTAGCGGTTCTCCTTCAAGTCAGTCTCATTATATCTACAGAGGGCAACTTTAGCCACCACACACACACACAAATTATGGCTTTCTCTCTTGAATAAAACAAAACAAAGGCTTTTAATACAAAGAGTTGAGCTGAATTAATAAGTAGAAATTTAATTTATTTCCTGTGCGTGACATGGAGTGGTCCTCTTACAGTTCACACAGCAGATAGCTCTCAAGAGTGTTACAAAGCCCCTCTGCTACCATGTCTTGGGCCCAGAATTGTCTACATATTAATAGCAGGAGGACAACTTTTATGAGTGACTTATTTCTATTATGATGTCTGAGCAGGGCACGTCATGTACCAAATCCTGGTCTGTAGATTTGCAGAAAAATATTGGCAGCATAATTGGTTGCTTCGTTTTGGAATGATGTGGCAAAACATCCGCCTGCCATTTACAATGCATCACCACTGTGCTTTGGAAAATGTGACTGTTGGTGAATTCTCCCTGTGCACTTGCTGGGTGACCTGAAATGTGACCTGCTGGTCAGTTTGGAAACAGTCATTTGCAGCCACATAAATCAGCGTGTCTTGCGGGAACCTCAATCACCGACTGATTTTATTACTCCTTTCACCTCATATTGTTTACACCAAACATGCCTAGAGGCCAGGCTCCAGGATGTAGACATGGTTGAAACCTTACAGGTTGTCCAGAGCGTGTAGTTCAAAGATCTTAATATATAACAAGATCAACTGATACACCGCTTGCACTGCACATGACATATTTGCCACAGTACTACACTTTGGGTCCTATGAACATGCAATGTGTGTCCATAGGAGCCCTACACTTTTTGGTAGAGGAAATTAACAACCATTTTACAGACTGCTGTCACAATGGAAAGGTTTTGTTGCCTAATGTGGTTGTTCCACCATATTTAGCATAACTCTTTGACAATTACCCTCAAAGCATGGACTCATTATCTCCATAATATCCTCCATAACTAAGGCGGTTACCGACTGTATTCCCTAGTAATTCATTAATAGCAGCTTGAATAAACAAAGGAACATTTTTAAAATCATGATTATTGTTATAGCTGAAGTGATTTATGAAAAACTTGTGTTTTTTTTTTTTCATGGGATGGCTGCTTTAATTTTAATTGCACCTTCCTAGACTTCTTGACAGTTTTGTCAATTTCAACTCTTGATCCAAGTCTTTCTGCTAAACCTTTATATAATAAATACTTTGAAGTCTGATACCAAAAAAATGGTTTTGAAATATTTTACGCGGCCAATTTCTACTTCAGGGTCCATAGGGTATCCACAGGATACCTTGGGGTATAGGTGATGACGTCAGGCATCGGGCACCATAGAGTTAAGTTTTCAGTCTCCCAGGATGCACTAGGGTCTCCCTCCTATACCCCGCCCCCGAGCCAAGGCATCTCAGTTTTCGTGTGGTGCCTGGCCGGAGTCGGATGCACCTGCTAGAGGGGGGCTTAGAAGAACCCCTGAAGCTTTCTTCTTTGCAGCTGTGGCTGCACATCTGGAAGTACAGCATAGACTGTCAGTACTGACGTCCATGCTGTTTTCCCTACACCCCCGCCGGTACCAGAACGCTGGTACCGATCCGGGGATGCTGGTAAGCATCTGGGGTCACAGCTAGCGGTGACTCCAGATGTTCTGGGCCATGGCCGGATTTAAGGGGGATTACAGGTAAGCAGCAGGGGTCCCGCAGTGGGACCCTGCTGAACATGGCCCTAAGTTCCCAGGCAGGGTGCTCCCTGGGGACTGGCTGCAACGTGGAGCCAGGTATTAACCTGCACTTCCACTACCCCTCTGGGACAGCGGACCGCGGTAGCGCTGCGGCGTCCCAGGGGTTAAATGCATGCCAGGGGAGCGCACCTTCCCTGTCCCACAGCCGGCGCCTCCCCCGCTGCACACAGCCCTCTCTGCACACGACGACTGGCCCTGTGGCAGCGCTCCTTCCCCAGGCCAGCCTCCTCTATACTCCTCGGTGGCCATCTTCAGAACGCATGGTGAATGCTGCTGGAAGCCTATGATCGGAGGCATCGTGGTCTGGGTCCCCCCGCATACCTCTCCTCCGCTGTGGTCAGGTCTGTGTATGCAGCGCTGTGTCCTACCAGACTCTGTGTCGGTGTAGTTGAGTATCAGCGCTGATAGTACAGGAATTCGTTTTTCTGTGCATTGTATGTGACTGTGCTAGCACTACTGCCTGTACTTTTAATTCTTACTGTCAGCCTTATTACTGTCCCTGTTCTTTCTGTTAAAGCCCGTGCGGTGCTTGCAGGGCGGTCTCTCGCTATACTAGCAAGTATTGGTGAAGAGGGGTCACATACTTTCCACCATCATGTCTGAGAGTGACTTTCCTCTCCAGCTTCAGTGTACTACATGTAAAGTACCTATAGTGGAGGGGGAGGGTAGCTCGGAGGGGCTATGCCGGCAGTGTTTATTGGTGCGGCCAATTACTGTGTCAGCACCGGTGCAGGAGCCGCCCTGGGCTTGTTTCGCTCAGGCGCTTACAACCCTGGTGGGCCAG
Organism: Taudactylus pleione; assembly: GCA_031769625.1. Taxonomy (NCBI): domain Eukaryota; kingdom Metazoa; phylum Chordata; class Amphibia; order Anura; family Myobatrachidae; genus Taudactylus; species Taudactylus pleione. The sequence goes on from JAUIMM010000018.1 coordinate 41,154,022, forward strand.
TTAGCTCCGCAGCCTGCGTTCTCACAGATGGGACTGTCCCAGCAATCAGTGGTGTCGTCACCCATGCAGGGTTTCCCGAGACAATTGATGGTACCCCACAGTCTCCCTATTTCCCCTTCCCAGGTCTCTCAGGAGCCTGCGTGGGTTAATTCCCTGACTAGTTCTGTACAGCACTTGTCGGATGTGTTACAAGGGAAGTGTCTGTTACGGCCACATAAGCGGCCGGTGGCGTCTGTCTGCTCCTTATGAGGATGATGACGTGACGTCTGATGATGGGGAGATTCTGGATCTTTCGGACCAGGAACCTCTCCGTACTAAAGAAACGGACGCTAGGTCCAAGGTCCTGGACTTATTCGGGCAGTCCGCACAGCTTTGGTGATTGAGGACGAAGATCCTCCGGTGTCCAAATCTAAATATGCCTTTTTTAAGGATATTAAGGGTGACGCCACAGTGTTTCCTCTTTCGGGTCAATTGGTGGACCATTTAGAGGAGGCGTGGAAACAGCCTGGCAAACGGTACCAGCCGCAGAGGCGTTTGGCGGTGGCTTATCCGTTTGCGGATAATTCTTTTTCTAAGTGGGAATCTCCTCCACAGGTGGATTCTCATGTGACATGCCTAGTCCGTAGTGCCACATTGCCCATGCCATCAATGTCTTCCCTAAAGGATGCTATGGACTGCAAGGTGGAGATCTGCCTAAAGTCCATTTATTCCCTTGCGGGGGAGCAGCTAGGCCAGCTATGGCCATTTGTTGGGTTGCCAGAGCTATGGGGCGCTGGGCTGATATGTTGGAGGAGTCCTTCGATTCCGACTGTTCGGCTGAACAGACGGAGTTGATTGGCAATCTCCGGGATTCGGCCACTTATATCAACGAAGCGGCCTTGGATATTAGTACCCTGGCGTCTCGGATTTCTTCGGCAGCTGTAGCTGCTCGTCGCACCTTATGGTTGCGATCTTGGAAGGCGGATGCTGATTCCAAAAAGGGCTTGGAAGCGTTGCCTTTTAATGGAGAAGTTCTATTTGGTCCGGACCTGGACAAAATTGTAGCCACACTGGCGGCAGCCAAATCGGCATGTCTCCCGTCTGCTGCAGTTCCTTCCGGTTCAGGTACGTCGTCCTTTCGGCCTTATAGGGCCTGGGTAGGCCTAAAGCACAGTCCTTTCCCCGACAGGCTGGCCCCAAAAAATCGGCCAAGCCCCGGAAGCAGGCCTGGAGTACCAGATGTCCGGCACCTAAGCCAGATGACAAACCTGCGGCCTGACGGTCCGGGCCTCCCTTTGGGGGATCCCAAAGTGGGAGGCCGCCTGCTGCAGTTAGCCCGGTGTTGGTCGGTCACCACGACAGACACTTGGGTTCTCGAGGTGGTCTCCCAAGGGTATACCCTCTCCTTCCGGCACAGACCCCCGTCTCGATTCTTCACCACGGGTCTGCCATCAGACCGGAACAAAGCCACGGAACTGCGGAAGGTCTTGCACACTATGCTCCAGGCTGGAGTTATAGTGCCTGTTCCATTCTCCCAGAAGGGCCAGGGTTTCTATTCCAATCTCTTTTTGGTGCAGAAACCCAATGGGTCGTATCGTCCGATACTCAACCTCGAAGCTCTCAACAAGGCTTTGCGGGTACCAAAGTTTCGGATGGAGACCCTACGGTCCATCATTCTGGCGCTGGAACCTGGGGACTACATGGTGTCTTTGGACATACAGGACGCTTACCTGCATATCCCTATTCTTTTACGCCATCAGCAGTTCCTCAGGTTTGCAATCCGCAGCGACCACTTTCAGTTCCGGGCGTTACCTTTTGGCCTGGCGACAGCACCACGTGTTTTCACCAAGGTGATGGCGGTCATAGCGGCTTCCCTGCGGCTGCAGGGAGTCCGCATGTTGCCGTACTTGGACGACCTTCTCTTAGTGGCAGGATCTCTGGAGCTCCTTCTACGCCACTTGGACCTGACTATTGCGGTACTGCAACGGCACGGCTGGTTAATAAACTGGCAGAAGTCCACCCTGATCCCGTCTCAGCGGATTCTGCACCTCGGAGCATTATTGGACTCCGGTCAGCAAAGGATCTTTGTGACGGGGGAAAAGATCTCTGCCTTGCAGTTGAGGGTGCGCAGTTGTCTACAGAGCCGCCGGGTGTCTCTGCACTCGGTGATGAGGTTACTGGGCTCCATGGTGTCCGTATTCGACATGGTGGAATATGCCCAGTTTCACTCCAGACCTCTGCAGCACCTAATCCTGTCCAAATGGAATGGACTGCCTCAGAGTCTAAAGTCCCAGACGATGGTGCTCACTCTGAAGATTCGCCTGTCCCTAGCCTGGTGGTTGCAGATGACCCATCTCAACAAGGGTCGTCCGTTCTGGGTGGCGAATTGGGTCCTGTTAACAATGGACACCAGTCTTCGGGGCTGGGGAGCAGTCTCGGGTACACACTTGTTCCAGGGCAAGTGGACTCAGGCAGAAACAGAGCTTCCAATAAACATTCTGGAGCTCCGCGCGGTGTTCAATGCCCTCCGGCAGGCACATCAGGTTCTCCAAGGTCACCCAGTGCAGGTCCAGTCGGACAACGCTACCACTGTGGTCTACATAAATCGGCAAGGAGGAACCTGAAGTCGGGCGCCTCTCGTAGAGGTGTCCCGAATCCTGGTATGGGCGGAGCGCAATCTCCCGGCCATATCAGCAGTCTTCATCCCGGGAGTGCTAAACTGGGAGGCGGACTTTCTAAGTCGCCAGGACGTTCATCCGGGGGAATGGTCCCTGCACCCGGACGTTTTTCAACTGCTGGTGGACAGGTGGGGTCTTCCAGAGATCGACCTCATGGCGTCCCAGCACAACAACAAGTTGCCGGTGTACGGGTCTCGCACAAGAGACGAAGAGGCGTCTCTGGTGGAGCTCTGTCCATCCGGTGGACGTTACGGTTCGCTTATCGGTTTCCTCCGTTTTTCCTCCTTCCGCGGGTAATCCGGAAATTCAAACAGGCAGGAGGGACGCTCCTGTTGATAGCTCCCGCATGGCCCAGACGGCACTGGTTCTCAGACCTTCAGGGTCTGTCCGTGGACAGTCCTCTGTGGTTGCCGCTACGACCGGACCTTCTGTCACAGGGTCCTTGTCTTCACCCGGACCTGACTCTGCTGTCTTTGACGGCGTGACTGTTGAGACGGCCATGTTAAGCTCCAGGGGGTTTTCCAGCTCTGTAGTGCGAACCATGCTAAGAGCTCGGAAACCGTCTTCCGTGAGAATATACCATCGCGTGTGGCATACGTTCTTCCAGTGGTGTCGACCGAGAGGTTATGCACCTCGGGAGTTTCGTCTGTCTAGAGTGCTAGCCTTCCTACAAACGGGACTAGACCATGGGCTTTGCCTTGCTTCTTTGAAGGTGCAAGTTTCTGCCCTGTCTGTCTGGTTTCATCGTAGGATTGCTACAATCCCTGATGTGCGCACCTTTATGCAAGGTGTTCTGCGAATTCAGCTGCCATTTGTTCCACCTGTGGCGCCTTGGGACTTGGCTGTGGTCCTGAGGGCTCTCCAGGGACCGCTGTTTGAACCACTGGGCTCAGTGGATCTTAAATGGCCAACAGCTAAGACTGTTTTCCTTCTGGCCATAGCTTCGGCCAGACGTGTTTCTGATTTAGGGGCTCTCTCTTGTAGACCCCCTTTCTTGATTTTTCATGGGAACAGGGCAGTGCTGCGCACTCGTCCTGAATTTCTAACCAAAGTTGTTTCCCAGTTTCATGTTAACGAGGAAATAGTTGTACCAGCTTTTAACTCACCTGGCCTTTCAGTGGGTGAGGCCACTTTGCATGTTGTGCGGGCCTTAAGGACTTATGTTGACCGCACTTCTTCGTTTAGGTAGTCTGACGCCTTGTTTGTCCTCTATGGCTTCCGTAAAAAGGGTTGGCCTGCTTCAAAGCAAACTTTGGCAGCCTGGATCCGTTTGGCGATTTCAGAAGCTTATCTTCATGAAGACCTGCCGGTTCCTCCTTCTGTGAAGGCTCATTCCACTAGGTCTGTGAGTCCTTCGTGGGCAGCTCGACGTGGTGCCTCTGCAGTCCAGATCTGCAAGGCGGCCACGTGGTCCTCTGTCCATACCTTTGTGAGGTATTACGCGTTTGACACCTTTGCCTCTCAGGATGCTCCTTTCAGCACAGGAGCGTCCCCACCCTTAAAGGATACTGCTTTGGGACATCCCCAAGGTATCCTGTGGATACCCTATGCACCCTGAAGTAGAAAATATGAGATATGGTAAGAACTTACCTTTGTTATCTCTATTTCTACGAAGTCCATAGGGTTCCACAGGACTCCCACCCTGTCGCACCTGTGCTGCTGATGGGCTTTGCTCTGGTCACCGGTTTTTCCGTCTCCCTCTGGTGAGAATGTGATTCTTGTGTGTGTCCAGATCTTTTTTCTCTCTTCCTTCTCCTCCTCCGGCCTCTGGCTTGGTACGTAACTGAGATGCCTTGGCTCGGGGGCGGGGTATAGGAGGGGGACCCTAGTGCATCCTGGGAGGCTGAAAACTTAACTCTATGGTGCCCGATGCCTGACGTCATCACCTATACCCCAAGGTATCCTGTGGAACCCTACGGACTTCGTAGAAATAGACATAACAAAGGTAAGTTCTTACCATATCTCATATTTTATCAAGCTTTTTTTCCATAAAATTATGTAGACCGTGCAGTTTCTGTATAATGTTGTTGTTATTACCCGTTATTTATATAGCGCCCATACTCCGCACCGCTCTTACAGAGAATACTTGGCCATTCACATCAGTCCCTACCCCAGTGGAGCTTACAATCTATATTCCCTACCACATGCTCACACACATACTCACTATGGTTAATTTTGGTAGGAGCCAATTAGCCTACCAGTATATTTTTGGGGTGTGGGAGAAAACCGGAGCACCCAGAGGAAACCCACGCATGCCCAGGGAGAATATACAAACTAAACAGTTAGGGAATACACATCAAATCTGGGAGCAGTCCTGAGAGCTGCCGCAGGAAGCCGCTTCGGGGGCGGGGCAGGACTGATGATGAAATTAGGCTCCACCCATTTCCCGGAAAAGTCGGCGGACCCACGAGGATGGGGTGGGGCTAAAGTTCCGCATATCGCTCCATTTAGCCCCACCCCCTCCTTGCGGACCTGCAAATTCCCTATTAAATCTCTCCATTCTGCCCGCTTCACTAGGAAGTGGGCAAGATGTGGGAGATCTGCTTACACTTCCGTGGGTGTGGGGATTACCCGAAAAATTGGGAGCCTCCCATGACTTCCGAGAGTGTAGGCAAGTATGATTTACAGCTGTGGTGGGAATCTAACAAACGACCTCAGTGCTGTGAGGCAAGAATGCTAACCATTACAGTCTGTACTGCACTAATGTTATGGTTTCTTGCCATTTACTAATAGCACAATGCAGTAGATTTAACAGAAATCTTTGGTAAAGTGCTGATTAGCACTGCAGATCGCAGTCCCCATTATTATCAATGGCGAATTCGATCTGACATCTATGTACCAAACTCTAAAAAGTTAAACTTTTTGGAATTTGGCCTCATTAGTTTACTCCATCTTCAGATGGTGAAAGGGCCTGAAGCATATGGAGGCTTATGAGCAGAAGAGAGATTTTCCGATGTCTCTCCTGCAGCTTTTGGCCGATGGCCCCAGAGAAGTCTTTCACAAACTTAAGACTTAAATAAAATGGCGGGAATATAACTCGCAGAGACAACTGTTAATGCAACCGCTGTCTCTGACTGTCCCATAGTACATAGTGGGTATATTTTCATTACAAAATATCTGAGGTGAAAAGGATACTTAATAATCATGGCACTTCAAGTGGTATTAGTACATAGGCCCCTTGGTGAATCCTGATGCAACCATTCGCCTGCAAATTGGACACTGTAATGATGCTGTTTCTTAACCTCAAGGAGAGAAGGCTTGTTAAATATTATACTCCTCTTCCACTGCCACTTAGTCGGGTTATTGCCATGTCAACCCAGATCGCGGCTCAGTGGAAAAGGCTCCTAGGCTGTAAAACCAACTCATTGGTGACAATATGATGCAAAGTTCTGTGCAAGAGTTTTTTATTTTTGTTAAAATTCAAATAACCTGCACTATTGACACTATTGAGCAGCATTTCGGAGAGTCCTCTCATAGTACCTTCAATCCCCACTGATAACAACTTGCACGTTTCCCCAAACATCGTCTAATTTAGCCTGAGTATGCATTGGCTACAAAAATAACCTTGGTAATCTAGGACTGTAAATCCCATTATGAATCACCTACATTAAGTTTTACCTACATAATTTGTGTGACCTTGCTAGTTCTGCTATGTTGCGGTTAATTTCTTTTCAAGTTTCAGTGCAATAACTTGTATTATTCCATTCCATATCCACAAACGCTATCTCTCTATCCTGCGCCCTCTGGAATGCCAGGTCAGTCTGTAATAAACTGGCCCGACTCATGACCTTTTAATCTCCAACTCCCTGAATCTCTTAGCCATTACTGAAACCTGGATCTCCCCCTTTGACACAACTTCTCCTGCTGCCCTAGCCTCTGGGAGCCTCACCTCCCACACCCCCCGACTTGGGGGTCGCCATTTTGTTGGTGTTGGGTTCCTTCTATCCACCAGTTATTCCTACCAGCTAATACCCTCTGAACCATCCCTTACATTCCTCACATTTGAGGTTTCATGCTATATGCCTCTTCCAACCAGTAAACCTCAGAGTAGCTGTCATTTACTGTCCCCCTGGCTCGCCCTTCAGATTCCTTGACAACTTCGCCTCCTGGCTTCCTCACTTTCTCTCCTCAGATCTTCGCTCCATTATCCTAGGTGATTTTAATATTCCTATTGACATTCCCACAGAATCCTCTGCTGCTAAACTCCTTACCCTCACCTCTTCAATTGGTCTCACCCAATGGACCTCATCACCCTCCCGTGTGAGTGGGCACTCACTTGACCTGGTCTTTACTCACCGTTGTGATATTTCTGATTACTCTAATTCCCCATTCCCCCTCTCTGACCATCACCTTCTCTCTTTTAACCTATACCTCTCTCCTTCCCCTCCTTTACCTCCTAAGGCTACCATTACTGAGCGTAACTTTGAGGCTATTGACTCTGTTGCTTTTTCCTCCCTGCTGGACTCTTTTCTCTCCCCTATCCTTTCTCCTGTCCTGAACAAGCTACTTCCCTGTACAATTCCTCCCTTACTACTGCTCTTGACTGTTGCGCTGCCAATAACTACTCACCTTCACAGATCCACACCACAACCCTGGCATTTCAAATGCAACAGGTATCTGCAAAAGTGTGCAAGAATTGCAGAGCGTCAGTGGAGAAAATCACGCTCTAAGGCTGACTTCCTCCATTTCAAATTTATTCTCTCATCCTACAGTGCTGCCCTGTCCTTCTCCAAACAAACATATTTCGAGAACCTAATCTCCTCCCAGTCCTCAAACCCCCGGCGTCTTTGCCACTTTCAACTCCCTCCTCTGCCCTTCCCCTCCTTGCCTCTCCTCCTCGCTCTCTGCCCTTGACTTTGCCACCTACTTTACATCTAAAATTGACTCCATATGTGAGGACGACATATCCCATCAGACCCTCAGCACTCCTCCCCCTCCTTTCACTGACCACCCCCTCCTGCCTCACCAACTCTGACATCCTTCTCCCCTGTTTCTGGAGAGGAAGTCATGGTCTTCATCCGGTCCTCTCCTCCTTCCACCTCCCCTCCTGACCCTATCCCTTCCCGTCTCCTCTGTTACCTGTCTCCTGCCTGTTTGCATCTTGCTCACCTCCTTAATCTCTCCCGATCATCTGGCACTGTCCCTTCTGCATTGGAACATGCCCTTGTCTCCCCCTTTCTTAAAAAACCTACCCTTGATCCTAACATACTTTCCAAGTACCGCCCCATCTCTCTTCTCCCTTTTGCTTCCAAACTCCTTGAGCGTATTGTTTACAAACGCCTTACCTCCTTTCTTTCCTCCCACTCCCTCCTTGACTCATTTCAATCTGGCTTCCGTTCTCCCCACTCCACTGAAACTGCCCTCACAAAAGTCAGCAATGACCACCTTGCTGCCAAATCCAAGGTCCACCTCTCTCTGCTCATTATCCTTGACCCCTCTGCTGCATTTGACACTGTAGACCACCCTCTCCTCCTGCAAATCCTTCACTCTTGGTTTACGTAGCACTGTCCTCTCCTGGCTTTCCTCCTACCTCTCTGTTCGTTCCTTCTGTGTCCTCTCATGACTCCTCCCCCCCCACTTCCACTAAAAGTAGGCGTTCCCCAAGGTTCTGTTCTCGGACCCCTCCTTTTCTCCCTATATATGTCCTCTTTAGGTGAGCTCATAAACTCCTTTGACCTCCAATATCATCTCTATGCTGATGATACTCAAATTTTACCGTTCCACCCCTGATCTCTCCCCCTCGCTACCTACCCGTATCTCCAACTGTCTCTCTGCTGTCTCTTCATGGATGTCCCAGCATTTTCTTAAACTTAACATGTCTAAGACTGAGCTGATCATCTTTCCACCATGTTCCACTACCTCACGTCCCACAATTTCATTATCTATTGATGGCACAACTATCACCTCTAGCCCCAAAGTGCGCTGTCTTGGAGTTATCCTAGACTCTTCCCCCTCATTTAAACACATTAATCACCTCTCGCAGTCCTGCTGTTTCCACCTAAAAAATATCTCCAGGATTAGACCCTTCCTCACCCAGGTTGCCACTAAAACACTCATCCACTCACTGGCCATCTCCAGATTGGACTACTGTAACCTTCTCCTAGCTGGTCTCCCAGTCTCTCACCTCTCTCCACTACAATCAGTTCTCAATGCTGCTGCTCGGCTCATCTTCAGCTTCAGATGTTCTACATCTGCTTCCCCTCTCCTTCAAGCCCTACACTGGCTCCCCTTCCCCTTCAGGTGCCAATTCAAGGTTCTTACACTATCCTACAAAGCCCTCACCAAATCCTCTCCCACATACATTTCTGACCTTCTCTCCCTACACACTCCCGCCCGTCCACTTCGCTCAACAAATGCATGCCGCCTCTGTTGCCAACTGATTACTTCCTCCCACTCCTGCATCCAAGATTTTGCCCGTGCTGCTCCCCTACCTTTGGAATGCTCTCCCTCTCCCTATCAGACTCTCAACCCCTCTACAAATCTTCAAACGGACTCTCAAGACCCACTACTTCATCAAGGCCTTCCAGCTCTCATCCTAACCCACTTCATTCTCTTTCCTCCCTATCTTCCCCGTCTGTGTCACGCCTGTATATGTGCCCCTCCCCTTTAGAATGTAAGCTCTCACGAGCAGGGACCTCTTCCCTCATGTGCTTCTCTTTACACTTTCTTCTACTCATTCCCCATAAGGGCACCTAACACGTGACTGCCAACTCCCTGCTGCTTATTTTGAGTGTTTAATCGCTATTATGGCTGCCAATGGAACTGGTTCCCTTGTATTTATTGATGATGTGACTGCTGACAAAAGCAGCAGAATGAATTCTGAAGTGTTTCGGGCAATATTATATGCTCATATTCAGTCAAATGCTTCAGAACTCATTGGACGGCGCTTCACAGTGCAGATGGACAATGACCCAAAGCATACTGCAAAAGCAACCAAAGAGTTTTTTAAGGCTAAAAAGTGGAATGTTATGGAATGGCCATGTCAATCCCCTGACCTGAATCCGATTGAGCATGCATTTCACTTGATGAAGACAAAACTGAAAGGAAAATGCCCCAAGAACAAGCAGGAACTGAAGACATTTGCAGTAGAGGCCTGGCAGAGCATCACCAGGGATGAAACCCAGCATCTGGTGATGTCCATGCGTTCCAGACTTCAGGCTGTAATTGTCTGCAAAGGATTTGCAACAAAGTATTAAAAAGTGAAAGTTAGATTTAGGATTGTTTCGTTTGTCCCATTACTTTTGGCCCCTTAAAAAGTGGGAGGCACATATAGAAACCGTTGTAATTCCTACACCGTTCACCTTATTTGGATGTAATTACCCTCAAATTAAATCTGAAAGTCTGCAGTTAAAGCACATCTTGTTTGTTTCATTTCAAAGCCATTGTGGTGGTGAATAGAGGCCAAAATATGAAAATTCTGTCAATGTCCCAATATTTATACACCTGACTGTAAATCGTGTCCTTGTCCTGCACTGTAATGTACTGTAAGTTACTTGTTTCTTCACTTATTAGTTCTATGTACTATGTAAGGTGCTGCGGAACACTTGTGGCGCCATATAAATAAAGGAGGATGATAATAATAATAAAAAATTCCTCTTGAGTTGTAGTATACAACTTTCAAGTGCCACTTCCATGTAAAGTCTTAATGCCGTCAGGCTATTTATGGTTGATTGGACCTTATAAAATGTATCTAAAGTATTTCTTTTTCAGACATTTTTCCCCTGTATTGTATTTGAACATCTCAGTCTATGGTCCTCTGTCACCACTGTGTGATTTTGTTTTTGACGACATGGAGTTTCAAATTACCAGTACAAAAAGCTATTAACACTCAGTAATTGAATCCCTATAATGATGGGGTGGTGTGGAAGGCTGTGTAGACAGTGATTTGAAAATACACTATGGACATTGAAATGAAGCTAAATGTGGTAAAAAGGTGCAGTAGCTAAGTATGTAATTGTAATTTCTTGTATATTTAATTACATATTCAACCACATTAGGGTCTGTTTCCCTATTTAGTGTTTTTTTTGTTTGTTTTGGAATAGTTCTGCCAAGGCCTTTACATATAGGTGCATGTTATAATGTGGAGTAAAAAAAAAAAATATATATATATATATATATAATCTTTTATATTAAATCTTTTATATCTTTTATATCTTTTTGACTTGACATTTGCTCAGTCTATAAAGTTTACCCCATGCAAGTTTGTCGGTTTCAAATTCAAAGCAAAGTGCTTCTAGGTCCATTTGTTGCTTTGGTACACCTTTGGGTAAATATAATTGTGCCATGATCCCTAGAATCCACCAGTTTGTCACCTCACAAGCAGCCAATGTAATTTGTGCTGAAGAAACCTATTGCATTCAGACGGCAGTCTTAGAACTTGCTTGACAGCTCAGACTCATAGCAAGCAGGATCATTAAACCAGGCCTGGATAAATAGCAGGTTAAATAGACCCCTCAATATCTTGTTGCACCACAGCTTTGGATTTTTTTAATGTCAGTCTATTCATACATAGATTTGAGTAGTTGGAATCAGAATCCTGTGTTGTCTACCACTGGGTTAATCAGTGAAAGTGTTTGGGAGGGCAGCATACAGAGGATAATGCTGATGTAATACAGAGCTTGTACAGAGACATCCCAAGAAATGGGCTTTAAAGGACATTTTTGGTAGAGAAAGTTCTAAATTGTAAATGTTGTAAATCATATTCCAGTATAAAACTACCCATATGGCTAGTCTGTGATAACACTTTAAGCTATTTAGATATAATTAATATACAAAGTATAAAAAATCTCCCACAATTAAAAATTGTTGTGATAAAAAAGCTTTTTAATATTAATATGGATTATCCATTTTTTTGCCGTTCAAATGAGACAATCTATCCATAGAAGCTAAATTAGATGAAGCATTTAATCTCCCTTATATAGACGCTATTGATGTGATTTTCCACTCACTTAATACTAATCCTTTCCTCTGCATGCTAAGCAAGTCAGTCAATCTAATCATTGTAAAGCAAATAAAAATACATTGCTGTTGAGAATGACCAAGTATAAAAACAAATGGTATGCAGACAGATTATAGTGCTCTTCTGTGTCACAATTATCATAAATCCAACTAACTGTAATCCTAAATAGCTCTGTGATGTGCAGAAGGACACTTCTGCACATTGTGTGCAGCTAAACAGGATTTCTAAATTAAGTTGTGACTGCTAACCACAGTCCTACATTGTATATATGGACTGGGAACAACATGCGTCCAGACCTTAGATGCTCATATCTCATTTCCTTTTTGCTTGTTATATAGGTTGTCATCCTTATGCACAGGCAAACATGAACTCTTTCTCCCTTTGCTACTTCTGTCAGAATTCCAACCTCAATCATTATGGCTTTGCCATCAATGACGTCAGGCCTTCTTCATATATTAAATGAAGCAAATTATGTTTTGGCTTCTTAATACACTCCCAAATGCACCTGTTTTGATAACGAGCATATATAAAATGGATTGTCAGGACGACTGATAAGGGCAATATGGGGGAACACGAGTTGATCAGCCCAATTTGGCTAAAAAATATGAAGGCAACAACTAAATTTGTGTCCTTTTTTTATCAACTTTAAGATCATTTCTTTATTGGAGGTAGAGAAATTAAAAAATATATTTTTTTTCTATTCTTGATTGCTGATTACTTAAATGTACTTGTTTCTTCTGCCTTGATCTTTCCCTATTATTCAATCAAATATCTGAGCACTAAAACTGCCAGACACTAATGAAGGAATCGCCAAATTTGTCCTTCAAGTTAAGCAAATGTCAAGCGGGTTCCAAAATTGGCACGGTGATCGGTGAGGGTAATTCCTGGAGACTCCGTGGTCTGATCAAACATTAGTGTCTAATGTTCGTAGGAATGAGCCCTTATGTAAATTTGTTCTAAATGCTCTCATTTCACCCAGGAAACCTTTTAATAGGTTATAGTATATATTATATAAATCTATACGCCATAAAACTCGTAATTAAATCATATTGATGCCATCTTTGTATATTCTTGCCAAATCTAATATTTTCCATGTCTCATGTTGAGCTGGTAATCACTATTAGTCATGGCAATTGATTAATTGAATCACAAATGGTTAGTTGGTTTTGTTGCAGTGGGCAGTTTCTTGGATTCACCTATAAGACCTACATAAGATGCCGCAGTTAATGAAGACACTGTGTTAATGTTATACTGAATACCGATCTTAGTGTTTGGGTTGCATCAGTTAAGAATTTGTCTGGTTTGGACCTACAATATTACTAATGCATGGGCTTTAACTATGTGCTGTTGCTGGTATAAGAACTGACTTGTACTGGTCAACTGTCCTTGTATTACTGCAAGTGTCATGATGCAGACTCTAAAAACATCTGCATGGCTGACACAGATCCTTGGATGGCAGGCTCTCTGGCAGAGGGAGGGAGGTGGAGGAGAGGAAACAAAATTGGTTTAATTCTCATTTAGCTAATGTATTTCATTCAGCAATGTAGAAATACAGATGTCAGAATGATCTAGAGAGAAACTCCTTACATCACCTTGTCATCATGTTCGCAGCTGTCCTCAGGACATTTTTATATATTGCTTTCTAATAGCCCAGCTCTCACTTGGCATTCACATATGAAATTTGTAATAAGTTTTAAAGTGCAAAAAATTAAGAAGGCTTAACTGTCTGTTCTATACAAATGTTCAGCATACCATGGCCATAAGCTGTCTTGCACAGATCACCTTGTTTGCAGTTATGTATGTTCTTGCAAGGTGAATTACTGTGATGGAGTAGTGTCCACAGGCCAGGTACAATCTATACTTTGGTTACCCTAGTGTTCTCTTTTATAACACTTATCCCTATATTTTGCAGCACTATCTATTGGGACAACACTACTGTCCAAAGTAGTGACTTTAATTACTCCATTTTTTTTCCGATTTGACTGGTCTGTTGACCTGATTACTCTTCAATGTTGGGACTATGTCCTGAGGGCTATTTTTTCTGGCCTGCCCCAATTAGTGTGGACATGCTGTTATTATTTTAATCACATTGAATAAAAGTGTCATTGATGGTGGTGTATCCCACATTTGAGTGTTCTTTTTATTGCTGAGTACTTACCTTACTTCCTGATTTCTCTAAAGATTTAGGTAGGTTGGGTACGGGAGGTCGACTAGTCAATATGTTGGTGCCTAGACGCAGGTAAGCGACATGTAGCTATAACACCCACACATGAAACATGCTGTAAGCAGCATTTCAGCTGTGTCAGGGTTCTGGTATAGTGAGGCTTTAACTATGTCACCAGTGACTTTTTTTTGTTTCTGTCACCGCATTCCATTTGTTGCAAGGTGCACTCGCACGTATCACCAGTACCACCTACTTGTGTGGATTTAACTTGCGTAAGTGAACTATGAACTTCCAACTAATTTCTAATGCTGCACCACCAGTCTTTATGTTGTAATTAGACATATCTTAGACATAAGTTAAGTCTTGATTTAACACAATACAAAGACAGTCTCTGCTGTAAGCAATTGGATTAGTGGGATAAATGTAACTGAGTTATTTCTCGGCTCCAAAGCCTACTGGTGGATGTTTGACTAAACAAATATATATTTTTTTTCCTTCCTACATTATCTACATTGAAATTACAAATCCGACATTGATGTAAGAAGGAAACATTCCATCTGTAACCTGTTCAGTGTTCTACCCACACTATATTTCTCTGGCAGTCTGCCTAGCAAAATTTTCCTGCCACCCGACACTGACGCACCCCGAAGTCGCGCTGCACTGGCATATTATACAGAAAAGTCAGTGCTGTTGTCTGTGTCACAGTGCTGCTCGGAGCCGCCTCTGTTTGAAGGAGGATCCAGAGACCACTGCCCACCTTTTGATAGCCGCCCCTGCCGGAAGGAGGATGCCGGCCGCTCCCTCCACCTCGGCCCACATTGCACTGGAGACTAGCATTGCAGCCTAAAAGCCTCCCCCTCTCCTAACTTGTGCCCGCCATTTGGGTGGGTGCATGATGGGCTACGGCTTTGCGTGCACCGTCCACCCAGCTGCCTCATAATGCATACCATTTTTTTTACCAACTGTTATTTCATGGTTTCATTTTTCTGACTTCTGAAATGCAGTATAACGGATTGTATCAATTTTCTGTAAAATATTAAGAAGGTATTAGTCATATGAACAACGGCTGAAAACTCATGGTCCTCAGTCCTAAGGTTTTCTGTGCTAGAGAGCTTTTTTGCTAACTCCTAAAATCTCCCATAGATGAGGCAGCGCTTACGAAATGTCATTGTAACACTTTATCCTCAATCACCATTATGGATGTTCAGCTAAAGGGAAAGTTAGCTGTTGGACACAGAGCGCAGTTAGGGGTCAGCAAATAGTTTTCAGACTGCAATGTTCCATGCACTTAAGTAATCTCTCCCCTTCTCTAAACATAGCTTTGTAAAAATTTGGCCGTGCAGCAGGAAGCTGCTTATTGCCAAGAGTTTACGGGAAAGATTGAACATATTGTACGTAAATTGAGGTTGTATGTTTCTAATTTAGCACTAATTGCTAGATGCATCCTAATCAGTCAATCTCTCTTGATTGAGTTCTGTACCCAATGTGAGAACATGAACCTGCTCTGACACTAATAATAATGTAAGCTGCTGTTTTATTTGTGCTCAGACACCCTGCATTGTGCTGTGCATGTTGGAGGGTTCAGTGAAACTGCGGCTACAGTAGAGAGAGTAATTGGTTAACTTGCAGTTTAAAAAAATGCCAGAATGTAAAATGAATAGAATACCCAATTATAAGACAATCTAGTGAAACAATGTTTTTGCACCTGACACACAGACACGAAAATCTGCAACTGGATAATTGCCAGTGACCATGGGTTTTGCCGGTATATTTTCTTTTAGCAATGCTGAAGACTTTTAGATTTGCTTCAGTAATTGTGCGTAAATATATTTTGGCTTAGTTTTGCTGTTTTGCACTTCTGTGCATAAATCATTTAAAACACATGACCAGGTCAAACATGTCAGCCATGCATATTTAGGGCCATATTCAATTTCAGGTGAAATATCTGAATTGGCGATAATTTATCGCAGATGATGTCATTTTTGCCTATTTCAATTATCCCCTTATTCAATTACATTGACTTTTCCCTGGTGCGAAAAGTCTATATTAAAAAACGGTGATAAGTTTTCACCAGCCTTTTGTTGGCGAAAAAAAGTGCAGAATTGGGGTTTAGGGGTGCAGGCTTAAAAAAAAAAAATAGCCTGCACCCCTTGGAATGTCCCCTAAAAAAGTGTAAAAAAAAAATTAAAAATCGGGACAACCCAAAAATTTACCTTGAAATTTGGGGTGAAAAAAAAATAAAATACAGTACACACTTATAAAAAAAAAAAAAAAAGCTAAATTAAATCCAGAGGGGTTCCCTTATATGCGGCAGGTGTTTTCTTCATTGCCGGAGCAGCGGCAGATGCATTTTTGAAGAATTTTTAAAAATCATTTTAGGGACTTTAAAATATGCTTGCACCCATTTTATGTACCCCAAATTTGTTGGAACAAGTTATTTTTCCCCCCAAAAAAACTTAAGTGCTATTCTTCACCACTTCTTCATTTACGCACCTGCCGTGGCTATTACAAAATCCGACTTCCTTCAGGCTAAATTGGGGGTACCCATAGTGATCCCCCACGTCTGGACATCTTTAGGGGGGACCCATGGACATTTCCCCGAAAATTCCCGATATTTTTTTTTTTTGCGATACCTTTCCCCCGGCTCCCTTTTTCGCTGCTTCCTAATTGATTACGGGATTAAAGCGGGTACGTGCCCGATACTTTATCCCAGGAAAACCTGCGATGTGGAGCGAAAAGTTCAGCACAGACTTTTTGCTCCCAAATTGAATATGGCCCTGTGTGTGTTATATGCCTACAATCTGCTCTAGGCATTAGTAAATTCCCCCCCTCCCCCCCCAAAAAAAACAACAAAAAACCACAGGTTCCTTTTGAAAACCATAATGTTAGTAAATGCCAGCAGATATAGCAAGTTATTTACATACCTTTTACTTGGGCCATAATAACTTTTTATTAACATTTACTTATATAGCACCAGTATATTTTCTTGCACTTTACAAATGGATGTTTTTGACATCCATTTCCAGCTTTTTATATCAGGTGGTTGTTCCTAAATAATGCCTGTGTGCTCTTTTTAGTTTGTTTCAATTTTGTGTTTATAAGGCTAACTTATAGTTGGTCGCTACATTGAGCTTGGGGGGACTTGGGTATGAGTGCCAAGCTATGCGATGGTAATGTCACATGTATTGTAGCTATTGTTGCACACAGTTTTGCTGTTCATTACCATGTTTACTAGATGTGTGCTTTATTTTTTTTAAATATGTATTTTTGGTTTATTTTCTGCTCTATTGGGAATGCTTCTTCTTTGCCATTCATTACTGTGAAGTGCTGTAATTGTTGCTCATCTGCACTTATGGAGAGTGTTAGGTTACGTCTGAATAGAATTCCATTTTAGGGGTGAAATTGTGGTTATAGAAACTTGTCGCGGTCAATAAGACTGGGTTTAGCTGCGTAAAACTGCTAAACCAGTCTACAGTCCTGGTAAGTTCGCCCAAACCATGGACATTTCTGCTCACCACCTCCAGAAGTGTTTGCTGGTGCAAACAATTAAATTCCTCCCCATCACTGCTATACTTTTAGAAGTATATATGTATACAGAAGTCAGAGTGCTAGGAGGCAAGCAAAGACAGATTACATGTGTTTACCTTTTATTCAAAGTTCTAACAAATAGATTGCATTTGCACAATCCACAGTACAATTGGCATGTATTGGGTTAACACCTTTTTTGGTGAAAACCTTGACACTGTCCATGTTTTTGTTTACGGTGGCTTAATCCTGTACTAGAGGATAAAGGTGGTGCACTTGTCTGGATGGGGTTAAACTGTTACCACTTTGCCTACATGTCACAGGCTTGTTTATACTTTTACCGTTGGTGGATATGACCCATGTGACAATTCTGCTCACAGCAGCCCCCTTTATGTGGTCTCTGTATAGCCACTGCTCTTAGAAGCTTGCAGCCAGATGTGCCTAAACTAACAGATGAAGTGTGACACCTGCTGCCTACTTCTCATTTCTCCTTCAGCCATTTCCCCCCAGAGCTGTATATGAACAGTTCTCCCACCCACCCCTGGGGGAGAGAAGCACACCCCATATGCTTCAGGACCAACAGACATGGGTTGCCCAGTGAGGTCAGTTACTGACTGTCAGTGCTGAGGCATCACAAATCCTGGTTTCTGGTATACATTCCATTTTATAAAATTTAGTTGGTCCTAGGTCTGACACATTTTTATTAAATAAACCTAATTTCTTCTTCGGGGTCCACAGCTATTACGTTGGGGTATGTGATCCAGACTCCAAACAGTTAAAAACGAGCTCTCAGCTCCCAGGATGCACTGGGTCCTCCCCACATATACCCTGGCCAAGTTAGTCAGTAGTTCTGTTTGGGGTGGTGCAGGAGCAGTCCCATAGACTAGGAAAATAATAAAATAAAATTTTAACTCTCCACATGAGCAGGCGGCACGTGCTGACTGAAGGCAAACCGGTAGCAGCTAAGTGTCCAGGGGTCGCCCGTGTAGCCGCTCCACCTACCCCCTCCGGCGCCGAAACACTGGTGTGAAGCCAGTGATTTCGGTATGGGCGCAGGGCCCTGGACTGCAACCGGGACAGAGGATACAGGTAAGGTGGTGTTGGCAGCCGCTGACGCTGGAACCACGTGGTGGTCCAGCCTCCGGCGGTGGAGACTGGCCGGGGGCACGCTGCAGAGAGGAGTCCGGTAAACAGTCTCCCGCACTAGACCACCGGGACGTGAGGGATCCTAACAGCCGGGGACTAGTGGCGGCGGCCAGGTCAGTGTGCCGGGTAGATCCATGCAGCACAGGGGAGGTTCGCTTTTCCCCGGCGGCCCCTCCCACCTACCCTCACGCTAGTCCGGTCCAAAGGTTCCCGCGTCTGGGTTTGCTCCTCCCAGCCTCCCTCTATATGAGTCAACCAGAGACCACTCTCAGATGCTGTCGGTGGATGTACACTCAGGAGGCTGGATCAGTCTCCCTGTATACTGTACCTCTCCTACGGTGACAGGTTTTTACAGAGCTCTCTATCCTTCTAATCCTGGGGCTGTTCGTAGTGACAAGAGCTTAGAGTGCATATATTCACAAGGGGTGAAATGTTTATGCATTGCATGTGATTTGAATGTGTGTGTAGTACTGCCTTTTATGTCAATAACTGTCAGCTTGTAACTTATCACTGCTGTTTCTCCTTATAACCCTCCACTACAGGTGTGTGGGCAGTTGGGGTGAAACAGAATCATATGTATACTCAGAACTTTACATAAAATATTATGTCTAAGGAGTCTGAAAGACAGGTGGCTGAAGCCCCTGTGCTGGTATCTTGTATGGCCTGCAAAGCGGGGTTATCTCCACAGGACTTCATACAAAATGGATTATGCGGTAATTGCTTTAGACAATCACTGCATCAGGCATCTTTACCAGCCTCTGGACCAGAACCCCCTTGGGCTTCTTTTTCCCAGATTATGGCACAAGTGGTGGAACGTTTGGCTGCCCCAGCTCCCCCTCAGCAGATGCAGCCCCCTATGGTTATGCCCTCTGTTTCCATCTTGGGTGGATATGTTGAACGGGGCATGACATCTTCAGCGGCTTCTCAGCAAACTCCACAAGCTGCTAAATATATGCAGCCAAAGGCCAGATGGCGTTCGGCCCGTCACGCAGGCCACGCCACAGAAAAAGGAGATGACTCTGATACATCCTCGAAGGATGAAGAGGTACATGATTACTCTCAGGAGTCTGTCTCCGGAGAAGAGGAGGATCATTTTTCACTGTCTGACATCCCTTTTCTGATTAGGGCGGTCAAGACTGTACTGAATATAGATGAGGGAGAGCCTCTGCAGAAAAAGGCACCAGTATTTAAGCGCCAGAAGGTGGTCAAGACGGAGTTCCCCAAATCAGAGCGCCTGTCGGAGCTTATGGGGGAAGCATGCAGTTGTCCAGGTAGGAAATTCTGTCCTTCAAAAAAGGTGGCTGCCTTATACCCATTCCCGTCAGAGGAGTGTGCCAAGTGGGAAATTCCGCCATCTGTAGATGGACATGTGCCACAGCTGGTAAAGAGTGCCACACTGCCCATACCATCTGCTTCCTATCTCAGGGACTCCACGAATAGATTTGATGGTTGTCTTAAAACAATCTTCTCGCTTTCGGGAGCGGCCACTCGTCCAGCTACGGCTTGGGTTTCCAAGGCCATTTAGAATGGATGAAGGCACCGACAGAATCTCTGCCAGAAGCATCCAGGGAACAGCTGAAGATTATTTCCTATGTCAAGGAAGCAGTGTCTTATCTGGGAGATGCGGCATTGGATGCTGGTATACTATGGTCCAAGGCATCAGCCGTCTCGGTGGTGGCATGCAGAGCCCTGTGGTTAAGTGATTGGAAGGCGGACGCAGGGTCCAAAAAGGCCCTAGAATCCCTTCCGTTTTTGGGAGGC
The DNA here is from genome assembly GCA_031769625.1 of Taudactylus pleione. Classification (NCBI taxonomy): domain Eukaryota; kingdom Metazoa; phylum Chordata; class Amphibia; order Anura; family Myobatrachidae; genus Taudactylus; species Taudactylus pleione. The sequence continues at coordinate 41,174,234 of JAUIMM010000018.1, forward strand.
TTTCTCTTTGGCACAGAATTAGACAAAATTGTGGTTACGGTGGTAGCCTCTTAGTGGCTGACCTACCGTCAGCATCTGTGACCAGACCTAGACTGTCGTCCTTTCGGACTTTTCGGCTGCAGGGTAAGGCCAGAGGTCAGCCCTCGGCGAGATTCTGTTTGGCAAAAAAAACGGGGTCTCAGAAACCCTGGCCGAACAGGCGTCTGGCTCCTGAGTCCAGGATAAACCAGTGGCCTGATGGGACGGGCCTCCCCCTGGGGGACCCCAGGGTAGGAGGCCGACTTCTTCGGTTTGAGACACCTGGCACCTCATGACAACAGGTCCTTGGGTTCGGGGAGTGGTCTCCCGGGGGTACGCCCTGACATTCTGGAGAAGTCCTCCCCAAAGATTCTTTTGCATAAGCCCAGTGGTGGGTTCTGTAAAGGCCTTGGCCCTTCAACAGGCTATACAATCCCTGCTGACGGCGGGAGTCATTATCCCGGTTCCAGAGTATCAATTACGGTAAGGATTATATTCCAATCTGTTTTTGATTCAGAAGCCTAATGGGTCCTTCCTGCCATTCTAAACTTAAAAGGGCTCAACACATTTATCCGAGCGCCCAGGTTTCATATGGAAACACTGCGGTCGATTGTGTTGGCAATGGAACCAGGGGATTTTATGGTGTCCTTGGATATCCAGGATGCTTACCTGCATATACCAATCACCCTACCCCACCAGCAATTTCTATGATTTGCTGTAGGAGGCGAACACTTTCAGCTTCAAGCTCTGCCATTTGGCCTGTCGTCAGCTCTGCAAGGTGTTTACCAAGGTTATGGCAGTAATAATGGCATGTCTCAGGCGCCAGGGTGTCAGGATTCTGCCATACTTGGACGATCTCCTGATACTGGGGAAGTCTACATAGGAGTTGCAGAATCATCTGAGACTGACTGTGTCCTGTCTGCACAGTCACGGCTGGGTCACACACTGGAAGAAGTCGTCGCTTCTCCTGGTACAGCAGATGATTCATTTGGGGGCACGCTTGGACTCCGTGGTTCAGAGGATATATCTGCTGGAGGACAAGATTGCGGCCCTGCAGTTGTGAATATGCAGATTGCTTCACAACAGGCGGATATCTGTGCAGTCAGAGATGCAGGTACTGAGGTCAATGGTATCCACCTTCAGTATGGTGGAATATGCCCAGTTTCACTCCCGACCATAGCAGCTGTTGATTCTCTTCCGCTGAAACGGGGAGTACCGCGCAGTCAAATCTCAGATAATCTCTTACCAGAGGTTCGGTTATCCCTATCATGGTGGTTACAGACAAATCTCAACCGGGGTCGCCCATCTTGGGTGTCAGATTGGGTGCTTTTCAAAACCGATGCCAGCCTTCATGGTTGGGGAGCATTGACGGGCCTGCACACGTTTCAGGGGATCTGGACAAAGGCAGAAAGTTGTCTGTCCATAAAGTATCCTGGAACTAAGGGCAGTATTCAGGGCTCTAGTTCAGGCTCAGGAAATACTAAAAGGCAATCCTACAATCGCACCACGGTAGCCTGCTTCAATCGTCAGGGAGGCACACTGAGTCGGGCGGCCATGACAGAAGAATCAGGGATTCTGGCTTGGGCAGAGTGTCACCTCCCGACAATATTGGCCGTGTTTATACCAGGGGTCCTAAGCTGGGAAGCAGACTTCCTGAGTTGGCAGGAGGTAAATGGCGGAGAGTGGGCTCTGCATCCACAGGTATTTCAGAGCCTGGTGGACAGATGGGGTCTTCCAGAAATAGACTTCATGGCCTCAAGGAGAAACCACAGGGTACCCAGATATGGTTCCAAGACCAGGGATCCAATGGCCAAGTTTGTAGATGTGCTGACAGTAAGATGGCATTACAGGCTAGCGTATCTCTTTCCACTGTTTGCTATTCTTCCCAGGGTCATCAGGAAGGTCAAGCAGGAGGGCAGTACGGTAATCCTAATAGCTCCAGCATGGCCCAGACGCCATTGATTCACCGATTTACAGTCTCTCTCTCTCCATAGACACTCCGTGGCTTCTTCCGCTGAGGCGAGATCTGTTAATACAGGGTACCTGCTTGTATCCGGGTCTGCCTCATCTGTATTTGACGGCGTGGCTCTTGAGGCCTCAGTCTTGAGGAAAAAGGGATTTTCTGAGTTTGTGAAACAAAGTTGAAGGCACGTAAACTGGCTTCGGCCCCTATTTATTATAGAGTTTGGCACTCGTTTTTTCAGTGGTGTGAACTGAAAGAATGACCCTGAAATATTTAGGCTCTAGAGTGCTTTCCTTTTTTCAGACTGGGTTAGAAAAGGGGCTCAGTTTGGCCACCTTTAGGCTTCAGGTTTCTGCTCTAGCGGTCTGGCTTCAGCGGAAAATCACTCTACTGCCAGATGTGAGGACGTTTTTTTCAGGATATTCTATGAGTGCAGCCCTCACTTTGTTCCCCCGGTAACCCCGTGGGATTTGACATTAGTCCTCAAGGCTCTACAGGCGCTGCCGTTTGAGCACCTGAAATCAGTAGACCACAAGTTGTTAACAACAAAGACAGTGTTTCTTCTTGCTATTGCTTCTGCCCGCAGTCTCTCTGATCTGGCAGCACTTTCCTTCCACTCCCCCTTTTTAATATTTCATAGGGATAGAGCGGTTCTTCGTACTAAGGCGGGATACCTTCCGAAAGTGGTATCTCGTTCTCATTTTAATGAAGAAATTGTAGTCCCAGCCTTTCAGGCTACAAGCCTCTCGGTAGGTGAGGCTTCCTTGGATGTTAGTGTGCTACAAATTTATGTGGATCGCACCAACGGCATGAGGAAGTCGGATTCTCTTGTGCTGTATGGCTGTCATTAGCGTGGCTGGCCAGCCAATAAGCAGAAGCTGGCCAGATGGATTCGTATGGCAATTACTCAGGCATACACACAGGCCAATCTGGTGGTGCCGAACTCAGTAACGGCACATTCCACGTGATCAGTGGGACCTTCGTGGGCGGCCCGCTGGGGTGTCTCTGCTGAACAGTTGTGCAGGGCAGCCACATGGTCTTCTGTCCACACCTTTGTCAAATTCTACACATTTGACACCTTTGCCTCTCAGGATGCCTCCTTTGGGCGTAGGATTCTTCTTTCTTCCGAGACAAAGGAGCGTCCTTGCCCTTAGGGTTACTGCTTTGGGATGTCCCCAATGTAATGGCTGTGGACCCCATGGACACCGAAGAAGAAAATAAGAGTTATGGTATAACATACCTTTTTGTTAACACTTTTTCTTAGAGATCCATTGGGTCCACAGGACACCCACCCTAACGCACCTGGTGTTTTTGGGTATCTCTATAATTTCCCTCCTATGAGAGATTGGTCTAGAGAACATGGGTTCTCCCTTATTACCTTTTATCTTCTCCTGCTTGGGCTTGGTAACGAACTGACTCCCTTGGCAAGGGCCGGGTATATGTGGGAGAGGACCCAGTGCATCCTGGGAGCTGAGAGTTCGTTTTTAACTGTCTGGATCACATACCCCAACGTAATGGCTGTGGACCCCATGGACCTTGAAGAAAGAGTTAACAAAGGTATGTTATACCATAACTCTTATTTCTGCTTGAAGAACATATAAGCTAGTGATGAATATTTTTGATTGGTGTCTGGAGTTTTTGGTTTTGTGCCAGAAGACCAAAATTTATAAACACAGCGCTGAGCACTGCTGGCACGTCCATCTCCTCCAATGCCAGTTTTGGTCACATAAAACAGAGTTAATTGTTCCTTCTGATTTTAAATTACATTTATTTTAGCCATGTCTTGTTCATCAAACTGTAGGAAGAATTAAGTAAATGAAAAAGGTTCATCATAAAAAAAAAAAGCTAGACTAGTTTAATGTAAAAAAAAATCAATTGGCTATAATGTGGGAACTTTAAGCAACTCATTTAAATTGCTATTGATTTATTCTTGCATGAATTTTCAGTCTTGCTTTTCTCTGCTTCGTACTTGGAATAAGTAGTATACATTTTTAACGAGTTAATCCCATGTAATACATTACATCTCAAAGCAGCGTGTCCTTTCAAACCAATCCTTTGTTAGATGGTCAAGTAATGAAAAGCTAGTCACATCCACACGGGATGTAGTCAGCATCCCAGCGTGCGTAATCCCGGCAGCACTTGCAGGGGGCTACGCAAAGTGACCTGCCAGAGGGTCTTTCCCTGATTCCTTCTGAGTTTTAATGAACTCAACAGGTGCATGGGAAGCTATAGAAGTTCCAGCCTGTGGATTGCTACAATAGAGCCCTAATTGCTCCAGCATCTGTAGCAGGCAGGTAGACTGCTGCCCATCCTCTAATTTCTTCTGCTAACCCCCAATGTAGATCTCTTGGAAGTATTCTAAACAGGAGATGTAGATATTAGTCCTCCACACCCACACATTGTGTACTGTGTGCTTTAACTGTATTTTAAGGGGCTCTATGAGCTCAAGAAGTTGTATTTCATCTGACTTCTGAACCTCTTATTGTACTGTATGTTCCAAATACCTTCATTTGGGAATAATTCTTTTTTTAAATAGATTATATTTGAGCTAATATGCCTATTCCGGTCTTCTAAGATGCCTTCATCTGTTCACATCAAGGGACAAGCCAGATGAGCACCAAATTATTTTCAGTTTGTACTGTCCTGAAGTTGAGCCCAATGCCTGAGCCTACCCTTGACCAGCTAACAAGTGTAGCATTGGTCATATTAAGTGACCAAAGGGGAATTCGCTGTCACCAAACAGGAGGTGTTGCTGCAGCATGACGACACATACTCCAGAAGGAACTGGTTTCATGTGTCAGGTTAGGAAGCTTGTGGGTATGGGGAGATATCCTACTAAGATGCAATGAGGGGAGTAAGAGGCGATAACTGACGGTGAGAGGGAATATATCCCGGGATTGATTAAGTAAGCCTACTTGGTTTGCTCAGGAATAGTCACCCCCATCATTCATCGGCTGGCGGAGTAAGCCCATCCAATAGCAATGACCTTCCCAAGTAACTGGTGGAGCAGCAGCAGCCACATAACTTTTCATTCAGCTTTGTTAAATATTGCTGAAAAAAACACGTCCAAGCCTATCGCATACACAAAACGAGGGTTACAGGATGTGCAACACATATATAGGTGCAACTGCTTGGTTTGTCCAGCACTATGCACGTTATATTACTATTCTCTGCTCATGGGAGACATTGCTACAAACTTGCACAGTCTAGGTTTGCTGGAAAGCATTAAAATTGGATATCGCTCACAATGCAACAATACCAGGGTCAAACCATCTACAACTTTCCACCACCACCTTTATTGCAATTCAGCTTCTCCTAAATTGCTGTGAGGTTTTAGGTGTGGTGGTGTTTTGAGGATTGGACTAGGTGGGACTCTGGGAAGACATCAGGCCTGCCTTTGTCATGTGCTTGTTTTTTCCCCACATTTGGCAGTGTGCCCCTTCACAATAAAATGATTGGTTGGTAACCCAATCTCCAGTGTTATGGCCATTTAAAGACCAATGCGCCACCTCTAATATGACTTTTTACGATCGTGTTAAGTTCCACATTAGTATATAGTTTAACTTGTCTGTTTCACAACTTGTTACGTTAATAACTGTGACCAATTTATATTGACCTAAGCAAGTTTTGGGACCCTAAAACAAAATACATATTAACCTGGTGTTGTGGTTTTTATTTCCTTAGGGCAGGGATGGGGAGCCTCAGGCCCGTGGGCCATATAAGGCCCGTGGTGTAATTTGACCCCTCCCTCTGAGCTCTTCTCTGCTAGCCTCATAGGCTAGCACGGTGCCTAGAATGGCACCCTGCAGCCAGAATCTATGCAGCAGTGCCACCAGGAGTGTCCTTGGGACACTTCAGACAGTCACACCGCTGCCCTTACAGCTCTCCGGAGCATCCTTAGGATGCTCCAGGCATTGATGTAATCACTGGCAATTGTGACCCTGCCCCGTGTGACATAACATGGAGGGAGTGTGGCCTGCACCGGGCCCGCAAATAATGTTATATATATAAAAATGGCTCTCGACAGAAATAAGGTTCCCCATCTCTGCCTTAGGGAAATGTAGTTTCTATGGCTCTATCAGAATTTATTTAAAATGTGTAATGCTTAAACGTCATTGCTTGGGAGTCTCAAACAAAATACAGATGTAAAATGCTTAAGAGGGCACCTTGGGAGATATAATCTGCTGTATATTTTCTCAGCTTTACTAGTCAATAGAGCTCATTGATAAACTCTTGTACTGCATCTCCGCACCCTATACTGCATTTCTCATGGGCTGTTTAATTGCATTGCTTAAACTAACAGATATAAGCATAAAAAGAAACCAAATGATTAATTTCTGCTCCTCCGACTGTATCATGAAGCCTGTGCAAGCAATGAGTACAGGAAGCCACACCAAGCTGCTAGGTCCACTGCAACATTTATTAATCAGTGGGTCTGTGTGTGGTCATACACACGGTCAGATTTGTCAGATGAACGATTTGACCAACAATTTGAACTACGAACGATTTTTGACTGCATTAAAATGAATGGAATCGTCCAAATCTGACTGAAAACACATCAGATGTCAGATATCGTTATCTGACCCTAGGGAACGCGCATCGTTCAAACATGTCAGATATGTCAGATTTTCCTTCCGATATGAACGATTTTTTTTTTTAAATCATTATCGTTAAGATCTGAAGAAAAATCTGACCGTGTGTATGCACCATTAGGTACGTATTATAGATTATGGTATTACCAATTGATGTAATTTAAATAGTATTTGAACAATTTGATTGTCTAAAGTTGAACACAATTGTAGTCCAGAATAAGTGCGGCATGGTCATTTTTCTTTACCTTGTAAAGTCTAACACCCGTAGTTAATGATTCAGAGCCAACATTTTCTATCACTTTCACTTCCAATTTAACTCTGTAATATGTTGCGTAGTAAACTTTAATGTATAGATGAATAAAAAGCTAAATTTAAATCGCCATTCTTTTTCTACTGTGGTTATTCGAATAGTGGGAATAATGCAAGACTTTTTCCTAGAGTTACATTCAGCCTGAGCTGTGTATTTGTAACCTTTTTATGATTTGGATGATTTCTGTTTAGTCAGACAGAACTTATTACCTTCAATTTCTGTAAGATTCTATAAGTAAATGTTAGCATTAGCTGCTGACTTAAATATAAAGGCATAATGTAGAAGGAATTCTATTCTGGTTCAGACCTAGTGCAAAACAGTCATCAGTAAAATGATTGTGTAATGAGCCCAATAGTGCCTCAGCAGAACATGATGCAGAAGACAATATGTACAGAATGCCTTATTGTAGCCTGAAATCCCCAAACACTGAGCAGATAGAGGACAGATTGGATGTGCTGTGGACATATGGTTAACACCTTCCCACATGGCTGAGAAGAAAGAGTTGCTTGGAGGACAGTCACCCCCTCCTCACAACCCCCGTAATTTGTCTGGAGCTGTCAGTCACGCTCTGATGTTTGGACATCCAGGGCAATGTGTGTCCCTCAGGCAGCCTGTGTACATTGTCATGAGCTGCATTCCTAAGGTTTACACTGACCTCTGAAGATAGAATATTCACTGCAGCGCTAACATCATTCTCTCATGTGCTGCTGCATAGGGTGATTAGCTATTTGAATGCTTTTACTGTAGTGCTTGTATATTGCAATATTTTAGTTTCTTTATAATTTCCTGCCTAGACCATATACTGAAGAATTGAGTAGTCAACTGCAGCAAAGTTAGTCCAGTCACTTTATGAATGTACATAGTGTAAAAGCTGTTGGGTATTTTAGATGCCATTAAATAAAGTAATCATTTTGTTTCTTATGATAGATGTATCTTTATTTTTGTGAACATGGGTCAGTTGCCATATTTTTTTTGAGGGAAATAGAAGCCATGGTCTACATAAACACTGGTACATCTCATGTGCATGTTTGCAGCGTTGAGTTGAAGGTTATAAGCCTGGTAAAATAGTTAATTGCCAATTCAATTTAGCCATTTAATTTATACTGCGTTCACTGTAAATTTAGAGAGGACACGTATGCTAAATACACTGGCTATTTTGTATCTGGTAAATGTGTGTATTATATGCAACTGTTATATACACATAACAGCATAAAACCGTAGGTATAAGTGTCATCTGCTTGATTCCAGCGAGTTTGGGTGCTTAATGGAAAATTATAATTTCATTGTGAGCAGAAAAGGTACAGTTATGAATGAAACCTGGCAAACTGTTAATATTTATTTCTATAGCACCAGCATGTTCCATTAACATGTACGATTAGGAACACAGTATTAAAAACAAGACTTGGTATTATTAACTATATGGGTTAGACTGATTTTATATTCATATTCACTCTTTAGAGTTGGTAGTTCAATTACATTTCCGTATCATTGCAGTTGGTAAGTTCACGGCAATGTAGATTTTTATTTATCTTGCTGTGAATCATTAGTTTACGTTAATTTTAACCTAGGTGTTTTGGCTTCATGTTCTCTGTACAGTACTACCGATGCATTCAGAGAAACTGAATGTATTGATCTTGAATTAAACCCCTTTTTTAGGAAACCAAAATGTAACCTATAGTCATGACAAACTTGTATTCTTCATTAAATGTTTTTTGTTTACATTTATACCCTTAAATGATACTCTGCTGTGTGGTCTAAATATTTTTTTTTAGATGTAAACAGTCTGTAAGTTATGTTAAGCTCCATACACACGGAGCGATCAGATATCGTTGTCTGATCATGCTGGATGTTCGATATCGAACATCCAGCACATGCAACAACCGCCAAACTATAACGACCTGCGATCGATGATCGCGGGTCCCTAGAGTAACCAGGCTAACCTGGTCGATATTGACCAGGTTGGCCTGCATGCACGGACGATGGTCGATATCGACCATCCATGCCTGCATATCGACCATCGTTTGGGGGTTGGAAGGGCCCAAAAACATAACGATATGATCGATATCGTTATCATTCTTATCCTGTTATATCTGACCGTGTGTACGCACCATTAGACCTAAGCACTGTGACTCAAAAATATAAATAAAATCTATTGTTTCTAGATTTTATGGTATAGTAGCTCTTGTAATGTAAGATCAATTTTCAGTTAACACTGGTCACTGTCCTATGTAACATAGAAACATCGTTTGATGGCATATAAGAACCACTTGGCCCATCTAGTCCCTTTTTTAACCTTTTGGTAACCTCAAATGTATTTGATCCTTAGTTTTCTTATAAGGATGTCCTTATGCTTATACCAAGCATGTTTAAACTGCTCTACTGTCTTAAGCTGGGTACACATCAGATTTTTTTTTGAGCGATTTGCCCAGTTCAGACTGATCGGAATGACAAATCCTCAATAGTCTCTCCCGTGGGGTCGTCAGCCGCATCGTTAGGCTGGCCCTACGTGCAGCCCAACCGGACTATGCAGCTGATGACCCCATCCAGCAGGGGCCGACATATGGGGCAGTCGGGCACTGGATCATCTAGTGTAATCCCCGCCCAATATGTTGACTCGTCAGCGAGCGGGGGTGGAGGGTCACCGGTTGCATTGCTGGGTACTCACTTCGTTCAGTATGTACCCAGCTTTAGCCTCTTCCTTCTCTGATGGGAGACTTCCACTTATCCACTACCCTTTCTTTTAAGTAATTTTTCCTCAAATTTCCCCTTTACCTACTTACCTCTAGTTTCATTGCATGTCCTCATGTTCTGTACGAATACTTCTCTTCCTTTGAAGAATGACTCCCTCCTGTACTTTGGTAAAACCCTTGATGTATTTGAAAGTTTATATCATGTCCTCCCTTTCCCTTCTCTGCTTCAACCTATATATATTAAAATCTTTTAGTTTTTCTAGGTAAGTTTTGCAGGTAGGCCATGCACCATTTTAGTTGTCCTTCTTTGTACAGTCTCTAATGTACTTGAATCCTTGTAGAGATATGGTCTCCAAAACTGAACACCGTATTCTAGATGAAGGCCGTACCAATGACCTGTCAAGTGGCATTTATTACTTTCCTTCTGCTATGGATTTCTCTCCTTTTGCTACCAAGAATCTGACTTGTCTTTATCAATGCTTTTTTACATTACCTACCTAGACTCCTGGATACAGTGACTATTCTCATCAGTAGTGTCCATTATAGTGCCTTTAATACTGTATTTAGCCTTTTGGTTTTTGAGACCCAAGTGCATAATTTAGCATTTTTTGGCATTAAATTGTAGCTGTCACATTTTTGACCATCACCCCCAGTATATCTACAGATGTATCCGCATAGATCATTCCTCCGTGCGCTACAAGTTGGGTTACACGTGAGCGCCGTGTGACTGTAGCACACGGAGTCTTATTCGTACAGCGATGCGAATAGGATGCACAAGCAGCTTCTGCTGATTAAAACGATATGCTGCATACATATATTCTGTGTGTGACTGTCGGTGTATCAGCATGTAAAATGCTATGTTAGTGTCAACGGCTGTGACACTAACGTAAATTTCGCATGCAGATGCACCAGCAGTCGCACATAGAATATAGACATGTTGCATATCATTTTAATCAGCAAAAGCTGCTTTTGCATCCTCTTCGCAGAGCTGTGTGAATAAGACTCAATTGAAAAGAAATAGTTGCATGAAAAGAAGCTTTGCGCCACCGGGCCACGGCATGGCGCGACTAGAAGGGCTGTTTAACGTGCAAGGAGGCCAGATGTATGAGGACACATCTGTAGATAATCAATCATTTGTTTTACCCTTCCTGTAGTGTCTACACTGTTGCATACCTTTTGTGTCACATGCAAAAAAGACATACTTTACCTTCATGCAATTTGTAATGTCACTAACAAAGATGTTAAAAAGCTCTAGTCCAAGTACAGATCCTGGGGTACTCCACTGGTAACCATTCTCTCCTGTGTTTGCACTCCATTTACTACAATTCTGTTATCTATCATTCAACCAATTTCCTATCCATGAAACTGTCTTAGGGGGCAATTCAAATGTTTAATGCGGTGTCTGTCCGTGACGAGCTTCCGTGCAGCAGAACTACATTCACTCTTTTCCAGTCTACTGGAATTACTCCTGTAGCTAGTGACTGATTGAATAATTCTGTTAATGGTGTTACCAGCAGCCCTTTAAGCTTTTTTTTTTTGTATCCTTGGAAGTATGCTATCTGGTCCCATTGATTTATCCACTTTCAGTTTTGAGTGTTCCATTAGGACCTTTTCCTCTGCCAATGTCCTTATATCTACCTCAGTTTTATGAATGTACTTGCAACTAAACTGTGGTCCCTTCCTCTCTCCTCCTGTAGGGAATTCTGAGCAAAGAAATTGATGACCTAGTCTCACTTGACCCAGACTCACTCTTAAGTCTTCTTCCATTTGATTTTCTTCTTTCACTTATATACTTAAAAAAAAGTTTTGCCCCCGATACCTACTGATTGGGCCATTTTCTCTTTAGCTTGTGAATTTGCACATCTGATTACCTTCTTAGCCTCCTTCCATCTGATAAGATACACCTTTCTCTATTTTTGAGTGTGCTTATTTCCTAAAGGCCATTTTTTTTTGCCCTTATGGGGAGTTATGAGTAGAAGAAAATGTAAAGAGAAGCACATGAGGGAAGAGGTCCCTGCTCGTGAGAACTTACATTCTAAACATTTACATTTGAAATCCTGTCACCATTTGTGAGTAGTGAGTCTAATATTGTGCATTTGCATCAATTCACCAATTTGAGGGATGCTCCCTGCAAGGAATTTAGAAAGGCCCCACTTCTTGTAAACTGGGAGGGGTCTTTTGCAAGTTCCACATCAGTAGATGTCTCCCATCAGAGCCGTAACTAGACATTTTGCTACCCTGTGCCAGAAAGTAGATTGCTGCCCCTCCCCCCAGACTTTAAATAAAGTGTCCAAAACAGGGGCGTAGTCTCATATGAAAGTAGTGTGACCACACAATAGTACCCCCAATTCAAATTACACCACACAGTAGTGCCCCTTATTCACGTTTCACTACACAGGAGTACCCTTTTTACACGTTATTCCACACAGTAATGCCCCGGACACATTATTCTACACAGAAATGCCCCTTACACAGTATGCCACACAGTAATGCCCCTTGCAGTTACAGGGAGCATGGGGGAAAGTTGCAGGGTGCAGGGGTTTCACACTTGCATTGGGGGCAGGGGCAGTTAAAAGATGCAGGGGTGCAGTTGCAGGTTGGTGCACTTATATCATAAGGGGGTACAGTTGCAAGGGGGTGCAAGGGTGTCACTTGCATGGGTGATAGTTACTCGGTGCGAGGGTGGGATTTACAGGGTTCAGAGGTGGAAGGTCATGGTGCAGGGGTGGCATTTACAGGGTGCAGGGGGGTAACTTGCATGAGGGAAATTAGTGTGAAGGGGGTGAGGTTGCAATGTGTGGGGGATTCAGTTGCAGGGGGACAGTTACACTGAACACGGGTGGGAGGTCCGGTGGTGGTACTTACAGGGTGCAGACGTGGAAGGAACAGCTGGGGGCATCTCTTTGCAACCATTCATTTCTCTCAGCATCACTGCCCTGCACTAACCCCTCCACTCCCCTTTCTCTGCTCTTCTACGTGCTGCTTTCACTAAAAGACCAGGGGAGGAGGGGGTTACTGCTGCTGGGACTCTGATGTTGCAGCTACTGCAGAGGGAATAAACAGGGGGAGGAGAACCGAGCAGAGTTGGCCAGCTGGGAGTGGAGCTAAAGATGATGGACCCACGTGTTTAAGAGCTTTTGTCTCTTGAGAGGAGACTGTCAGAAGCTCAAAGCTCCTCAGTACTGTGGGCTGCTGACAGGCGCTGGCGGGCTGCTAGTGCCTCTCATACAACCCTGGTCAGTAAGTGAAAGTCGACTGGGGTTGGGGCCACAGTCCGACAGCCAGTGTGAACTTGAGGGAGCTACCGGGCAAGCCACTAGTAACAGCATACTAGTGGGCATCCGGCAAACAGACATTGCGGAGGCGGCCGAGTTTCGTCCCTGGAGCAACCTGTGCTCAGTGCGGCGGCACCGCCCTAGTTACGGCCCTGTCTCATGATTAAATCCCATTTTTAAGCCATTTAGTAATGTCCTCCTCCAAAAGGTTCCTGACCAGTTCTTCCCCTGGCCTGGTGGTCTTATAGGTTACCTAAGTGCGGATGTCTTTGTTCCCCCGTTTCTATGGTCACCCAAAGGACTTAATTTTTTTTTTTTTCACATACATTGCTACCCTTCCTCCAATTTTTCACATTCTGCTCGTTGTAAACAAAGTATACCCCAGTCAGGGCTGCGTATCTATAATGGGTGCACAGAGTGCGGTGCCGCAACGGGCTCCCGGATCATGGGGGGGCCCGCACCGCACACCCTGCGCCCAAACTTTGTATTACCTCTCCGAAGTCCCGCATCGGGTCTTCCAGTGCTGTTCAAACGCCGGAAAATGGCCACTGCGGCCATCCTTCTGGCGTTTTGCGCATGCGCTGTAATTAGATCGCAGGGAATATAGTGGCCTTGCCATTTCCCTGGTAATCTGCGGGGTTCCGACGTCCGACATATCGGGCAGTCCCCACACACTGTGCGATTGGGTGGCCGGCTTCCCCCTCCCCCACCCACATAGCTCTGCATGGGATCGCACATCGCATTCACTGATCGACTGAACCTGCAGTAAGATCTGGGGGTGCGATGTACGACCCCACGGGTGTGCGCTCTGTCCGATATCATGCCCGTACACTGTACGATAGAGCAGCCAAATCGCACTAATCCGTCGGATCGGCTACTTTATTGCACGGTGTATGGGCACCTTAAGAGTTTTATGTATCTTATTCATAGCCATGTTCAGACAGTACATGAGCAAAGTGTTAATTTTGAAGTTGATATTACCTGGTCTCAGATGAAGTTCAATGTTTGTCCAACTGATATGTGACTGGTAGAAAGGCCTAACCTCACAGATAGTATTTTCATATAGTCATTACTCTGCCAGAGAATTTAAATTTTCTGCTGCTTCCTCACTTGCATACTCTGCCACAGGCAAGTGTCATGGCTCTTCCAATCTTTGTCTAGTTTTCTAAGATACCTGCAAGCATTATCAGATGTGACTATACTGTTTAACATAATCCCTCCTTCAAAGGGTTATTAGCCTGAAAATTACAAGTAACATTTTCGAAGAGCTGTGTTCAGAAGTGAGAATAAACACACACACACACCTCTCTTGTGCTTTCAAATTTAATGTAGATTTCCATTAATGTTTATGGAAACAAGTAGTTCAATTAACCACATTTTTTTCTAAAAAAATTTCTTTCAGTCAGCTTTAAAAAATAAAAATGCAATAAAAATTCTTGCTTTTAATATCGGACCTTTCGACATTTAGACACGAGAAATTGGGACAATATAAGGCCAGCCGTCCAACCCGCCCAAACGCTTCCGCTATCATCACGCATTCTACACTTTTTGCTATGGAACACTGAGCATTTTGAAGTACCTGAATGGAGACTGTCCTGCCAAAATTGGGACAGTTGGGAGATGGTAATTTTCACCTCTGAAGTTTGAGACTAGAACTAATGCTGTGTACACACTTGTCCAATTCATGGGAGAGCCGACTCCCAACCGACTGCCCAACTTTGGACAAGTGTACCCGCCGCCGACCGTTCTGCAGACCCGATCCTGGTCGCCTGTCTGGTCTCCTGTTTTTTTAAACATGCTTAAAATCTAGCAGCCTCGACCAGGCGACGGATATTGTAGTGTGGAGACTGGAACTGTCGAATGATCTCCAGTCCCGGCAGCCCAACTCCCCATCATCGTGGCAGCGGTTTGGGATCCCGCACCGTCCACCACTGCTGCGGGATGTGGCGGGAATGACAGCACTGGTAACAGCGGGCATAGGTGGGTGACAGGCGTGGCGTGGGATACAGTGGCAGATGGCTATTGCCTTGCAACGTTGCGGCTGGCTTCCAGTTTCAAAAATGGCATTGCAGCGCCGCTTTTTAAATTAAAGATGGCAACGGCGAGCCAATCATGGCTCGTCGCGTCAACACCATGCCCCTTTATGCTGGCTCGTATAAGCCAGCACGAGGCACCGGGTGTCAGTCCAACTGCGGAGGAGGAGCGATGAGAAGCTCCTGAAGATATAAGACGCTGGGGAAGTCCTGGGTGGGCGGCAGCCATGTAAAAGAGTTTAAAGGCCACTGCCCCCCAGGTGAAGGTGCACCAAAATAAATTAAAATCCTTTTTTTTGTTTTAATTATTTTATAGGGGTACTATAGGTTCCAGCGGGCCCTTAATGCCCCGCTTGCTGGGACCTTTTTAGTTCCACCTGTAAAAGACAGTATTACACTTTTACTAGTGGACAGCTTCAGTCCTGGCCTTGGGTGCCCTGGATACTTCCCCAGGAATCTGTCAAGTGTGTCCCCTGGCTGTTGCGTTATCCCCCTGCTAGTAGAGCCTGGTGCTGGTTTTGAAAGTACTTGTTCTGTTCCTCATATTTTAATACCAGTGCCAGCTCTAAGAGCCTGGTGCTGGTTCATCAAATATGGGGTACCCCTACATGTTTTGTTCCCTGTATTTTTTAAACCAGGACCAGCTCAAAGGGGCTGGTTATGCCTCTGTGGAGGGAACTCCACGCTGTTGAATTTTTATTTTTGGGGAAATCCTGTCCACATCCAATAATCAGGTTATTCTCAAGCTCCCCCTCTTCACCATTATAATTAATTTCCTCATTAATCCCCTTTCCTGCACAGCCGAATGTATTTATTCAGCATCATGTTTCAGCAGAAACAGATTAGAGGTCTGCTGAGAAATTGGACAAGTGAGTAGTGAGGATTGGATTTAGAATCTGCGAGCAGGTCTGTAGTAGGATTGTATAAACACTGATCTGCTGAAGATTGCACAAGTGTGTACCCAGCTTATGGCCTGTATTTAATTACTCGAAAAGTCGGAAACTTTTTCGCCTGTTGTACTTTCCGCCGCGTTCGCCTGTTTGAGACACGAATTTGCGGCAAGTGTGTCCCCGCGATTTGCCCTATTCAATTACAGAACAGGCAAAACGCAAATAGGCAAATGCAGAACAGGCGTAAAGTACTGAATAGATTGGGGGAATCAGTCTGTACCCCAAAATAAGAGGCACTGACACTGGAAATCATTACAGATATGTACTAATAAAAATAAAAGTACTTAATTTGTGTTAAAAGCTTTCTAGGAGCATATTTGTAGAAGTGGTGAAAAATTATAGAAAACAGTATTTTTGGTGGAAGATAAATAGTCCTGTCAATTTGGGGTACTTGAAAATGGGTGCTAGCATATTTTTTTTGTTTCTAAAGTGTACTTTTAAAATTTTTTTTAGAAATCCACCTGCTACAAGCACCTGCAATTTTAAAACCACCTGCCCCATCCAAACAGCCCTCAAGAATCCTATTTTGATACTTTTTATCCTTGTCGCCCCACTTTTCATTTTTGCCCCAAAATTACATTTTTTTGGGGGGTGTTCTGAGGTAATTTTTTTTTTTTAGGCTGATTTGTCCTTTGGGGGATGTCCGAAGAGTTCTGAATCATTTCCCTACATTTGCACCCCAAAATAGAGATTTTGCACTCCGCCTGCCATTCATTGGAGAAACTTTTCCGCCTGTTTCAGTGCATTGAGTTTCCACTTAGGCGAAAACGTCCTGGAATTGAATTTGGAGATTAGACGCAAACAGGCGAAAAGTGGCAATAGGCAAAACTTTCGCAGGTTTTGTCTTTTCGTGTCTAATTGAATTGAACTCTAAAGTGGTAATCTTGCATGTTTAGGGTTGCCCATGTCATGTACTTCCTATAATTTTGTTTAAACATTGGCACTTTGACAGGCTTGGAGAAGTTGCTGTCTACTTTTTTTTTTATTTGTGTGTATACTCATAGACTACTGGATGTGTGCTGCAGCCTCTTGTGTAATCTAATAGTTTGATCATGATTTTATATGCCTGAGTATTTGGTGCATTTGCATTTTCCTTACCTACAAATTTTCTGGACCAGTTGTCTATTATAGTTCTTTAAATGCTGAGGAGCAGCCAGTAAGGACTTTCTAGTGATGCTGTTTGAAAGTGTAGAACGTAAGTGCTCTTAAACTTAATGTTCGCTATTGTATTAGATTGCTTAGCACAGCAGTCATGCCCCCAGTATGCGGGGAACAATGGAATGGGATATCCTTGTTTGACAGCTTAATTTTTCAAAGAGAGACCTGAGGCTCCCACCTTTCGGCAGCTCCCTGTGAGAAGTCTATTGTCAGTCTGAATATCTGTACAAGATTCAACTGCAAGAAGTAACAAGATATTGTTTTCTTTGCTTTGATATGTATGAGGGGATGTTCCTTCTGAATGTCCCTTCATATAAGTAGTTTATCAAAGTGTGTCAGTCAGCAGCTGTCAGTTTAATATCTGTATACATTAGCAGTATCAGAACATACTCCAGAAAACAAGATCACCTCTTTGCCCTGCCAGGCTCTTCATGAGATTGCAGCTCTCCAGTAGCTATCCTTGACAGGCTGTCTCCTATCAGATTGGTAGGAGGTGCAATCACTTCTAGCATTAATGTAGGTTAAGTGGAACCAGAGTCTAAGGTAAGAGTGAATTGAAAAATGGCTTGTGTCCATATGAAGGTAGAGAAGGGGGGAGCATTTAATTATTACCTATAATATAATAGAAATAATATTTACTAACATTGCTAAAAGATGCATATTTGCCGTAATCTTTAAGAACCAGTCAATCATTTGTTTTCTTAGGCTAACTTGAACTAAGCAAAATCTGAATGGTGATTGCATAACATCGGTTTACTGCAAATTTGCACCTTTGAACAGTTTTAATTATATTAAAGGTAAATCCTGATTTTATTTTGTAGGGACTAGATTTACTTTATTGTGTATATATACTGTAGCTGCAAAGGTGTCAATCCTATTCCATGCAATTTTCTCGGGGGGTATGAGTCATCGCGGCCGCGCTTGATGGCAGCCCGGATTCGCTTAAAAGTGCTCGCAGCCCCATAGGGCTCAGAGCAAAATTAAAGTGAATTGGGGTTCGGAGCAATCCTAGAAGGGTGCTAGGTGCCAGACTGTTGCAGGCGTTTTAACGCCATTGTAACGGCAACTAGCGCATTACGCATGGAATAGGATTGATCCAAATTGTTGCATGTTTTGGAGGAGGAATTTGGATGTAAGTTTGGAATCCTACTCACACCACACAGTGTGAATTGAGTCATCGTTTTAGTTATAGAAAATAAATTTTAATGCATAATTGCGTTCTGTAGATGTTAAAACAAAAGTGGAACTTGTATATTAAATGGCTGGCATGTGATAAATTAGACACTTGCTGCAAAATTGTGCAATGTTTGTGTTTATCTGTAATGGTTAACTGTTTTGGTCAAAATATCTCAATCATTTTTTTTTGTTTCCTTTAAATATGTTGTGTTAGTCGGGGTAGAGGGTCCCTCTCCTGGGGTAGACGGACACTTCCTTACACACAGCAGCCAGGAAACAGCACTCCAATCCAGGGTTTTCGTGCAAGCTGGTCGGAACCAGTTTTATTGTGCAATATAAACAAAATAAAACCTGAAAATAAATACTAGCCCGTCTTGGCACTAGCTAGACAGGTTATTCCCTCTCTACAAGTGGCAGCGCCTACTGCCTTACCACAAACACAGCACTTTCAAATATCAGTGTCTCTGAACAAACCTCAGTGTCTGTTCTCCCCCAGGGTATGTGAGACACTGAACCAAAACCAGCTTATCTGAGCCACTTCCAGGTGCAACTACTAATCAGCCTGCTCTCAGAATGGCCTGTGGATGGAGCCTTCCCATCTCTTCTCACATTCACACCCCTAGGACCCATTATCTGGCTTTTACCAAAAGCCGACACTTGGTCTGTTTGACATAACAGACTTTTCCTGTTTTTTTTTTTTTTTAAAACACATGATCGGAATCTGGGACACACATATATGCCATCCCAGACTTCTCCAGTGCTTCTATCACATAGTATATTTTACTTTGCTGCCCCCAGAGTAAACGTTCCATTGATTTTAATATGTAAATCTACCAACTAATTAAATGCACATACTTATGTGTAAGCCTTAAGATTAGCATTTATATAGCACCTGCATATTACACAGCAATTTACAGAGAATATTTATGTACAGTCCCTGATGACTCAGAAGCACGCACGCTATGGTTAAATCTGTCAAATGTTGATTAACCTACCAGTGTCTTTTAGTGCAGTGTTTCTCAAACCTGGTCCTCCTGAAACCCTAACAGTGCATGTTTTCCATATCATCTAGCCTGTGCCCCGGTGTGTTAATTGACTGACATAATAGATCTATAGGTGGTACTAAAGTCCCGAAGACACCTTTGAAAACACGCAAAGTTAGAGTTTGAGAAACACTGCTTTAGAGTGTAGCTGGAAACCACGGAACCTGGATTAAACCACACAAGCCCGAGTAAAACATGCAAACTCTGTTCATATCAAACCCATGATACTAACCCATGTGACTCAGCAATACTGACAAACCTATGTGACTCAGCAATACTGACAACTTCGCCAATGTGCTGCACATAGTATCTATAAAATTCCTTTGTTTAGAAACTTGTTCATCTTACAAAGTGAGAATCAAATATAGATGTCACTACTGCCAGCATGGATCCTCTTCTTTAATAAAGAACTTGTAAAGACAAGTCCAACCTGTACTGGGAGATGTTGGTGTGGAAGTATTTATCCATCCAGTCAGCCCAAACATGGCAGAAATCCCTGTGAACTCTACCTATGTAATAAACATGAAGTACTGCCCCTACTAACATCTAGTTAAAGAGTGGATACTCTGGGGTATCCAATTAGTTGCAATAACGATATGTTTTCTCCAGAGAGAACTTTTCAGACCATTCTCTCAAATTTGGCGCTTATTGCATGTTTGCGCGCTCCTGTTTATCGTGCTGTCCGATTGCAAAACCGGAGATAACCAATTTGCATGATAATTCTTGCGTAGTTGACAGGCGACTAGTACCGGTGAAAATGAGGAAATTGGCCTGTACCCCTAAAAAAGGTAAACTAAGATAGGTTAATGGTATAGAAGTGTGTTAGTGGCCATAATCCAAGGGTTTGGGGCCTCTTATATTGTGTCAAATGGCTGTTATATGCATTTTTCTGTAACCGTGAACAAAATGATAAGAAATAAATGGCCAAAATAAATTATGTTGTTAAATTAGGCGTACATTAGAATGGGTAGAAGTATATTTTTTATCATAGGGCATTTTTAATTTTTTTTTAAATCTGTCACTTGCAATGTTTAAACCACATGTCCCATCCATACAGCACTCTCATATACCTGTCCCGCTACTTCAAACCATTTACCAACACTTTTTACTTTTTCACCCCAAAAATTACGTCTTCATTGCCCAAATTATCTATTTAAAAACTTATGTTGCATAATTAGTCATTAAGGAGAGTGTACCAGTGGTTCTGCACCAAGTTCCAACATTTTTAGCCAAAAATAGGGGTTTTGCACAACTTATCGCCTGCTCAGATGTGAAAAGAAATAATTCCTATACCACTTTTCGCACATGCGAGAACCGTGACTAATAGGATATCACGATAACCTTTTTTGGAGAAAAGTTTTCACCATTGTAAACTTCTTGGAGAAAAAAGGGTTATTGTGGGGTAATTGGATACCCCCCTCAGTCTTCAGTTACACCTGGACTTATCCCAAACTACAATCAAATTCCAACTTAAACTCCTATATTGTAAACTAAACAATTCCAATAGTTCTATAAAACCAAGCCTCTGACCCTTGAATTTCTAAAGAACAAAGACTGTCATATTAAATGCTATGTTTGTTGAATGAAATACAAGTCACTGTTTAAAAAAAAGACCTATGCAGAATAATAGTATTACATTCTTGTGTAATCTATTGCTTGAGGAAGGCTAAAATGTATGGACAAGTCATCAGTAGAACAATGATCCCCCATAACAGACAATTTTTAACATTTAGTTTTGAAACGTTTTTTGCTAAACCCACCTTTACTGAAAAGTGTGCTGTTGTGCACGTCTGTTTTAGAACTGACTTATGTGCTTTTGTTTAAATAGATCTCCAAAAATAACTCTTGAAACATAGCAGAGGGGACATTAATTTCACTGATCATGGTATGAATTTTCACATAATGTTCCTATTGGTTTATAATGGGGTCTTCATCCATTCAGGCTGGTTGTCCACTTGTTACATATTTATGCACAGGTCTTTTCAAATTATGGCCAGTATTGCTTGAATACATTTTCCCTTCATGATGGACTAAACTTTGAGTGCCCTATATATGGTCATTTCTAGCCAAAATATTTTTATTCCAATTATTATGGTCCTTGGGACTTTTATCTGGGGGAAAAACAGGACATCTGAGTTAATAGTCAAAGCAAGGTGTCTTATTCATAACATACACTACTTCAGATTTTAGTATATATAACAACCACATTAAGATTTTACTCATTAACCTGATTAAGCTATAATCATGGCAACATTATGCTTTATCAAAATATTGCTTTTGAATAAAATGGCAAGCACTCTGTTTTTCATAAGTTGACCAGCAGAGAGTGCTGTTCCTTTAGAGCCTTTTAATTATGATTAATTTACTTGAACAGAATGAGGAACTGTGGGATAAGAATCCTCTCTCCTTTCCCCTATGTACTCTTTAACCTTATCAAAATACCTTGTATTTTGATAAGGTACATGGATTGTGGTGGTGTATTCTTTTTTTTTTTTTTTTTTTCTTTCATTTGTAATTTGTTTTTATTGAAGGTGATACTGCTTGAGGCACAGGGTGTTAAGTGATCAGTGAAAATATTCAGGACATTATTTACGATAGAATAACATTGTATATGCATAGCATGTTGCTACTCATTTACCACTACAAACAATGTCATAAAATTTGTTAATTGCTTAATTCCATTTTATAGCAAATAGGACACACGAGGAAATGTAACGCACAGCAATTGTGACATATATATAAATGGCAATCAACGATTTCCTTGCTGGCTGCTGCTGTAAACAGTTCTTGTCTATAGCTGACTTATGCTGGTTCTGTTCATGTTTTGCACGCAGTGTTTTTATGCTTTATAGCAAGTTCCTTCTGTATAATCAATCAGATTATCTCTGTTCTAGTTCTCTCCGTTTATACTTGTTCCCAGTCTGGCCTCTTCCGGTATTTCTAATGCGTGTGTTATGGGGAACTGCGGCTCTAATGACCCTTGATCGAGGATCCCATAGTAACCACGCTAACCTGGTCGATATCGACCAGGTTGGCATGCATGCACGGGCGATGGTCGATATCGACCATCCGTGCCCGTGCATCGTTTGGTCGTTTGAGGGGACAATAAAAGGTCGATTTAAACGATCAGACGATAAACGATATAGTTAACGTTTAAATCGACCAAGGAATCTGACAGTGTGTATGCACCAGTACAGAACGGCCTTCTGCATTTTTACTCATTAATGACAGACTCGTACATAAAATACCATTGTCTGTGTTCAGTGTACCATTGCATTGTACATTTGTCCCATTAGACTAATATTTTAAGTGTCTCTGGTGGGACACTTGGCTAAGTCGCGAAGTCCATTGCACTAAATGGGGCTGATTGCTGCGATTTAGGTGTATGTGCAGACATGTACATTTCCAGATATTCAGATGTTTTTTTGTCGTAAAGGGGCAATAAGGGTTCTTTGAAGAACAATTTTACTGCAGTTTAAAATTCATGTGTTCAGTTATCCTTGGATGAAGACTTCAGATGTGTGTAGACTGAACCTAGTATAAATTAGAGAAAAAATAGGTCATGATGAGTTGCTTTGTCTGCAGTTTTGTTTTCCCTGTAGCCCAGGTTCATACCAGGCAGTCGGTGTGCAAGGTAAGGCTACTGCATTAGTGAGAGAAACAAATGATTCAGGATGACACGGTTGTTAGGGTGACTATGCAGAGCTGGACCAATGAGGGCTCTGCAATTTAGATGCACCTTGTAAAGAACAGAGAATAAGTAATTCTTCCTAATAATAAACAGAATTATTAAAAATCTTTTCATATGGAATTGTCTAAGGTAGGGGTGTGAATAATGACACGAGATGCATACTGAAATATTTGCCCTGCCAGGCTCCTATATAGTATAATTTAATGTGGAATATATGCCTCTACCCCCTACACATTCTGTTTGTAAAATGGTTGTAGTTTAATATTTAACTGTTAAAAAAAAAATAAAACTTGTCCCAGCCGCCACTGTCTCTTTGCTGTGTATTTGTTGCTCCGGTACAATGTACAGTATACAGACAGACATACTATTGGCACACCATCAGACATTGCCCCTGCCTAAGGCAGGTGCAGGATGTCTGAGGGACCATGGCCACCTGTTGACACGATTCCGCTTGCATGGAATTTTCATGCAGTTTTGATCTGCATCCCCCAATGGTAACCATTGAGATGCATGCACAGTGCAACTCGAGCGTATGCGTAGATGGAAAACTGCGTTCCCTATGTCTGACGCAGAATCTCCCTCAGTGCAACTCCAAAAGGTCCAGCAAGAATCCTAGCTGCTGGTGCGGACCAGTTTAACTTTTGGAATGTGTAGCATGACTAAGAACACATTTTGTTTACCGATCAGCCTTGCGTGTGGTCCGTTTTAAGGTGGGGTATTGCTTTGCTTGTGTAGATGTATTAAAAAAAAAAAAAAAGTTTAATAATTAAAGGTGTCTGATTTTTTTTTTTTTTTTTGCTTTGACTGCTATATTTAGAAAATTACTTGAATGGAGTGCCGCAACATTTTTGCTCACTTTTAGTCACCCAGCAATTAGGGTAAGGGTTCTTTGCTGAGTAAATCTTATTCTAAGAAATGCTAAAACTAATGACTTGAAAAAAACCTTTTTAAAGGTCTTAGAATTCAGTTTTCTCACTCTGATGACGACAATGGAGCCATGACTACATAATATGCCTCAGATCAGTGCCCCAATTCATAATATGCCTCAGATCAGTGCCCCAATTCATAATATGTATCAGATCAGTGCCCCAATTCATAAAATGCCTCAGATCAGTGCCCCAATTCATAATATGCCTCAGATCAGTGCCCCAATTCATAATATGCCTCAGATCAGTGCCCCAATTCATAATATGCCTCAGATCAGTGCCCCAATTCATAATATGCCTCACATATGTGCCCACAATTCAGAAGATTCCACATCTACCAGATCGAAACTTCCAGTCTGTCCCCAGAATACAAGAGGCGGTTGAACACAAACCTCAGCTCAAACAGCTCCCGTTCAGTGGCTCAGTGGGGTGCTTTCCACAGCTTGAAGACGGGGGCCGGATTACCAGGTAGCAGGCGGTGATTGTCCCACAGAATGTAGTTTGGACTTCCATGTCATACATGAATGTTGCAAATGCTGATTGGTCGGTGAATGTTTTAACTTGAAGCATCGAAATATAAGCAATCCTGTATAAAGCTATTTAATTTGACATGTTAATTCCAAACTTATAAACTTTTTTTTTTTTTTTTTAAATACGGATTTGAAACCTGATCATCATTCTCCAAGCTTATTTTTATTGCATCACAGATTTCGCAACACCTTATACTGTATTTTAAATTTGACACAGAGGGGCTGATTCTGAGTCTGATGCTGCTGTGATCTCGTTAGCTTCTCTTTCCATAGTTGCTTCTGCGACTTTGCTATTGCTAGTGTCAGCCCTTTGGTGTACAGCCAGCCTGCAACTGTAAGTTTAAGATAGGTACACACTATACGATGTGTGACCCAGCGACAATGCGATGTAACTGTTAGAGCCATAACTAGACTTTTTGGTGCCCTGTGCCAGAAAGAGCATTGGCGCCCCCCTCATTTTTCAAAGGGACATAATGCACCCAAAAAAGGGTCATGGCTTCATGGGGAAAAGATAGGGGAGGCCAGGAGATATGAGGAAGCTACAAGCAAGAATGATGATAAACAGAAATTTGACCTGCCCAAACAGCGCCCCCTGACCTGTGGTGCCCTGTACGATGGCACCGTCCGCACTTACTTAGCTACGGCTCTGAACTGTTAATCGCACACTGCGCAATTCGGTGTACAATGGGGCAGTGTTACATGCTGCATGTAACAACACCGCGTTGTTAAATGCATCTTTGTCCCATCTGCCGTGCAGAACAGCAGATGAGACTGTGTGATGAACAACCATTGTAAACTATGGATCAGCCGTACACACTATACAATGTGTACAATGTAGAATTTCGATTTGCGTTTGTACAATATATAGTATAGTGTATATCCAGCTTTAAACATGCATGTGAGGACCAAATTTGTGGTGATATTGAAGAAAAAAAAAAACTTGGCACGAAGGGTAAAATTCTTTTATTAAATTTAGAGAATTCTTGTAAAAAGGATGTTTTAGTTCTCCAACTTTTATAGATAACTATAGGATACAACATTACATATATTCATAAGCACAAACAATGAAATCTGATCTGTTACTTTCTCCCTTCATCACTTAGAAATATTTCCTTCTAACTCTGCATGAACCCTGTATAGCTTTGTGTTCATGTGCATTCTGCTCCAGCTGCAGAATGTTACTAGGGATAATGACTGAAGCATACATATGGCAGCACTAATTTGCCGTACGAGTTTGGAGCGCTGTGGGTCTTTAAAACCACTTCAGTTGCTGTCTATATCCTTCCGTTCAAGCTAATGACTCCTCAAACCTTTGCTAAGGGATCAAACTGAAAAACAAGTTTTCAAGTAAATGTCTTGTGCTTAAAGCTGGAATGATCAAGCTTGTTCCTATAGGAGTTCTTGTTCTAAATGGGGAGGACATTTAGTGCAGTTATTCCATGTCATCTGTTACTTTTAATGTTTGGTTGTAACCTACTTTTGCAGAGCTGTGTTATAACTGGAGTCTGTTTCTGCTAATGTGGTCCAAAAATGTAAAGACCTTTACCCAATCGTCACTTATTGCATTGTGTACAGCCAGCTGAAGTTCTTACTACATTGATGATGCCAAGTGTTATTATACTACTTGACTTTTTTTTTTTTTTTTTTTTTTAAAAGACCTCATGTGGTATTTAAAGTTGAAATAAATGCAGGACATAATATTTGAAAGAAATGTAGCTTATTGAAAGTGTATTTAGGTCATGTGCTGCCAGGAGTTTTGATGTGCAGGATAGGTCAAATAACCATTGCATCTGCAAATTAAGTGGAAACCAAAATCCCTATACCTTTTTTTTTTTTGTCATGTCCATTACTCTCTTGTATTAATAGGAAAGCTTAATCCCCAGGGCAGGTGCAAGGTTTCTAAGCACCCTAAGCAAAGCTACATAATAACACCCCTGCTCCCCCAATACCCTCCACCCAACCCCTCACATACACACCCACTCCTGGCACCCTAGTTGTACAAAGTCACAAGTCAGGCTGGCAGTTCCTCTATATCCATCACAGAAGCAGCTACTGTCATATTTACCAAGCTCTGCAATGTGAGACTGGCACTAGCAGCTATCGTCCTGTAGCCTGTGAACTACTACTGCACAACTTTTTCGGAGAGGGATTCTCCAGATCTTTCTCAGTCTGCCCCCACTGACTCACTGAAATAGCGGATGGAACTTGGAGTCAGACTGGTTGCAAGTGATAGTACAGGGCACGTCAGACATGCTGTTCTTGGGACTGCTATCGGTGGGGTGTCAATCGTTTGTTCCATTGGTTACCATCGATGGCACAAAAACTACTGTGTGCACGGCAGGCCAGTCAGAAATGGGGGTGGAGCTTAGCCGCAGCAAGGGGTAGGGCTAAGCTCCATATCGTCAAAATAAAAAACATCGGGTCCCACTCTGCCATCGAGGTGGAATATCATTGGCTCTCTCTGCCTTTGATGGCAAAACCATCAGCAGTTATCCATTAATAACGATCAATGGCCTTCTCTATACTGCTGTGGCCAGCTCAGAGAGCAGAGGAAAAGCGGCAGCATCATGTAAATGAAGGCTGTCTCTTTGAGACATCCTTCATTTTAGTGTTAGACTGACTAAGCACCATCCTCTAGGCAGCCTAATGGCAGTACTGGTCATATTAATCGCCATCAATGTTCCTCTGTAAAGTGTGAAAACAGTCTACAGTATGTCATTTACAAACACTTTTTATTAGAAAATACATCTCTGCTGCAGCTGAAACTTTTGTAGATTTGTTTTTATCTTCGTTTTGCTACTACAGCAAACCTTCAAATTGAGCTTTGTGAGTCAGACAAAGAAATAGGATTTGTGAAGCTGGTTTCAAGTGTTCCTGGAAAAAATACTTAAGTTGAATAAAAAGCCTGCCTGCCTTTCTGTGGGACCCTGCTCCTGTCCTCACTGTTAATGGCTTGGAGCCAGCTTGTAATGTTGTCTTACCATGATGTAATGGTATCTTCTTGCTCTGTTTCAAACAGTTTGTTTTCTCTGAATAAGAAATATCCTGCAGGCACTTTTCTTCTCCTTTTAAAGCTGTTGCTGTTTTATTTATTAATCATACTGGCGGTTGAGACTGTGCCATGTTGTATAAGCACAAACAATAAAGTGAGCTCTCACTCCTGAATATGTTAATGCAGCTGCTCTGTAACAAGGATTTAAATAAAATGTAGGCACTCTCTCGTGTGACATTTTTGTCTATCTTATGTAATGTTGGTCTTTACATCATCCACATGACAATGGCTGGGAGCTCATAACAGCTTACAAATAACTATTGCAGCCTTCATTTCTCTTTTAAAAATGAAATGAGACTGATACTAGGTCACCTTCCCCTGGGATCCCACCCTAGTATGGTTCAGGTGCCAGGGCCACTGATGTTGTTGAGATTATATCTATATACCAAAATATTTTAAACCTACCTGGTGGATAGTTTTATCATTGCATTTACTTGGGAGTTCTAAGGATACAAAGTTGTATAGATGGATTGTTTTATATATTTGATGCCCAATACTGTAGCACCACCAATTACACAGTGCTTTAGAGAACATTTGTCATTCACATCAGTCTGTTTTGTGCTGTTGGGAAACATTGCTACTTTCACCATCTGGCCACTTGCCTTACTTTCCCATTCATTGATCTCCCTATCAACCACAGGAGTGGACGTTTCGGTGCCTCACATGATCTGTCCTCATGAAGTGCTGTGCTGCTGTGAGGACTTGTGTTCTTATTTGTGGACTTGTTTAGTTTGCTCTTCAAAAGTGTGGACATCAGGTTGATAATTACAATTAGTGACTGTTGAACCCCACTTAAGTTGGTCTGAATGTATGTTACAAGGTTGGTCTAATGGTTAGCATTACTGCCTCGCAGCATTGAGGGCTTGGGTTCAATTCCCACCACGACCAAAATAGCTCTGGAATTTTCCCTGTGCTTGCGTGGGTTTTCTCCGGGTATTATTAAATAGTAATACAAGAAGACTGGGTAATAGACCCTTCTCGCAAGCTTACAATGTCTATGTTTATCCCCAAGAATTAATAATTTACTGGTAGGTTAATTGGCTCCCCACAAAGTGATCCCTAGTGTGTATGTGTGCACATGTGGTAAATAATATAGATTATATGCTTTTATTATGGCAGGGACTGATATTCTCTGTAATGCACTGTAGAATATGTGCGCTCTATATAAATAACTGGTAACATAGGTTACTTTCTTTTAAAGCGTAAAAGCACTGATACAGAGGTTACTTGATATGTTGCTTGAGGAATTCATTATTTCTGGTCGTCAAAAAGCCTTTGAACATTTCATGATGTATCTCTCATATTTGGGAGTCTCTTTGGGCTTTTAGATTTCCAACTCCCATCACTGCTTATATTTTGGTGTATAGCATGCCACTGTAGCGAGGGGCATAATCCGCTAATGTCCTACCATCCCTACAGAGATGCAAATTTGAATTAAAAACCTGAACTCTATGATGCTGTGTTCTGAGACACGGTACTGTTGACCACAGATTACCAATCATCCGTCAATTCTTTAGGATGTATTTTCATATTTGACAAGTGATTCTTTTTAAATGTACAGTATGGTCATATTTGTATTACTGTTGATCCTGTGGTATGCACACTGCAGTTTACTCACCCACATTCACCTATTTTTTTTTTCTCTCCCCAGCAGGATAAAAATAAGAAGCTCCGTCCTCTTTATGACATTCCTTATATGTTTGAAGCCAGAGAATTTCTACGCAAGAAGCTCGTTGGCAAGAAGGTAAGAAATTTTAATCTGTGCCTTGTGTAATAAGGAAACCGTGGCTAAAGGTAGATGTCAAATACTCTGCTGTCATTTAATCTGACAGTGCTGCACAGTTGTGCAGTCATTTAATGGTTTAGTGTTGCAACCTAAAATAAGGCTTATTGCTTGTAATACCCCTTTCACACTTGCTCCAATAACCCCGGTTATTGCACATGAAAGCGCAGCAACCCGGGTTACTGGGCAGTGTGAAAGGGACAGGTTGAAATAAGCCAGGTCGAGAAACCCGAGAAGCAGGTCACGAGAATGGTTGACTGCGTGTTCAACCCGGCTCGCAGGGCAATGTGAATGGGTAACCTAGGTTGGTGCCACCCAAGTTCCGTTCACTGTATAGGAAGAGCCGGCGCTTGGAGATGAGATCATCTCCAAGCCCCGGCTCACCACGTGATGGTGGAGAAGTCATCGACCCGGCATTAGTGCCAGGTCGGGCCTCTAGTCTGAAAGTGGTCTCAGCCGGGTCGCACTTGGGATGGGCGTGTGAATAATATACCGGGTGCCACCTGGTATACAGATGTGTAAGGTGTATCAGTGTAGCACTCCCCTATCAATTACAGGGGGTGGTATTTGACATCTGATATTGAAAAGTATCTAATGTTGCAGCTCTAATCTCTTAGACTTTAAAATGTTGTGATGAAGAAACGGTATACGTTCAGGAAGCCGGTGGACGCAATGCCGACTGCTGGCTTCCCGACTGCTTAATCACGGCGGGGGTTAAATGACAGGCGTCTCAATCTAGACGCCTGTCATTTTACCGACGCCGGGAGACTGGCGCCCGAAGGGATGCCGGGCGCGGACAGCCCTGGGGGGGGTATAGGTTTAGGGCTCCCAGGGGGGACTTTGGGTTAGGCACCCCCCCGGGAGGTTAGGGGAAGGGGGGTTAGGCTCCCCCCTGGAGGACTAAGTTTTAGGTGGCGGGGAAGGGGGGGATTAGGGTTAGGCACAGGGGGGGGAGGTTAGGGTTAGGCACACTAAAGGAGGATATGGGTTAGGGGGTAGAATTAGGTTAGTTTATACTTACCTTTAGGGCGATCGGGATTTCCTCCTCTGTTGGGCTGCCGCTGCCGGGATTTGAACCATGCGGTCGGCGGTAAATCATACCGAATGCGAAGAAACATCTATGCCTCTTAAACCACACAAAAATATAGCTCCCAAAAGAAGTGTATGCATAAAGATCTTGTTTTGGTTAATATACATTAATTAATGTTGCTCACTCAGTCTATTTATTAATATGCGGCAGTAAGACTTAATTCTGTCACAGTGATTAGCGATCGATGCTTTTTATGAAGAAAACTTTGCTGGTACAGCTGAGCTCCTACTCCAATCTCAGTGATGGCAGCTATATGGCTGAACCTACAACTTTGCTGGCCAGTCCTGATCCCCACTACTCATTCATGAACTAGAATTGCTGATCACAAGTGCAGCACTCTGGAATCCCGGACCTAAGCTTACATTTGCAGACACAACAAAAAAAAAAATCAACAAATACAAAACTACAAATAATGATTAATTGATTTAATATACAGAGATGCGTCCTGATCTGTGAATTACCAAATTGATATGTTAATTACCACCCTTTCGGAGTATATTAATTTTCACAAGTCTATCTTTAATGTAAACTCAGGCCCCCAGAATTGGGTGTCAGTCCCTTTAAGGCTTACCTGTCGGTTTGCGAGGAGCTGGACTTGATGATGCACCAGGTGTTCCAGGAACACAGTTGGCCTATGTGCTGTTCCTGTATGAGAGGTGAAATTCATTTTATCTGTCTGCTGTGTAAAATGAAAAATCAAGACTAGGCTGTCATTAGACGTTCTTAATTGGCATATAATTAGACATTTAAGATAATTAGCTGATGCTTATTAACCTTTTTAGCAAACATTGGGTAGTTGCTGTTTCCTTAATGGGCGATGGTGCCTGAAATCTGACAGAAGCATGCTGCGCCTTTGGAGAGCAGTGTTGCAGTGTGTTTCACACTCCTCATAGCCATGAGATTTGTGATATGTTCTAGGAGAAATGTATTTACATGTGTGGTGTTTTTTTTTTTTTTTTTTGTATTATATTGAGTGCGTTGACGTTTGGGCTGTCTGGCAACAGTATCACACTTGTGGTCTATTTTCTTTTACCTGTCTTTACTAATGAAATATGTCATAGTATTGATCAGCACTAAGACCACACTGTAGAGTAGTGCATTTGTTTGTTTTCCCCATTTGTAAATTGTATATAGTTACAATATTGTACACAGTATCTTTTTGTTTAGATGTGCATGTACTGATGTGTCCTCTTACACCAAGGGGTAGATTTACTAAAAGGGAATTCTGGTTAATTTTGTGTGATTCTAAAGTGATTATAAAGCTGAGCGTCAACTTTATAATTTTCTGTCAGATCTGTCCAATCTGACCGTGTGTATGCACCATAAAGCTGGGCATACACTATACAATTAACTGTCAGATATCTGTCCAATCTGGCTGGTTGGAATGAAAACCTGGTAATGTATGGGAACAAATGACAATCATCCATTTGCTCAAAAACACTGGAAAATAGCCAAAAATGGTTGTTCAGACAAATTGGTTAAAACACACAAATTTAACCAATTTGAACAATTTTTTTTGTCCTTTTTTTCAGTGTTTAAAGCAATATGATCGACTGTCATTTGCTCCCATACAATACCAGGTTTTCATTCCAACCAGCCAGATTGGACAGATATCTGACAGTTAATTGTATAGTGTATGCCCAGCTTTATGGTGCATGCACATGGTCAGATTTTTCTTCAGATCTGAACTATAACTATTTAAAAAAATCGTTCATATCTTATGGAATATCTGACAGATCTGTCAGATGAACGATTTGAATGATGCGCGTTCCTGATGGTCAGATAACTATATCAGACATCTGATGTGTTTGCAGTCAGACTTGGACGATTCCATTCATTTTAAGGCAGTCAAAAATCATTCAAATCGATGGTAAAATCGTGCATCTGACAAATCTGACCGTGTATGCGCCATAAGTTACACATTTACTAACAAATTATTTGACCTTTTTTTTAAACTATGTCAAATAATCATCTGAGTGAAAGTGTGATTTAGACCCTGAAACACAAATCAACCCAACTTTGACCAAAAATCGAACAGAAATCGACCCAAATTGACTAAAAATAGTCCTAAATCACACATTTACTAATATGATTTTTGAGTTTAAAAAAAAATGTAAAAAATCATCTGTTAGTAAATGTATGATTTAGACCCTGAAATACAAAATCGTCCTTTAGTAAATATACCCCCTATTGTCTATACAACATGACTGAGAGGTGTAGTGTACCATCTTTTTCTTAAAATACTGTGCCTTATATGCAGCGAAAAACGCTGGGCTGCAGCTTGATCTGCGCAGGACGTACAAAGTCACAACAAAACTTGGCGCGTGAAAAAGCCGCAGCCGCTGCTTTGTAGCACTTAGTACAGAGATTCAATCTCATTCGCACTCAGATGTACAAATGTCGGACGTCAAATTGATCAGTGTAATCTTGCAAAGTACTGTAGTTTTGTCGCTTATAGTTTTGTTTATGCAAATAAGATGCATATTTTAGCAATACAGTCTTCCGGGACCAGGTGCATCTGGGGGGCGGTTTTCTGTGACTGAAGCCACAGTGTATGAGTAGTTGTAAATTGGAACTGCCAGAAGTGCCTTTGGCATTGCATCTAAATTGCAGAACCACACCATCAACCTCTGGATGGCGTGGTTCTGCAATTTATAGATGCAATGGTAAGGGCATTTTCATCACCTCTTGGTGAAAATTTTTAATTGTCTGGATTACCTTGCAGCAGAGCTAAATTCATAATTTGTAAGAAACACAAATTATTATTGTTTATTTATATGGCGCCCACAAGTGTTCCGCAGCGCCTTACAAAATATATATAAACAATTTAAGGAAAAAGAATTTCAATTCTGGTGCCAGCATTATTTTTGAAGACTATTTGCAGTCATGAAGTCCTCAATTAAATGGTCAACACCAGAAGATTGACATTCATGATGTCGACATGGTTAAAATTACAACATCACGTGTGCCTGCTGGCCATTGTGTACCAGCGATATGTTTGTGAACGAAGAGATTCATACTTATCGCGTCACATGTGCTGCACAGCTGATGACAGATATATCTATCCATCGTGCTGTGTGTATGCCCATACACTTGCAGCAGAGGCCACGGGGAGGGTGACAGAACCCGCGGACAGATGAAGGTTGTTCAGTGTGTATGAACAACCACCGTCTCTGCAGATCTCTTTTTGTTGTGTATCCAGCTTTAGAGCTAGCGTTACTGTTAGGGATTACACTAAATAGACATTGTCGACATTTCAACAATGTCAATATTACATCAGTGTCAATATGCTGAATGTTGCCATGGTCTGTCTACATGTTTAATATCGACATAATGACAATGCTGATATTGTGATGTCGGCCTAATGAATGTTGACGTTTTGAAAGTCAATTTAATATACCACCACCCTTTAATGACTAGTTAAAATAAGTTGTTACGCATGATCAGTGTTTTTTATCTTATGATAAAATACATAAAACTCAAGTGGGTTGCAGAATTCCTCCCTCATCTTGTTCTAGAACCAGTCCTCTATGCTTTGTAGACCTCGGCTGCTGACCATTAAGAGCAAACTAAGCAGCCAGGCATGATCACCATCATGAATGGATGGGTGCTTTCAGTGTAGTGGACCCAAAACAGTTGACTTCCTCTACCAAGGCCAGCCACCCACAAAAGTGATGTTTCTTTAAACCTACCAATCTTCACTCTTAAGGCTTTCTAAGTACTAAGCAAGTGACTATACCCCAATGGTTCCTTTATAATAGAGTAAGAATACTACATGGCATTATATATAAAGAAATTTGTAACCTGTAGAACATTATCCTTGAGGTCCCCAGAAATGTTTCCTTATGCCTATAAACTAGTGTGGACTGCAAAAGGGGCCAGAAGTGTGATAAACATTGTATCTATTTCTATAAAAAGCATTTATGTAATCAGCTTACAATCTAAAAGGTGTGGGGAACACTTCATAAATGAACACTTATACATGTTCATGAAAGTGTGTTTTGCTTTGGGCATTAGACTGATTACAGCTATAATTCCTGTATGAAGGCTGCTGGCAATAGCAGGCACTCTGGCTTCAGGCAATTTACTACAGGTATAAAGCGAGGGCTTAGCTCTGAGCAGTTGGTTATTCCAGGCACTGCGCTAATGGTGAAAATTGAAAGCCCAATTCTACTTGCAATGTGGAATTGGTTACTCTACCGCTCTTCTATTACTCCTTTAATGTATCTTCATTTGTCAGCAAATGACATCTTCACTATTATCCAATCAGATTGCAAGCTCTTCAAAGCACAGACCTCATTTTGGTTGGCAGTTGCTATTAGATCTAATTTGTGAGAAGCAGCTCTACTTCTGTTTTCCTTTTTAGTGGCTTTAGTGATATCACACTGTTTTGTCTGTGGAAAATAAGATTTAATTAATTCTGTATTTCTGTTTTGCTGGAGGAGTATTTTTTATTCATAATTAATAAAACTTGGCAAGTGTGTTTAGATCAGTGAGGATGCTTTGAGGACATTTTCTGGCATAATTTTTTTTTTGTATGAGAAAACTTTGCAGATATATACAAATGCTCACATATTTACCCTTGGCTAATTTCCTGTTAATGACTGTTGATAACTCGACTAGTAGTATGCTGGCTGCAGGATTTTGCATGAGTGCAAGATAGATGGGTGTGTATATATATATATATATATATATATATATATATATATATATATATATAATTTTTGCAGGGATCTACTTTAACTGCTGGAAATGTACTTGGAATAACCACAACTACTGATTGGCTTGGTTCAGTGTTACTGTTTGCGGTGGAGGATGGTTATGGTCCTTGGATAAGTGTAAATAATTTAAACCATATCCGAATTGACAACTCTCCCTGATGGTCAATGCTACTATTTCATGGGGTCGCTGGCTCCCTGAAGAGTCTATCAGTCTTCCTGATTGCACCTTACCCCCATTATGAAGTTGTTATATATATAAAAAAAAAAAAAAAACAGCGATAAATACAATCAAATGGGATCATTAGTATAATTTCCCTGTATTGGTTATAAGGCACCATGATCCTATGACTGCATGCATTTTCTGAAAATTATCTGTTTTCATTGACAAGTAGATCTTACTGCTTTGGGGCAATGTGTACAGTTTAATGTAAGTCAGATTTGTGACACTCTTCTCAGATGTAGCAGTACACATCCACTTTACCGCTGCACCCATAGATGTTGCTTTCACAATCTCCCTGAAATGCTTTTTCAAAAGTAGGCAAGTATGAACCATATGGCTGTTTGTCTGCCTGCTGGCCAGTGATCAATGCATGCCGTGTGTCAATGCATGCCGTGTGTTTGGATACAAATGTGTTTTTTTTTTTTTTTACTGTATAGATGTTACCCTGGGAATATTACAATAATTTTAGATTTCATAGGTAGGGGTGAATAGATGCTTTCTCTTCCTGATATGCTACTTGGGTACATCACTAAATTCTGCTAAGCTGGAAAGAAGTGCTGGTCCACACACAGCAGTTTGTTTCTACACGCTCTGTAGGTCACTTGGCTTGCTGCTCTGCTGACTTTAGGCCTTTAATAACCTGTCTTGTTTTGTCAGATCTCCCATTAGCCTGTGTTACTCTGTACTTTTAAGCATTTATGCTGCTGTCTGGATGATACTTAATACCTTTATCCATTTCCTCTTGACAAAGGAGTCAAGCAACCATGTCCCAGCCCAAATAAGTTGTTGTAATCATACTGCTTTCTGTAGAACAGAATAACCTAATGTGTATCCCTGACTGAGTCTGTTATTACCCCTCATTAAAGCCAATGCATTTTAAGGGGATGCAGTCATAGTCCAGACCACTGGGATTCCGGGATTTTAACTGGCGATGACTGAATTCCGACACAGAGTACCAGCGCAGGGATCCCAAAGGTAAGTACAGGGGTTCTGGGGAGGGTTAGGCACTAGGTGGAGGGTTAGGTTTAGACTGCGGTGGTGGGGGGGGGGTAGGGGGAGGTTTTAGGTTTAAGCCACAGGGAGGGTTAGATTTAAACACCAGGGTTAAGGTTAGGGGTTAGGCTTACTTACCTGGGGGTGTCGGGATTGTAACCTGGTCAGGATGGTGGCGTGGGGTTTCTGACTGCCGGGAACCCGAGCGCTGGCATCCCATACCCATCCCCATTTTAAGATGCGTGATGTTTTTGGGAATCATTTTACAGTCTATAGACTCATGTGCAACTGCAGTGGTCCTACAATGCTGGGCTACAACTGGGCAAATTCTAGTGCCTGAATATTGCTGGTGCCTAATGCTTTGTTCTTTTATATTGGCACTTTCCCCTTACTCCTCCTAGCTTTGTAGTTGAAACCACTGACTAGAAAACTATCTATATTGTTATTTATCAAGACCTATTTCACCTACTAAAATGTCCCTTTTCTTTAATGTAACATTGAATTTATACCTAAGCACTACATTCTGTTTTCTTTGAGACATTGTATTGTGTTTGCAGATGAGGTGAGCAGGTCAGGAAGAGTTTTCAGCCTGGGCATGAGAGAATTGATAAGACTTTTAGTTGAAGTAATAGAAGAGCAAAATAAAGTATTTCAGCGATATTCGGAAGGTTACGATGACGGCACTGGGAAAGACTGGACTGTAAAGCTGCATTCACACACAATTTTGTTACCAACCATTTTATGAATGATTTTATGAACGATTTTCTGTCAGATTATCTGTCAGATTTTTTAAAGTGTAATGAACGATTTTTCTAACTACAAACGATTTTTGTAACTTTCCTTAATGAAAATCCTTCAGTTGGTCAGTCGTAATGAACTACAAACGGGAACGCACATGAACGATAATCGTTCATCGTTTTAACTCAGAAACTGAACAATTTTTTTCAACGATTGAACGATAACGACGGCGTTATAGTTAAATCGTTCAAAAAATCGTTACTTGTGTATGCACCTTTACAAGTAAAGCAGTGTCTGCAGTGCTGTCAAACTTGCGGCCCTCCAGCTGCAGTGGAACTACACATTCCAGCATGCACTGCCACCATTTTGCTATTAATGCATGTTAAAACTGTGGCCGGGCATGCTGGCATATGTAGCCCCACAGCAGCTGGATGGCCACGAGTTTGACGCCTCTAGTTTAGAGTGACCCAAAGCAAGTTTTGGCTTTGTTCATCGTGAGGGAAATTTAAGATGCGGAGGTGACTTTGATAGGATGATGTACTCTGTCTTGAGCATGTTTGGACATCACATCGACATTGCAGATGCACTGTTGGTCACATTCGGTAGCAGGAGATGGGGGTGAGGATAGAGGAGTAGTTGGATATGGGTATTCTCAGCATAAAGTGCTGAGTGAATATTAAAAGGTGGTAGGTTTGCTTTGCAAGAGAAAGGACAGTGTTTTAAAGTGAAAGCATGACTTTATAGTGGAGGAAATTGGCATTGCATAGCGTTGCTCCAGTGCAGATCAGTATGGGAGCAGTTTTTACGACCATACGTCTGGTGGTGTGCCAGGGTACAGTATTGATCACAAAAGACAGTGCAACTGTATGTGTTGACTGGAGAAGCAGTGTTTAGAAATTAAATGCAGCTTTGACAAGACAGTGTAGTTGTGGGAAGATGAGAAATGGTGGTTGTGTGCTGTTTGCTTTGCATTTGGCTGCAAGAGTGGAGAAGCTTGCGGTAAGGTGAGCCAGATGGAAAAGAGGTTTTGGGCAGTGGGAAAACAAAGTTGGAAAAGTTGGAGATTACGGGGAAGTAGGAGAAAACAGGAGAATATCCATTACATTGGGTGGAAGGTTAGGTCCATTGGGAGAGACCACATCGATTTTAAAAGGAATAGCTCCTGGATGGATACTACTTTGTTCACCGTACCCTTCCTCTGTACTTTAAGGAGAATTGAGTTGTATGGGACATTTTTGCAGTTTGCAATGTCTTCAGCAGCCATGAGGGTGTGAGAGAGGGCAATGAGGATTTTTGGGTGGAAAGTTTTGTGATCACTTATTTACAGCTGTAATGAGGAAACTAATGGTGATACGTCAAGCACTGAAAGTGTGCAGGATGAAAAATGTAATGGATATCGAAAATTCTTTGGATAAGCATTGGTCATTTTTTTCTGAGTCTAAACTGTAAAAGGTTGTTTAAAAACCTCTTTGTTTTTAAAGGCTTTTAATGTCTAGTATTTGACATTCACCCTCTGCTTATCAGGGATATTCTGAATGTAAATGTTTGCACCAGAAAGGGATCAGTGCAACAATTTTGCGGGCAGCAAAGACCTGTCCGTCTGTGCGATATTTTAGTGAGAAGAGGGCCAGCCTCAGGGTGCAAGAAGATTACGGTGCTTTTATGGCAAACAAATTTCTTATGTCCGTCAATCTTGACTTCTTGATCATACAGCGTTTTGATGTGAGTGTAGATTGGCTTCTTGTATTATCACAGTAGGAAAATTTTCACTGCACTGAAGATGGGATTGTGCAGCATGATGTGTCCTGATGAGACATTAACCCATACTTAAGGCTGCTGCCCAGGTGATGCTGGAGGGCTGTGAAACAGTTCATATAACCAATTTGCTGTTACTATTCTGCGTCTAAACTGACATGTCTCCTCAGACCAATTTTTTTTTTTTTTTTTAGGTTTCTAGTTTAAAAGGAATAGAAACTGATAGTAATTCTTCTTCCAGCTTGCTGATGCTTAAATACTGCAGTCATTACACCTGACATATATATTTATGTCCGTGGGCAGGCTGCATTAGTTGGTCACTTGGTTATGTTTCTGGTTTCCAGTTTTCCATTACTGACCATTGATTATAAAGAGCACTTCCTTTTCTTTTACTACATTAGACTAATTGTCTTACATACTTAAAACTGATCACTTGGTAAATATAATTAAAATTGAGAAAATGAAGAAAACCATCCTAACCCTTACATTAGTGTATTTGCCTGCTTCATGCTAAGTAGAAGCTAGTTTTTATAACAAAGTTGCTTTTTAGTTTAGTTATAGGGTCTATATGGACACACACATGCACACTAGGTTTAACCAGTATGTTTTTGTAGTGTGGGAGGAAATTTACACACACATAGGGAGGACATATGAACTCCCCAAATCTAATACAAATATTTTTTTCAGTAGAAGGTTATGATAATAACACATGCTTGCATAAGGACACTGGCTAAGACTACATATATTTTTATTTATTTTTTATTTTTCATATGGAGACTTGAGTTTTCATGGTTTTTAAAACATGGAGAGGAATGGCTTTAAAGTTTTTGCCCCATTCTGACAAAATTGATGTCCCTGTACATCAGATAACTTGATTCTGCAAATGTTTATTGCTGTATTATGAGATCCCTTACCCCTCTGGGTCTATTCAGTTTCCTATATACCTAATAGTGTTGGTCTTGTTCCGCTTAGTTGATGGCATTGATTTTAGTCATTGTGCAGCTCTCTGGCAGTAATAAGTAGGAAACTGCTTAAGTAGATGATCTATTGGCTTTATTTTTGGTCAGAAGCTGTTATGCCACCCACTATTAAATAGGAAAAAAACAAGTGGGATATACAGGTTACAATGAACCAGTAGTTTTACAATTTCCCCCCCCCCCCCCCCCCAAAAAAAAGAATGTGAACCTTTTTGAACACCAAAAGCAAATTTAGTAGCAGCTGTTCATCTTTTTGATTAACCCTTTTATAGCTCTTTGGCAATGTTAAAGTAACTATATCATTAACATCCCTTCTAGCTGTTCAAATTTTATGTGGGACAATCTTTATTTGTAGGGCACTGCTCTGCCATGACTGTTGAGTGGTGTTAAAGCCGCTGTGTGGATCTGCTAAAAGGAGAGAAAGCTGAAGATATAGAGTTGCAACAATTAATTTATGCTTTATTGTATGGTTTGACACCTGGTAGCATGGTGGGGAGAAGAGGGGATTCCATATTTTGGGCACATTTTTGAATTTGTTGAGTTTTGTTCTATTCAGGACATTCAACAAATGCTTCTGGTTGCTTCCTGTCCAAAAGCTGGTTTATCCAGTTGCATGTAATTTGTGTTTTTTTTGGCAGCAAGTGCGCCTAATGAGCTTATCCAGAAATCTCAGAGGGGCACAGAGAAACAGTTTGAGGATCGATACGTTTAAGGGTAATCCCATAATGTGGGACATAAGGATTTCATTGCATTCCAGAATTAGATAAATTTCAGACAAGACAACCAAATATGAATAAAACTGCCTACATGACCGCATTGTAAGGTAAATTTTGTGATGTCACTTTGGGACTAAATAAGCATTTGAGTTCTCATAGTCGCAACGATTGACCTAATAATTACCCCAGACAGCTGCTACATGGGTCTATACCATGTCTTATTCCCTGGGTAGCTCACAAGAGTCTGTCAGATTATGTGGGAAAGAAAAGAGAGCGAGCTATATGATACAAATGCATGAAATCTGTGAGGGTTTACTTGATGAGGTTTGAACGAAGTGAAGGATTTAGAAGTATTGCTAATTTATTGCTGGATATTGGCTCTTATCCTTTTTCTGCTAATGATAGTTGGCAAAATCACCTATTATGTGGGAAATACAGGAATTCGTTTTTTAGTATGAAAATTACACTTTAGTGTTAACATACAAGATGAATATTGTTTGGATGGAATCCCTCCCTGGTGCTTGAACCTAACCCCCTCCACCTAGTGCCTAAACCTAACCTCACCACACCCTAAACCTAACTCTCCAGCTAGTGCCTAACACCCACCCAACTCCACTACTTACGGATGCCAGCGCCGGGATTCTGACCGGCATCTGTATTCTGGTACCGGTAAGGTAAGCGTCGGCATCCAGACCGCCAGGATGGTGAACACATACCATCTGGGCGTACATGCTCTTATTTGCTGTATGGGAAGCATATCTTTTTATTCCATTACATAAAAAAGTTGCTTCATACTATCGCTTAGAATAGGGAGTCTAGACTCTAAGGAATCTTATTCACTTTCTTCTTCAGGGTCCATAGGGATCCACAGGGATACCATGGGGATAATGTGGTTGGAGAGATCCAGGAAACAAACAGTTAAGGTGCCCACACACATAGCGTCATTTTAAACGATTTGGCCGATTTCGACGAATCGCGACGAATCGGGTAAAAAAAGTACAAATCATGAGTTTATACTCACGAGCACGATGCCGATGCGCGTCCCCGCTCATCGTACATCGCATCTTCTGATCTGCCGTGCTGTAGGGCAGATTAGCCAATCTGGGATACAATGTATTGGCTGCAAGATAGATCTTTAGTCAGATTGGACATTTTTAACTCCAAATCGTGATCGACAGCAAGGGAGCTCCCGTGAAAGTTCATGAGGAAATTGGCCATAAAATCGTATTGTGAGGACATCAGTATGTGTGTGGGCACCTAAAGCTTTCAGCTCCCAGGATGCCTCGAATCCTCCTCCATATATACCCCACCCCTAGCCACAGGCCTTAAGTTGTTCGTTTGGTGTGGCAGGATTCAGTCGCACCTTTGTAACAGGGGACTGCTCAGGTAGTCCTAAGCTTTTATTTTTATGTTTTATTTTCTATGTTTATGGTTGGCAGTACTTAGCTTCTGAATTAAGATGCCCTTACTGCGGCGAGTCCTACCTCTGCCGGGCCACAAGCAACCAAGAAAGTGGCAGGGTGATAATAGTTCAGGCTTGGCCCAGGCGACATTGGTTCACCGATCTGACATGTCTGTCTATAGACAATCCAGTTCCTCTATGGCCAGATTTGTTAGTGCAGGGTCCCTGCCTACATCCGGACCTACCTTGTCTTGCTTTGACGGCATGGCTCTTGAGTCTTCCGTCTTAAAAGCAAAAAAATTTTCTGCTTCTGTGATTCAGGCGATGCTCAGGGCAAGAAAGCCTTCCTCTACCCGCATCTATTACAGGACTTGGCATTCTTTTTTTTCAATGGTGTTCCCACAGAGAGTATGACCCTGAAATTTTCAGGGTCTCCCGAGTTCTTGATTTTCTCAAGGCTGGACTAGACCTCTGTCTTCGCCTGACTACCTTGAGAGTTCAGGTTTCTGCATTATCCATTTGGTTCCAGCGCAGAATCGCTCCCCTGACGGATATTGGAACTTTTTTGCAGGGTGTTCTCCACCTTCAACTACCATTTGTCCCTCCGGTGCCACCGTGGGATTTATCCTTGGTTTTCATGGCACTGTAGGCTCCTCCCCTTGAGCCCTTGGACACAGTGGATCTCAAATGGTTGACAGCAATGACACTTTCTCCTCGCTATCTCCTCAGCACGCAGAGTTTTTCATGTCGCTCT
This sequence comes from Taudactylus pleione, assembly GCA_031769625.1. Classification (NCBI taxonomy): domain Eukaryota; kingdom Metazoa; phylum Chordata; class Amphibia; order Anura; family Myobatrachidae; genus Taudactylus; species Taudactylus pleione. The sequence goes on from JAUIMM010000018.1 coordinate 41,216,790, forward strand.
CCATTTTTGATTTTTCCTCAGAATAGAGCTGTCCTCTGTACACGGGCGGGTTACCGCCTGAAGGTGGTATCCTGTTTTCATATGAATGAAGAAATTGTAGTTCCAGTCTTCAGACCTTTCTGTAGGTGAAGCTTCCCTGGATCCACCAACTCCATCAGGAAATCAGATGCGCTTTTTGTGTTATATGGTTTTCACAAGTGAGGCTAACCAGCTAACGAGCAGACTCTGGCTCGGTGGCTGCATATGACTATATCTCAGGTTTATACACAGGCTGATCTCCCTGTTCCTAACACGGTGACAGCACAATTGACTCGGTCTGTGGGACCATCGTGGGAGTTTAGACATGGCGCCGCTGCGGAACAGTTGTGCAAGGCGGCCACTTGAGCTTCTGTCCACAAATTAATCTAATTTTATGCATTTGATACTTTTACCTCCAAGGATGCTTCCTTTGGGCGGCAGATTCTTCTCTGCTCAGGAGCGTACCCATCCTTAAAGGAACTGTTTTAGGACATCCCCAAGGTAGTTCCTGTCGACCCTATGGAACCTGAAGAAAATAAGAGTTATGGTAAACGTGCCTTTTAACTTTTTCTTCGAGGTCCACAGGGTGCCCGCCCTGACACACCTGGCCTCAGTTGGGATCTGTTCCTTCTTGTCTCTGATTCCCTCATCTTTGTGAGTGTATCTAGTGTAATTTGTTCTTCCTTCTCCACTTTCCTTCTCCTGCCATTGGGCTTGTTTACACTTTGAATGGCTGGGGGTGGGGTATATGTGCATTCTGAGAGCTAAAGCTGTTAAGGAATGGACAGGGGCATTGGAGGACTCTACCATATGCTACCAGAGAACAGATGAAGTATATCTCCCACATACAGGAAGCGGCCTCCTATTTGGGAGGAGCTGCAATAGATGCTGGAATTTTAGCTTCTAAAGCATCAGCAGCGTCAGTAGTGATGCACAAGGTCCTTGGGTTAAGATCCTGGAAAGCTGATACAGGATCAAAGAAGGCTCTGGAAACTTTACCTTTTTATGGAAATGTACTTTTTGGAGCAGTGTTAGATAAGACAATAGCTACTCTGGCAGCTTCAAAATCTGCAGGTCTGTTATCTACGGCTACATCGAAGTCTAGGCAGTTTTCTTTTCGGTCTTTTCGTCCTCTGGAATGAGCAAAGGAACAGTCTAACTCCAGGCAGTCTAGTTTTTGCAGGACAACCAAGCGACAAACTAAGGTCTGGGCCGGCCAGACGTCCAGCTTCTAAGCTGGATGACAAACCCTCGGCCAGATGGGGCAGGCCTCCTCTTGGGGGATCCCAGGTTGGGGGGCCGACTACTTCAGTTTGTGGATTGCCGGCATCAAATAACAGATGCCCGGGTCTGAGAAGTGGTCTCTCAGGGGGTATGCTCTCACTTTCTGGAGGCATCCTCCCCAGAAGTTTTTTTTTGCACAATTCCTCCATCAAGTGCAGTAAAGGTGGCCCTTCATGAGGCCATTCATTCCCTGCTGCAGGCAGGGGTAATACTGGTTCCTGTGTTTAATCAAGGGAGGGGTTATTCCAATCTATTTTTGGTTCAGAAACCGAATGGGTCTCATCGTTCTATTCTAAATATAAAAACACTCAACAAATTTATCCGGTACCCAAGTTCCTTATGGGAACTCTCCAGTCAATTATTTTGGCAATGGAACCCGGGGATTTTATGGTTTCCCTGGACATTCAGGATGCGTATCTGCATGTTCCAATTACACCATCCCACCAACAATTTCTACGGTTTGCTGACACTTTTTTTCCCTCGCTATCTCTTCTGCACGCAGAGTCTCTGATTTGGCATCGCTCTCTTGTCGCACCCCATTTTTTATCTGTCGCCAGGATAGAGCTGTTCTTTGTACAAGGGAGGGTTACCTTCCTAAGGTAGTTTCCCATTTCCATTTGAATTAAGAAATTGTTTGTGTTCTCCGTATCTATGTGGAGCGCACAAACTGTTAGAAAATCAGAATCTCTTTTTTTTTTTTTTTGTATTATATGGTTTTCACAAACGAGGATGGCCAGCTAGCAAGCAGACTCTGGCTAGATGGCTACGGATTACTATCTCTCAGGTATACACACAGCCTGATCTCCCTGTCACAAGCACGGTGACAGCACATTCTACCCGGTCTATAGGGCCGTCGTGGTGCCTCTGCTGAACAGTTGTGTAAGGCAGCCACGTGGTCTTCTGTCCACACTTTACTTAGGTTCTGTGCCTTTGATACTTTTGCCTCTCAGGATGCTTCCTCTGGGCGGTGAGTTCTCCTTTCTGCTCAGGAGCGTCCCCCACTCTAGGAGAACTGCTTTAGGACATCCCCATGGTATCCCTGTGGATCTCTATGGACCCTGAAGAAGAAAATTAGAGTTATGGTAGACTTGCCTAGATGACTCCTTTTCTTCGAGGTCCATAGGGTTCACAGGGCACCCACCTGACTCACCTGGCTGCATAATTTTTGTTTTGGTAACAGATTCCCTCATTTTGTGTAAGTAAACTTATAACTCTAATAATCTTCTCTTAAATCATAATGTGGAATTTCGTAGGAGTTTTGCATCCAATTATGCCCCATATTTGCCACTTGGTACCTCATAGGACTAATTTATCAGTTTCTAGACCAAGATACCTTACAAATTCTTCCATATGACCAAATAAGACTAACATTTCCTCATTTCCTAACTTCACTGTTAGCTTATTATCAAGGTCGTAGTCTTAGAACACGAGTTCTGTCCAACTCAAAGGATGTTGACAGGAACTGCTGCCCTACTCTGCTGCCCTACAATGGACTGCTCTACACTATATATATATATATATATATATATATATATATATAATGTGTGTGTGTATATGTATATATATATATATATATATATATATATATATATATACACACACACACACACACACACACCAAGCATCCGCTTGATTTGGGAAAAGTTAATCACTGGCCTCTCAAAATGGAGGTTTTTTTTCCAGAATATACCACTGGAAGACATTGTTAAATAATTTGTACATCTGAATAAACAACTAATGTCAAAATCATACGCAGAGATGCATTACAAGCTATTTCATCGCTCATATGTCACACCAAAATTTAAGTTTCCTTATAGATGTTTGTTCTCATTCAGGAGCAGATTTATTACATTGTTTGTGGGCTTTTGCAGGGGTCCAACGGTTTTGGCTACTAATACAAATGTGCATTAATAATACACTTGGAATTATATTTAAGGTAACTCCTAAATTGGCTTTGTGGGATATTTAATCTACACCAACACATTCTAAATGGTCTTGGAGTAAAGTTGTTAGCGAAGATTGTAGCAAGTAGGAAAAGTATTCAGTCATAGTGGATATCCTCGGACACCTTATCTTTAACACTGTTAATGCCTAGGATAGACCATCTGTTCCATATGGACTGGTTAGAGATGTCCAATAACAAAGAAAGTAAAGTAGAAAAGTTATTTGACACTTGGCTCCCCTATATCCATACCCTTGCATCTTCTGTGAAAGATGCTCTCCGTCTGGCAGTCAACTTGACTTCTTGGTACAATTTGGAGTATTTGGCAAACGGGCTCTCAAGACTCACTACTTCATCAAAGCCTTCCAGCTCCCATCCTAACTTGCTGCAACATGCTCCTTCCTCCGTTTACCCCATCTGTGTCACACCTGTTTGTCTGCCCCTCCCCTTTAGAATGTAAGCCCTTACGAGCAGGGCCTCTACCCTCTTGTGCTTCTCCTTACTTTACTTTCACCTACTTCTTACCGCCCACCAGGGCACCTAACACTTGGTTGCTTACGCTCTGTTGCCTATCTAGGTGTTATGGTCACTTATGTATCAATGTATATTATCCATGTCCTTGTCCTATTTTGTACTGTAAGTCAGTTGTCAAATTATTTCTTCATGTTCTTTGTAAGGTGCTGCGGAACACTTGTGGCGCCATATAAATAAAGGATAATAATAATTGGGACAGTCTCCTTTTTAAATTGACGACAAGTATGGTGTATTATGTGCTGTGCCTTTAATATATTATGTAGGAATTCTCTGGAAAGTCCAATTTCCTTCTACTGTTACTAATGTGTGGAAAGCCTCAAACCCAATTAGTGTGTTTATGCTTGAATATATCCACACATTTATATATACATACAGCTATACATATTTATATTTTGATTATTGATCTATTATCTGTATTTATGCAGTTCTACAATAAAATATTAAAAAAAAATAAAAAAAATGATGTGGAGGTTAATGGAATCCAGGTGCCCTGCGTGTCCTTTTTCCTTGTAAAACCTCTCCTTTAAAAATAATTAAATAACCAGAACTTATGAAATGCTCAGATTGTTCAACACTGCATGGTGCTATCCACTGTAAGGTATGGAATGCTGAATTAAATATCAGTCGGTACAACCAGTTCCCTCCTCCAGATTAATTTGATGAAGTTCCTGAAGTCCTTACGTGTTAATGATCAAATCCTTTCCCAGTGGTATGGACAGCGTTCTGATCTAAAATGACAAGTTGATGTGAGATTACTTGTGTATGCGCCTTCCTACTGCTCATTCTACAAATCAATTTCTGACGTGCTCTTCATTTCGCTGTGTGTGGACTATGCAGTCTTCAAGCTGTTTATACGAAAACAAATGGTTTAAACCCTGGTAATGAACTGTAGGGTACTAATGCATTTTTGCTGCTGTGTGATCTTTGGATTCTAGGTGAGAGATTCTTGGGGGTATGCAGTCATTCTAGAGCTTGTACCACAGGCAGATTGGAAAGCTCACTTTTACGTTTGTTTAAAGAGCAGTCTCTATTTTGTGAAGGTAAAACTTTTTTTCTAATATTGTCTAAAATATTTGGAAATTAGATATTTACAGTTTACTCTTATACCGAGCAATGATGATTGTGTTTTCAGCTGTTTAGATATGTTATTTCAGAATGAATGAATAAGCAGTAACAATAGAGCTCATTTTCCTATGGAAGAACATTGCCTGGTAAATTATTCTCTTTTTATTACACAAACACAGAAGTTTCTGAAGACACGAATAGACTGGGATTTCTAGAAATGTCAGCAATACATCTAAAGTAACTGACTTAATAAACTTCCCTGTTAAAACTTTGTATGCTAGATCATTTACTTTCACTCCCCATCCCGCCCCCCACCCTCATTGCCACAATCATAGACGTTTTCATTTTGCTGTCAACACTGTACCAGCATCTTTGTGAGAGATCATGCTAACGGTCAAAGCAGTAATTCAGCCATGTACAATGTAAGAGGCATAAACTTCTCTACATTTGATATATATAAGAAGTACTTGTACTTGCCTACCCTCCCGATTTGGTCGGGAGCCTCTCGAAACTCGGGTGCCGCTCCCGACCTCCCGGGAAGGCAGGCAATCCTCCCAGCCCCGGCGATGTGTCCGTACCCCCCCCCCATCCCCGTGCTTTTAAGTAAAAACCCCGGCAGCAAGGGGGCTGATGACTCGAAACGCGCTGAATCGCGTCATCGTGGCTCCGCCCCGGCTGCACAATGCCATTAATCACGGCATCGTGAAGAGGGGGCGGAGCCACGATGACACGATCGTGCTGTCACGCCCCCGTGATCCACCCCCTTTGGCCGCGTAACGCCCCCAGCCCTGTAAGCCCGACAGCTCCCTCGCTAAATGTCGGCAAGCCGTAAACCAGCTTGAGTATAGTGATGAGGAACATATTGGCGATTTATATAGAGTGAAACAGTGTCCTATAACGATTACATTAACTCATTTATACAGTCTTCAGATATTGGAAATGAACCTCCAGTACACAACAGAGCTTACAATCTAAATAAAAAAGGAAAAAAATGGGAATAGGGTGTAAGGTAGAACAGTAAGCTATAGCTTGGCCTGTGGTGGTGAATATGATGGAATTAATTTTATAAGACCGTTGGATTTGACTAGGTTTATAGCTCCCAAGCTTTTTATGCAGAAGTCCAATTTTCACATTAGGTTTTGTGGGTATAATATGGAAAGGAACTTAAGCTTGTCACTTCAATCAATGTCAATTTAACAACCTGGAGCCTGAATTTCATTTTACTGCGCCCATTATCGCAAAACACACACCCTCCTAACTGCATTTTGACCATTGTAAAATTCTTGAACTGAATTTGTATTCAGAAGAATGTTGACTGAAGAACTGGAAATGATTTGCTGCCAGTTATGCTGTTGTATTATAATTCAGTCTGAAACCCTATCCAGTGTTAATGTTATATATGAAAATATGCATAGGCTGTGAAAGAAACGGACATGAACTATTGTAACTTTACATTTTGTGATGACCTAAAATGGTGCTGATTTTTACTGGTTAAATCTCTACAGGAAATATAACACAGATTATTTTCTAAAATCATAATCTCTTTACAGTTCTAGAAATTCTGCTTTTGCATTTTGTGGCGTAAAATCCACACAAGGGTTACAGTGCAAATGGTTAATCTAGAAGAAATCGGTATGAAATACTGACTGCTGAATAGTTGCTGGTTCTCATACTGACGCTGGAAGCCCGATGATGTACAATCCCGACTGGGGATGTTAAGTATGCTAACCCTTCCCTGTCCCCATCCCCTAAACCTAACCCTCCTTTAGTGGTTCTTAACTAGGGATGTGCAGTCTCGGATTAGGTCGGTTTTGCACGCCAGGTTCGTTTTTTTTCCCTCCATAAAATGGGACTCAAAGAGGCAAAACGTCATCTTTCATGGACAATCATCATTCCTGGACAAAAGTCCAGGAATAATGATGATTGTCCATGAAAGATGACGCTTTGCCTCTTTCTGAGTCCCGTTTTTTGTAGGGGAAAAAAACGAACCTGGCGTGCAAAACCGAACTAATCAGAGCCTGCACATCACTATTCCTAACCCTAGCCCTCCCCCCAATCTCTCCCCGGGGGTGCTGATGCCGGTATCCTGATGTCGTTTTTGATATCTGCATCGGTATTATAACGGACGGTGGGTTTCCAGCGTCGGTATATCGACTTCCGGGATCCTGACCGCTGGGAAATGAACTACATCCCATCTAGAATATGTACTGCAAATATAAAGGACATTTTATCAATATAGTTTTTACCGAGAGCAAAATTTAGATCTACTCCATTTAAAATGTTTGTATTCTACTATGAGTTGGGCTCATTGGGTTTACCAAAATTAATACTTCAAACCTCAAAGCAATTGAAACAGAATAAATATATTGATGCAGTGAGCTTTACAGTATTAAGTTGTATTAGTTTATGGCATTTGAATCTATAGAAAGGTAAATATGCTTCCTGTATTGGGTCTAGGAACAGAAATAAAAGGAAATTATTTGGTTCTATAACACTTGCAATGTAAATAATGCTTACGTACTAAACAAGTTGGGGTGGTGTGCAAAGCTTCTTTAGTGAGTCTGACCTACCAACATAGTATACAAATATCAGTAGAGTATTTGCTTACCTCCAGGAAAGTAAATTGCTTACATTATTAGAGAGAAGAACCTTTAATACTCAATGAAATAAAAGCTAGATGCCATTGATTCTGCAACGCTGGGTAGTCAACATACATATACATTTATACAACATAATGCATGATTACGCGATTATAATATCAGTTATGGCAGACGTTTGGTGCACAAATAAATCTTTGAATTACACATGAGTGAACAATTTGCATAATCACATGACAGCAGACCCTACATTCTAGTGCTACAAGGTAGTGAGACTCGTAGGTGTAAGTAACCAAAGTGAACATGGTTGGTTGATGGAGTAGAAATTAGGTCTAGAAGGGGGTAGAAATTAGGTCTAGAAATTAGGTCTAGAAGTAGACAAGTATCAAGTATCAAGAGATGGGCTTTGAGGGAGCTTTTGAAGGATTTTAGATTGGGAGAAACTTAGTGACAAGGTAAGAAGGTGTAGTGCAACACAGAAGTCTTGGATGGGAGTGATAAGCAGTTGGAAGGCAAAGAGATGTAGGTTGGAGAAGGAGTAAAGTGAATGAACTGCGGGATATCGTAACAATGTCAGCTGTATGCAGGGAAAGAGTTAATGACTGTACCAAGGTTTTGGTAGCTTCATGATTGAGGAAGGCATATTCTGGTAATATTACGGTGAACTAAGGCAATAGGCCTGCAAATAGACTGTAAGTGAAGCTGAGGAGTGGGTCAATGATGTCAGCAGGTGGGAGAAAAGTGTGAAGTCAACCATGAGATAGGTATGGGGTGGGGTTGTAGCATTAGTATGGGGGAAGAGTTTACATGTTAGATTGAAGGTGGAGATGGAAAAGACAGTTACACACAGTATAAGAAACGTCATCTTGGGTATCTGCATAAATGTAGTAGTGGGGGCTGAAGGAACACGAGTTGTTCTAGAGATGTGGTTTAGAGGGAGATGAGCAGAATGCTGAGGACAGCCCAGATGGAAACGGGAAGAGGATGTGGGCAATATTCTGAATTAGGCACACAGAAGGAATCACTTGAGGTAGGTGAGCCATGCATGGGCAGTGTCAGAAGGTAGAATAGATAGTCAAGGAGAGTGGTTAAAAATGTTGAAAGCTGTCATGCTGAGGTATACGAGAAGAGAGGAGTGGTCCATTGTGAACTCACCAAAACTGACGTTGTTAAAGTGCCAGAGTGTCAAGATGAGTAAGGGAGGTGAGGGTGGAGAGTGGGTCAGACAGTTAAAGTTCCAGAAATGTTTAATCCAAAGTAAGCAGAGATTTGGCGTTGTCTTGAGTTTCTAGGTAGTTGAGTTTCAATGCAAACCCACTTTCCCCTGCATTCACTTATGTAATAGTTCCATCTCGTTTTACCGCCATATATGTGACATTGCTTTTTGGTTCAGGTTTGGTATTTCTCATTTTAGCCAGAAATGCTGTCTACTTTTTTTTTCCTTTCTATTTGAGATCTTGTATAGAAACTTAACACAAGCACAGACGTTTATTCTGTTCTATACTAGGTGACATTATCAATTCTTGCATGATGAATATATATTAAGATTTCTTATAACCTACACAAAGGGATCATAAAATGTATATAGTATCTATGTTCTCCTGTGCTAGAGTTAAATAAAAAATGAGGTTATTCTTTTTGCTGGATTTGGCATTTTTAAAATAGGGGTCTAGAAATAGCCTTTTTAGTTCTTATAATTTGCCATTTTCCCTGCATAGATGCGATTATGAACCATGCAGTTGGAAAGCTCCAGTATCTCATGTTATGAATCTTTCAAAGAACTGACGTTTTAAACAACTTGTCTTAACAAATATATAATGATCTTGGAAAGTTGTGGAGTAGTATGCATTCTCTAAATAGTTAATTTGTTTCCAGTTTATCATCCAGTTTAGCATTGCTTGTTTAATAAAGAAAGGGCAAGAAGGGTTAAATCAAACCAAAAGTCTAAAGTGTTGTCTGTGAACAATATTATTTTCACAATCGTAAAGCTCAATGGAATATGCTGGCACTGTATAGGTATTTGTTCATAAATACATTACAGTAGGTGGGATTGTAGAGAACGGGATGTAGTCAGCATCCTGGCGTGCGGGATGCCGACGGTCTAAATACTGGCAATGGAATCCCGACAGCTGGAAACCCAAAGGTAAGTATCGGGAGTTAAAGGAGGGTTAGGCACTAAGGGGGGAGGGTTAGATTTAGGGTGTGGGGAGAATAGGTTTAGACACCAGAGGGGAGGTTAGGTTTAGGCACTGGGGAGGGGTTAGTGTTAGTGCTACTATACGTACGTATGGGTATCTGCATTCTGACTGTCGGGATGCTGCTATCTGTATTCTGACCAGCGGCATCCCGACCGCCGGGAATCCATGCCCAACCCGTAGAGAACAACTTCAGTGCTAGTCTGTTCTAAACTTAACAATTTTGAGGGGTCTGTAATAAGCTTACACTAATCAGTTCTGTGGAGCAACTTTCATTGTCTCTTGAAAATGATGTCATTAATTAAGAGATGCTTATTTAAAAGACAAATGTGCATCCATTAATTAGACTATTTTTTTGCATAAAATGTATCCACATTTGTTCCCCAGTTTAATTGTTAGTTAATACTTGTTCTTTCCATATCTATTTTTTTTGTAAATTGCAAGATATGTTTTGCACATTGTTTGAGGGCACCTCTCATGGAGCCAACTTCATTAGCACATTTATAGGCAAGAAAGCTAGTCATCAAATACTTTAAACATCTCAATTTGTGCAAATGGTGGCAGTGCTTGGAACCGTAGTCATGCAGCGGCAGGTGAGTAGTCTGTGGTGTCAATTGCATTCACAAGCTGCCAGTAGTATAGAAGATGCCAGTGCAAACGATACGATATACCTGCTGTCCAAATATAAATTAGACACTTTTATGCATGGTGGTTAGAATAATTTCAGTTCTCTATTAACTGAACTCTGCTGCTTTACTTGAAAGCCTGTGGTAGCTGGATGTAAAGTTACACTGTCATTCTGAATCCTGGTAAAACTGCTTCTCTTACTGAATCTATTTTGATTGAATGCTTAATAAAGCAAAAATGATAGTCGAGACTTTTTAGAATTGTTTGGTCCCCCATATTGTGGCTATGTGTGTGTATGTATATATATATGTTCTAGTGCAGACAGGTTATCTTGTGCAGTCTTTATATTATGCCATAATAGGTGTTTGCTAACCAAACTATTTTACATTGTGTTAGTGGATTGTTGCACTAACTGACTTCTAACTGACTTTTATTAAACAAGTATGTAATCCCTTGTATAGGTATATCTCTATCTTTAGTTGACCAAGGGTTCAATGGACTTTGAGCTGAAAGAGTTTGGGCTTAGATGAGTAATAAAATGTATTTGTGGAAGTGTTATTACATACTCGGACATGAAAGCTGCCATTCCACAGATTGCTAATTAAATTTAGCACTGTATCATCAACATATAGTACTGAATACCTGAATGCCTTTTCCAGCATACGACAATTATCTGGTGTGCTAGAGTGCCTATTGCAGTATACGACCATAATACCTAGCCTAAAGGCGAGGACTACCAGGTGTACCTGGCCTGAGCATTACTCTGTGTGCAGTGATTAACTTTGTGCAGGCCAGGCAGACTGGTGGCTCAATGGTGCTAGTCAGAGGTGGGATTGTGGCGGTCTAGGGTCTCTGCTGAAGCATCTTTCTAGTTTTCCCTTTTCCTGTTTAAAACTGAGCCTTGTTTTATTGCCATTCGTAAAGCACTGTATAGTGTCAATTCTGTACGAATGTTGAGTAATATGATAAGATTCAAACCTAGTAGATTTTTGCCAACAACTATTGAGAGCAGATGCAACTGTTCCCCAGGCTGTCATTTAGGCAACAATTTTTAATGTGAACCCAAGACTTGTATGCAGTCTATAAATTTTCTTGCAGATAGTGACGTCAGTGATCTACTTCTTGCCTAATGATGTCCTGACTCCTAGTGAATGGAGTCTACACTCTTAAGTTGAGTCTACAAAATTGAATAACTCTATTGTGTTTTTTTCCTAATGGTCCGCCATAGCCATGACCTTAATATACAAATGTATTTAATTTGTGTTCAGTTATATCAATCCTAGTGTACAAGTACCTCAATGACTTGGCAGATGGGTAAAGCCCTGGAGGTGGCAGTAAGTGGTACAGGGTTGGAATTACTGTACACCAAACAGAATGCCTAAGAAACTGTGGGATTATTGATTTTTTTCCTTTGGCCTGATCTGTTTTATTGTACTTTACCAGAATCTCAACATTGATTGATATATATATATATATATATATATATATATATAGATACCAGGCTTCTTGGGTACATGGCATCATAGTTTAAGCGAATGGGTCATTTAAATAATAAAATACTAACTCTTGTCTGTATTGTTTTCCCAGATTACTGTGTAAGGATGTAAATAGTGTCATGCCACTGAGACTCTTGGTGCCAGTGACATTGTGTGTTTTATAGTGACATATTTTCTCAATCTATAGTCTTCCTCTGGGCAATACTCCTCAGGGGAATTTTACCACCAGTAGTGATTTAATTCGCACTGACTGACTGCTTGACCTTGAAAACTCACCAATGCGTATAATGATAATCAGCAGTGGATTTTTATGCAAGTCAGTCCCTTTTCAAAGCCTATTACGCTGGCTTTCTAGAGAGGGCTATGGAAGAAATCTGGAAATAAATTATCGTCTTTACTTAAGTTTTCTGCAGTTTAACAAAATTTACTCTATTTTTTTTCTATTTAATTTCTTTGTTTATAGTAATATGACGAAAACCTTTATTCTAATGTGTGTTTACTTACTGAGATATAATAGTCTAGTCCTCACAAAACCCTAGTGATTAATTTAATGTTATTTTCAATATTTAACAAACAATGGGGGCAATTCAAATTCAGTGCGATGCGGAATTGTCCCGGAGCTATTCAATTGACAGTGCTTTTAAGGAACCACTTAAGTCGAAGATTACTGTTTACCGTGCCTTTAAGCTGGGTGTTTGGTCTCAGTAACCGGCATTATCCAGCTAATGTGCCGACCGCAAGGCTCTTGGAGCTGCGCTAAGACTGATAGCATCGCGGCATTTCTGCTCGCACCTCATGATGCAAGCAGAAATCCTGTAATCTGAGTTGAAAGTGTGGTAAATTGAATAGCTCTGGGAACTCCTTACGGGGTTATTCAGCAGAACGCTGAATTGAATCTCCTCCGATAAGCCTGCATGAAGCTCTGTAACTATGTACACCTTTAATACTACCATGCAGTATTAATAAACGTGGTAGTATAATTTTATATGGTCATAATAAAATACCTCTCATTATTATTTCTTCAAGAACTGCTACTACCTGTATATAAACGCCGAACAATTGGTGTTTTGTCTAAAGCATTTAGGATTTTTGTTGACACATGACTATGTAGAATACATCTACGATAATCTCAGAAGCAATTTATCTATAACACCCATATATTCTGTTGCAGTTTACAAGTGGGAAGAAAACCGTAATAAGACCAGATTTGGTAATATCAGTCAAAAATGTAAAATGGCCCTGATCGCAAGATTGTAATCTTTAAGCAAGTGTTGCTGTTCACCAGCCTACAAAGGTTTAGAAGACAATTTCCAAGTACTATACAGTAGTTTGTAGTTAAACATTCTGCAATAAGGTTTACAAATGGAATCATTGAAGACTGTCAGTTTTACCAGAAGTGGGTGTTGCTGTACATTCAGAATAGCAATTTGCCTACATTCAGTTTTTCCCATTTTGTACTTGGTACAGCTGCGTGGCAATAGTAATGCCATTTATGTATACAAAATAAAGTCATTGATGCTAGCATTAGTGTACTGCTAATCTGTGTATCTAGTAAATAAAAGCATGGGGGAATTTTGTTCATATTATGAGCAAAACATTTAAGCTTGCAGCCTGTCAGGTGGCCCCAAATCTCTGCAAATTCTTACACTAGCATATACTGTATGCCTAACACCATTAGATTGCAGTTATTCACTCACCTCTCAGTTACAGAAGGTACGTTAAGACATACCTTCCTACCTATATATCTGTCATTACCCAGTTTTGTTCTAGTTGTAAATCGCAACGGAATATGCTGCGCTATATAAGAAACTGTTAATAAATAAAAATAAAATACTCGCCTGCTTTGCTGGGCAGCCAGGTAGGCAGAGTGGGGGCTTGGCGACTGGGAAAGAGCAGCAGCAGATGTTGTTTTTATAACACTTCTCCAATCTGACTCAGTTCTCTATAGGTATCATGAGTATAATAGAGCTTTAGACTTGCATTAAATACAAAAACCTTGAAAATTATACAAAGGTAAGGTACCCACTTTGGGTCATCAGTTCCAAGGATTATCCTACCCATTAAGGATCCAGGTGAGGCAGCCATCAGAGCCGACCCTAGCCAAATTAGTGCCCTAGGCAAGATTTTGGGTGGGGCCCCCCATGGGATCCTGAAAAAAGGGGTGTGGCCTCATGGAAGGAGCGTGATCTTTCTGTGCTGTGGCCCCTTCCCCCATTGTGCTGTGCTCCCATCACAGATCACAGCACCCCTGACCCAGCACCTCTCTCCCAGCACATCACAGATCACAGCACCCCTGACTCAGCACAGCACCCTTCACCCCTCTCCCAGGAGAGCACCCTTCACGACTCTCCCAGGACAGCACTCATCACCCAACACAGAAGACCACCCATCACCCCTCTCCCAGTACAGACACAGCACTCATCACCCTCTCTCCCAGTACAAAACTAATCACCCCGGCACTCACCTAGCACAGCACCCCCCCAGCACCCTGGCCCTCCACCAACACAGCACCTCCCTCTCCCAGCACAGCAGGGTGTCGGTACTCACCCTTACCCAGCACCACTTTCCCAGCAGAGCACCCCTCTCCCAGCTGTAAGCACCACAGCACGCCGACCCTTTCCCACTTACAAACTTACTTGAGCGCAGGCTGCAGAGCCACCCAAGTCGAGGTACAGCCAGCCATGGGCAGCGGACCCACTTTTCCCGACTCAGGCTGGCAGGCTGCATCCCGGTGTATGCCGCCCCCGAGCCGGCCCGGTGCTAATGACTAGTTGCCTCCAAGAGTCCCGTCTCTGCAACCCGCAGCTGGTTGTTCTGCTGCTGCCCGCTCACTTTGTTGCTGTCAGCTGAGCTCCGATTGTTGACACTGCACAGCAGCAGGTGTAGCTGTCAGTCTCTGCCCAGCTGGCAGCAGGTTCCTCGGCTATGCCTGCCCGAAAAATCCTCCAGCCCTATGTGGGTTTGGATGCCCCTAGGCATTTGCTTAGTTTGCCTATGCCTAGGGCCGGCCCTGGCAACCATTTTAGGCTGAGTGCATATGATTACCCTGTGGAGAATCAGCAATGCCCAGGAAGAGATGACACATAATGGGGAAGATAAATATACAAGACGTGATAAACAATCCTTGGATTGTTCATACTACATAAGAGAATACCAGACGAGGACAGCCATCTCTGTGCACTGCAATGTGTGAGATAAGCAATATATGGAAATCACTTAATTTTACTCTTATAGGTTTTAACAGGATTACCCACTGCATACGTAAGTTCCTTGTGTTCATTCCACTCTTGAAAGTACCAGGGAAGACAGCCACCTACGGCGCAATACATAGGTTACAGTGGACAGAATGAGCAATTCATAGAAGTGTAACATGCAGTGAGAAATTACAGAAATTAGTACAGTAGTTTTATGTGGACAGAGATACTGGACAAATGGATATGGAAAGAAAGGGGATAGCAGAGGAATGGTAAAAAATACTCTTTATACCACAGTATTATAGAAAAAAAATTAGCAGCAGTTGGTCAACTGATCCTTGGTCAATATAGGCTCATGTAACAAGGTAATGGTTACCACTAGAGATGTGCGCCGACCCTCGTGTTTTGGATCTGGATCTCCCCTGGTTTTGGAGCTGAATCTGGTTTTGGATTTTTTTCCTTGGTGTTTTGTTTTTTGGTTTTGGATCTGGATTTTTTCTGAAAATATCATAAAAACAGCTAAAATCACATAAAACGGGCCTATTTTTGTTCCTACAGTATTGACCTCAATAACATTTATTTCCAGCCATTTCCAATCAATTTTGACCGCCTCACAATTTTATTTTTTTCATCCAGTTAAGGCCAAAAGGTTGCATCCAGCTGGCTGACTAAGCTAAGCGACACAGTGGGTAGCACTAACATGTGACAGTTTAGCTTCCAAATTCCAACACGGATACAGTGTGTTATACAGTGTGGGTTGGATACACCAATAGTGCACTTACTGTGACGGCAGTGTGGGGTGCAGGCAGTGTCCTCAATGCGAGAGTGCCAGTGGTGTCCTCAATGCGGAAGTGCCATCAGTGTTGGCAGTGTGGCGATGTTGGCAGAGTGGGGGCCCTGGCAGTGTCCTGAGAGCATAGTGTCGGCAGAGCGGGGGTGCCAGCGGTATCCTTGGTGCAGGAGTGCTGACAGTGTCGGCAGTGCAGGGATGCCCTCAGTGTGGGAGTAGCGGCAGTGCGGGGTCACTGATGGAGTCCTCAATACGTGGGGCAGTAGTGCGGGGGTGCTGGCAGTGTGGGGTCGCTGACGGTGTCCATAGTGCGGGGGTGCATGCAGTGACCTTAATGCAGGATGCCGGTGGTGTCGGCGAAGCAGGGGTGCCAGTGGTGCCCTCAGTGCATGTGTGCTGACAGTGTCGGAAGTGCAGGGGTGCCGGTGGCATCCTCAGTGTGGGAGTGCCGGCAGTGTGGGGTCGCTGACTGTGTCCTCAGTACGTGGGGCAGGGGTGCTGGCAGTGTCCTCAGTGTGGGGGTCCTGATGGTGTCGTCAGTGCATAGCTGCTGGTGGTGTCCAGCAGTGTCGACAGCGGGGTTGTCGGCAGCAGGGGGTGCCGGCGGTGTCGGTAGCGGGGGCTGCCAGCAGTGTCAGGCAGTGGGAGATGGGCGGTATCTTTTGCTTCCTGTGCCCATATTCAAAGGCCTTAACGCTGATTGGCTGAGAGCCATGACAGACTGCTCTCTCAGCCAATCAATGTTAAGCCCGCTCAAAACAAAACCTCTCGATCCGACAGCGGATTTTCATCTGTTTTCTGGCATTTAGGAGCAAATTGCTTACGATCATTTACTCCCATAGGTTACCAGATTTTCATTCCAACCAATCAACTAGTTGGACAGAAAATCTTTGTGTACCCAGCCTTAGTCCGACAAGGTTTTTCCATTTTTTTAAATGTTCAGCTTTGGTGAGCCTGTGTCCACTACAGCCTCCGTTTCCTGTTCTTAGCTGACAGGAGAGTAACTTGGTATGGTCTCCTGCTGATGTAACCCATTCACTTCAAGGTTTGAGATGTTGTACATGCGGAGATGCTGTTCTGCATTGTTTGAGTTACTGTAGCCTTCCTAACAGCTTGGACCAGGCTGGCCATTTTCCTTTGACCAATCTTGTTACCAGGGCTTTTTCACCATAAGAACTACGGCTCAGTGGGTGTATATTTGTTTTGTGCACCATTCTAAAAACACTTTGGTTCAAGAGTTATTCCACAGTCAAAGCCACTTGGATCACATTTACTTCCAATTCTGGCGTTCGAGACGAATAATTGTGGCCCTTGACCATGTCTGCATGCTTTTATGCATTGCTACGTATTTGATTGTTTAGGTGTGTACTAAGAAGCAGGTGCGTACGTACGTAGCTCTGTATTTGGCTGTTTAGGTGAGTAATAAGAAGCAGGTGTGTAAAAGATGCAGGTGCGCACCTTTGACAAATGCAAAATTATAGATGTTACAATAATAGTGAGGTTCTTAATGGACATTTTGATCAGTTTATAAAGCCTATAATGGATTGTGAATTTTATTTTCAGTCACAGAAGTGTAAGGCCTTTAATTGTAATTGGAAATTGGGATATGTGGACCAACTTTCCTGTGTGTGTGACTGATTGTGTGTGTATGTATATGTAGGTATATATGAATCGGTCACACTCAGTGCACAAGTGCAGTAGGGATGGACATTGGAAGCCAATAGTCAGCAACAATCGATGTTTGATTCGATGGAAGTACTTTTTCCATCAAATAGTGGGAATTCAACGGTTGCCAGCCATCGGATGCAGCTTTCCAATGCCCATCCGATTGCTGGCTGTTTTTTTTTTTTTTTTTAAGCTGCGGACACCCGAATGTAGTGTCTGCATCCCAGCTAAAGTGTGCATGCACAAAACTAGAACGGCTTCTAAGCATGCGTAAAGTATAAAAATCGCAATGGTTATAAACTCGAATGATTGCGATGGCTAGTTACCATCGCATTGCTGGATCATATATATATATATATATATATATATATATATATAGTTAGTGTATGTGTGTATATATATATATATATATATATATATATATATATATAGTTAGTGTGTGTGTGTGTGTATATATATATATATATATATATATAATTTGTGTGTGTGTATGATATATATACACACACACCCACACACCCCCCTCTCCCAAGCAAGGTCCGGTACTACACAATAGAAACTTTGCTGTGTGCCCTCACAAAGTGCAAATATAGACAGTCATCGTTGCGGCACTACAGTCAGAAATCCAGCTCTAAGTCGCGTAAGTAGAGGTCAACGTTTCAATATTTAATCACATTTTCTTCAGGACATGAAGAAAATGTGATTGAACATTGAAACGTTGACCTCTACTTACGCGACTTAGAGCTGGATTTCTGACTAGTGCCGCAACGATGACTGTCTAATATATATATATATATATATATATATATATATATATATATATATATTTATATATCTCCACCCACAATTGCTGAGCCTATTTTTCCAGAAAAATAACCCTGGTAATTACTATGTTGGATACACATTTACTCCTGTATGTAACATGTCTGATTTATTAAGGGATAAAGATTTGACACCTCAACTATTGTTTAGGAATGATTTGCTGGATTGGAGGGATTGGGAGTCCATATGACTGTTTTTCGGTGGAGTCTGATTTAGTCGCTATATGCGTCTGTTCATGTCTGTACGTAGGACATCCAGATGGCGCAAAGTTTGCAGCGTTTGATATGTATATATTTTTTTTTTCCTGAATTTTCGTATTTTTTGCCTTCAGAATATTTGCAGTGGTGTGTGTAGTACAGGAAATAGCATGATGCATACACTGGGCTTGATCCTATTGGGTGCAAGTAGGGTTCTGTGAGCTGTTATCACAGTGAACTCGCACTGCAAATTCAATCTGCAATCTACTTCCAAACCCGCATTGATTTTTCAGAGGAAATTTGCGATTTTTTTTTTTTTGAGCGCATCCCACTGAGCAGGTGAAAAGGTAGGAACAATCTTTATTTCTGGTGAATTTATCTTAAAAGCTCAATAATGGGTTAAATGATATGGGACAAGTATGTGGAGGTGTAAATTATGTAGGACAGGGATGTGTGGCTGATGTATTGATAGAGGGGTTTTTGAACTTGCAGATCAGTTAAGTGTGTTTTCCAACTGTGTACAAACTTGTATAAAAATGGAAAAAAATACTATATAGACTCTTTTCTGTACAAAAAAGGCTGGAAAGACTTTAATTTATTAAAAAACACTTGGCTGTTATCATTTTTCACCCATTAATAAAAAGTGCAAAAATCAGCCATTTTACACTTTTTAAAAACCTCTAGTACTTTCCTTATGCTATCTCAGTTGTCACTTTTTTGTGGTCCAGGAAGGCTTCCCCACTTTTCCATGCACTTCTCCAGGTCGCATTTTGTAGAAATGGCCGATTGTGTTACACTGATTGCTGTAGAGAAGGAAGTATGTAGGTATATAAGTGGAAGACCCTAATCATGAAACTGCATTATACAATGTAATATGGCCTGCCCATGCTGCATCATTACCCAGCACATGTCTACACTTTACTGGGGTTTAAATTAGTGGTGCGGTTATTTAATTTGTCTTGAAAAATACATTTTGCAGAGACTAATTTGAGGGGAGGGCGCCCCAAACTTGTCTAGGACTCCTTGCGCTATTAATCCGGCCCTGATATAGGGATGGAAATAACCGGTTTTATTATTGGACTGCCTTTCATTGATATATCCTGTTTAATAAAGTTAGGAATGCAGCCGGCTTTGCATTGCATGATGGTCTTTTT
Organism: Taudactylus pleione; assembly: GCA_031769625.1. NCBI lineage: Eukaryota > Metazoa > Chordata > Amphibia > Anura > Myobatrachidae > Taudactylus > Taudactylus pleione. The sequence goes on from JAUIMM010000018.1 coordinate 41,236,370, forward strand.
AGTTCTAGAGCGAGACTCAGTGCGTAATAGCAATAAGCCCCTAAATTTACTCCATACTATAACTCCCGGCAGAACGTGGGCAACCACTCTCCTCTCCCAGCACTGGTTGGATAACTTGTCAGTACAGAGACGCACCATTGGCTGCATGTGTTTCCAAAGCTGCGTGGTAGCGCTGTGAGTTGTCTGTGAGCGAGGAGACTGGGAGAGAGCAGTGATGTCCCCATATAGAGGCCAAATCAGCAATGCAAAGACCCTTCAGACTCACTGATCTGTCATCAGGCAGATGGCATGACTGGTTACTCAAGGTGCCCTTTAGGGGTTGACTTTAGGGCACCAAAATGAAATACCCCCCCCCCCAACTGCGCGCGCACACCTAAAAATGTTTTGGTATCGGTGTGTGTGTGTGCATATATATGTATATATGTGAGTGTATATATATATATATATATATATATATATAAGACAATGGTATTCCGGCACTCACATGACTATAATCCAAGAAAACTTGCTCAGGTGCCTTCCTTTATAGGGAACAGCGTCCCCACAATACCAATCCAAATAAGGCGGCACTCAGAGTCCATGTACTGATGTAAATAGGTGGTGTTTATTCACACATTCATTGACGTTTCGGGGCCATCTGACCCTTCTTCAGGATGATATATATATATATATATATATATATATATATATATATATATATATACATACACAGTCAGGTCCATAAATATTGGGACATTGACAGAATTTTCATATTTTGTCCTCTATTCACCACCACAATGGCTTTGAAATGAAACAAACAAGATGTGATTTAACTGCAGACTTTCAGATTTAATTTGAGGGGTAATTTACATCGAAATCAGGTGAACAGTGTAGGAATTACAACGGTTTCTATATGTGCCTCCCACTTTTTAAGGGGCCAAAAGTAATGGGACAAACTAAACAATCCTAAATCTAACTTTCACTTTTTAATACTTTGTTGCAAATCCTTTGCAGTCAATTACAGCCTGAAGTCTGGAACGCATAGACATCACCAGACGCTGGGTTTCATCCCTGGTGATGCTCTGCCAGGCCTTTAATGCAAATGTCTTCAGTTCCTGCTTGTTCTTGGGGCATTTTCCCTTCAGTTTTGTCTTCATCAAGTGAAATGCATGCTCAATCGGATTCAGGTCAGGGGATTGACTTGGCCATTGCATAACATTCCACTTTTCAGCCTTAAAAAACTCTTTGGTTGCTTTTGCAGTATGCTTCGGGTCATTGTCCATCTGCACTGTGAAGCGCTGTCCAATGAGTTCTGAAGCATTTGACTGAATATGAGCATATAATATTGCCCGAAACACTTCAGAATTCATTCTGCTGCTTTTGTCAGCAGTCACATCATCAATAAATACAAGGCAACCAGTTCCATTGGCAGCCATACATGCCCACGCCATGACACTACCACCATCATGCTTCACTGATGAGGTGGTATGTTTTGGATCATGAGCAGTTCCTTTCCTTCTCTTCTCTACCCATCTCTCTGGTACAAGTTGATCTTTGCCTCATCTGTCAATAGGATGTTGTTCCAGAACTGTAATGGCTTTTTCAGATATTGTTTGGCAAACGCTAATCTGGTCTTCCTGTTTTTGTGACTCACCAATGGTTTGCATCTTGTGGTGAACCCTCTATATTCACTCTTGTGAAGTCTTCTCTTGATTGTTGACTTTGACACATATACACCTACCTCCTGGAGAGTGTTCTTGATTTGGCCAACTGTTGTGAAGGGGTGTTTCTTCACCAGGGAAATAATTCTTTTGTCATCCACCACAGTTGTTTTCCGTGGTCTTCGGGGTCTTTTGGTGTTGCTGAGCTCTCCGGTGCGTTCTTTCTTTTTAAGAATGTTCCAAACAGTTGATTTGGCCACACCTAATGTTTTTGCAATCTCGCTGATGGGTTTGTTTTCATTTTTCAGCCTAATGATGGCTTGCTTCACTGATAGTGACAGCTCTTTGGATCTCATATTGAGAGTTGACAGCAACTGATTCCAAATGCAAATGTCACACCTAGAATCAACTCCAGACCTTTTACCTGCTTAATTGATAATGAAATAACGAGGGAATAGCCCACACCTGTCCATGAAATAGCTTTTGAGTTGATAGTCCCATTACTTTTGGCCCCTTAAAAAGTGGGAGGCACATATTGAAACTGTTGTAATTCCTACACCGTTCACCCGATTTGGATGTAATTACCCTCAAATTAAATCTGAAAGTCTACAGTTAAAGCACATCTTGTTTGTTTCATTTCAAAACCATTGTGGTGGTGAATAGAGGCCAAAATCTGAAAATTCTGTCAATGTCCCATTATTTATATACCTGACTGTATATGTGTGTGTGTGTGTGTATATATATATATATATATATATATATATATATATATATATATGTGTGTGTGTGTATGTGTGTGTATATATATATATATATATATATATATATATATATATATATATATATATATAGTGTGTGTAAAAAATATATGGAGATTGCGTGTTTGTGTGTATTCACTTTGAACAATGAACATAAAATCTAATCTATGCTGTGTAAAACCATGTGACTTGACCCATATTACTTGCAGGAAATTGTAAATCAGTAAATTATATGGGTAAAAGGAAGTCTCCGGCAGTTGCTGTTACATTTGCATATATAGAGTTGGCAAGCAATCAAACAGTAGCTTCAGGATGTAGGGGTTCAGATTGTGTGAATATTGAAAGGAAGCTTTACATAATACTGTACTCAGTTGTCTGCTTCATGCTACTGTAAAAGCCTAATGGGGATGATTTTGTAGAAAGGATTTTTCTTCTTTGTGCATTTCTGTAACTTTTTTGGTTTTTAATTTACATAACAATTATCTAAACAGTAAATGAAATGTTCTTGCTTACAGATAAGTAACAAAGGTGCAATAGACATTATTTTACAGAGCCCCGCTACTTATAATTATCTAGATTTTTCAAATGCATGGAACTCTAACAGGGTGCGTTTTCGAGGTATCCTCATAATTTAGTTCCACCTGTAGATCTTTTGTTAGTCAATTAACACACCTGTGCTCCAGATAGATCTAGAAAACATGCACTGTTAAGGTTTCATGAGGACCCGGTTTGAGAAACACTGCTTTATCTGCTGAATATTAAATGGATCCAGAACACATTTTGTACCCACATCTTGCCACATGGTAAATACTAGAATGATTACTGTTAAGGAATACTAAGAAACTACCTCATCATAACATACATTACAAATAAGATTGGTAATACGCTGAGCGTCTCAGGCATACTTGCCAACTCTCCCTGATTGTCAGGGAAACTCCCTGAAATAATAGCAATTTCCCTGATTGCACCTTACCCCCATTATGAAGTTGTTATACAAAAAAAATCACATATATATACAATCAAATGGGATCATTAGTATAATTTTCCTGTATTGGTTATAAGGCACCATGATCCTATGGCTACATGCATTTTCTGAAAAGTATCAGTGTGTTCTCATCAACAGTTAGATCTTACTAACTGCTTTGTGGCTCATTTACATTTGGAAGTCAGTTTTATGACACCCCTCTCAGATGTAGCAGTACACGTCCACTTACCACCACTTTACCACCACACTCGTAGGTGTTGCCTTCACAATCTCCCTGAAATACTTTTTCAAAAGTAGGCAAGTTTGGTCTCAGGTCAGGAAATTAAAAGTTCACAGCTGGAGGCCATTTGTTTGTGGTAACAAAAATGTTTAGAGAAGTGGGGAGGACCACTTAGTTGCAGAAGGTTCGCTGCGCTATTGAAGGAGCTCTCCAGAGTTAGTATACAGTATATGGGGCCAACTTATTAAAAAACGTAGATGATGCCTTTTCAATATGTGGGTGTGGAATGATATACATTTATGTAATTCTTACATAGCAATAGTTCCACTTTAAACAATCTCTCATCAGAACTAGATAGCCTGCTTTCTACTGTAAAGCTCATCTCTGCTGCATCATCATCTTGCATATGTTTTGGCATTGTGATGTGATAATTTTTAAGACCTCCACAATGTAATCTTAAAACCCCTTTCCCCCACAGCCATCAAAACACCCAGGGGCAGATAGATGTAGCTCTGGAAAGTGATAAAGTACAGAGTGATAAACGACCAGCCACTCAGCTCCCAACTGTCATATTACAGGCTGTGTTTGAAAAATGACAGTTGGGAGCTGATTGGTTGGTAGTTTCGCGCTTCACTTTATCACTTCACAAAGCTGTATAAATCTGCCCCTCAGTGTCCTATGCCAAGGACTTCTGCAAGTAAGGATGATTCATCCCAGCTTGCGATTTCTCAGCCTTGTTGACAAATGGAAGGTGAAGATGAAACAGCGCTGTAAGATAGGAAGTGCAGCTTGCTTTGGTACTATAATTAGAAAAAAACATATGGGGGGAAATTTATCAAACCTAAAAAGGTGTTGGCCCACAGCAACCAATCGGGTACTAGTTATTATGGAGAATGTAATAGATTTCTTTACAATGTTTAAACTCAAAGGGCCATGCAGGAGGCTTACTAACTTTTTCCTTGGTGTTAATGCGGTTTGATACTTGAGGTTAATTAGCTCGGTAGACTGGGGTCAGTGGTGTAGTGAGTAGGTGCAGAATTAGAGTCCACACGTAGAATTTCAGTTAAACATAAATGGTGCTTTTACTTCCAGCATGTGAAATCAGGAAACAGAAAAATAATAAACAAAACCTAGCCCTTGTTTAGGGTACTAGCTCACTTCTTGAACCCTCTCTACAGAAGCAGCTACTCTGCATAAAAGTCTCTGAGATTGGTGGTCCTTCCTGCCACATGCAGGACTGGACACTGGCCTGGTATGGCTTCCTTAGCTTGTTGGCTGCCACCTCTCACAGTCTGGCCTGCTTCCTTACAGGTACCATAGCTCAGTCCCAGAGTTTGATAGCCTGCCCTGTATTTCACAGGTCTAGGCTCAGGCCTCCCGGCCCTCACTGGCTCGCTAGCACAGTGAGCTCTGTCTGACTGGTCTGCCTCAGTTCTCTCTGGACTGCGTTCCCTCAGCAGCCATTAGGCATATTCCCACAATACCTTTTTAGTCTGTGTGGGCGGATCTTCCCTGCCCCACACAGAATCTGCTGCTCACCGGTGCCACCTCTGGTTATACTGCCACAGCGGGTACAAGAAGCTATTACAAACTTGCATGGGGTAAGTTCTTTTGAACTGCCTAGCTCCTTGAAAATCACACCCATTTTCTGCTTGATAAGATAAGGATAACTACTTTGTAGGTGCAGTGGTCCAAACATGTCCACCTCAATCAAAATCATCCAGGCTTCAACTTTTAGTTTTCTCTCAATTTCTCCCTCCTTCCTTTGTTCTCTATATATAAATCTACACCAAAGCTCTGGCACCAGGTGACAGACAAATATAACTCTGTGTTATACAGTGTGGTCTAGAAATCAGAATACAAAAATGAGCATAAAACATTATTTTTGTATTTTAGTAGGCATATTCAAGATGAGTTTTGTCTCCTTATAGCATAAAACTGCAATGAGTTGCAGTTCAATTGCCTTTCACTTATTAATATATGGTGAAGATCCACTAATATCTGTGAGAAATAAGTAATATCCTTAAGAGTAGATCAAGTCTTGGTCTAGAGCACAATAGCCAGAATAAAGTTAAATGACATATTGTAGCAGTGTCAGTGATGCAATAGAGTTGCAGTTAATTGTAGTTTCGGTTAGTCTGCCGATAAGCACAGTTCATTGAGAATATACAGATCACCGGCACCCTGTAGTTATATGAGGACAGTGTACATTAACATTAGTGAATAAAGTTAGTACACCAAGTCAACGCAACAATACCAGCATCGAGGTGGACACCTTACCTTGGTATGTAAGAAGGAGCAGAGTCCATGTTGCTGAAAGAAAAACTTGATGATTCTTCAAAAACTCCTTCTGGATTTGCTAGAGGTTTGCACTACTACAAGTTGAGGTCATGGAGATCGTGAAGACGTTATTCAGCTGGCTGCTTCTGAAGATGTGAGGGGGCAGAGTCACTGCCGCGTTTCGTTTATTGAGCTGGACTTTCTCAAAGTGACTGTCTCCATGTATCCTTCTTGTACTCCTGTAAAGCCTTCATGGTGACATTATTATGTAAATTGGCCGCACATATTATGAAATCTTGGTGACCCATTTCACATTGAGTTTTGGTACAACTTCCTGTATAGTTCATGTTAGACCGTAAAGATTACAGTTTGTGTAGAGAATTGCTTAAGTCTCTGTATATCTAACAATTAAACTGTCTACAGGCATGAGGAATAAACCTGAATTGGGCTGTTGTGTCCAGGGGCTTTATGTAATAAGAGGCTCCTCTGTGTGTTAAATAAAAAAAAAACAAAAAAAAAAAACGTAATCACGTTTCAATTCGGCTGAGGTGCCCTTAGGCACGTTTCTCAGAAAGCATTTTTCACTTTGCCAGTTGCCCTTTGGCACTTGCTGTACTTGAGCTGTCCTTTTTGGAAGATGTGCAGTTCGGTAAATATTAAAATAAGAATATATTTCTAACGGAGCAGCTTGAAAAGGCTCTGAATGCTGTGTTTCTCCATTACATAAGGTTGAACTGGCTGACCTGTTCTGATGATGTGGTTTTCCTTGCTTCTTACTTGTCCTGTTGCTCTGTTTTATAACCTGTAGTGCTCTTTTGTCTGTGTTTCATAATAAAATGGAGATAGAATGGGCTACACTAGAAAATCTACTAAATTGCAAAAAAAGTAATATAAATGGATTCCTCATCTACTTATAATACATATGAACTAGAATGCTTATTAACTGGCATTTAACTTTACATTTTCTTCAGAGAAATTCTATCAAATCACCAAATCAAAATAAAATGTAATGTATGTAATCCTTTTGCCCCTACCCCTTTATGATTTAAATAAAAATATTGTATTTAAATTGAATTCTCCAAGGTGATGGTCAACATGTTCATGTTACTTGTTGATTTGTCTTGAACTTAGTTGTCACTTATTGGAATGGTGTGTGTGAGCCACAGCATAACAGCAGCCTGTGAAGATTATCGGGGGCTGAATGCCATCTCAGGATGGCATTCAGTAACACCATCAAGTTCCGAAAAAAAATGCTTTTTCGGAAATTGAATGGCCCTGACACTTATTTTTTACAAAAGTATGTGAAAATGTTAATGTCACATGCTTTTGGGAAAACTAAGTGATGATAAATAGGCCCCCTGCTAACAGCAGGAGTCTACACGTTTTGGACTAGTCTGATGTGGGTGAGTCTGTAAATTTTCCTGCTCACTCCATCCGTCCTCACCTTCCCTCCCCTCTCAAGACATTCCCTTTGATAGCTATTTAAATCTGATTCATTAACAAATATGTAGATTTGTTAATAGTTATACTGAATAAGGCTTAAATAGCTCCTAACATGATTTGATAATTTAAAATAAAAAAATTACCATTTTGGAATATTTTTGGATAAAACAGTTGATATATATTCATCAAAGCTTTATTTTATTTTTTCAAACTTTATTAATCAGAGCATAGAAAAACATATCACAGTATAAATTGATAATACGTATAATATATATCAATCAATTATACAATAACACAATCTATATACATATAACATCTTCCCTGGACGTGGTCGGCTGGGCCCCCCTCTCCCCTTTCCAACAAAAATAAAATCAAATATCTTTCTAATATTAATCCGGAGGGTCAAAAACAATCGGAGGGTCATTAATCAATATACGGGTCTCATACCATGATGTGTATTGAAAACAATTGAAAATGTGATGTTTAATAGATGTAGATAGCGAATCTATAAACCCTTCACATAATTGGGAAAAATAAGTTATTTTAGCTTCTATTTGTAAGGTGGAATCTAACCAGTCCATCTGAAAGACATGAAATAATTTATTTCTAAATAATATCGATGGGGGTAATGGGTTAATCCACATTTGAAGTATACTTTTACGGGCCACTGCAGAGATTATCATCAACAATTTCTTAGTTTCAGGTGGGGCTCAAACATCTGGTGGTAAAATGCCCAATATTGCCCATTCCGCCAATAGGAGTAAATAGTTAACCAAGCAAGAAGAGGCATATCTATTGACTGATGGGCCAAAACTGTCATATCAGGGGACACTCCCACATACAATGAACAAAATTTGCCTCCACAGCACCACATTTGGGTCAGTTGCTATTGTCCGACACTCCCATCACAAACCTGCGGTGGGGGGAAATATAGCCATTATGGTAAATATTGTAAAACATCTCCCTATACATACTTGCTGAGCCTATAGACTAGGAATAAGAAAATGAATTCAATATTTTATCCATAGATAAGTGAGGGAATAACTGACCAAGAAGAAAGATCTGTAGTTATTTTTTCATGATCCATTGGAGGATGAAGAATTTTATAAAGTAGGGATATCATCCCACTTCCCCCCATAGGATGGGCCAATAAACAGATCCAGAGAATTAGACCAGTCTGAAGGTGAGAATACCCTAATTACTGAGCTTACATAATGTTGAGCTTGATGGATCGCCCAAAGGTTAGACTGAGGTAGGTTATATTTAGTGGAAATGTCAGCACCCCGCAATGGCTCACAAGTCTCAGTATCAACCAGCGCACGGACCCACAAAATCCCCCTTTTTTTCCAAGAAGCAAAGGGCACCGAAGCAGCGCCATTTTGAAATTCGGGATTCAGTGGTAATGGGAGAAATAAATAATAGTGACTATTGAGGGTTTTTCTGTTTTCGTGTAAAATGCCATACTCGCCAAGCCAAAATTAAAAAAGGATTGTGAACAACCTCCTCTGGCAAATCCTCCCTGCGAGAATGTAAGAACGCTAACAGATGGCATCGAGGAAGAAAGGATTGATCTAAAACCGAATCTATATAATGATCTGTTTTATGTAACCAATCTGATATATCTCCAAATCCCCGCATGGCTCTAGAGTTTAAGGTTAGGTAAGTTTACTCCCCCATTATTTTGGGTGTGTTGAAGTTTTAGTAGCCCTATACGAGGGTGGCTGGACTTCCATATAAATGTCCTGAAATATAATTATTTTTTTAAACTATTTAAAACCTAATTTGCTTTCACTTCTTGCAGGACTACAGTCTTGCAAGATCAGCAGCAGGGGGCAATCCTAAGGATCGCCCATGACTCACTGTGGGGAGAGCACAGGGGGAGGGGGGGCTGATGCAGTGTAGGCAGCCCAGGCTGTTGGGCAATGCTACTAGGATCTTCTCTCCATGGCAGTCCGTGTAGCTGGGGGAGAAAACAGAAGCTGCACCTTCCCTTATCCACTCTTATCCACTTGAACATAGGCTGCAGGAAGCCTGATCTCCCTTCTGTTCCTCGGCTGGCAGGACGGGGCAGCGAGGAGGACTGGCCAGATGTGCAGTCTCTGGCTGCTGCTAGAAGAGTACCTTCCAGCAGCCTCTGCAGGCGTCTGCCATGATTGAATCAGGTGTCAGGGAAAGCCCGTGCCAGGCAACTGGTTAAAGACTGTCCGCATACAATAGTGTATCTGAAAGTGCATCAAAGGACATCTCATATGAAGGCTATTACTAATCGAAAACCATATTCCTGTCCAGTACATATGGGCAAATCGTGGGATTTCAAAGGGTTAAGTTGAGCTGACATTCTAAAAGCTTTTTATCTGTGTTTTCAGCAATATTATTTATGTTGCCATGTCTCATCTATGTACTGCTAAGCTAATAGTAATCAAATATGATGCTAGATTGTGCTGGTGAATTTAGACTATATAATCCGTTAGCGGTATTGCAAGGATAGCTAGCACTGGCTTTTCCATTTATTGAACTTAAGTGTTACTATAGTACATCAAGTAGTAGAAATATAAAGTTTATCCAGCTCAGTACAGTACATTAATACTTAATGTTCACTTCATAGGCATCCTTGGCAGTTTGTGCTTACTAGATTATGATTTAAATAAATGGACATCTACTTAATCAAAGTACATGTTGATGGTGATCTAAAGAGAACCTCGTACTGATGAAGTCCACAGAGCACATCTTACCATTCTGCTTTTAACTCTGTGTAGGTTTAATGTGAATCATCCGATCGCTCATTGACCAAACAGAGTTTTTTTCCAAGCATATAGCTATAAACAAGTTATTTCCTTGCCTTACAGGTGTGGCTAATATCTGTGCCTTAAGATCACACATGGATTTTTAGATACCTTGAAATAGATTGGTGTCATTAAACTATGTTCCTATTAAAATTCTGTAGATGGACATAAATACTAATTTTTAATAGGTATTGTTAAAGGGAAAATTGCCATATTATAAAGTGTTTAACAGTGTACTTACTTCAGATCAGTCTTGTATGCAACAACATGACAGAAAAACCAAAGACTTTACTTATGTCAGGGTCTTGTTACACCTCTTGAGTCTTCTAATGCATTTCTGAATTTAATGATTGGTATTTTTCCTCTTTGGTTCCACCATCAACACCTGTACTGTGCTGCAGTTGTAAGAAAGCTAATGACCTAAAAAGATTTTTCACGGACTATGGCTAGAGCATTCTCCCTGCTCTTGTGGTTTATTTGGCTAGAGCTGCTTAATGTTGCGCATATCCTTATACTAGATTCATAAATGCCTGAGAGGCTCAGCCCACTCGCACTCTTCCAGCAGGGCTGATGCCATAGTGGAGTGGCTGGTGCGGTTGGGTAGAGGTTGCAAATAATTATTTAACTAGCACTACATGAGTGGAGCACTAGTTTTTGTTTCTCCACAGATTATCAAAGAATGTACATTCTTTATCGTTAATGAACGTTCCACCAACCGTTGTGGACGTATTAGAAAACCCATTTGTTTTACATGTTTGACTTCAATTAACATAAAGTGCACATATTTATGCTTTCTATCACCATGGTCATTCATGGTGTATACAATGTGACTTGATTATACAACATCCAACTTCAGAATGGATCTAACCAGCTTATGCTTTAGAAGGTATAGATTTTCTACAGGAGTGTGCAGCTAGTCTTTTAATACAGAGCTTGGCATAATATGTAACTCAGTATCCATTAAATGAAATCTATGAGCCAGCAGGATCATCTTAAGATGTGAATCCATTTACACCATTAGAAATAACGACCAAACGTTGGCCATCAGTCATTTTTTTTTATTTATTTTTACATGTATTGGTTACTTTGTCTTCTGGGATTTGTCCAGAACTGATTTAATAGCCAGTTAAAATACCAATGATCTTCCATGTTTAGGGAGCATGGGGTCATCTTGTATATTGATTGTTTTAACTTAGAAATTGTGTTAATTCCTCTAACGTTACCTAGTCGGTAGCACTCCCTTCCTTAGTTATGACAGACAGAGCTGACTCCTTGTAATGTAGCAGGGTGGGTCAATAACCCATTACTGCATGAATATCAGGTCTAATGTCTTGGTCCAATTATGCACATTTTAATAGGTACTTGAAGATATGCGTGCATTGGTACTGTGAGTTAATTGCCCAGGGTAATGAAGTATGATGACCTATTACTACTCTGGCTGTGATACACCATGTAAGCTTTTTTTTATTTTTTTTTATTTTTTTTTATTCAATAACCCCTCTGGTTCTTTTTGTATAAAACAAACTGGATTAATGCTTGTTTGCACACAGTTTGCCTGCAGTCAGTTGTGTAAGTTTCCCAGCTCCCTCCAGTATGATACAGATTGAGCTTCTGCTCATTAATGTAGCATTATGTTTTAGAGATTGCCTCTCGCACATGCAGCTTTCTTATTGCAGTCAGTTCTTTTAATATAAACCCAATTCTCTTACAATGCTTGAAGGCTATTAATGAGCAAATTACTTGCTTTATGCTTTTTCATGTGATCACTGTCTGTTTTACAGCTTGGGATCCATTAATGTGAAGTCACCGGTGTACATGACGAGAGCCTTGGTCTCCTGTTTGAGATATGAATATGGTGTTCTGAAAGGCCTTGGGTTCTGGAGCTTATATTTCTTATGTAAATTGTCTGTGTTTGTATAGAAAGCAATGTCTAGCCATTTTTAAAAAAATGGCATGCTTGTATCCTAGGTATTCAACAGACTCTAAAATTATAATCTTGCCTCAGCAATTTGCCAGTTCTGCATTAACAGAATGTGTATTATATCTATCTCACTATATTTATCTAGTTATATCTATATACAGAATCTATATACATTGTGTAAGGCTGTCTCGTCACCATGTGTGAGCCCCAACAGTTCCAACTGCAAGGGAGAAGGGACAACAGTAAGAGAGGGTGACTGTCTGCCAGGGTAAATATTGGAGGGAGTGGGTTGAATTGGACGGGTATAGGCTGGGATGGCTCCTCAACATGGGATGGATGGGATGGGATCGGTTGGTAAAGAATTGGGAGGAGTGGTGGCAGAGGAGAGACAGAGCCATGATGGGGGAGGGAGAACAGTAGAGAGGGGGCGGAGTTGAGTGGGACGCGCAGATACTGAGGTGACCCAGCATATGCCAGCCTCGTTAAACTAGTGTGTGTGTGTGTGTATATGTGTATATGTGTATATATATATATATATATATATATATATATATATATTAATGTGTATGTATATATATATATATTAATATATATATTAATATATATATATATATATATATTAATATATATATATATATTAATATATATATATATATTAATATATAATGCAAGAAAGCATGTCTGCATGTTTGTCCTTGTAGCACGGCCAGAGTTTTGGACCTAGCTCCATCAGATTTGGCATGGAGGTGTAGTTTGACTAGGATTAGGTTTTTTACCTAGATTTGAACTTTGTCAGGGCTACACACTCACACAATCCCTGAAAATGGGGAGACACTTAAATTACAGAGATTCCTGGGCTGGCTCAAGTGGAAATTGTCAGTCTGCCAAAAACCTGTGTGAAGCTACAAAAGTATCCTTTTAACGGGATGTAGTCAATTTACCTCTGATCAGGATGCTGGCAGTCGAGATCCTACTACCGGAATCCGGACCCACGGTCAGAATAGCGCCGCTGGAATCCTGACATCAGTTGAGATGCCGATGACTGAATCCTGGCAGCTGGCATCCCAATTGTAAGTATAGCGGGCCGGGTTAGCTATTAGCCGCCAGGGGAGGCTTAGGTTTAGGCACTACGGGGGGGTTAGGGCTAGGCTGCAGATAGGGGAGGGGGTGTTAGTGCCTAAACCTAACCCTTCCCCTTTAGTGTCTAACACCCCCTCAGGTGGTGCCTAACCCCCCATCTGCAGCCTAACCCCCCTAACCGGGAGGGTTAGGGTGCAGGGTAGGGAAGGTTAGGGTTAGGATGCAGGAAGGGAGGATTAGGGGGTAAAGGGGGGAGGGTTAGGATTCTTACCTAGACCCTGTCAGGATTCTGAGCATGGGGATGTTGCTGTCTGTCTTTTGGCAACAGACATCCCGACTGCCGGTTTCCCATACCCAACCCCTTTTAACCTCACAGTCTGAGCATGTGTCAACTAGTCTAGAGTTAGTCCTTTTTAAAGTGACTATATATAAAATATATATATATATATATATATATATATATATATACATGTACATGTACAATTAGTCAGCCCTCTGTTTGCGTGAAAGGGGCATAACTAGAACTTTGTGAGCAATTTACCAAGATCTTAAAAGACCCAACCCCCCCCCCTCCCACACAGAGCCCATTTAAGTTATATCACACAGTGGTACCCTGTATACACATTATCCCAGTAGTAATGCCCCTCATTCATTATATTGCATAGTATTGCCCTTTACTGATTTAGCCACGTAGTAGTGCCCCATATAACACGTTATTCCACACTATAGTAATGCCCCTTAACACTGACACACAGTAATGCCCCTTACACATTATACACCCCCCTCCCCCTTTGCAACTCACCTCTCTGTGTCCCTCCAGCAGCCTCTCGCCTCAACCTGTGTGCAATCAGCATCCATCAGGTGTGGATTTGGTGTCCGGCTGCCATCTAATTACAGCTGGCGCACCGGCTGGCCGTGGCAGACATGGACAGACAGTGCTGGTGCAATTTGAATCTGGCGCCGGTTGCGAGCCAATCCGAAGTTGCCACTGCTGATTGGCTGCCTTGTCCACGAGCTCTGATTGCCTCGCGACTGGCAGCACTGTCTCTCCTTGTCTTCCTGCCAGTGCGCCATCTGGGTTCCCCTCGGAGGCCCTGACTGTACTAGCCCACCTTTAGTGTGTGTGTGACTGGGTGCAGGGGGAGCGGCGGCATCCCTTGCACCCACGATAGTTACGCCATTGTTTCCATGCATGTTACAAAACAGTGGGGTCCTTTTCAGGATCAATAGAATGGAGTTATAGACGAGGACCATGTAAGCAAATAAAGGCTGCAGGTGTGCTTCAGTATCCAGTCTTACACCCGGGCAATGGGTGCTGTTTCTCTGTATAAGAAAAAAAACTGTTGGATTGTGGGAGGAAGCCCATACAAACTTCACGCAACTTGGTGGGAATTGAACCTAAGACCTCAGTGCTGTGAGACAGTAACCATTACACCAGCCGTATACGCAATATTCTCTAATTGCAAGTCTCTTCAGAAATAATTTCATAACTGCAGAGAATGTTAACGTGTTTATTGCAAAACTCTGAAGGTGCGTACACACTAGACGATATTTTACACTATTTGCCCAATTCCAATGCATCGGAATGACAGATCGTGTAAAATATGTACATATCGTGAGTGTACACTGCCGATTCGCGTCCCCGTGGATCGTACATCGCATCTTCAGATCTTGCCTACAGCAGGCAAGATCTGCAAATCTCAAACACGATCCGGCTGCATATCGTTTAATGTTTATGCTTGTACATTGTCATTCGGATCCGCATACGATGCTTGCAGGCATGGATCAGGGAGATCCGTGTTGCGAGCATGAAAGACACAGATGCATGGACGGATCTCTGTCCGTGCATCTGTGTCTAATGAATAACCTGTGAAAAAAATAAAAATATTGCCTTTTGCTGTGGAACTGCAGGTCCCAGCAAGCCTCCCCCACATGCTGGTACTTGGAGGACCACAAATACCAGCATGCGGGGCATTACGGGTCTGCTGGTTCACAGCAAAAGCAATATTAAAATAAACACAGGACACACACACACCGTACAAAGTAGAAGTTTATTAAACATACATGCGTTCACACACATGCACACACTATCTCACATACTTACAGATGGGTCCACATACATCTTGCCTCCTGGCCAAGCAGCCCTTCTTGTTGCGCCGTGGCGTGAAGTAGTAGCGCCTATAGTCTTTTCGTGCGTCTTTACCTTCAAATGCATCTTATTCGCACAATAATGTGAATAGATAGCACAAGCAGCTTCTGCTGCTTAAAATGACATGCAGCATGCCTATGTTCTGTGTGCTAAACACTACGTTAGTGTTACAGCCATTTAGTATGCAGATACACCTGCACTCGCTCAGAGAACATAGACATGCTGCATATCATTTTAAGCAGCAGAAGCTGCTTGTGCTATCTATTTGCATCGTTGTGCGAATAAGATGCATCTGAAGGTAAAAAGATGCACAAAAATACGCTCTGCACTACCGTGTCACACTGTGCTCCCGTGTTGTGTGGCATGACTTGTAGCGCATAGTGGATATATGTATGTGGGCACATCTGTATGTATCCCTGTAGCCCATTGGCCCCCTTGCCCAGTGAAATCCATAGGGTACCTGTAAAAAAAAAAAAAAAAGAGATCCATACTCACCGTCTCCTATGCGAAGTTCGGGTCCTCTTCGTTCCATGTAGGGAATCCATGGGGTCTTGGCAAAACAAAAAACTCAAATACGCGAGCGACCAGACACAGTACCCTCTTCTAAGGACGGTACTTCCCGAATGAGAGCTTAGTGGTGGGATTTCATTATGGAAACCCCACCGCTGAGAGCTCATTGGCTGAAATAGGGGAGCCTTCCGCCTCTCTGCCAATGAATGGTTCCCACCATTGACTTCAATGGTGAGGACAGCAAAGGTAACTTAAGCCTTTCATTTTTTTTTACACAACAGCACAGATGGATCTCACCCCTCCGTCTGTGCATGCATCTCAGATATCCCTGATCCGTGGAAACATCTGTCTGCTATCCTGCACGATCTGAAGATCGTCAAATCTTTAGATCATGCATGATAGATCTTCTGAGACATTGTGCAGCTTTTGCTGCACATCGTGTCTTGGAGTGCTGGGGTAAATTCGAGGGAAATTGCTCATATCATCGCATCGTGAGCACATCGTCTAGTGTATACGCATCTTTATGTTGCAAACTTTAATGCAGGGTCCTGTTACCTCTGTTTGTCTATTATTAACCAGTCCTGTTTTATTACTGTTCTACTCCCAGTTGTAAAGCACAATGGAATATGTTGGCTCTAGTCAGAGAAAACCATTAACAAACACCGAACAACTGGCTGTGTGTACTATCCCAGCAGCCTCCACAACCACCTCCCCTTTGACCCGGATTTTACTACCAACCTCATCAGCGGGTCACCGCATCACCTAATTGGTACGATCATCTCTTCCTTAGAGAGACAGATCCCAGAGTCACACTGTAGCTCACACAGGTGGACATATAACGAAGGCCATTTGAACCAGGTACATATGGAAGGAACTCCTTGTATGAGTCACATACCCACCACCCATAACCTTGACTTTCAGTTTGACCACCCACAGGCTCTGATTAAGGGCTATTATTACTGGATTTTTACATTTCTTTATCACTATTGGCGAGCACTGTGACTCTCCTTTGTAGCAATAAATTATTTAAACAGCCACATTGTTGCATTGGTTTTTATTAAATTATATTACACGTAATAAGCCTACCACATCCATCCCATTTAGGTGTAATTCTCTAGCCAACTACTTACCTCTTAACCAAACTAAGAGATAGGACATCTCCTGCCAGAGCAGATCCTGAAACATTTACACACCACCTATGAATGCAGTATCTATCTACCATATTTACTATGGAGTACTCCTTACCTTCCCATATTTTTTTGGTCCGGATTCTGTATCATGCAAGACCAGTCATTGAAACCACTAATGTCTGTAGATGTTGGGATGGGAGAAACATTGCTTTGCATTAACATTGCATTAATCTTCCCCAGCATATAGATAAGTAATGCATAGATTTTAATCTGCTCTGGACAAATTCACTTTAACTTTGAGGATGTGTAATGGATAGCTTCACAGAGGAGAATGTAATTGTTTAATCGCAGCCGCAGCTCGAGTCTAAAGTGACAGAAACCATTCAATTGTTTGTGCTGCTGGGCACTAGTGCCACGGGCGCCCATCACTATCACATATGTCGTGCCTAAAATGTAGGTTATTAGCTGCGTAAACCTGCTAATCTCATCTGAAGAGACAGTTAAGGCACCCAAAAGCTGGGCGTGATTCAGTTAAGTCGCCCTAAAGTCCTACTTTGGGCGGATTTCTTCTTGCACCTAAAGAGACTGCAAGCAGAAATCTGCGATAAGTAATGGGTGCCTGCGGCACAAACAAATTAATAGCTGCCATCGGATTCCTCCAACAGAAAAAAGCAGTAGTGCTGGATTTGCACGATGGTGTTAACTATGAAGTTCAGTTGCATATGGTTTCCTGGCAATGAGTGTGAATGTGACAGAAATATCACAATCAGATCTGGATTGGTGCAGGAATATGTAATTTGAACAAGCAGGTGATGTAATGTGGAAGTAGTTTATTGAAACAGCAGAAAGTGATGGAGCTTAGAGTCTGTAACATTAGAAAAATTGTTCTTCTCCAGCAAGGTCTAATATATAATCTCCTAATTAAATTGGTGGATTTAAAAAAAAAAAATAATAATAATAAAAAAAAAAAATATATATATATATATAAATTATT
Organism: Taudactylus pleione; assembly: GCA_031769625.1. Classification (NCBI taxonomy): domain Eukaryota; kingdom Metazoa; phylum Chordata; class Amphibia; order Anura; family Myobatrachidae; genus Taudactylus; species Taudactylus pleione. Next base: position 41,254,263 of record JAUIMM010000018.1, read on the forward strand.
TTGTTTTCTGTTCTCACAGAGGAAAAATGTAATCTTATTTTTCTCATGAATCTTCAGCATGTTCCTCCAGGAGGCTCGTTACAGTTTCCAGCTATCTGCCCTCTACACACGACTGGCAAAACATCCTTGATTTGCACTTCCCAGGGCGATACATTTGTCTTCTCCCTACTGCCACATGAACTTTTGGCAGTACGTTTAGGGGATAAAAGGTGGATTTTAGCCAAGTAACCTATGATGTTGGCTTTCTGTATAGTTTAAGATTTAAGCCTTCGTGTCTTACAATGCATATTGTATATCTTGCTGACTTCCATTCAGTGCTGTTGTGTTGAGAGAAGTGAATGCAATATATTTTAGCATATCCTTGCAGGATATATTACAATAAATCTTTGGCAGTGTAAACTCCATCGACCTAGGAAATGGGGTAAAACCCCGGTCTGACCCGGCTTGGAACAGTGTTTTCTGATGAAAAACGGGTATTAGTGATAGCATACTCTGTTGCGCTGAGTGGCAGGCATCAAGAGGGGGGTGAGGGTGGCAGGTAATGATTGCCCCAGGTTCGGGCTTAATTGAGGGGCTGGGCAAGGGCCCAGGTTAGCTGCTGAGGAAGACAAATGTCCTCCTTTGCAGAAGCAGAGCTGCGCATAATGTGATAGTGTGTGTGTGTATATATATATATATATATATATATATATATATATATATATACACACACAATTTATTTCTGGAGGGGGTATGGCCATGCCTCCCAGATCAGCTCTGTTGTCCTGATTGCATTTCACAGTTCTATTTTGTAAATGCATACCAAGCAATAGCATCCAGTAATGCTGGCCATCCACTATACAATTATCTGTCAGATATCTGTCCAATCTGGCTGGTTGGTTTAAAACCTGGTAATGTATGGGAGCAAATGACTGTCAATCATATGGTTTTAAACACTGGAAAACTGACAAAAAACAATTGTTCAAATTGGTTAAATTCGTGTGTTTTAACCAATTTGTCTGAACGACTATTTTTGTCTGTTTTCCAGTGTTTGTGAGCAAATGGTAGATTCATTTGCTCCCATACATTACCAGGTTTTCATATCAACCAGCCAGATTGGACAGATATCTGACAGATAATTGTATTGTGTATGTCCAGCATTAGGTATCAAATTTAGTCATCAAAAATATAATATCGGAATGTGTTAAGTTATCTTAAAATGTTTTTCTCATTTTTCTATACACTTCTCTCTCTCTCTCCAGGTAAATGTGAATGTAGATTACATCCGGTCAGCCAGTGCAGCCACAGAAACTGTCCCAGCATTTCCTGAACGTACCTGTGCTACAATCACCAGTGGTGGCATGTAAGTAATTTTATGTTTAAAGTCTTAGAGGGTTCACTCCCCAATTGGTCAGTGAACATGAAGAAACATGAGCATTTGATATTCATCACAAGATCAGGAATCCTCCAGTGCTTAGTCAACAATTCAGTCCTGTATTTTTGGACAGTGATGCGCATACCTGCTATATGGTTAATGCTGATTTACATTCTCCAGCCACTAATAAGATCCTTTCACAACATCTGCTTTCCATGCAGATAGTTTCTGCCTGTGTTGTGACAAGTCTCTAAGGAGAGGTTTTATTTTCTATGTTCCTGGAAATAGGTAATTTGTCATAGGTGCTAGTCTTGGAAACATCCCAAAGTGCTCTTGGCCATACTCTGTACCAGAGAGAGCCCTATAAGACAATGGAGCATTATCCCAGGAGCTGCTAAACCAACTGGAACATAGAAATTGCCCTTATCTGCCAGTAACACACAAATTGAAACGTGCTTACAAAGCCGATTCTTTTGGAGGAATTAGCTCAGTCTAGCTCTAACCCCTGCTGCGCTCCACAGGATGAGGTTACAGTTCTATGGGTGATGCCTTTTCAAAGTGACCTTGATTGCTATGATGTTTTTTTTCCGGGTATATAGGGGATTTGGGGCATATTGAGGTCATAAACTGCAAATCCTATTTGAGTTTTATTATGTAGAAAAAGCTGGCCCTATATTTTTTGTGGAGGGATTTGGTTATACATGTCATTTTAGTTTAGATGGAGGGTAGTGAAGTTAAAAATTTATTTAAAATAAAAATCAAAGATCTGAAAAAAAAAAAAAAGCCCCATGTGGTTTAACCATGTATTGTTCCTATAAAGTATGGCTATATATTTTGCTGCGATTTTAGGGGCAATACCTACTTGGGTTGAATTTACAGGAGGGGGGGGGCGTTTGCTCTAGAAGCAGCAACGTACATTTAGTTTGTTTTTTTCATGAAGGACCTGTTGATGTGTACATGCCAAAATGTAAGATGTGTGAGTGGTTTCCATTTGCTCATGGTGAAGCTGCACATTGCCTGCAGTCTTCCTGCAAGTAGCAGGTGAAAGGTTGGCAGTAGAAGACTCCAATCCTGTTCTGTCTGTGAACCGGTCTTGTTTAATGTCTTCTGATTTCCTGGGAACTGGATCAATTGTTAATATTTAATAATTGCCAGTTTTTTCTTTGGCTCTGATAATCTCTGAGGGCACTGCTGAATTGTCATTGGAATCTTGTATTGGTCACATAGACCAGTGTCGTGTGCTTTCTCTATGGTCTTTTACTGGATTCTGATTACCGTACTTTTCTGTTCTGTATAGAAGTGTATTTTGGGGGCTATAAGGCTGCTGCTTTCTTTGTCACTAAGATAATTACTATGTTGAAGAGGGACTTCACAAAACCCGCACACTACAGTATACATTTTGTAGAATGCTGTCTGTTTAGCTCATGCAGTCTTGTCTGCTGTTTAAGCATACAACCAGTAAGAATAAAGTCCATGGCTTTTGATGTGAGCATTTTCCTAAATGTATTACCCTTTCCAAGGAGCTAATCCCTCATTTTCCACTGGAACCTACCCGGCTGGTTTTATAGTGTAATCTTGGTGTCGATTTCTGTTCATAGACAATATACACTAGATCTTTTGCTGATTCTGTATTGACTAGGATTCCCATCAGGGTTTATTGTTAAAGTTACAGAATTGCTTTTAGTCTTGTCGGAGAGACTAGTGCCTTTGTAAACACATTGTCACATATTCCGTAACCAAAATGTATGGTTTAGAATACACTGCTACACTATTTGATTAGATCTCATTATATAGGTAGTATTTCCTATACTGAATTGATTAATAGAAGAAAAAAAAAATGTCACATGAATGAGCGATTACCTGCTTTTCTAGTCGGTGAAATTGCTTGGAATTCACACATGAATAAATTGCAGCCTTGCAGAATGAAAAGATGATGGTTGTGCTACTTGGCGATCACTAGTGTAGGAGCTATGCTTCTGCAGACTGGGCTATAGTGGAAACACCATTAATGTTTTGTATAGTTTATACTGAAGAATTTTGTAAGTGTGATGAGGACTAAATTTACTGAAATATAATTTGCCCTAAAATTATCTGTGCAAAAGCCACAGTACTTATTTTCTCTCATGGTACAAATATGTTACTAAAAGCTCATGAACTTGTGTGTAATGTGTAGTAAAGGTTGTGGGAGTGCACATACAACATTAGCCTGAAGCTGGAAAAAGCTTTGTTTTACTGCACAACTATTATTTTTGCATGTCCTTAAAGCCTACTAGGCGACCTATGTATCAAACCTTGATGTGAGATAAAATTTTGAAATATAGATCACCAACCAATCAGCTCCAAACTATCATTTCTTAAACACAGCCTGCAAAATGTAAGTTAGAAGCTGATTGGTTGCCAGCGACGTTCAGAAGCGTTAATGCTCTGCAAATACAATGGTGTTGTAGGAGTGCATATAGTACATTATGCAGCAGGGAAGCTGTGAGACTTGCTAATGAATGCTGTTCTGGTGCTCTGTTACAAACAAGAACAAAGTGCAAGGTTACTTCTATGATTTTTAACTAGCATTGTTTTTCAACTCAATACGTGTGAGCCATTAAAAAGTCAACGTTTCATGAGGGGTGTGGTATATGTTGACAGTCATACTGTCAACATTGACCTGAATTAGTCATTGATAACACATTAACTTGTTAGAATGCCAACATATTGTCACTGGTGGCCCATCAGTCCTTACCTTCTGTGATCCCCCCAGTGTTATGGTAACTATTCTTCTGCTAACCCTACTCTCTACCCCCAACCCTCCCTCTAGTGCCTAACTCTAACCTCCTCCTCCCCCCCTTATAGAGTGGTGCCAACTATGTAAATGTTGACCTAATAACTACATTCCTTTCATGTGGACAGGGTTTCATTTCCTAATCTAAAATAAAGCTGATCATACAGTGAATATCTATTCAGATCAGCTTTCCATAGTTCTGTTCTTGGGGATTGTTGGTGAATATATTTGCACAGATGATGATCAGCCATACCCAGTGAGTTTGGTTGTCCAACCAGCAGATCTTGATAAAGTATATGGCTACTCAATGATTTTGTGAATGATTCACCCAATAAAAATGTTACCTTCTGTAGGTGGTCAATAGAGTATGTTATGTTAAATGTTCACCTACCAGTAGTATAGAGATTTACAATTAGCCTAAAGAGTGCGATCCTCCCCAAATTTCTAACCATCACTAGTGCTTTCAGCCTAGTGCAGGTTACCCCAAAATAAGGGGGATATTTAGAGATGCTGAAGTCTTCATCTGTTGCTCCAATATTGGGAGTAAGACCCCAAACCCACCAAAAGTTGAGACTGGACTTCTTGGGGTACCCTGAGTTAATGAGAATAGTGCTGGTTCAATTACTTCCCTATACTTAATATGGAGCATTACAAGTCACCTGGAAGTGATTTTTTTTAAAACCCAGTATTGGATGAACAGATGAAGACTTAAGGATCCATTAAACTTCTCCTCCACATCTATAGGTAATCTACTTTATGGTTTCACTGGCTCAGGCTGGCTGATACGTCTGTCTTTCTATCCATTTGTCCGCAGCTCTCCTCCCACCCTTTTCCGACCACGTGCATGGTGCCACCCCAGTCACTTGCATTGATGTCAATACATTTTGTTTTTGTTATTGCTCAGCTTTAACTTGATGAATTGAGCAGAAACAAAGTGCAGGTTATTTGTACGACTTTCCACTACAAAATGATGCAGTTTTCATGAAAATCGGTTTTAGTAGTTTTTGCACCAACTTGGAACAGACAGTTGTTATATTAGTATAGATATATATCTATAGATATTGATCTCTATTGATATTGATCTCGATCGATCTTGTTATATATTGTTATATAGTATGTCAACAATACCGGCACTCATCATATAAAGTCAATAATTCGCTGGGAGTGCTTCCTTCAAATTGTAACAAACAGAAGTCCCAATTGTGAATATCTTCAAAACTAAAAAAGGGAACTCCTCAGTCTTATGTAAAAAGAAGCCATTTTAGTTACCACATGTAGGTCAGAATATTGCCATAGATAGATGCTTCGGTCCACACAGGACCTTTATCAAGATCTCCTTATTGTTCAGCAGTAATTCAAAAGAGAGATACTATCCTAATGCACCATTGCATATTTAATTTATTTATACCAAATTAATGAGGCAAATAATCTAGATATGTCCTTGCTCATCTAACCTCAATACGCCATGCAGTACGATATGCCTGGAGTGAGCCGTCAGGTCGTGATTCAATGCGACTAGGACGCTCCAGGACATTGTGCTTATTAATTTGATATGTGACACAGTTGTATATATGTGTGTGCGACTGAGACTGTAAATGAAAGTTAGCTGAGGCCGCTGCATTGTGGCACTTTGCATGCTGATTAGGAGACTAAGTCGCACACAGATATACAAGTGTCACATATCAAATTAATCAGCACAGTCTCCTGGTGAGTTGTAGTCACGTCGCATTACGACTTGGATGCATTTTTGGCAAAAAAGACAGCCCCGCGCTAGCAGAGTCTCACAGTACCAAACGCGACTGCAGCAAAGATGGGTTAGGACACATCTACACACCCGTGTGACATGTAATTTACATAAAACGCTGCAAGATCACTTGTATACATGCTCTGGGTACAGCACATACTTAAGTCAATGTATACATTATCCAAATATATCTATTTAATAACACACATTTACAAATTCAGTAAATCATAAGAGCATCAAAGTTTGGTGTGCGTTCCTCTGTTCTCACATGACCGCCTATCAAAATGCACTTCATGTCTCGGCACGATGTGTTCAACAATGGAAAGTATCTGTGCACCAGCCAAAAACTTGCCCCCAGCCCAATAAGTATCACCTGATGCGTACCACCGTGGCTCGCATCGGTATATGGGTTATAGAGATTCCATATTAGCCACAACGGCTATACTGCAAGCATATCTAACTAGAAGGGCATAAACTGCTTATAGTGTGTAGGAGAGACATAGCTTCATCACAGACTTAACAAGGTCAAAGTGCGGTAAGTTATCTTGAAAAGCACTCTATGACCCATGCATCTAATATCAGAGATTTTGCAGTTCATTACCGAACTATAACCTATATAAAAAAAAAAGATAAACAAATAAAACATTTAGGCTACCACATTAACATCTATAAAGAACCCATGTGGTACTGCACAGACGCGAGCACATGATCACATACAAGGCAATCAATCCCTATGCTCAAAAATACACACATATGTGGACCATATGGAGAATATCAGTGTAAAATTAAATACTACTAATCAACAATTTAATATATACATATATATAAGAATAAATTGACCTGCCATTTTGACGAGCAACAGAGTTTCACCAATGCACAATGCCCAGCCATCCCAGGGATGAAATTTGTTCAAAGAAACATACTTATGGTGCATATACACGTAACGATCTGCCAGCGATTCGATATCGCTGGCAGATCGTACTGCACCCTCCCTGGTGATTTGGATGATCTATATAGATCATCCAACACACCACCAACTTGCCAGCAACTATAGGGTCCCTTTAGTAACGTGCTCGATATCGAGCAAGTTGACCGGCATGCACGGCCAATGGACAATATCACTGATGTCCATACGTGGCCGTGCATCGCTAGTCCATGATAAGTTGATAAGGGGAATTTTTAAAGAGCGCTTGAAACGATAACGATATCGTTCAAATCACACTTTAAAATCGTTAAGTGTGTACGCACTATTAGAGTATTACATTAGTTTAGGCCAGGGTTTCCCAACCACGGTCCTCAAGGCACACTAACAGTCCTGGTTTTAGGGATAGCCATACTTGAGCACAAGTGACTTAATTAGTACCTCAGTTATATTGATTTAACTATCTGTGCACAATTATGGATATAGCTAAAACTAGGACTTTTAGTGTTCCTTGAGGACAGAGGTTGGTTATCACTGGTTTAGGCCAATATAGAAGTCCACGATCACCTCCTCTATCCAATTGGGGGCACCCAATTAATCATCATATAGAGTAATAAAGCCAACTATGGCCAGCCTCCAAAGTTTGGCAACAGGATTGTCAGTATACGTTAATTTATAAGTCCAAGACGGATAGAGGACATTGAGTCATCCTTTCTTTGAATGTCCTTATCATCGTCCCCACATAAGTGATTCCACATGGACAATTGAAGAGATTGATGGCATGGTCCATGTTATGTAAATTTCCATGTGATGTAAATGTATCTACTCGTATGGGGATGACTGAAAAATGTGCCAACCAATAATGACCTACAGATGTGCCCTTCTAGTTGTGCCTTGCCGTGGTGTGACACTGTAATGCCGAGCGTCTTTTCTTGTGACCTTCACACAGCAATGTGAATGATGCACTAACAGTTTCTGCTGATTAAAATGATATGCAGCATGCCTATATTCTGTGCGCAACTGCGGTTTTATCTGCATGCGAACGCTAAGTTAGTGTCACAGCTGCTGATACTGTAACATAGCATTTCGCATACAGATGCTGTCACATCGCTGTGCGAAGAAATTTGAAGGTTAAAAAGTCACACAAAAAGACATTCTGCGCTACCGAGTCACACGGCTCTCACGCATTGTGTAGCGCGACTTTTAGTGCAGGGAGGATAGTTGTATGTGGACACATCTGTACATGTGGTACAGTTTTTACAGAACATTCATCCCATTCTTTATTCAAACAACCAAGATCTAGTATTGGTAAGGGAACCACTAGTGCGTGTCATCATAAGTAGGTACTTCAAATTTGGACCACGTCTGACACTTGGGGCGTAATCCAGTTAGCCCTGAACATTGTTCGGGCGCTACTGGATTTCTGCAATCTGCGAAAAACTGATTTTTTTTTGCAGATTATCCCCCTTTTTCGCCAATGTTTTTTTTTCAACCCATCCTATTATTTCAAACAAAATAATAGAATATATCTCACGAAAACACATAGGGTCCGCGATAAACTCGCAGACCTATGAGTATTCGGCTTTTTTGGGGTGAAAAAATGGCACTTATCGTGGATTATTTTTTCGAAATGTAAAAGGTTCTGAATAATATCCACGATAAGTGCCGGCGTCGGGCAGCACTTCAGGGTTAATAGGATAGCCCCGCGGCGATCCATTAGCAGCACTACTTTAGTGCTGCTACTTGGATACTCCCTTAATAATGGTTTCATGGGGCATGCCTTTTTCAAAATTTGATCACTTGGAATGGCTCTCAATGTCTTCTGCAAATTGGTGTTGTAGCCGGTACCAAGGATTATTCTATTAATTTATTTTTTCTGTGTCTTGTGGATTCCACCACATATTTATGTTCTGCCTTTAGTAGACTTATTTCAACAATATTCTTCTTTGACAAAATCGAGTCATGACTTCATCAAGTTGCTGTTACAACAAGTGATTATCGGAAATTGAGATACCGGTAGGTTGTTTTTTATATTTAGAACACAGGAGGTGGAGCTTGCTTCAAGGCAAACCACTGCAGTCCGGTCCTTCATTTACATTTGGCTAGAAGTTACACCAGTGGTTCCCAAACTTTTTTGAATCCCAGCGCCCTAGAGTATCAGCATTGTTTTCACGGCACCCCTAAATCAAAAGTTTGTTGAGAAATAAAACTAAAAAAAATGTAGTAAAGTGAAGTAAATTGTGCTTACCTGTCATCCTAAGGTTCAGTTATGTGGTGGTGGACAGGTTTGTGCTTCTGTTTGTCCACATATTTACATTACATTGACCATAAATAATTTGATTTGGTGATGGACCATCAACCTGAGGCAGCCCAGGGTGCCACGGCGCATAGCTTGGAAACCATTGAGTTAAACGATAAACTGAATGTATGAGGAGAAAGGATTTGTGACTGCTAGAGACAGAATATTGGACATATCTGATGATAAATTAGTCAGCTTTTGGAGTCAACTTCATGATCACTTATGCTGGGCATACACTATACAATTATCTGTCAGATATCTGTCCAATCTGGCTGGTTGGAATGAAAACCTGGTAATGTATGGGAGCAAATTACAATCGATTTATATGGTTTTAAACACTGGAAAACAGACAAATACGATTGTTCAAATTGGTTAAATTTGTTTTATTTACCCAATTTGGCTGAATGTCCATTTTTGTCCAGACAGATATCTAGTAGATAATTGTATAGTGTATGCCAAGCATTAGATGATCGATAAGTTGGTCTGATATGATTAAAAAATAGTTGGCAGTGTATGGACAGCGTAAGTTTGTTTTCTACTGAGGAACTGGGATCCAGGGAGCTATCGCTCGTTTTGCAAAGGTTCTATGAGACAGACGTAAGACAAATATATTAATTGTGTTAACCAGGTATCTTGTGTGCGCTGGTTTGGGACCTCAGAGTTTATTTTCCTTCTGATCTTATGACTTTTATTCTTTGCACACATCTGACACAGGCTTGTTATCTCTGCATAACTATAAGCTAGCAATCTGATGGCGCTTAAAATAGTTATCGGGGAAAAAAAAAAGTACAATAATACCAGTAATGAATTTCAAACTACATAAAACTGGCTGCTCACAGCTAGCCTAATGTACAAGCCCACATTAAAGTGGCTGCTGTGGTTGCATGTTTCATTCCATCTTGTCAGCAAGAGTAGTAAGCTGGCAAAAGCTCAGTGGAGTCTTCAAAGACTTCAGCTTAGTTCTGTTCCCCTTTTAGCACTGTTTACTGCTGGGCCTTTGAGATTACAACCGTAATATTTTTAAAATGGCCTGCTGGAGTCATGGCTTTAGGCTGTTGCTAAAATTAGTCATTATACAGTTTAAACCCCGAGCCCTTAGTATTTGATATAAAAGTCATACATTAGGGTTATAGTACCTTTCCAAGTCACCTGACATTTTTTTATTGTTTAATTTTACAACAATTTTAAATGCTTGCAGTGTGTATTATGAAGTGCTTTTTCTCCTTTCCTGTAATGACAATATCAAACCTGTTATTTCATTTGTTCTATAGACTATAAGCTTGTGAGCAGGGTATTCCTACCTATATATCTGTTATTACCCAGTTTTGTTCTCTCAATGTTTCCAATTGTAAAGCACAACGGAATATGCTGCGCTATATAAGAAACTCTTAATAAATAAATAGAGCAGCCCATGTCCTCAGACTCATCTTCCTCCTGAAAGTGATGCAGAGCCTGTGACTGTATTTAGAGGTGGATTAAAGGACACAAAGTTCTCTAGTTTTTAACACATTGTGCTTTTATCGAGCAGTGTTTCCATCCTGTGGTTTGTTTGCCCTGATTAACATGATGATGTATTTGATATTTAGTGGAAAGATGGTTTCACGAATATGTAAATAGTATGCAAAATTCCATCTATTTTTGTGCTCCCATCTGAGGTGAAAAAGTAGGGAGGCTCTATATTATAAGGTAAAATGGTGGAACAAAGTGCCGAACATCTGGTCACACCTTCCTCTGGGGCATCAGAGTCTGTATGTTTTTGGGGCGGTGCAAGCAGGTGGAGATGGAGGAGGGGAACTGGGGGGGAGGTGTGGGCACTGGAGGAGGGTGCTGGTGACTTGGCAACTCTTCCAGGTGGCCAGGAGCGCCACCAGATTGTCGGGAGTCTCCTGACCATTCCAGGAGGGTAGGCAAGTATGCATCTGGTACACCCCTCCCAATAATAATCAGGCACTTGGAGGGGTTTAAATAGGATAATTTGCCCATTAAAGACATGTCAGTTTTTAGAACCTGTGTAATGCATGTGTCCCTTATTAAAGGGTTGATCTGATGTCATATTTTGTTCTTGCCTCATGCTTACTTGGAGGAGCTCGGTTGCGATTCCCCCCACCCCCCATGCTCCCATACTTACCCCGGAGGCCAGTCTTCTCTTTCACATTAGTACGGTCTGCCTAGCTCTCAGTGGGGCAAACTCAGAGTCTCTCAGAGATGGGGCAGACCTTACACAATGATTCAATTTACCACATGCCAGATTAAAACCAATAAAAACATATAGGCAACAAAAGGAGACCTTCAGGATCAGCTGTTGGAATGCTCCTCCATCAGCTGTAGTTCTGTAGGCCACCGATTGCCGTCCACTCCCCTTTTTAATAAAAACAATAAAACATTTGTTTATATTACTTGGGAACTAACATTTCACTATTGGTAGCAACAAACATGTTGATGTTTTCAATAGCTTTAGGAAATGGATGTAATAGACTGCCTGTAATAAATTGGACATGATTACGCATTTCTAAAGTCTATCAGTCACCAAGTGTTAATATATTTTTTTTAATCATTGTTTCCATTTTTTTCCTCATTTGTCGAGTTTATAGCACAAAATATCAGAGGTCAGTAACTTGATGTACTTATATTCCATCTACTGTCATTAGCACTGTCTATTTCCAGTCTTGACACATCTTCACTATTACAATTTCAGTACTTTGTCTCTGACCAATTATACTAATTTAAAAACTCAATCAGCAGAAATGTCCGCATTGTATTTGTCTTCGGGTGTGTGAAGATCACATTCAGGGGTGCTGGGAGCTGACCTCGAGCTTGGGAGTTGTAAGTTCCTCTTGCAGGGCATGCTGGGATTTTTAATTAATAGTAAAATGTTTACTGCAGCTGGTCTGAGCCCCTGGGTGCTGTGCAGTAGGAGAGTTGAATGCTTCAGATAGATTAATTGTCAGATAAGCTTTATGACCTTGCAGAATTTCTGATTCTGATATCCTCCCAAGCTGGGGTTAGAAGCCTTTGCTATTAACTCGGATTGTCTCTATCATTATTACTGGAGCAAATGTTACACAAGGCTTCTTTTTTTTTTTTATAAATTACAATTCTCAGAAATGCTGAAATGAGAGATCCTTAAATGACCCTCAAGGTCTTTTCAGTCCTGACATTCACCTTCTGTAATAATCTGTCCCAGCTACTTCCCACTAGGGGAAGAAGGTAATTTGTACTCTGCTCTATGAACCGTCACTGGCTTGCTGACCCCTGGCACTGCTGCCATTGATCATAAGAACCCCATAGCTCAGGGTCAAGCACTGCATTCTGCCATTGACTTTCATCATATGTTATACAGTGCTCTCTCAAAACGCAGCTGGGAATAACTGATGCTGTAGTGAGAGTGTGTTTTATAAAGAAGGTTTGCTTAAGTATACTTTTGTTATGAAGAATTAAATGACAGTGAATGCACTGTATATGCATAGTCTACTAGCTTGGCATTCAGACAGTATAGCAATCCTACGGGACACACCACATCTGCCAATAGGTACCAGAGGAAAAAAAAAGACCATGTTATATTTGAAATAGTGCTTGTAGTCAAGAGGGCATTTCCCAGGCACTTCCTTCTAATCTTCTGTATGGCAGCCAGTATCTAGAGGATATGTTTAGGGAAATGAAATGGAGCTAGTTCCACTGAGTGTGGTGCACAAAGTTCACTTTGCTTTTAGAACACTGTATATTTTGCTGTGCTTCTGAAAAACTGCAACCACGTATGATAGAGTAATTTCACAGCCCCCAAAAAAGTTTAGTTGCCAAGGATATTTGAATGAATTTTGGGTATTTGGGGTTGTTGAATTAAAAAATGAAGGTAGTTTTATCGAAATGGCTCTAGTTCTTGAGATAATAGGCAACTTGGCCATAACGTGTGCATATGGGAATGAATTGGAACATGCCAGAAGGTGTCTATTGTGCGTTTTCTAGTTTCTCGTTGGTGTATCTCAAAAATTCTAGTATAACAGATGTCCTATTCTGAAACTGCGCCACAAAGCACACATTGTGCTGCTCACAATTATTTCTACCTAGGTACCCCTTGGCAGCCCATTTGCGTTTAGTACCCCCATCTGCAAAGCAGTACATTTGTAATATAATTGCTACTGGATTATTGGGTATATGGGCAGCATGGATGGTGTAATGGTTAGCATTACTGCCTCACAATATTGAGGTCCTAACCATGTGGCGTTTGTATACGTTGGTTACCTCTGAGTGCTGCAGTGTCCTCCCACACTTCAAAAATATACTGGTAGGTTAATTGGCTTCTGACAAAATGTAGTATGTGTGTGGAAATGTGGAAGGGGATATAGATTGTGAGCTCCGCTGAGGTAGGGACTGATGTGAATGACCAATTATTTGCTGTATCGCACTGCAGAATGTGTTCGCTATATAAATAACTGGTAATAAAATAATGAATGTGTTACTATTGTAACAGGATTAGGGGGGCAGGTACCATCTCCTCCTGTGGTACATTGTGAACAGCAGCCGAGAAATCACCCACGTCCAAGGTTTCGAGTACTACTAACCTCAGCCAGTTTTATTAATAAGATTTAAAATAAAACTTCAAAATAAACACCTTGCCTGTCCGGCACTAACTAAACCTAAATCTTTCCTCACTGTCAGATACAAAAACATTGGAAGTTTCAGCATGTATAGCTCACTTGTACCAAGTAGCAGGTTTTTTTACACTGAGATTCTTCAGTTCCTTTCCTCAGGCAGTGAGAGACTGGATGGATGTCCAGCCTGACAACTTTTTCACATATTCACAGAGATGCAAGTACTAAACAGTCTACTCTTAAGGGTTCCATACATCTGGTGGCAATTCCCGGTTCAGGAACGCCAATCCCAGATTTGCTAATCATGAGCATATTATGATCGTGATCGGCAAATCAGTGAAATTCAACATGTTGGGTTTCTCCCATTTTCCTGCGTTTGGGAGCAAATTGCTGATTGTCATTTGCTTTCATACTTTACCAGATTTTCATTCCAACCAATCAACTAGTTAAATGGTTGGACAGAAAATCTTTACGTGTGTATGCACCTTCAGTATGTATTCATTGACACTGTTTTCCTAGAAGTTTAAGGGATGAATTCTATAAATGTGGGTGGAGATGCAAGCTTTATGCTCTAGCTTAAAGTGGGAGTGCAGATTCCGCGGCTTCTCCGGTGTTTAGTGCATTGTGCAGGTTTTGCTACAGTTGAGAGTTGATAAAAGCAAAAAATATTCCACATGTAAGAATAGGAATAAATGGCAGTGAGATTAAGAGAAAGTGACACTCGATGAGGATGGTGAGTGTCTGAAATATTACAAAATACAGACTGGCAGGTACAGTAACACAGACACTGACAAATACTGTAATACACCAGCAGAAGATTGAAGGATAGGAGCTGACATTGATGGAGGTACAAACCGTCGCTGTGAGGGGGAGAGAAACATGCACAAGCAGATGGATTGATGTTGGTAGCTAGATGTAAAAACAGCAACTGTCAAAACAGGTTGACGGCAAAAAATGTAGATAGTGTCAAGAAGAGTTTGGGACTACAAAGAATGGGATAAAGAGATGGAGAACTGTCTCCACATCTTAATCAGAGGTACACACAGCTCTGCTCAGAAATGACCTCTATTCTCTGTTGTGCAGCTGGGAGAAATGCTGTGTAGAAAGGACAGTAGTCAGTACAAATAAGATTTTGAATTAAATGGGCCATAAAGAACAACATTATGCTTAAATTGAAGAGGGATCACAATGCTGCTCAGTGTAGACTGTTTATAATAAACACATTGTTGTATGCAAATATACTGGTTTGATAGACACATTTTTAGAGGTTCCCTCAGCGCAGCCATTTGTTTTTTATTTATGGGGTGAGAGCACTGCCAATTGTGGCTATGCTGGGCGAGAGGCAGCCTTGTGGGGTCTGCATTTTATGGTGGATACCTGCAGTTCTGTCGCTGTACAGAGAAGTCAATGAAGCAGGAGTTTGAGAAGAGACCATTCACAAATGTCTGCTAATTTAATGTAAATCACAGTGCACACTTTATGGCCAAAGTTCACCAGCTTCCTTTTAGATTTTGCACATTGTGATGTAAATAGTCCTTGTACAGCACTTATTGATTACTTTTCAGTTTGGTTTATTGATCGATCTTCACCTCTACATCTCTTACTCACCCAGCCTGTTATCTCAATGTTGATCTTTCCGCAAACTTATTATATGTATGGAGTTCTGTCAGATGATTGCAATATTTTTGACCGTAACTCAACGTCAACAGCTTCCAGGTTGTATAAAATCTTTAGCTTATTTTCATTATTCCGCTTGTCCTGAAAAGAACATGCTTAATTTGCAAATATTTATGCAATTTATTTTGTTATATTATTGCAACAAGTGCGTGTTAAAGGGACTGATTGGCAATGTTTCTTTAATAACTGAAATGCTGCCCATGTCACAAGGCCTGTATTTGGTTGCAGTTTGCCTGGAACAACAAATTCACTGAAAAACCTCCCTGCATGTCCTTAGTAAACTCAGCCTGGCCTCCCGTTTTGTGCATAAGGCAAGGCTGACACCAGGGCGCTTTATCACCCTGCTACGGCTCTCTTCTAGTTAGATCCCCGCCCCTCACCATTCTTTAATACAGCTACTGCACAGGTTCTCAAACGCTGTCCTCAGGACCCCCAAACAGGTCTTGTTTTCCAGGTCTCCTCACAGAATCACAAGTGAAATAATTAGCTCCACCTGTGGATCTTTTAAGATATCAGTGAGTAATAACTACGCCTGTGCACTTACTGGGTAACCTGGAAAACGCGGCCTGTGTGGGGTCCTGAGTTTGAGAACCACTGCGCTAGTGAATGTAAAAGTTTTACAAAGTTAACGGAATCCTTTATAGCCTGTTCATCAAGTATTGTTTTGTTAATTAATAAAAAAAAGTAAATAAATATATATGAGAGATATATATATATATATATATATATATATATATATCTATATCTATGTGTGTAATCAATACCAGTTCCATCTATTCCTAGTAGTTTTTATTTTAAAGTTCATTGTAAATAATAAAAATGTTCATATGTGGCTGTGCTATTTTAAGTTTGGCATCATGCATTTTAAATCAATACAATTGTGTAATTTTGAAATATTAAGGTAATTGACATTAATGGGGTATTTAACCCAAATATAGGATGCTGCCCATTCAGGACTAGGGTGGAGGTTATCTTCCAGCTCAGCTTTTGTTAGACAACTAGCTAAAGTACCCGGCGTTGCCCGGGTTTAAATCTTCGTTATTAAGTTAGGCATCCCAAACCAATTGCCACCCCTCTGTGAAATTTTCATCCAGTGTAAGGCCCAGAACAGGCTGCCCAGGTCAAAGTTCTGGCCAGAATACACCAATGGGGACCCTAACCCCCCTAAAACCTGGCCAGGAACCAAATGGACTACCTTGCGTGCTTGACCAGACAGACCAATTAATTTTATATATAAGATGAGGTGTGGTCTCTCTTTAGTAGGCTGCTAATTCTCTGCATGTCTTTGAATGTTAATAGCTGTGAAGAGGAACACCTCTCTCTGTGATAGTCTAAAGATGTGTCCTTGCTCATCTAGCCTCAATACACCATGCAACACGATATGCCTGGCGTGAGTGGCCGTCAGGTCCCGTGCAACTGTGCTAGAGAGTTGGGTGTCATTTTTATTTTTAAAAAAATGCTTCTAAGTCGCAATTTGATGTGACTAGGGACTCACCAGGAGACACTGCTGATTAATTAGATATGTGACACCTGTATATCTTTGTGCAACTGAGACTGTAAATGGAACTTGGAGTTGAAATCTGCTGTGGCCGGTGTATCGTAGCACTTCACATGCTAATTGAGAGAATCAGTCGCACACAGATATACAAGTGCCGCATATCAAACGAATCAGCAGAGTCTCCTGGTGCAACTTAGTTGCATCGCATTGTGAGTTAAATGCATTTTCTGCAAAAAGCAACAAAAAAGAGCAGAAGAGACTCATGGGACCAGGCGCTCTGAGAGGGGCTGTTTGGCGCAACTGCAGCAAAGATGAGTGAGGACATTTCTGTATGTCTACTGCCAATTGATAAAGGTTTGCGCTTGTTAAAGCACACAGCCTTTTGCAAGTTTTAACTTGAGACAAATTAAATTTCTAGTTGTCTGACTGTGCAGAGGAGAGGGCTATTATAGATTCTGGTTTTCTGTAACTCAGACTTCCTGATTTAGCTAATTGTAGAAACCCCCCCCCCCCCTTTTCACCATAATCCACCGCAGATAAAGCTGTTTAGGTGCAATCAAGGAATACTAAAACAAGTTGACACTACAGTGTTAGATGACTTTCCTACTATCACTGACACAATATAAGTGACAAATTGGCTTTGATATGTAAAGCAATTTAAGCCTTTCAAAAGCTCTCCATGTTCGTCATTCAGTATGAATATTTAAATACTATAATATGCTGCTTTTAATCGATGTAACCTTTTAGTGAGACGCTTAAAGCTTTTTATGGTGATTTCTGCATTCATTTTAGGATGCGATGCTCCATAAAGATCTGCCTGTACTACTTCAATTATGGGTTGTAGTTTTTTTTTTTTTTCCTCCTCACTTTCTAGCATTTCCAGAGGAAGTTGGTCCAGTCATAAGAATACAGGTTACAAAACCCCAGCTTTCCAAATGCAGCAGTCATGCTAGTAACCAATCACATTCCTGCCAATTAACACCCATTCTCACTCCCTTCACTGGCTGCTTGTAAGATGGCAAATCTATTTCACGTTTGGCTTACTGACTTTCAAAGCACTACATAAATGGGGTCCAAAGAATCTGATGCAGCATCTGGTTCCCTTACACTCCCACTTTCTTCAATTTCATCTGCAAATCTATTAGCCGTACCTAGAAATTGTGGGGTTCAAGCCTTTTAGCTTTGCGTCTGACTCTTATTCCCACAGGACCTGATTCAGACCCGCTCGCTCGATGCGTATGCAAATTCCACTAAGTTATGGCAAGGCATAAGCACGCCCACTATGTCTTGGCGTGCGATCGCTTTGTGTATGCACACGCCCACCAGCCTGTCTTAAGATACCCACTTGTGCATGTCTTCTGCAGGAAGTGTATGCAACCATCGAGTACCATCGGATGCATTCGCCGCGCTTGAGGTTGACTATACCCTACCGCAAGCACTGTGAGCTCTTTAGTGTCAAATTCAACCAGGTGACGTGTACTATGACGCTGCCTGTTAATTATGCACGCCTCTGAAATGGCGTTAAGACGCACAG
Source organism: Taudactylus pleione (assembly GCA_031769625.1). Classification (NCBI taxonomy): domain Eukaryota; kingdom Metazoa; phylum Chordata; class Amphibia; order Anura; family Myobatrachidae; genus Taudactylus; species Taudactylus pleione. The sequence goes on from JAUIMM010000018.1 coordinate 41,272,653, forward strand.
GCACGCCTGCGTTCGCACCTCCACTCCCCCGTTTTTAATGGTCTGCCCCTGTTGGCACCCACAAAAGGCTTCTCCTGTCACTCACTCTGCTAGGCAGTCTATGCGTGGCAAGCGAACGCTTCCCGATCTCTCGCACTGGTTCGCACACGCGCACTGCGATGTGTATGCATGCGCACAATGTGAAAATCTGCCGGCTACGGGCGAATGCTTCCTAGCGAGCGGGTCTGAATCGAGCCCGCAGTTCAAGAAGCCTTCACTCTAGAAACCTTTAAAAACTAACTAAAAACTCTGTGCTGAAGCATTTCATTATGGTCCCTTTAGTTTCTAAAAGAAATTAAAAAAAAAAAAAAAAACACATTTCAATGCTCATCTTTTCTTTAGTTTATTCATACTTTTTGTATCTTGTTTTTTTTTTTTTTTTTTTTTTAAATCCAAATGTAAATAGATGGGGGTGATTCAATTGTTACTCTGTCTGAGCATGATAGCCACCTCAAGAGGGTGCAAGCAAAAATGTGCGATTAAATCCTTGGTTAGGGCACCCTAACCAGGACTTTAGGCTGGTTTAGATGTTCACTCCCATCAAATAGGGAGTGAAGAGGGCGATAATTAATGTGCCACAGAACAATTTAATTATTGCCGTCCACACAACAATTGAATTGCCCCCATTGAGTCCTCTTGGGAGTAAAGTGTTAAATAAAATTATTATAGTTATTACCATAAGTTTGCCATCCCATACATTTGACAATGCTCGCTAGTTATGCATATATGTCTCTACAGTTTTGTGTTTAATGTTTTATCACTATATTTTGACGGGGCGATGCAATTGTTTGCACCGCAACTAAATGGACAACCGACGGAGCTATTCAATTGTTGCTCAATTCGGGCGCAGATAACGGCAGCTACACACATTTCAGCTCGCAGCCTCCCAAGGTGGGAAACAGAAATTTGCGATAAGTTTGGGTGCCCAAAAAACAATTGAATTGCCCCATAACTAATTCTGATTTATTGTTGTAAGTCACTGATCCTAAAAATAAAGGTAACTCCATAATTCACTGCAAGTTACATTTAATTAAAATTGTAAGAACTATAATAGTATTCCTAATTCAGAATTGTTACATCAAATCGGGCCAGCTATAAAAAAATAAAATAAAATATGCACTCATTTCCCTTAACAACCTTTATCAGTTGTTTATGGCCTGACTTGCCCAGAATCCAAATGACACCTAAGGCCCGTATTCAATTTGAGGCGAAAAGTCCAGATCCGTGATACTTCTTCGCCGATGACGTCATTTTCGCCTGTTTTTGCTTTTACCCCGTATTCAATTTGAAAGACTTTCCACCTAGGCGGAAAGTCAATGCAATGTACTAGGCGAAAAAGTTTTGCCTATGAATAGCAGGCAGAAAAAGTGCAGAATTGGGGTTTTGGGGTGCAACGTTGCGGGAACACCCGTGCAGTCTTCAGACAGTCCCCCAAAGGTAATCTGTATTAAAAAAAATAAAAAAATACTTAACACCCCAAAAAATGACTTTGAAAAAGGGAGCGAAAAAAAAAGTTGGGGTACAAAGTTAAAAACTAGCGACCTTGACTCTGGGGGGGGGGGGGTTCCCCAAGTAATGCCCCAAGTGTTTTTTTGATTCCAGGTGCTTGCGGGAGGGAGATTTTTCATGATTTTTTTCAACTTCACCTTAGCAACTTTTAAATATGCTGACCCCCATTTTCAAGTACCCCAAATTTGATGGGATAAGTTATTTTCTGGAAAAGAATACTATTCTGCACCCACAAATAGAAAAAAGATATTTAGCAGCTGTTGAGCCCGTTTAAAAACACCAAATACCTTTAGCAAGCCAAATCAGGGGTACCATAGTGAACCCCCATGTCAGAGCATCTTTTGGGGGGTGACAGGCTGATTACCCCAATTCTGACAGTACTTTCCGCCTGTTCAAGTTTCGCCGGGTCCCGTTTTCGCGTACTTTCAAATTGAATATGGGGTAAAGCGTGCAAGCGCGCAATACTTTTCCGCTTGCAAAATAGGCGAAACGCCGGGCCGCGAAAAAGTATTGCAGCTTGGCTCAAATTGAATACGGCTCTAAATGTCTTAGGGGTGAGAATAGCAAAAATCTCGCACCTGCAGGTGCGGGTTTTTTTCTATTCAATTCGGTGCTGGATTTTCTAGATTTTGAGTGCCAAAATCAGCAGGACTTGCGCCATCCTCGCTGAGTTCTCCAATTAGCTTAATTAGTCCTTCATTACTTGCCTTCCTCAGCGCTGTCTTCTTCCTCCAGGGTCAGGACCTTGTCTCCTGCAGCAGCTGTGAGTATGTCAGTGTGTGAGTGTTTGTGAGTGTGTGTGACACCGTCCCCCCCTCCTTCCCTGTAATGGACGCTGGGAGAACTACATCTCCCAGCATCCTTTGCTCACGTAAAATCACACTTAGCCCGGAGCCTCCTAGCAGCTCCCTCCCCAGTGACAAGATGGTGGGGAGGCCACCGGGAGCCGCAGAGACCACTGGAGACCCCTGGGCAGTAAGTGTAATCTATTTTTATTTTTTTCAGACGTGAGGTTTTCAGAGCTGAAAACACAAAGACCACTTTTTTTTAATTAGAAACCGTGGTTATCGGGAGCTTGCATACCCGCGGTAATACAAAAATAAGCGCAAGGTTTTTTACCTTTCGCCAAAATGGATAGGCCCCTTAGTCCATTATAGTACCTTAATAACTATACTTAAACATGATCTCCCCACAAAACTAGAAAAATTAGTATTGGGTATAGTTGGAAGACTTAATATAGAAAATAAAAGCTTACTTTGTAGTGCCATTCTCCAGATCTGCCTCTGAAGTCTCTAATAGTTCTATCATGCTATAGGCAATAGTATTTGATGTAAATGCTATTTGTAATGTTAGTATGGCAAGCTAAAACAAATTAATAGGCCCATAAAGTAGTGCTGTCTTAATTGCAACCAGTGTGCAGAATTGCACCATGTCTTGTAATACTGGTAAATGGTTCCTAAATGGTAAAATGCTTTGCATCCCTGTGGTTGCAGTTGCTCTCACTGCGTTTGGCTACTGTATAAGTTCCAAAAACCCGGAAATAATTAAATCTGGGTCATAGGTGATCTGGTCTTATTTAATATAGAAATGTATCTAGGTTAACTACAACTTTTTAATAGGAGACTATAGATGCCTTTTAAGCTCCTCCTAGTTCTTATTCTCAGTCTGCTGCTGTTTCAGCCGATGGATGGCAACCTACACTATGGTTAACATTGCTGGTTGCTTTATATTTGTTACTGTGATTGCAGACAGTGGCACCTTTATTTGGAGGGACCTTGGGAGACTGTGAAATGCAAATTATTATTTATTTATATGGCGCCACAAGTGTTCCGCAACGCCTTACATAGTACATAAACAAATAAGTAACCAGTGACAAACTCTATAAAGCAGGACACGGGCATGTATAATAAACATTGCTATATTAGCAACCATTACACCCACATAAGCAGCCAGGTGTTAATTGCCTAAGTGGGGAGTAAGAGATGAATGAAATTACAGTAGGGAGATGCACAAGAGGGTAGAGGGCCCTGCTCGAAAGAGCTTACATTCTTTAAGGGAGGGGCAGACAAGCAGGAGTGACACAGATGGGGTAGGCAGGGAGGAAGGAAGATGTAGCAGCAAGTTAGGATGAGAGCTGGTTATCTGCGGCTTGTCATACAAGTACATTTTTTAATTTGACTCCAGTAACATGTCCAGTGAACAGGTCATAAAATTATTGACCTGCAACTGTATTGCCCTGAGGGTTTTGTAAACTTTGGAGTAATTGTTTTCTATTTTGCGACAACAAGAAAGTCTTAACAGGCACATGGCATACATGCGTGCCCAGGAGGATTTGTTGTGAAACTGTGTTAAACTGTTTTAAGCTTGCTTGGTCTATCACGATTTTGGGTCTTAAACTTACGAAGTCCTTCATAGTCTGTTAACAGAAAGACTGATGAAACGGCTCTGCTGGCATGAGAGTAGATACACATCACCTGGCGTAACAACTGCTGCATTGGCTACTAGTAGTTACCTGGTTGTGCTATAGATTACTGCAGAATTTGTAGCTGTGAATGTTTATAGTCTCTAAACATTTGTAGGACTTCCTAAAAAGACACTTTGATATAACCTTTCATGTTCTCTAAATTTCTACATTTAGTTTAAATAGCTGTTGTGATTGTAGCGATCTGTTTTCATAGGGAGACTTAGATTGCTTTACTTAGATGCAAAATGAGAAATAATCTATCGTTATGCTAATTTTGGGGAGCAGATGGTGCACAGTAATAGTCATGCAGTAACATTTGCTGTGGGTGAAATTAAGTTGCGCTTGGAGATTCAATTTTGTTCACTGTGAATACAATGGGGAAATGTTATGTGTCCTCTTCGGTTTGGGGGTCACTTTAACAATCACTTAAACATGTACAGGTCTTGCTTACAATAAACAAAGGCCTTTGCTTATTAACCCTTTTACCAGCTGATTTAATACTTAGAGTTGCTATTGATTAATTTTGTGACTGCTGTTGTCTAAGAGCAATATCTAGACGTTTACCATATTATGTTGGCAACTGTGTAAACTGAGCATATGGTTGTTCAAGCATGCACCAGTGTTTTCCAGTTGGAGTACACCTCTGCCTGTACAAACAAGTAAGATGATAGAAAGCACAAATACAGCTGCTGAAGAGTGCTTGTGTATGTTTAAGATGATCAGATACTGAAGAGGAACTGTGCTGCTGGGTACACACTACAGCCATGGCCAAAAGTTTTGAGAATGACACAAGTAATGGTTTTCACAAACTCTGCTGCTTCAGTTTTATTATTGCAATTTGCATATACTCCAGAATGTCATGAAGAGTGATCAGATGAATTGCAATTAACTGCAAAGTCTCTTTGCCATGACAATTAACTTAATCTCAAAAACATTTCCACTGCATTTCAGCCTTGCCACAAAAGGACCAGCTGACATGTCAGTGATTCCCTCATTAACACAGGTGAGAATGTTGACGAGGACAAGGCTGGAGATCACTCTGTCATGCTGATTGAGTTAGACTAACAGACTGGAAGCTTTAATAGGAGGATGGAGCTTGAAATCATTGTTCTTCCTCTGTGAACCATAGTTACCTGCAAGGAAAAATGTGCAGTCATCATTGCTTTGTACAAAAAGGGCTTCACAGGCAAGGATATTGCTCCTGGTATGATTGCACCTAAATCAATCATTTATCGGATCAATAAGAGCTTCAAGGAGTTCAATAGTTGCAAAGAAGGCTTCAGGGCACCCAAGAATGTCCAGCAAGCGCCAGGACCTTCTCCTATACTTGATTTTGCTGCGGGATCGGGGCACCACCAATGCAGAGCTTGCACAGGAATGGCAACAGGCAGGTGTGAGTGCATCTTCACGCACAGTGAAAAGAAGACTAGTAGAGGATGGCCTGTTGTCAAGAAGGGTGGCAAAGCAGCCACTTCTGTCCAGGAAAAACATCAGGGACAGACTGATATTCTGCAAAAGGTAGAGGGATTGGACTGCTGAGGACTGGGGTAAAGTTATTTTCTCTGATGAATCCCCTATCAGTTTGTTTGAGGCAACTGGAAAAATGCTTGTCTGGAGAAGGAAAGTTGAGCGCTACCATCAGTCCTGTGTCATGCAAACAGTAAACATCCTGAGACCATTCATGTGTAGGGTTGCTTCTCAGCCAAGGGAGTGGGCTCACTCACAATGTTGCCTAAGAACACAACCATGAATAAAGAATGGTACCAAAACATCCTCCAAGAGCAACTTCTCCCAACCATCCAAGAACAGTTTGGTGACGAACAATGCCTTTTCCAGCATGATGGAGCACCTTGCCATAAGGCAAAAGTGATAACGAAGTGGCTCGGAAAACAAAACATTGACATTTTGGGTCCATGGCCAGAAAACTCCCCAGACCTTAATCCCATTGAGAACTTGTGGTCAATCCTCAAGAGGCAGATGGACAATCAAAAACCCACAAATTCTGACAAATTCCAAGCATTGATTAGGCAAGAATGGCCGGCCATCAGTCAGTATGTGGCCCAGAAGTTGACGGACAGCATGCCAGGGCGAATTGCAGAGGTCTTGAAAAAGAAGGGTCAACACTGCAAATATTGACACTTATGAAATGCTTGTAATTTTACTTCAGTATACCATAGTAACATCTGACAAAAAGGTCTAAAAATACTGAAAACAGCAATCTTTGTGAAAAGCAATACTTGTCATTCTCAAACCTTTTGGCCATGGCTGTATAAGATACAGTATATGGTGCAATCTTGGTACTTTGACCAATCTGCACAGCCTTGGTATAGCGTTTAACCCCAATCTGTCGTTCTCACCCGTTATTCATTGCGGTGTCCCATTGGATGTTCTCCAATGGGGCCATTCCATGGATGACGCGTTACATGAGTAATGTAACGATAAATCACATGGTTGTATGACTGATTGTGTATTGTGTGTTCAGGAATGCAATGTTTTGTTACATTGCATCGCAGGGTCGCATAGTCGTTCAGGTGTGTAGCCAGCATTTTTTTTTTTTTTTTCAGGAAGCTCTAGAGACTAAGTAATTCTAAAATACTGTCCATTCTCTCCTCAAACACTGTTTGAATTGGTTTGTACACAGTATTAAGCTTCCTGATTACTACCAGTAACTTAAGTACAGGTAATGCAAATAAGTATATAAATATTCAGTGTGACAGTTATATGGTTGGAGAATGAGAACAGCCTGCCCAATCCTAAAGCCACTAGTTTTAAGTTTCCTTTGTAGCTGTATTTTGTGTTGCTAATTTAGTTGTTTTGGAGACTGTGTGCTTTGCACATGTTTGCTACTGTGCGGAATTATTTATTTTTTGTCAATTAAGCCCCCTCTCCCCCCTCCGCCCCCCCCCCCCCCCCACACACACACACAAACAGTCTGCTGTTTTCCCAGTTACCATCTCGATGTGTGGCAACAGTCTGCTGTTTTCCCAGTTACCATCTCGATGTGTGGCAGCAGGTCTCTGTCAGTGTGTTAATGATCTAAGTTCTCCTTGTGGTTAAGAACAGCGCAGCGCTGGCACCTGGTTAGTGACCATCGTGGGTGCTTTGAAAAATACCTAATAGTGCTGTTTCTGCCTGCTAAACTGTCTCCCCTGATTTTTCAATTGCTCCAGTGCCGAAGTCCTTTCCATTCCAAAGTATGCGAAACATCAACATTGATCTCGCTCCCATACCAAATTTCCTTTTGCATGAATGAGAAGTTTGCAGATCGAGCCAACAAAACAGCTGCATTTTTTTTAATCATCCTTGTGGGTAGATGAGATGAACACAGGGCTGGACCATTTGATCCTTTGCGGTGATTTGCTGAACTGGGGAAATGCTGGACCAGAAGGATACTAGAACCTTTCATATTTCCATATAGTGCATATTGGGTGAACTGCACCCAATACATAAGTATCCCTGTTTGATATTTAAGCTATACTGAGCCATTTCTTTCCAGCAGATGTGGTAGTCTGCAATTAGCCAACACAATGAAAATGGCATTTGCGTAACCCCATTGCTGCTGAGCTCACTTTCTTGCAACAGTTTTTTGGAGGTTTTGGGTAGATTGCCTTTGGCTTGTGAGGCAAAAAAGCATACTATTGCTATTTTCATTAAATTTAGAGTCTTGTAGAAAAAAAGCCAGGAATAATTTGTATGCATACTGCACAAATCATTGCCGATGTTGATGTTGAATGTGTCAGCCCAAAAAGTGTCAAAACAGGCTCAGCGGCAAAGAGGTTAAGTTTAGGAAGCGTTTGTCTTTATCATAGTTGTGTTGTGCAACAAAATAAAATACTTTAAAGGATGATTGTTATGCTAACTTTCAATTTGTTCTTTAGTGATCATGCTAGACAGGCCTGCATAATCTCTAACAGGGGCCTTGCACAACCTTTTGAATACTACATTTACCATTTAAAGGTTTAATTTATTAATCCTTTTTCTTCATAAGCTGTAGTTTTGATGACTGGCATCTCATGAGTTCAACCCGCAAAATGGATACCTCTATAGGCATTCACAGCGTAGTGACTTTTTTCTTAAAACTTGCGTCATCTTCAATTTGTACCAGAGACGTCTGGCTGCAAATTGGACCGCACTGGAATTTAGTTTTAAACACTTACATTGTTGCAGGTGAAGTACAACGGAACTTGGCTTGATAAAAAGCATCGGCTGCTGCATTGTAGCTCTTCATATACAGATTCAGGCTCCTTCATACACAGTCTGTGTCACATATGAAATTAATCAGTTGAGCGGGTTTGTCGCATGCGATTGTTTAATTTGTGCAACTAAGGCACACATTCCAGCAAAAAAGACATTGTAGATTTGAGTGGATACGAATGAGTTAAAACCTGTGTCAACAAACTGTATTGTAGTTAGTAACACTTAAAGGCTGATTTAATTACAGCTTCGGATGTTTGTGCCCATTGCAGTAGACACAGGGCTGGAGCGATGCGGTAAGCAAGTCATTATTCAGTTTCCTTTATGTGGGGGCTTGGGTAAGACCCTTATTGGCTGCGATCTCCCCAAATAACCTGAGGATCTTCTACTGAAAAATACATTACCCATGGGGAAGCCTTTACCACCCTTGGCATGAAAGGGGTGACTGTGAGTCTTGAGGTGAAGGGCAACCTTTACATCAGTTACAAACGCAATGAATTTTAGACCAGATAATTTGTGAATGTGCTAATTTGCCCACAATGCACCATGATCGAAAATGATGCACTGTTTCCTGCGTAGTTGACATACAGAATTCAATAAATAGTATTATAAAGGAAAGAGTAATAAAAAAATTAGTCTCCCTATTCCTAAGTGTGATTTAAATTACCCGCAGTGTAATGGATTGGTTTACTCAATTACCTCCGTGTGGGGGCTTTACGTAATATTTTTGTGCTTTCCTCTCCCCAAGTCTTCTGAGGCTCCCTCCTGGTGAGAGCTGAAGAATCCATTATGCAGTGGTAAACCTTGACCACCCATGGGGTATAAGGGTTGCCTGTGCATTTAGAGCCAGAGGGAACCCTGCACATCTTTCTGTCTCCCCAGCTGTCTCCTATTTGTCATCCTTCCACATTTAAAAATATGAAACATTGTGAAGAGACAGGTCAAAAGGACTTGTATGTAGGAGGGCGCATACTCATAATTTGCAGGGGGGCGCTGAACACAGCGGCCCTTGGTAGACGCAAAATCGCTCGTTTTACTGTGTGCCTCTGAGGTGCAAGGAAAAGTAGAGATAATGTTGCTCACAATGTGTGACTCTAGAACAGCATATCAGATGCAATTGAATTGCTATCCTTACAATGAAATATCCTTTTATCAGGTTGTTATCGAATCAGCTGTATGTGCTGTATTATAACTTAATATATCAGTTTTTTAATATAGCACACGCGTATTCTGTTGTACTTTACAGATAATATTTAGTCATTAAAATCAGTCACTGTCCCAATGGAGCTTTTACTCTATATTCCTGATTACATTGACACACACACACACACACACACACACGACTTAATTTTTTTTTGTCAAGCCAATTAACCTACCTGCATGATTTTGGAGAACCACCCAAGACCTCAGTCGCATGAGACAGGAAGTCACCATTGCATCACCAAATATGACTGCCATATTAGGTATGTTATTTGGGAAGACTTGATGTATACCTATGTCAGTATGTTTAAAGAACAATACTACTTTGACTTAAACATTTCTTATAGCAATAAAAAATTTTTGTACATTATGGCTCAAAGGGATCTTAAAGCTCCAGGCAAACAAAAACTAAGCTCAGTTCAATTGTAATAAAAGCCCATTTTTTGAGAGGGCACAGACCACACCAGTGTGCCTGGATGGTACAAATGGACAGGTGATAGGCCGGCAAAGTTGGTTTTAACCTTTTACACACAGTGAGATGCTACAACAACTCATATTTTGTTTTAATCGCTGATTATATTAGATTTTAATTTGATATGTTGTGCCTAGAATTTAGCATATCTTATGGAAATATACTTGTAAATAAAAAAATTCTTCTAGGATTGTGAAATGTCTATAGTAAACTTTGTTTTCCCATGCTCCTTTTATGCATGGATTGCAGCTGCTCCTTTATTCAGCAAATTGTCAGGAATAAAAGCAATATAGGTTTCCGAAGGTAAACGGCAGACATATTAGTATCCTGCCTGCTGATCTATCCAATTTACTTTGTTTTAAGGAATTATGTGGATAGGAAAGATGGTTTTTACAAATCTGACTCTCCCCTAAATGCACAGTGAAAAAGTCTGTATATACATGATCATTCTTTTAAACGAGTCCTCTGTGGCAGGAGCGTGAGAAAAGGCACAAAAAAAGATACATTTACATTACCAAGAGTAAAGTCGACAGGCATTAAATATGTGCAGACCCCTAATGTGTTGAGATGATGCTTTCACCATGATATATTGAACTTTGTGGATCAGTCTCTGGCCTATGTTACAATAATTAACAGCTAACAATTGCCATGAAAGTGATATTTTTTTTTTCCCCTATAAGTGATTACTTTATTTAAAACTTGATGTCAAAGTTTAGAAACGTGGAACTGAAGGCCAAATGAAATACTTTCATAACTCTTGTATTTTAGCATAATGGCATAATTGCATTAGATGATTACAAGCTTAGTAAGTGAGCTATTTTGAGTAAATGTTCTCTGTTGCCTGCTACTTTGTTTTGCAATGTATTTTTTGCTTTGTTTTGTTTCTCGTTCATGCACCGTTGAAGTTTTTTTTGCATCATTAATGATGATTGCTTTCTCAGTGAATATTGTTGAAAAACCACTGGAGAAAATGGTATTCTTTTATCTACAATAAAAACGATTTGTTTTTGATCGGGTTTAGTAATTTTGTGTACAGCGCACTCATGCCGAATTGTTTAACTTCAGCGGGAAAAAAGTAAAAATTTTTCTAACCATATATTACAATCTTCTACTGCCTAAATGGTTTCTGATAGTCTGTGGGTTAATTTTTTTTTTTTTTTTTTTCTTTCCACACGCAACTGTGCATTTTTAACTTCAAGCCTCTGTCGCTAACTGAAATTTTTTTTGATTTATTTTTTACTGACTTTCTTCTTTTTGTGGATTGAAAAACCCCATATTAATACACTAAATTGTTATCTTCAAGGAAAGTGTATAGATGGAAAATTGTTGTACTTTCTAGTTATGGTTGTCTGAATAAGACATTATGGTTCTAAGCATAACTCAAACTTTATTGAGGTTTAGGGTATTTAATCTGCATTTAGGTTTGTTTGAGTTGCAGTTATCACAAGAGAAATGCGGCTTCCTTTTGCAGAGTAACTATGTCCGTTAAATTTGTAATGAATAGAATATAGCCATAAAAAAATTACGTTTAATTTGTCAGTATTAAATAGGTAAAAATCAAAATAAAAAAGCTGGCGATCAACTCAATTTTCAATTTGCTGTGCAGGTCAGTGTCAATCTCTCAAACTTGGCCAGGCAAACAATGGAGCCATGTTCGTGCAGGAACCTATTAACTGGACAATTTGGCTGCTTAAATTGGCTCCTGATCTAAATATGCTGGGTCAGGTGATGTTTGTAGTCGGCTGTTATGTTCGACCCACACACATAATTGATTGAGATGCCTACGTTACAGGGTCTACTGATAGGAAGTCTGTTGTGTTCACAAAAAAAAATCTCTCCACAATCACAACTTTATTATGTTTATGCTTATGTATATGTAGTTTTTGTTTTCTTCACCGTTTCAATTAGATCATATTTTTTTTTTGGTCCTTTCTAATGTAGGTTGGAAATCTGTCATATGCCAAGTACAGCTGTTTAGTCGCTGAAGTGATGCAGCATAAAATGGAATAGTTGAAAAATACAAAGTTCTCTTTCTGAATGCAAAATCAGTTATTAAATCTGCCTTAGTTGCTTATGCTATTCTTGGTTCATAGCTGATAAATCATACTCATTATGTGGCCTGTATACCTTACCACAGTTCAAAATTATTTGGAATAATCCTAAAGACATTTAGATGCATACATTTTGATTTAAAAAATCAGTACCAGTTACTGTATATTGTGCTAAAGTAAAAGTGATTTAGGAAAATATACTTGTTTGGTTTTTCTTTATGGTGGCGTTTGAAAAAAAGTCTGTGGTGTTTTTAGCTGCTATTTCTGGAGAATTCTCAACAAGCTACTCTTTTGCTATTTATAAAGTTAACATGATCTCTGTTAATTTACATTATAGTTCCAGATATAAGCCATGAAGGCTACTGCTAATATCCACTGTGGCCACAGGCGTCAGCACTGAGGCGGGCTGGGGGCATCTGCCCCAACATTTAAAAGGTGCCGAGCTGGCCATGGACGATCAGCCTATTGCTGTAGGCTCTGCAGCCTACAGCAATAGGCTGCAGAGCCCCTACACTGCAAGGAGGAGGAGGTGTACTTTCTCCTCCTCTGTGTGGCGCAGGGGAGCACAGCCCCTGGCTGTCTGCGTCCACTGTTCCTCCAGTCCCGACCCGGGCCGGATGTGACGTTGAAAGTCCTGTTCCTTGGACATGGCAGGGTTTCATGCCCACGGAAATCTGGTGCAACCGGTAAGTTTGAGTTGGTGGGGGGGAGGCGAGAGCAAGAACGCTTTTATGTTGCGCCCCCAACATAAAATTGTTCCGACTCCCCTGACTGTGGCCACATTCATTTTGATTTCTGCCCTGGTAGTAATAATAGTAATAAATCATTGTGTTCCCAGTTAATTGTGGCCTTTTGCCTGGGTTTAAAATACTCTATATGAGTATTTGGTCAAGAAATATTAAAGAGCAATCTGCAATGATCAGCTTTTGGGTCATAATTGTAAGAGAAACTAATCTGCATCCAGTACTTTGTTCCCATAGGGTTACACAGTAGTTCAGCTGTTAATAATCATAATCGGAGGACATTAAAATATAATGAGCATGTTAAAATGCACATTGTAGCAGAAATGAACACTTATTAACAATAAGGTTGTTGTCCATGAGGATCTTTCTCCCAGCAATATTGATGCTTGCTTTCATATAGTTTTAGGTTTGAACCTCTATCCCTTCTGCACTACAAATATAACAAAGTTAGTGCACAGGTGTAGGTGTGTGTCTGCAGTCACAAAAAAATGGAAAAGGATGGCTCTTATTTAGTAAACTTAAAAACGTATTTTCTCCAGCCTTTCAGCAGGAGTAAAGGAAGTTTTCTCTTCTCCCTATTTATAGAAAGAAAACTGTAGTGAAGTCGACAACTTCATTGAGTTATCTTGATACAGCCCCCATAGGTTCCAATGTGGTGTTATCAGTTATGTGATTTAAGGGAGGAGAAAGCAGAAAAGCACACCATTAATTATGCAGGCAGATATAAAAAAATACTAAAAAAAAAGGACACACACACATATATATATATGGGTTGGATATGGGATGCCGGCGCTCGGGATCTCTGCAGTCAAAATCCTGACTCTGGCATCCCGACAGGGTTAGGATACCGACACCTGTCAGTAGGTATCCTAACCCTTCTACAACTTTAACTCTCCCTCCCTGGTGCCTAACCTCCCAACTAGTGCCTAAACCCCGCACCTTAATCCTTCACCCCTTTGGGATGCCGGTGCACCTCCCCGCACATTTGCGTCCGCCTCTTCTGTTTTGCAGCTTCTACTAAATCATCCTCACTGCACTTTGTGGGGGTGGCTTTGTGGAGGTGGGGGGCACTAGCAGGCTGCAGGGAGTCAATGTAGGCTCAACCTGCTGGACTCCGTAAAGGCCCATGCGACTAGGAGCTACTGCGGCTGGGCATGCGCTGCAACCCTCCTCCAGAGACCAGTGGCCATTTTTGTTCATGCCCACTGTACAGAGTCTGCTACCTCTGCTCCAGCCTCCCTGAACCTGCTTGCTCCCACAGCGACAGCCCGCTGTTGCAGGCTGTGAGCTGCATGCTGCAACTGTTGCCCTATAGGAGCTGAGGGTTCTCACCCCAGCCAGCTAACTACTAGCAGAGCCCCATTGTCCAGGTGCCTTGTCCCTGCAACTGGCTGTTCCGCCATTGCCTGTCCGCTCACTGTTTGCTGTTGCTGGGCCCTCTGATTGCTCCCGGAAGCAGCAAACAGTGGATGCTACGCAGCAGCAGTTGCAGCTGCCCCAGCTGGCAGCAGGTGCCTCAGTGCCTGACCCAAACCTCTGCCGGCCACAGGTGGGCTTGGGTGCCCCTAGGCATTAGCCTAGTTTGCCTATGCCTAGGGCCGGCTCTGGGTACTGTCTCCACTATCTCTGTCCAAGCTTTGATAAATCTCCCCCTTAAGGTGCATACACAGTAAGCAATATATCGTTCCAACACAGATCGGAACATTATCTATTGGCCACATAGTTCAGTGTGTAGATATGATTGCGCTATCCCGTTTGTCGTTTGTCGCATTTTCTGATCACGTCAGATCAGAAGATCCGGGGGCTGAAACCATGCCTCTGGATGCAGCGGCGGAACGATATATATCGGGTGGTCATACACCAGATTGTGCAGTGTGTACGGATGGCCCAATATATTGTCATCGCATCTGCCATCGCTATCGCTGGGTCCACACATCGTCTAGCATGTACCGACCTGTAGTTTGCTTAAACAATTATTGTCTTGCTCCAGACATTTTTTTTTCGGTAATGCTGGTTTTGTGTGTTTCACAATAGACTTTTTATTTTTGTATCACAGGAAGATAAATAAGCAAAGGGGTTTTTTTTATTTTTTTTTTAACTAATTTGAAATTATCCGAGGTGGAGCCTGTGAGAGTATGGTTTAGGTGCTGTTGGGAGGGGAAAATCTGTACTGATTTCAGTTTATGTATAGTGGGAATGTAGTATGAAGCACCTTAGAGAAGTGGTTTGGAGAGGGTTAAATACCTAAAAGAGAAAATGTTTCACTGTCTTGTAGGACAGGTGGGGCTTCAATTTTTTAAAAGCAATGTCATATATATATATATATATATATATATATATGTATGTATTAAAGTAGATTGGTTTAGATTTTATAGTATATTTTAGCATTAACCTGCACATTGCAGTGTTGTAGGTTTGAGAATACCAGTTTTTATTTAATATATTCCTCTGAAATTTACAATAGGAAGTAGAATACTATATAAAGAACGAAGCATTGCTTAGACAAAGCACACTTAATATTGCTAAACAAGGGGTGTTAAATTGCCACTTTATGACTTTATTGCAGAGCGCGAGATGCGGCTGACTGGCTTTTAATAGTTTCAAAAGACCATTACATCTATTTCCAAAAGGCTGTCGACTTTGGAAGAAGATATGTCAAGTTAGAATTCTATGTGTTTCTGGCCATAAGAGCAGAAGAACAGCTCAGCAGCTTCATCCCCAGCCCCTGAAGTGAGGATTTTATAATATGCACAAAAATTGCTGCAGAGACAGCTTTGCGAGGGTTATTTCTGTATTGAAAAATAGAACGTAAGCTACCTGGGGATTGAACCCAGGCCTGCACGGATGCTGTCCAGGTGCCTTTGGAAGCTGATCCATCACTAACGAGGCTTTATTAGCTCTGGTGCTGGAAGCTGCACTATTTGCTAATTTGGGTAAAAATATGCTGAGCAAAAGATATAAATAATTGTAAAGATTTTCTCTTAAATTCTGGTTGCTGATATATACATTGATGGATTTTATCTCCGAGGACACCCTCTTTTTGTAGTAAAAAGCACATCAACCCTTTCCTCAATTATTACAATGCATTCCATGTGTTACATCATACTCTGTTTTCAGGGTGCAGGTCTGGAGACAATCGGGGAGAATTTGTTTCATGGTTCTGTCATCAAATTAATGGAAGTTGTTGTGTAATACCCCTTTAAGACATACGCCCCAGCAAATAAACGGCTCCGACCCAGGTCTTTCAAAACGGATGTAACACCTTTCACACTCCACTACGGAGCTTTGTATTTTTCCGGGTCGACCCCTTTCACACGTAAGCAGTGTCTGCCCTGGCATTCTACAAGCCAGCATTGCCAGGCTGCTCTCATGTCACACTCATACACACACCTAGCAATCACTGCTCATACACCCACGTACAGCAATCACACACCAGACCTCCGTACACCGCTTGGCACCCAATGTGAGTGGTGCCTGTGAGACTGTGCTGGGGAGGCAAGGTGCCTGGGGCAGCAACGTGCAGGTGAGGCAGAAGGGAGTGGGCTCACAGGTTTAAGGATGCTTCTAGTACAGAACTGCACTTTCTATCTGTCTCTGGCCGTCGCACTCTCTGATTGGCTGAGGTCTAAAAACCCAGACACGAGCCGGGTACTGACCTGGGTTGCAAGTCCCGGGAATAACCTTGGTCGATTGAAGGGGCACGGACCCAGGACTGTCAACCCAGGTCGAACCCTTTTAGACAAAATCTGGACCCGGGTAGTTTCGCTGTGCCCCAGCAAAATCCAGGTTTTTTTGCTCTTGTCTGAAAGAGTTATTAATTGAATTGTGCTGATGCACAGTGGCCTCCAGGTGGGTTCATGACACTACTACACATATAGAGACGACTGATTAGGTATTTTAGCTTTGAGTTGAAATGTTCAACAAATATGGAGAAAACCATACTGTGGTGAGCCTTTAATGTGCACAACAGCCTTACATTGTACCTGTATGTATAGATGTCCTCATACACCTAGCCTTACTCATGCCAGTCGTGCCACATGGTGTATTGAGCCTCTAGGTCCTGTGCAACTCTACTTGCGCAGAGCATATATTTACACTGGAAATGCATCTTATATGCGATGCAACTAAGACGTACCAGGAGACTGTGCGTGACATTATCCTATATTTATATGGGTCCGCAAGTTTTCCATAGCGCCTTACAAAGTACATACTGTAAACAAATAAGTGAACAAGAAACCAGTGACTTACAGTACAATACAATGCAGGACATGGTTTATATGGGATTCCAGCGTACAGAATGCCGACGTCTGAATCCCAACACTTATCAGAATACCGGTGCCGTCATCCCCACTGACTGAATCCCGAAGGGAAGTACTGGGGCAAGGGGGAGAGTTAGGTTAGGCACTAGAGGGAGCTATAGGTTTAGGCTGCGGGGAGGATTAGGAGTTAGACTTACTTTGAGGCATCGGGATTGTAACCGGGTCGGGATGCCGGTGTCGGGATTCTGAGCGCCGGTATCCCGTAACCAGCCCGTTTATACACATTGCTGCATTAGTGATCATAACACTCAAATAAGCAACAGAGCATAAGCAACCAAGTGTAAGGAACCCTTGTGGGGAGTAAGGAGTAGATGAAAATATAAGTAAGGTGAAGCACAAGAGGGTAGAGGGCCCTGCTCGTGAGATCTTACATTCTAAAGGGGAAGGACAGGTGTGACACAGATAGGGTAGACTGGGAGGAAGGATAATATTGTCTGTAAATGAAGCACAACAGAGCATGGTGTGGAAAAAGCAGCAGCCGCTGCATTGTAGTGCCTCGTACACAGATTCATACTCGTTGCACATCAAATTAATAATTGCAGTCTCCCGGGTACGTCTTAGTTGCATCACATTGCGATGATGAAGCTTGTTTGGGTGGAAGACTCTAGGTGCAAGCATAGTAGCACGGGACCTGGCGTGCTGAAAGGGGTGTGCCATTACTGTAGCAATGGTGTATGAAGACTCAAATGTATAAAGTTTCACCTATGCTGCCTAAAAAGAAAAACAATGCAAATTTATATGTATTCTGTTTGTTTGGATGGTAATTCCAAGCTGGGATTTGCAGTTCAAAAGCCTTAGTGGTACATTGCTTTCCTAATAAAAGAATCAAGAGGAATGTTTGTAACAACGGTTTATATAGATCCATTGTCAGACCTATTATTCATATGAAATCTCAAGTTCCCATGTAATTCTGACCTATTTTTATGGTATTTGTAAATGGTGCAGATTGTCATGCTCCTATTCTAAATTTTAAACACTTGGTTGGTAAGTTTCCGTTTAATTACTAGAAAGTGCATTTATATCTAATATATGGCATATTGCGAAGATCACATGGTACTCAAATTGCCATTTTTACTACCGTAGATGAAAAACAATTTTGTATCATTATTAACACTAATAATTGTATGGAGGTGGGACCTATTGGTTCAGTGACACCATGCCCACACAAAAGCAGCATCTTAAAGCTGTAGTTTCCATTATTCTTGGGAGTGCCTGTCCACCTCACAAAAATCAAACTACTGACGTAGCCAAAACCAGGTACTTCATGCCACTGGCTAACCAGCCTAATTATGTTTGATCATTTTTCATTTGTTTGAGTTAGACATGATTTATAGAGCAGCAAAGCAACTGATATATGGACAGTTTCACCTCGGTCAAAATCTGTTTTTGAAGAATAGATTTAAAATGTTTCCTTTCTTGCTAGAAAAAAATAGAATTTCCCACCTTGTCTTTGAATAGTTTTATTTCTATACTTTTATAGTAGTCATTGCATATATTCTTTTTATTGCAAATTCATATTTGTTGGTCAGAAGGTCCATACGTACATATAGATGCAATCATTGTTGGAGCTAACCTGAAACGAATGACCTAACCTTGGTATGTTATGTGACTTGCTTTTTCGGGTATGATGAAATATAGCTAGAACGTCTGAGGAAGAGCTTTCTTCAGTATTGGCTATCTTTAGGCTTTCTCCTGGTGTCCGAAAACAAAATCTGAACATATATATTTATATTCAAGTGAAAAACTAGTCATGTCATGAATCTGCAAAATTGTTCAATTTGTGACGCTTGTGTAGTAACCTGAAGAACCAAATAGAACCTCCCTGCCAAACCAGTGCTAAATGCAGCTGTTTTAGAAGCAACTCTTATGTCAAGTGATTAGTGACATCCTTATTACAGGGAATGTGTTAATTATTGGTGACTTGTAACCGTTTGTTATGCTTACATGTTCTCCCTTTTCAGTTCTGAATTATCCATTCATTTCCCCACGTGTAATTGCAGGAGAATTACAGATGCACTCAGTGAAGGGGAATTTATGAATTTGTTTAAAGCGGCATACTGTAATCGGAGCCAAGTTAATGCACTTCTTCTGTGCTAAATGTATAATTGGCATATGGGTTTTCTAAAGCAAATGTTGTGCTATCCCTCATCTGTAAGAGACACCTTTTCCCATCCTAGGCTGTAATTCTTTGCTTCACTGAATTACATTTTAACATCCCTGGAGTTGTTTTGGTATCTGTGGTGCTGGCTTCATTTTTCTTAAGAAAAGAAATGCCCTGAGCTTATTTTATATCCAGAACACTTTCCTATTCATTACTTCTCATATGTCATTTGTCCAAAATAAGTAGAAAATTACTTTGAGTGAGTGAATCCATATTGGTGAATTTAGTGTCTCTCTCCCATCCCCGCCCTCTGTAACATTTGATGAGCAGACTGTTTGTCAGGCCTCAAGACTAAGTAGAAAATAGTTTATTTTTGCCCATTGTTTGAACTGTAATTATGCTGCAGTCATTTCTTAGGCAGATAAACGGAAGTAGCGGATATTCTGGATTTCAGCAGTCTTGTACAAAAAAAGGAATGATAACATCCGACAGGATGCCAATTATCATGCTTTAGAAGTATGCTTTCCTTTATAGAACATGCTTATAGTGTGCTTTAAAGCATATGCAATATAAGATGTGCTTTAAAAACGAATGCATTATTATTGACTTTATGAATTTAAGCTGGGATACTCAAACTTCCACAATGCATGCTGAAGAGGTGATCTTGAGTCACATGATTCATTTTAGACTACTTAGTGGCTTGTCTTTGTACCTAGGTTGGTTGTGAAATACATGTGTAGCGGTTGCAGACAGGGCTGAAAATGTTCAAGGGCCTGATGTGAGAAACAGAGGAGGTGTGACCAGTACTGTATGAGTGTGGCCAATGCCATGTGGGGTGTACTCCCATCACGGTCAGCCACAATGTCTCCATAAATATGTAAAAAATAGAAAAGTTACATCATTTTGTGAGGAAAATAGAAATACAGTTTTAAAACGTATGATTTCTGGTCGACCGTATGGCCAACTGGTGTCTGGTCATCACCATGCTCTCATGTTAATGGCCCTATTTTGTGTAGGTCTGGAGCTGTAGTCTCATTTTGGCCAATTGTTAATCTGGCCCTGGTTGCAAGAGGTTAAATAACCTGGTTTAGGCGTACTATCATAAACACAAACAGTGCACCTTGTAACAGAACTAGATTTCTAGCAGAAAAAAATTACTGAAGAATAGCCACTATGAGAGGATCCATAAGTCCTATCTGTGGAATTCTAGAAAACTTGAATGGCCTCTATGTTGTCATGCATTTGTTTCATTGGAATTTGGACTGCTTATGCCAGTATTTTTGGCAATTTGCATTCTTATTTTGGTGATACCATTGATTTAACACTGTTTAAAATACAGATTTGCTAGTAGAGTAAATAAAGTGCTTGAAATCACTCATTGACTTTAGCAAATCTAATTTTATATCTTGCTGTCAAGTTTAATAGCCAGTTCCAAATGTCCACTATGACCGGAGCATGGGTTTGCTACAGAAATTTATTTATATGACCATATTGGCTTTTTGAAATCGGCACAAAAACTCCTTTGGCCATATGAATCCTTGTAACTCTGGGTGCTGATTGGACGATTACACTTGAAATGTACATGTCAAAAATAGTGTGAATAGAATGGAAAGATTTTACAAAAGTGTAATTGGACTTTGAACTCTATGTAACAGCACTTTATACACCATAGTAATGGGCCTTTCAATTCTATGTAACAGCACTGATACATCAAGGTAAATGGCTTTACACCAGTTTAATCTGCCATGTTGATTGTAAGTGATAGAGTAATAGCTAGTTTTATTTTGTCTACTGCCATGTTTTGATTTACAAAGTTTCTAATTGTTAAATGGAACAGCTTGTTTACAGCTTTAATACCACATTGTTCCTGCTCAGACCACATCTAATGCTAGAGTTTTCATTATACATCTTATTTGATCACTTTGGTAAGACTTCATATAGCAAGTTCGATTGACTCTGTGACCCAGTTTCTGTCTATGGTGAATGATCGATCATGCACTAAACTCATCTCTAAATATAATTTATCTCCCCCCCCCCATTTGCCTCCAAGCTCCTCAAGTGGATGGTCTGCAACCACTTTATTACCTTTCATTCCTCCCATTCCCTACTTAACCTACTTCAGTCTGATTTCATCCTCTCCAAACTATAGAAACTACCATCACTAAAGTCAATTATGACCATCTTGCTTCCAAACCCTATTACTCTGATAATTTTCCTTGACGTTTCCACTGCTTTTGACATTGTGCACTGCCCTCTCCTCCTGCAAATACTTCACTCCCTTGATCTGTGTGACTGTCTTTTCCTGGATGTCTTCCTGCCTCTCAGCGTTCTTTATCTCTTTCATGGCTCTACTACTTATTACAAGTTGGTTTCCCCCAAGGTTCTGTTCTAGGTCCCTGTTTATTTTCCCTTTATATGTCATCTGTAGGTGAGCTTATCAGACTTTTTGGCCTCTAATATAATCTCTGTACTGATGATATTCAGATCTCTCACCTCCCCTGACCTCTCCCCCTATCTTCTCACAGTCTCCAGCTGTTTCTTCCTCTGTATCTCAGCGCTTTTTTAAACTTAATGTGTAAGACTAAGCTGATAGTCTTTCCACCCTCTAGTCCCCTTACCTAACTCAATTTCACTATCCATTGACAATTTAACCATCTCTTCAATCTCATACACTTTCTTGGAGTTAATCTCGACTCCGCCCTCTCCTTCAAATCCCACATTCTGCCCTCTGTTTTGCCACTTCCACCTTCAAAATATTGCCAGGATCAGCCCCTTTCTTGCCCTGGAGGCAACAGAGACCCTCATCTACTCATTGGTGATTTCTAGAATGGACAACTTAACCACCTTTATTCTGGCCTCTCTGCTCCTACTTCTCTCCATTCCAATCTGTCCTCAATGCTGCTGCCTGGCTCATTTTCCTCTCCAAATAAAATGCTGCTTACTTTTATCTCCTACATTGCCTTCCCTTCAGAACCCAATTCAAACTCCACATACTAGCCTATAGAGCCGTAACCCAGTACTCTCCCCCACTACATCTCTGTCCTAATATCTCCATCCACACACCTTCCCACTCACTCTGCCGACTACAGCCCCCAAGATTTCTTCTGTGCTGCTCCCAGCCAATGGAACACTTTAACTTTCAGACTACACCTCTCTCCAAGGCTTCAAATTGGCTCTCAAAACCCACTTCTTTATTAAAGCCTTCCAGCACTCCTCCTAACCCACTGCTCTTTACACCTTGCTCACTGTCTATCCAATCTGTTACCTGTCTGTCCCTCCCCTTTAGATGTGCTTTTCCATAAATTCCTCCCCGTTACCATTAAAGACACTGAACCTCTGGGTTCATCCAGTACTGCTTTTGTGAGTATTATGACTGCATTTGCAGCAATATTTATATGGCTTGTGTTACATATTCTGTGATGTTTTGTACTGTAATGGTGCATACACACATGGGTCAGCTGGAAAGAACGATATCGTTTATATTCTTTTTTTCAACCCCTCTAATGCCGAAAAGATGGTCGATATCGACCAGGATAGCCTGTTTGTTCTAGGGAACCGCGATAATTAAATCGTTAGGTGGTTGCTGCATGTTGCTGGATGTTCCATATTGAACATCCAGCACATGCAGGACGATCAGACAACGATATCTGATCGTTGTCTGATCGACCCGTGTGTACGGACCACAAGTCTCTGCACTTTTTTGTTTTGCACATTTCTGCTAGTACTTTGTAAGGCGTTGAGGGCACCTTTCTTCAGCCATATATGGTAATAAGCACCCCATCTTTTTCTGTGCAATCACTGCAAATTATTGCTTCAACGTATGTACAGTAGGCAGCTACTTTGAGTGCAAGCAGTCACCACCAGTTGCTTGTATGCAAATAATTGGCCTTGTTCTCATGGTTTGAGGATCACTTCCCAGGAGCACAGGTGATGTGTACCATGGTTGAGTCCTGATATTCCACCTGTACTGGTAGGATTGTATAATATAGGATCATCCCATATTGATTCTTTATTGGACGCAGTATGTTCCATCTTTAGATCTTCGGAGTTACAAGTGCACTTTGTGTAATTTGTGGTGCGGTGCTGCTGGTGACTGTGTCCAAAGAGGCAGAGACAAAACTTCTGTGCGCTGTAGTGTGTGTGTGCGCAGATTTTGTCCTTGCTCCCTTACCCCCATTGTTTTTTACCAGAACAAAGGGGATGTAGTTAAATGACTGGCCAAATATACCTACGGCTAATGCCCGATGGGGGATTTAAGATGGGCGTTGAAATACTGACGCCTATCTTAATCCTGACGCCGGAACACAGAAGGACGCCAGACCGAACAAGGTAAGTCCGGGGTGCCCTTAGTGGTGGCATCTCTAAACCTATTGTTTTTGCTATGAATCCTATATATTTTACCCTCTGTGCTGTCTTTCAATCTGACATGGATTTTGAAAACCTGCAGGAAGGTGAAAGCGAGACTTTACAGGAGTTGGTTAGCCCACATCCAGAGCTGTATCTGAGGTTTGAATGCAGCAATTGCTATGGTTACCTCTTTTCCTAAAGATGAGTATTGATACTACTGTCTGGTTTCTAGATCTCCACAACTCTTACAAACAGCAGGGGTGGAAGGTTAGCTCATTTTCAGTTTATTTCAAACC
Organism: Taudactylus pleione; assembly: GCA_031769625.1. Lineage (NCBI taxonomy): Eukaryota > Metazoa > Chordata > Amphibia > Anura > Myobatrachidae > Taudactylus > Taudactylus pleione. The sequence goes on from JAUIMM010000018.1 coordinate 41,296,388, forward strand.
TTCCACCTCCCCTTGAACTATTTGTAATTGCCCTTTAAAATGTTGTCTATTGAGTCTCTTGTATTTCATTGTTTAATTATGAACCTAAGAGCTGTAATGCTTTTTTCACAATGATTAATTGCACAAAAGGTTGTACTCAAGCCGATATAATGCACACCACTGTCTTCATGCCTGTAAAGTCCTGAGATATAATTGGTAGTAATTTTGTGTTTAACATTTCCTAAATAGGCTGTTAAGAAAAGATCAGATGACCTCTAACACGTTGCTGGAAATAGAGGACCCTTTCATTTGACTAGATTGGATTCTTATTGTATTGATGTTTACTAGTGACACTCAGATATTTGTTTAATACTTACGATCATCATGTTTTACTTGATAAAATGCTAGAGTCCTTCAGTATTTGATTTAGGAGTGAAGTGCTTTTATCCGCAGAAGAATTTGCATTTTTCAGTCCATGGAAATCAACACAATTTTTGTTGCCAAAATGTACGAAACAGAAGTTTGGTGTATTTGGTTAGTGGATGGTGGAGTAGCCGATATTTGTATTGAAATGTTTCTATGAATATCCTTACAAAGAACTGAGATCGCATAGGGTTGAGGTTACCAAAAGGTAAAAAAGGGCAGACTAGATGGGTCAAGTGGTTCTCATCTTTCGTGAAATTCTATGTTTCTATGAATACATAGACAAAGCAAATTATTTCCCGTTATTATACTCTTTCAAAAATTGGGGACTCTGGAAAATCCTCCTTCGGGTGGCTGCACTTTTACCATCCACCCATTCCTTAAAAAATGGGCAGCGCTGCCATTGAGATTTTAATTTTTAAAGCAAAGCACCTGCTGTAGGCATACAGGTGAGCATGCCATTTTTATTTGAAGCTATTCCATTATAAATAACAATGCAGCCTGTCTACCAGTGACATCCCTCCACGTGGTGACATGATTGTAGTGCGCCCGGCAAACAAGGGGTGTGGCCTTGTGGTGTAGGGGCATGTCCTTGCAGCCCGAACCCTCGTTTTTAGTCACTCCGGGTGTCCTGGAGATGCGGACTGCCCTTGGGGACCAGTCTGTGTGCAGTGCTGGCTCCCTCACATGAGTGCTGCACATAATGATACAGTGCAGCACCAGGCTCCTGTCATAGAGGAGGAGTTGGAACTTTGGTGTCACCCCTCGGCGGGTGATACCCGGGTGCAGCCTGCACCCCCCTTATGATGCCACTGCTGTCTAATAAGAACACGTCATGGAAGCATTAATGTGCCTCTGAGTTCCCAGTGATTGGCGTGGCTTGCATGGTCATTCTTACATTTGATTTTATTTTAAGTTTGCTTATAATAAGTTAGATGCCATATCTCTTATGGTGCTAGTGTACCTAGAATAAAGTAAATAAATATTTATACCCCTTTTACACCTGAAACCCGGGTCACTGAACAGGGGTTTCAAGCCATGTCACAGCTGCTTGAGATCAGTTTACACCGCAGGCTGGTTGCTTGTTTCACGGGTGGTTCCCGTGTTAAACCCTGCTCGCTAGCTGGATTGGATTGCTGTGTCACGTGATCTAGGAATCCAACCCTGGCACCTTTTTACACTGAACCTCTACCCAGGTTGACATTACATTAACCCCGGGTTATTTGGCCAGTGTAAGAAAGGGTATTAGTGTACACAGTTTGGTTCCCAAACCCTGTCCTCAAGGCACCAATCAAGGTTTTAATTATATCTATGCTTGAGCACAGATCGTTAAATGAAATTGACCTACAGTCAGGTGCATAAATATTGGGACATTGACAGAATTTTCATATTTTGGCCTCTATTCACCACCACAATGGCTTTGAAATGAAACAAACAAGATGTGCTTTAACTGCAGACTTTCAGATTTAATTTGAGGGTAATTACATCCAAATCAGGTGAACGGTGTAGGAATTACAACGGTTTCTATATGTGCCTCCCACTTTTTAAGGGGCCAAAAGTAATGGGACTATCAACTCAAAAGCTATTTTATGGACAGGTGTGAGCTAGTCCCTCGTTATTTCATTATCAATTAAGCAGGTAAAAGATCTGGAGTTGATTCTAGGTGTGACATTTGCATTTGGAATCAGTTGCTGTCGACTCTCAATATGAGATCCAAAGAGCTGTCACGGTCAGTGAAGCAAGCCATCATTAGGCTGAAAAATCAAAACAAACCCATCAGAGAGATAGCAAAAACATTAGGTGTGGCCAAATCAACTGTTTGGAACATTCTTAAAAAGAAAGAACGCACTGGAGAGCTCAGCAACACCAAAAGACCCGGAAGACCACGGAAAACAACTGTGGTGGATGACAGAAGAATTATTTCCCTGGTGAAGAAAAACCCCTTCACAACAGTTGGCCAAATCAAGAACATTCTCCAGGAGGTAGGTGTATGTGTGTCAAAGTCAACAATCAAGAAAAGACTTCACAAGAGTGAATATAGAGTGTTCACCACAAGATGTAAACCATTGGTGAGCCACAAAAACAGGAAGACCAGATTAGAGTTTGCCAAACAACATCTAAAAAAGCCATTACAATTCTGGAACAACATCCTATGGACAGATGAGACAAAGATCAACTTGTACCAGAGTGATGGGAAGAGAAGAGCATGGAGAAGGAAAGGAACTGCTCATGATCCAAAACATACCATCTCATCAGTGAAGCATGGTGGTAGTAGTGTCATGGCGTGGGCATGTATGGCTGCCAATGGAACTGGTTCCCTTGTATTTATTGATGATGTGACTGCTGACAAAAGCAGCAGAATGAATTCTGAAGTGTTTCGGGCAACATTAGCTCATATTCAGTCAAATGCTTCAGAACTCATTGGACGGCGCTTCACAGTGCAGATGGACAATGACCCGAAGCATACTGCAAAAGCAACCAAAGAGTTTTTTAAGGCTAAAAAGTGGAATGTTATGCAATGGCCAAGTCAATCCCCTGACCTGAATCCGATTGAGCATGCATTTCACTTGATGAAGACAAAACTGAAGGGAAAATGCAGGAACTGAAGACATTTGCAGTAGAGGAGTGGCAGAGTATCACCAGGGATGAAACCCAGCGTCTGGTGATGTCTATGCGTTCCAGACTTCAGGCTGTAATTGCCTGCAAAGGATTTGCAACAAAGTATTAAAAAGTGAAAGTTAGATTTAGGATTGTTTAGTTTGTCCCATTACTTTTGGCCCCTTAAAAAGTGGGAGGCACATATAGAAACCGTTGTAATTTCTACACCGTTCACCTGATTTGGATGTAGTTACCCTCAAATTATATCTGAAAGTCTGCAGTTAAAGCACATCTTGTTTGTTTCATTTCAAAGCCATTGTGGTGGTGAATAGAGGCCAAAATCTGAAAATTCTGTCAATGTCCCAATATTTATGCACCTGACTGGTGTTTGTTAATCCCCAGGTGCATAAGCATGGATAGCCTTAAAACCTGGATTGTTAGTGTCCTGAGGACCGAGTTTGGAAACAACTGCTGTACACTGTGTAAGGTGGTGATTAACGGTTTGTAATCCAAGTAATACTCTTGGTGAGATCAGAATTTAAACAGTGATTAGGAGCTTTTCTTGGCAGACTGTCTAGCTAGTAAAACAAATTCCTCCACTAGCAATAGTACATTATTTCACAATCAAAATAAATAAAAATAAAAAAAAGAACTTTACACAAATTAGCAGTGATGCAACAAAGCACTTACATTAAGATAGTATAATGTGTTGATCATTTAAGGTTAGAGCGTAGTTGCAGATGTAGTTTAATATTGGGGAACAGAGTTGGGCACAGTAAGGAATGAGGTGGTGTGTGTTGAGTGGAAACTTGTTTTCACATTAATAGATTGTTACAGGTAGTTGGCAGTGAAGGTTTGTACTTCAATTATGTATGTACTGCAGTGAGAACACAACCATTGGGAGAATTCAATTAAATGCAAATTGCTTTGGGAGTGAGTGCCCTGAGCTATTCAATTGTCCCCATCGCGTCCTGCGCTTTAGTTATGTGATACAGTTTACAGCGCCTAATTTTGGGTGTTTAGTCGCAGTAAATGCCATTCTCGTTAAGTGCCTGCCGCGATGCTGTTAGCACATGCCCTAAGCCCGCTACTAGCATTGCAGCACTAGTTTATTCAGTTTTCTACTCGCACCACAAGAGGGTGTGAGCAGAAATCCTCTAGTCATGGGTTAACAGCACTCCCAATCAGAGCCGTAACTAGACTTTTTGGTGCCCTGTGCCAGAAAGAGCATTGGCGCCCCCCTCATTTTTCAAAACGACATGATGCACCCAAAAAAGGGACATGGCCTCATGGGGAAGGACCAGGGAAGAGATAGGGGAGGCCAGGAGATACTGGGGATGAAATAAGAGGAAGCTACAAGTGAGAATGATAATTAACAGAAATTTGACAGGCACAAACAGCGCTCCCTGACCTGTGGTGCTCTGTGCGATGGCACCGGCCGCACTACCCTAGCTACGGCCCTGCTCCCAATTTAATAGCGCTGAGAATTAATTCCTGATGCTATTCAACATTGCATTTCATTGAATTGCCCTCATTGAGGTGTGTTACAGACTGCTACCTGCAGATTTTACTGACTTGTGGCAAGCAGGAGTAACAGCTATTACCTAGCAGATTACAAAGAAGTTTGCATTGCTTTCTCATGGCCTCCAATATTCCCAAGAATCTCTGAACTGTTGTGAGATTTTAATTTGAACACAGGCCACAAGCATATTTCTGTTGTGAATCATAAGAAAAGCTTTCTCTAACCTGCTATGTATGAATATATGCTGAACATATCAGTGCACCTGCCTAAAATGAGGCACAGGTTGCTAGATCACCCCCTGGTAATTTTGCTTATTTTGCTGATCAGTCATCTTACTTGTGTTCAAACCCTGTAGTAGATTGTTGAGGGGTGATGTGGACAAACAAGCCACCATTTCAAATTCTTCCCAGGTTATAATGTATATAAGTGTTAAAAAGAGTTGGTCTCTTTGTTACTCAACTGTTTCAGTGAATGAGGACCTAACCAGGCAACTACTTGTGTTCCTTCCACTAATAGGGATAGCTGCTGATAGGTTGACAATAAAAATGTGAACATCCAGAAGGTCAACAGAGAAAAGTTTGACACATTCTGAATGTCGACAATAAAAAGGTTGACATGGTACTTGGGTCGACCATCATTCTGTAGATATGTATTTAAGTCGACAGGATTAAATGATAGTCAACATTTAACATGTCGACATTAAAATCTAGACCTAGTTTTTCATGATTTTAAGGGTTGGGTTTAGGGTTAGGCTAAAATAAAAAGTCAACATTTCAGTGTCGACATGTTAAATGTTGCCCTTTTGACTGTCGACTATTTAACCCTGTAGACCTAAGTGCATGTCTACAGAATGATGGTCATCCTAATAACCATGTCGATATTCGGTACCAGTCGACCTTTATACTGTCAACCTTTATACCACACCCAATAATTAGGGAGCTGTCTGCTTCTCTAATTTATGCAATGATGCTTCACTGGAATTATTTTCAGCTATAAATAAGTTTCTTGCATATCGTTACTTGAAAAGTGTATAAACAGTCATGCAGCAGCACAGATGGTGTAATGGTTAGTATTACTGCCTCACAGCACTGAGGTCATGGGTTCGATTCCCACCACGGCCCTAACTGTGCAGAGTTTGTATATTCTCCCTGTGCTTGTGTGGGTTTCCTCTGGGTTCTCCGGTTTTTCCCACATTCCAAAAATATACTGGTAAGTTAATTGGCTCCCACTGAAAATGAACCCTAGTTTGTATGTGTGTGTATGTGGTAGGGAATATAGATTGTAAGCGCCACTGGGACAGGGACTGATGTGAGTGGTCAAATATGCTCTGTAAAGCGCTGCGAAATATGTGTGCGCTATATAAATAACTGGTAATAAATAATAATCTAGGTGATAGTTTGTCACTTTGACATTTTACAAAATTGTCTCATCATATACAGTACAAAGGTATCTGGTTTCACAATTCTGACTCGTGTCTTCGTACTACCTCATCTTTGCTTGGCCACTTCCTGCAGATTATATGACTAAAATCAAAAACATTGTTTCAATTCTTTTATTCACAAATCATTTAAAATAAAATGCATGAAATCTGCATGAGGAATAGGAGACCTCTGTGATCAGAGAGATTCTAGATCAGGGTATAGAAAGTCTGACCAGTGATTAGCTATACACTTTATATAAAGTTCTTCCTGACTGACCCATGTGGGGGCTCATTGTGGGCTGAAAAGTCAGGGTTTTTTTGTATACGTAGTGTTGTGTATAAGGAACTGTTCTGTGTTGCAAATCCCCACCGCCACCCAGTGGCACACTGATTACAAAGAGTTTCTTTCACAGGTTTTTGAGGGGCCTTTTTGTTTGTAATGTAACTTTTAATTTTCCATTAGCTGTATAAACCTGTACTGACACTCAGCCCACCGGTCATGCATTCATTTACATGAGCTCCTTCGGTAGTTTCACAGTCCCTTCCATTCTCCTCTGCCCACAATGTTATTAACCACAGTTGAGCCGTAAGTGGAATTATAGGCCACAGTCAGAGCCGTAACTAGATGTTTTGGTGCCCTTTGCCAGAGAGTGCATTGGTGCCCCCCCATTTTTTAAATAGGTACATAAGAGAGTGAGCCTGAAAAAGGACCATAGCCTCATGGGGAAGGGCCAGGGCAGACATAGGGGAGGCCAGGAGATGCTGGGGATAAAAGAAGAGGAAGCTACAAGTGAGAATGATGATAGGAGAATTGACAGGCCCAAACAGCGCCCCCTGCCCTGTGGTGCCCTGTGCCATGGCACTGGTCGCACTACCCTAGTTACGGTCCTGTTCAGTGTTATACACTAATGCCACTGCTGCTGCATGTGTGTACGCAGTGTGTGCGAAAATATGCAAATGTCTCCGGTGCCCACCTGCAGCTTCGAAGATCCAAGCATCTGAGTACAAAGATGCAGCATCAGTCGCTGATACTTCGGTACTCTGTCTGCTGAGTAACTCTATGACCGTGCATACAGACTCGCTGGAGCCATGTTTACGGTCTATGGAATTGCAGACGCAGGATGTGACACTCCCCCGAAGCTGTCATGACACGTCATCGTTCTTTGCCAACACTACAGTTACCTCCCCCAAGCGCTCTGTTGATCACATTGTGAGTAAATTGTAGCTGCAAGCGACTACGCTTATGTACCTTGAAGCATGCGCAGTACGACTTGGATGCATGTGCAGATTACCGATAATCGGCTAACTGCGAAAATAGACGTGGCGTACAACGCTGAATTAGACGCTATCTCAGCAAGGGGATACTATGGACACCTAAACCGTGACATGGGAATCCAATGTTTATCTATGGAGCCAGAATGGTGGTGTCATTCACTGCTTGCTCATTGTACTAGTGACAGGTGGGCAGAATCCATGTAGTGTCTGCATAATTACCATTTATCCATAGTCATAGACACTGCCCAGATTTTCTCTTGGTGCTACCTGCATGTCCTAAAAATGCTTCTTTTAATGATTCAACTAAGGGTTACTAAAATTTGGTTGAATACATGGATATTTGTGATTCTGGCTTTGTCTTAAAATTGGTTTGTAACAAACATCTAATGACATCTGTAAAAGTATGTACCACAAAGGTTGGGATCTAGTTTAGACTGCTATGCCATACTGCTGATTGTTTGCCTATTTAAACCACCTTTTGGATGCATCTAAGAAAAAACTAGCAGTCAGGCACATTTGAAAAATGTATGCATAACACCTGTACTACTTAAGAGACTGGCAACATAATGCCAGAAGTAGTCTGTAAGAAGAGTTAAACCGGGTACACACTATACGACCTGTGTACCCGGCCGACAGAAGATGCGATTAACGATAGATCGTGCGGTCCATACACACCACTTGATCTAGTGAACAACCGCATGATACGTTGTTCCGCCTCCAAATGCATGGGGTAGTCAGTCACATATTCAGATTGAGCAGAATGTTCAGCAGATCTGAAGATGCGACAAACGACGCCGCTGGAGCGTGCATAGTGTGCACACACTGGACGATTTATTGTTCCGATACATCGGAAAACGACAAATCGTTAGAAAAATCGTCTAGTGTGTACCTAGTTTAAACGTTGTAGTCCGCTAGAAATATTACAAGAAATATTTGTACAAGAAAGCTCATATGAAGTCCAAACTGTCCTTTTTACCCTGCTTACTGCAGTGGGTCTCAAACTTGTTTCTGCTGTGATGCACTCTGTTACACCCACATACGTGACACAACATTTTAAAGATCTAGAAATAAATATTGTACAATAAAATTTGCTAGACATACCCGAGTAAAGCACACTCTCCCAGCAGTTCTTCTCATATAACACTCCTAACCCTACCAATCTTACAAACCCCACCCAGCTCCACTCCGTGACAGACGTCATGATGCTAAGGTGTCTGCACTGTTTCACCTACCCCCAGCTCCTCTGATGCTGCTGGAAGCCCGGGAGCAGATGGTACATTTTTTTTTTTAATATGCCCAAGATGCAGCAACAGACAGCTGCAGGTTTTCCAGATGCCAATGTAGTATCCTGTCAGTGCTATTTATTCAGCATGGCGTTCCAGTGTAGTACCCTGTGAAACAGAGGGGGAGCGGGAGAGCACACTCCTCTTCTTGCTCTGCTGATTGGCCGGAGCACGTATTTACATGGGACCCACCTTTTGCATTGCTGTCATTGGGGCAGATGTATGAAGCTCTGGAAAGTGATAAAGTGCAGAGTGATAAACGACCAACCAATCAGCTCACAACTGTCATGTTACAGGCTGTGTTTGAAAAATGACTGGTGGGAGCGGATTGGTTGGTCATTTATCACTCTGCACTTTATCACTTTCCACAGCTTCATACATCTGCCCCATTGTGTGTAACACACCAGACACCCACTCACTACACACTAAGGTGTCGGAACACAGTTTGAGAAGTGTGTGCATACGGTAATAAAGAAAGGTTGTACACTAGGAAAGCGGTTTAGGGCCGAATTCAATTAGCCATCTTAATTTAACGGGGGTGAAAAAGGGTGGTGGCCTCTGGCTTGAACATCTGGGGCTATTCAATTCCAGCCCCTTTTTCACCCGAGTCCCTTTTTAACGGCCGTTAAATTTAACGTGTTAACAGTCAGGAGTTAATACGTAGAATCCGTGATAAGTTCCCGGATGTATGCGTGAACAGGGTAGCGGCACCCGTTAACACGCTCTTTAACAGGAATTTTTTTTCGGGTCTGAGCAGACCTGAGAAAAAAAATCCCTGTTAAGTGCAGACTGCGGGCTGCTTCTCTCATGGGATCAGTTAGCCCACCGTAAGTTACCAAGGCTAATTGAATTCCCTCCTTTAAAACATTTTATTTGCATGAAGTTCCACATAAACAAAGTAATAGGAATTGTCTGACTTATAGTGAAGGTGTCACCTTAATAGCATTGATGTACTGTACATAGCCACTATGTGCAAATCCATTGTGCCAAAGTAATTATGCTTTGAACTGCTGTGGCAGCACTTTGCAACAATTTTGTCCAACAAGAATACCAATTTCATTAGTGGTAATCAACAAATGTTTCTCCTTTCACAAATGTTCTAATTTCTAAATCAGTATAATTTTTCTATCTATCTTATGCTGTATTGCACTATTACGTAATTATTATGGTAGCAATATATAGGTTTGTTTTTAATCCACCTGTCAGTGCTATTTATTCAGCATGCAGTTCCAGTCACTGGAGTCTCAGCATATGTGACTGTAAAAGCCTTATTTCTTACTGCAGTAAAGGTCTCCTTATCACATTGTGTCTTATGCTACAATGTATTCAGCCCTCTGTGTGACTGGCACAACCCACTGGAACCGTGAGATGTGCCTATATTTCCCATGACACCCACAGCCTGTCCAGATTTCTCATTTTGGAGATTCTCTTCAGAGGTGGGTGTCACACAGAATCTCCTTATGATTTATGGCTGCAGTCTCTCCTCGTGATAAATCTCCTCAAGTGTTTTCTGAACCCTGTGTCTTTTCATTTAGGTAGCCAGATTTTTTATTCAAAAGCATTCTTCTTTAAGGAGAGTGGACAGTGTCCCTTTGGGAAGCAGTTTGCCTTGTTTGAATCAATGCAGACATTTTCCCGTTTGTTCCCCTCTGTGTCTCTCCATTTGTGGAAGCCGGCCCTGCCAGCTGAAAGGTGTGGGAATGTGAAACAAATAGAATTCTGAAATGTCAAAAGTATGTTGTGGATAATTACTTTTGCTCAGTGAACCTTGTGCTGGGCTGGCACAGACTAAATCCCATGCTGCATTTACACACAGTTAAAATTTAAAGGATGGCTTCAGAGGAGATACAAAATGTATCCTAACCCCTTCCCAGCCTTTACAAGTGCTGCACTCCAGTAATTGGAGACCATTTTCTTGTGAATTAGCTGTAGCAGATTATTAATGCTTACGATTAGAGAACAAGCCACACGTGCACAGCTCCCTGCAGCAGTGATTACAGTTCATGAATATATGGCTCTGGATTTTTTTCCTTTTTGACAACTAAAAATGTGACCTTTATAAATATACATGTCATTGTAATGAAACACATACATGTAGCAAAAAGTATATCCGTCACCTACATTGATGTGGCCATTATTCTGCTGATCATTTCACTGTGATCTAATGACATTAGTAAGGCATGGATCACACAGTCCCTCATGGCACGCTGCTAGTTCCTATTGAATTGATAGGCTTCTTGTGAATACTGATTGGGACCATTTGACTTTAGAAACATAGAATTTGATGGCAGATGAGAACCATTTGGCATATCTAGTCTGTCCTTTTAGGGTTCGGAATGGATCAGCGGTTAAGGTATGTTAGGGGTTAAGGGTTGTTAGGGTATTAGTGTTAGGGTATTAGAGTTAGGGGTTAGTGCTAGGGAGTTAGTATTAGGGTTAGGGGTTTCTTAGGGTAGGAGGTTAAATGTGTTTGGGGATTAGTGTTAGGGTGGGGGTAAGGGTACGTGGACAGATGCTCGCGGTCAGGTTACCGAGGTCCAGCTGGGGAGAGTATCCAGGATATGACTCTGTGATAGCAACACTATTCAGATAATCCCTGTCAGGAGGCAAAATGTCAGAACTAATTGCAATACTAAGATCCTAATACAGTATGTGCACACATAGCTCTAAGTTTTGTTACTGCACCTCTTAGTCTTAACCATGTTCAAACATTACAAAAAACAATGACAATGGGGCCTATTCAACAAACTATAAATGGTTCGGTAACAGGGGGTTAAAGTTGGCCGGAACAGGGTTGAACTGCGTTCCGTCACTTCCATTTGGAGACTGAACCAGTTCTGCCTCCTCTAGCCCACCTCAGCCCGGCGCCGCAGGGAGGCTCCATTTTCCGGGCACCAGCTGAGATTTTGTTACCAGCGGTCGCCCGGCTCCTTCCCCGTAGCGCTAGCGGCAGCCGGAGGCTGGAGTACACTCCTGAGCTCCGAGTTCTGGTTCCTGCAGTGTGCACTATGGGAGCGATGTCATGACTTCTCTCTCCCATAGTTCCGATGAGCAGCCAGGCGGACCCGGACTGCAGCAAACACAAGAGCAGAAGGGCTTAAGGTAAGTACTTTTTTTTTTTTTTTGTGTGTGTGCATGGCACTATTACAGGGGGCATTTCTTCTAAAGGGGAAATTACTATTAGGGCACTGCATAGGGGGCACTGCCACCACTGGGGGCACTGGATAAGCGGCACTGCCACCACTGGGGGGCAGTGCATAGGGAGGTGGGGGGTGAGTTCCACCACTTCTCTAGGACAACTTTAACTCCAGTTTCCGCATATTTAGATTACCGGGCCATTCATCATTAGGGGTCCCCTGATATTCAGCAAACTCCGAAAACTAAAAGCTTTCAGAGTTTGCTTGTGAGAACAAGCGCCATCTTCAAATGCAGCTTGTTCTCGGATCCCCACTCCTTCCTATGGGAAGGTGTTTCGGGGTGCAAAAAGGGATCTGAGCGAATCCCTCCGCCACCACCTCACTACCTACTCGGCGGCTTTGCGGAAGTGTAACCTCGTGTCACGCATGCGTAGCTGTGCGATGGGATAGAGGTAAGTAACCCAGCTACAGAAATAGCTGTGCTACAATCTGCGGGTATAGCTGCTTTTCAGAGCAGCTGTCCCCGCACCGAAGCAATGATAAATTGCTCTGGGGTAAAGTTTACCCCGCTGTGAATTGGATACTGAAGTATCCCTCGCAGCGGGATCATCACTTAATCACCATATGGCCCCCGATGATGATTAGGCTCCTATAATTTAGTTACCTGGTTTCAGGTAATGATCAATGTTTGATCAACTGTTTGATTAACTGTTATGCAAATCACACTTTGTAATTTCCACACTTAGTATTATCCACTGCCAGCTGACCACTGATTCTAAAGAAATATGATTATGACAAACTACAGCTGATATCAAATGGTCAGCTGATCAAAGCAGATATATTGCACTGTGTTTAGTAAACACATGCTCAAGAAACTACTTTTCTCAAGGATATCCCCAGAACGGGCTGGGTATGGGTTCCCGGCCGCCGGTCAGAATACAGACAGCGGCTTCCCGACACCCATAGGTAAGTATACTACCCCTAACTCCTTACCCTCTTAACTCCTTACCCTGCCTGAACCTAACCTTCCCCCTCTGTGCCTAAACCTAACCCCCCCTAAACCTCCCCCTCCCCCCCCCTTTGTGCCTAAATTTAACCCTCCCCCTAATGCCTAAACCTAACCCTTCTGTCACCCCTGATACTTACCTTCAGGTTGCCGTCAGTCGTGATTCTGGAGCTGGGATCCCGATGCTGTCGGGCAGGGCCGGTTCTAGACATTGTGGTGCTCAGGGCGCCCTCTTATCTGAAAGAGGGACAGTGCGCCATGTTGAAAATATAGGGGCATGGCTTAATGGGGGAAGGGGCGTGGCCGCAGAATAGTACCAATTCACATTAGCTCCCCTTCCCTTGTCCACATCCCACACTGTGCTTCCCTTCCACATCCCACACTGTGCTTTCCTTCCCCATTCCATACTGTGCTCCCCTTCCCCTATCCACCTCCCGCACTGTGCTCCCCTTCCCCTATCCACATCCCGCACTGTGCTCCCCTTCTATCCACATCCCGCACTGTGCTCCCCTTCTATCCACATCCCGCACTGTGCTCCCCTTCTATCCACATCCCGCACTGTGCTCCCCTTCTATCCACATCCCGCACTGTGCTCCCCTTCTATCCACATCCCGCATTGTGCTCCCCTTCTATCCACATCCCACACTGCGCTCCTCCTTTTCCCATCCAGAACCCACACAGGGCTCACCTTTTCCCATACAGAACCCACACAGGGCTCCCCTTCCCCCTTGTGTTCCCATTCCCCTCCTCCTAATACCATAGCAAAATAGCATAGCCGAAAATAACCTAATCCCACCACCTCTTGCGGCTGCGGCACCCCTCACTGCCTGCACTGAATTTCCATACTCTCCTCCCCCTCCCGGCTACAGCTAGGCAGGACATAGAGTACTGGGGTGGGGCAGGGCTACTTTATGATGATACCTCGGACCACTGGCTGAGAGATCTGAAGAGTCATCAGGCAGCCCCACCCCCAACACAGTGCTGCTCAGCTGAGTGTCTTATTAAAGACACTCAGATGCTGATGCCGGCCATTTCCTGGGATCGCCTGTGCCATGTATGTATTTGCCGTGTGCAGCCACAGGCAACTGACGGCCCCCAGGGCTTAAATCGTAACGGCAGCATCGGGTAATGGCGGCGGCAATTGGGCAGTCGTCATGGGACATGGACAGTATTGTGTTGGTTCTAGGGATGACTGCGGCCGTGCCCTCAGGCCGTAGGGCCTCTGGCAATAGCCCTGCTTCCCCGCCTCTAGAACCGCCACTGCTGTTGGGATTCCAGCGCCAGTATTTAGACCATCGGCATACTGCACTCCGGGATGCTGACTACATCCCCCCAGAACAAGTAATACCAATTACAAGCAAGTCATGCAATCATGTACATTTAAATACACAGATGATTTTGCCTGAGGGTGAGTAGTAGTCATGTAGGATGGAAATGGAAATCACATAATTTTTTATTAACTGCTATGCAAATCACACTTCGTAATATAGAGAACCACCGTTTGTCCAGAATCTGTAGTGCTCTCAGAAATATTACAATTTAGATATTATTTGGAGAAATGAAAGCGATGTGTGGCTGCACACATAGCCGCTTTTGGATGGCAAGTTGTGGGGGGGGGGGGGGGGGGAAATCCAAGGTACAATTAGACACCCAGAGAAAGAAGTGCCCTAGGGCTCTCCACCCCCCATTTTGTTTTAGTGCAACCCTGATGGCAGTAAAATAGTCATTTGATAATTGGTTTGTCCTTTATAATTTATCTGGAATTATTAAAATCCAGGTCATTTCTGACACAGTACCCCTAATGTTAGAACTCATGACTGACATCAGCTAATGGTGATAAATATATTTTTTTACCAGGTTCTTGTTGATTCAAATAATAGTTTTAAAAAATTTAATCCTTTACCACCTAACTGGCCAAAAGATTTTCCAAAAATGTCCCCAAAAATGTTTGTTTATTTAAATAAGAGCTATTTTTAAACCTGATTCAGTATATTTTTTGTAACAAAAATGCAGACTCTCGTTTACATAATTAGATTTTATAAACGTTTTGGGGAAAAATAAATTTTTGCTGTTTAAAAAACCACACATACTTATTAAAAATAAATAATTCTTCCACTTCTTACAGGACTTTACAGTTCTGCAAGAAGAACAGCCAGCAGCAGGGGGTGATCCCTAGGCTGCATAGGCAAATTCAGGAGGAGGGGGGAGGGGGGGGGGTTCACAGTGTGGCCCTCCCAAGCCAACACCATGACCACAATATAAATAGTATATATTAAAATTTTACTAGTGCTGCATCTTCTCAGTATCACAAATGAAATAATTAGCACCACCTGTGGATCTTTTAACATGTGTTAGTGATGATTACACTGGAGCACCAACTAGGAGATCTGGGAAAACATGCAATGTAATGCTGGGTACACACTAGATGATGTGTACCCAGCTTGACATCGGCAGCGACGGGACACGGCATCAGCAAGTGCATAACACACTTGCTAATGCGGCAGCATGGCCCTCACTAATGACATACCCCGTCGGACCTGCATGTAGGGCCGACTGAGGATGTCGCTGACGACCTGTGGGAGTGCGCATCATCAGTGACATAGTGCGTGCACACTTGATTCTTTGAACAATCTGACATACCGATGCGCCAGAATCAGCCAAATCGTTCAAATAATCATCTAGTGTGTACGCAGCTCTAGGGTTTAACTGCTATAACCCATCAATAGGGTTTATTATTAATAAAGTTATCCAGTGCATAATGAGACCAATATGTCCAGGGCGGAGCTAGGTTCTTCTTCTGCTCCCCAGATGGAATCAGTATGTTTGACTGCCGGACAGGAGCCCGGCGGTTCAAATGCCGACGCCGGCAGCCCGCTGGAGAAGATCCCAACAGCGGAGGTGAGTTTACTATTCCTAACCCCCCCCAACCCTAACCCACCTTTCGGGGTGGAGAAAGAGAAAGAATCAGTCACAGGTTTACACTCTCCAGTCTTGAAAAACGTATAGTTTAATTCATCTTCTTAAATACGTACATACATTGTAGCATTGACATTTTGGTCCTAGGCTTGGACCTTTGTCAAGATACCTTTTGGAGGTGCTGTCAATACTCTTATATACCCTAAGTGTCCATACAGACCCTCCACCTTCATTAATTACAACACCCATCATTCTAAAATGAGAACCAATCAGGCGCTCTAATACACATATACACAAACATAATTACCAGCACCTACATAAATAAAATGAAAGGTATGCAATCTTACCTACTACGTGGACAAAGTACGCTATCTGGTGTGTCAATATGCAAACACATGTGTCCATCCTGCCGTACGGATTTAAGAAGATGGATTAAACTATACCTTTTTGAAGACTGGTGAGTGCACCCATGTGACTGTTTTCTCTGGATTCACGAGGATTTTTTCTGTCCTCATTTGGGTAGTCACCCCAGCATGTTATGTACGACATTGTAAGTGTGGACCCTAATGAGTTGTGTGTGTGTATGTGTGTGTGTGTGTGTGTATATATATATATATATATATATATATATATATATATATATTTGTGTGTGTATATGTATATATATATTTTCCATAGACAAAAAAAACCTTAGTTTCACATGTCTCATTAAGGTTTCTTAGACATGATCTGAAGTTTCTCAAAACCTTCTGAATTTCTACCACTCAAACTTGCAAATCAATCAAATTCTGATCATTAAGGCTGATTCCTTTAATGAACATGTTCCTTGCGTAAAACAGATATGGTATGCCATCAAACCCTGTGGTTAACTGCAGATTCATCACTCAGTGTGAGATTGCTGTCACTCACAAAATGGTTGATCTGCTAATTCACAGAATTGTGTGCTCATTGGAATACACACATGCAGTCTAAGCAACTGAGGTCTGAGCAATTGTGTGGCACACACATCCCACTCAGTACCCACAATCTTCCTATTCGGTCACAACAATCCCACTGGGTTGCAACATCCTTCTCACTCCATACATCCATCTCATTCAGAATACACATTCAGCTCCAATAGTAATACGGTCAGCTTTTTAGTTAACAATATTAGTTGATTACAAGACTGCAAAATAAACTCCAAAATAAGTTTACTTAATTTCCAATGAGTGTTTCATATTGAGGCAATGGTTTTGAATTGATATTCCTCAGCTGTACCTATTATTAACAATATTGTCCTTAGTATAAATAAGTATTAATCGCTTATATTTGTAAATGGTGGTTAGTATGGTATTACTCAATCCAGTGAAGATGACTATTCTCAGCATGTGTGCTCAGTTCCCTTGTTAGGCAGTGAATGAACTATACTGCTAGAGTTTTCCCTTTTATCCCTATACCCCATTAAATCACTTCCTGTTTGTATCAATGCTTTCTCTTTTAACTTCCTATAAGGTTTCACTATCTTTCGCGATCTCTATTTGCCCCTTCTAGCACATTCGTGTGTGTGTGTATATATGTGTGTGTGTATATATATATATATATATACATATATACACACACACACACGCAAGGAGGTTTGGTCCGGCACTCCTTCATAAAACAAATAACTTGCTCCGGTGCCCTCAGCGAACGCTGAAATTCTAGAACAAAAAAGGCTGCGGCACTCTGAGACTTGTAGCAAGATAAATATATTAAATAGTGTCACATGAAACAAACCAACGTTTCGGAGCGATAAGCCCCTTGTTCACACCTTGACAACGGGGCTTATCGATCCGAAACGTTGGTTTGCTTCATGTGACACTATTTAATATATTTATCTTGCTACAAGTCTCAGAGTGCCGCAGCCTTTTTTGTTCTATATATATATTTTTTTTGTGATGTGAAACAATCATTGTTAATATCTATTTTAGAAGTTAAACCAATTTGCATTCCAGGTGTGGTTGATACCATTTCCTGAATGTGTTCAAGCCTCCCATTTAGTTCCCACCATTTTTTTTTCTTTATTAAGACTGGGTGGCTAGTGACATCATCATGTCTTTTTTTTTTTATACACTTATATTCAATCTGTGTTCTCATAAATATATTTACATCATTGTATGTGTTCTCAAACACTTGCATTTATAATTTGTGTCTGGGAGCCGTAAATTTAGTGTCTAGAGATTTAAGTTACTTTGTCTGGGGATATATTAAATAGTGTTAAATAAAAATGTGTTCCATATTTGATATATTTGAACTTGGTGTTTGGAAACATATAATACAATGTGTTCTCATTTATTTGTGATTCTACAGTACTTAACATTACTTCGGTTTATTTTATGTATTCTCATAAGTGCTAAACTTTCTTATATCAGAGGACATAACCTACACTTATAGCTAGGGTTTGGGGACGTGTACTTTGATATAATCTACACTCATACATAATGTTTGGGTACTTATACAATATTAAAAATATAAATGCTGCTCATTTTTACCTTTTTGTTTGGGAATGTTCTTTTGATTTAATTAAACTGGTTTCACCTCACTTTATGTTTATCTTATAAAATTCGATAAGGGCTTACATTTTAATTCTGAATATAATGTGGGATGGAATTGTGGAAACCCTGCAAAGTTAATTTAAACTCTGCATTCCCCCCAATAAACCTCCACCTTATTTCAGCATTTGATATTTGTATAACAACTGGAGTCCAATAATTAACCAATAATTCACAATATTATTTTGAAGGATATAAATAATACAGTATAAGATAGTCATGTATCCAAAAATGACACAGTAGGTGACACAATAACAATACTTTAATTTCAGATGATAATGGTAGTTAACAAATATTTCACAATATTACTTAGCAGGATAAACAATACACTTAATCACTTATCCAGAAATTACACAATATCAATACCTTCATGTAGACCACTATGTGATATTGAGTTTAGAGTATAGATCCAGTACGTCTCCCTTTTAGACAGTTGTAAAGCTCTACTCCCCCCCCCCCCCCCCCTTCCTGGGTCTTCCCTAATATGTTTGTTTGGTGAATTTAATATCGCTCACATCTGAATTGTGATGTTTTAAATGGTGTCTTAGAAGACTGTGTTCTGATTTTATTTTTTAGATTCCTTAAATGCTCTTGTATGCGAAGTTTGATACTACTTTTGTTTTTTTCTACATAGTGTAGTCCACAACCACAAGTAATCCTATAGATGACATAGTTCGAGTTGCAGTTTGCTATATCTTTAAAATCCATGTTTCTTTTATTGTCTTCATCCCAGATAACTGGTTGTTTTTCCATGTGTTTACAACAAATACACCTATTACAGGGATAGCAGCCTGACTTCTTGCTTAAGAAGTTGACCTCTGGTTGCTTCAGACTTTTTTCCACTGGATGTAGCATGCTTGGAGCTAAAATACTTTTTATATTGGTTGCTTTTCTGAAGGTCAACTTTGGTTTCTTTGGGAGATGGGGTCCCAACATCGGATCTCTTAATACACAGGTTCTCAAACCCGGTCCTCAGGACCCCAAACAATGCATGTTTTGCAGGTCTCCTCACATAATTACAAGTGAAATGGTTAGCTGCACCTGTTGATCTTTTAAAACGTATCAGTGAGTAACGAATGCACCTGCTAGGCAACCTGTAAAAAGAGAACTGTGTGGGGTCATGAGGACCGAGTTTGAGAACCACTGTCTTAATATATTCCAATGTTTTTTTTATCTTTTCATTTTCCTTGTTGTATTGTGTTATAAATGGTCTCCCTTCAGTATGTTCAATTGTTACTGTAGATTTTATCTTTAATAATTCAGTTCTATCTTTTGCTTAGGCCTGTCTTCTAGCTTCCTCTATAATCTTTTTTTTTTTTTTTTTTTTTTTAATACCCTCTTTCCAAAAATCTTTCTACTAATATTTGAGATTGCTTCCAAAATTGATCTATATTCACTGCAATTCTTCCTCAATCTGAGGAACTGGGCATATGGGACATTGTTTTTCCAGCTAGGTTGATGACAGCTTTTTGAAGGGATATAGCTATTGGCATCTGTTTCTTTAAAGTAAGTTGAAGTTACAATACTGCTGTTTCCATGTCCTTCTAATTGGATGTCCAAAAATTCAATATTGCTATCATGGCATTTATAAGTAAATTTAAAGTTATAGTCATTCACATTGATATAAGATATATATATATATATATATATATATATATAAATATAAAACACTTTTCAACACTTAAAGGATCTCTTGTCCATATTAATACATCATCAATATAATGATGATGAAAACTTATATACCTCATGGTTTTGATTATCTATGAACTCCTGTTCACACTCCCCCATAAAGATGTTTGCATGTGCTGTGGTAAACTTTGAACCCATGGCCGTCCCTTGTTTTTGGAGAAAAAACTCTTCCAACTTAAAGAAATTGTGTTAAAGTATAAACTTATTGCTATTTAATATAAACTCTTTCCTGGTTTAATATTGTTTTCTACTGCTTGTAATCTTTTTTTTATGTGGGATAGAAGAGTATAATGCTTGTACGTCAATTGTCATCCATTTAAAAAGTAGGATTCCAATTCATATCTTTGAGTTCTCTTAGTAGACGTGTGGAGTCTTTCAAGTATGACCTTTAAAGATTTTATGTAGGGTTGTAGCTTTAGGTCTGTGAAGTGGGGCAGGTTGGCTGTTATTCAATCTATTCCTGATATAATAGGTCTTCCGGGGGGGAAGTCTCTACTTTTGTGAACTTTTGGAATATGGTAAAATATGGAAATATGTTTTTTTTTCATATATAGATATTCTTACTCTGTCACATATATTACCCTCTCTTTTGGCTTTATTTAGTAAGGTGAACAGTTCCACTTGATAGGCTTTTGTAGGGTTTCCAGTTAGTTTCTCATAAGTGGTTCCATCTCCTATGATCTTGTATGCTTCCATTAGATATTAGTTCCTATCTTTAACTACGGCTGTTTTTCCCCCCCCCCCTTTTTGTCAGCCAGCTTAATGACCAACATTTCATCAGACTTTAGTTGCTTTACTGCTTTTTTTTCTGTGGGGTTTAAGTTGCAATTGCATTTATCAAAGTCTACTTTTATTTTTCTAAGATCCTCCCTTACCGAGTCATAGAATATGTCGATGTGACTCTCCCTTGATTCGACAGGATAATTTTTAGAAGGGCGGGAAACTAGGTTTTTGTTTAGGTTCATAGGCCATTTCGGGGGTTGGATTTTTAAACATCTCTGTAGCGTTAAATTTTTAACAAATTTAGGTCTACGGATAAGTGAAACTTGTTAACCTGTAAATCTGGTGCTAACTTTACCCCCTTTCCTAGTACTTTGGTCTGTGGGTCAGATATAGCTGTGTCTTTGAGACATTGAAAATTCTTTTCTGATGCTGTCTTGTACATTGAAATGTGCTTTTCTCTTCTTTTGAAACACTCCCATTGCCCCTCTTTTGTCTTCTCCAGTATACAGCCTTCTTTTTATCCCTTGTGGTGAATCTAGCTTTCGGTAAAGTTCTTCCCTCCTTTGGGTGTGTGGGAGTTGCTTCTCTTTTCTCTCCCCTAAAAAATGCTGTCTTTGGGGTAATTTAGGAGAAGAGGGAGGTGATTCTTATACCTCAAATCTGTTTTTTGTAGTTGGAAAACTGCTTCTTTGGATTTTATATCTTTGATGTTGTGGGGACTGGTTTGATGAATTCCAACTACAGTTTATTTTTACATTTCGCCAATTGGTATTATCTTGGTATATAGTGGATTGATGTCTAGAGTTTTCCCAATTATACTCTTTCACTCCTTACTCTAGACCTTCCATATTGGTAATCTTGGGGGCCTACATTATTGGTAACCAGTTCTGTACCTTATTATTTTCGTAGTCTTCATTTGTCTCTAAAAAATTTTCTGTTTCCTTACTATATAATTTTCAAGATTGTCTTTTTTTTTTAACCACTTCCAGTTACCTTTTAAATGCCTCATTATTTTCAACTTTTAACAGACTTGTATCAAGTTTACCTAGGTCTGCCTAATTTTTTTTTAAGTTCTTTCTTGAGTTCAATGATCAATAAATTTGTTAGTTTAGCTGAGCAGTCCTCTAGTACACTGTTCCAACTGGTCATGAACGCTTCATTATTCACCCCAAGTGTGGGTTTATTTTGTAGCCTCAACCCTCTTGGGATTCTACCAACCTCCAGGTATTTTTCTAAAGTGATAATGTCAAACCAACTTTTTAGTTCACATTTAGCCAGCTTTTCCATACCATTTAGGAGGCTATAGAAATCATCCTCCTACATACACACATCCATTTCATCATCAACAAATGTGTTTACAGTTTTGTGTCCTCTTGGACCTCTCCCTAAAAATGGGCATTTCTCTAAGCCAGGGGTCTTCAACCTTGGCCCTCCAGCTGCTCTGGAACTACACATACCAGCATGCACTGCCATAGTTTTAGCATGCTGTTATATCAAAAAGGTGGCAGTGCATGCTGGGATGTAAAGTTCCACAGCAGCTGGAGGGCCAAGGTTGAAGACCCCTGCTCTAAGCAGCAAAAGTAAACTAAATGATATCCGTGTCATATGTATGGCAATGGTCTGAGAAAAACCAATATGTATTAATAGGTTTAAGTAGTTTTAAAATTGTATTGTGCTACACTGAGATTTAGAAGACACCCATTTTTACTTTGACACCCCTAAAGAAGTCAATATTTGACTAAATGCGTTGGGTGATAATGCAAGTGTGACTAAAAATGGGCTAACTTGCTGTTATAAAGCTCATACTCCTGAAGGGGAGGGACATAAAGTTATTTTTAAGTTACCTTTTAACTTTTCATAATAAACAATTATGAATCAAGTATACATAAACTGATGTTTGCATTTTTGTGTGAACACTGGTGTGAGGGTCTCATTGTAGAAACAAAAAGAATAACCTTATCCTGCAACTTCAACAACTAAAAGAACACTGGAAGACTTAACAGGATAAGCGTTATTGAACTATTATAAACAAACTGTGTTGGCACACCCTGAGACTCCCCTATCCATATAATTTTTTCGATCCTGATCTGGCGAAGTACTTAACTTGGGGTAGCAGTCTATACTAAAGAGTTGTATTGAATTTTATTGACTATTTTTTGTTCAAATTTACTACTATTTTTAGTGTATTGTAGGGATTGTGTTGTATGCATGTATATGTATGCACGTGTATGTATGTAGGTGCTGGGCTGTAACTAGGGTGGTGCGCCGGTGTCGCCACACAGAGCGCAGGTGCCCTGTGGTTGGAACTGGCCATCACCACTGTGATCTGTAAGTGCTCCCACTGCCTAGTGCCTGCTGCAATGCATATTAGTAACATTGCACCCAACTCCTTCACTGCCGGGCGCACTTCTATTAAAATACTTTGGAGGAGGCAGTGACTGCCTATTGTGCTCCATCTCCCACAGTGTTTGCGGGGAAAAATTGAGAGATGCCATGTCTCTCCAGCAGAGGAGCCGCAGACCGGCAAGCATGTAGCCAGAGGAAGATAATTGTTGGGTGCTGGAAGAGACACCAACACTGGCCTGTGACTGGAAGGTTCTCTACTGTGTGGCATATGTGTAAGGTTCTCTACTGTGTGGCATAACGTGAATAAGGGACACTACTGTGTGGTGTAATATGAATAACGTTGCTCTAATGTATGGTATCATTTGAATGGGGGTAATATTGTGGGTCCATGCCCCTTCCCCACAAGAGCATGTCCCCTTTTTGGGCATGTGCTAATCCTAATTAAAATATGCTCTTTCTGGCACAGGGCACCAAAATTTGTAGTTACGGCTCTGATAAGATGATGTTCATCTGGGGAACCCTCATTTCACAACGCCCAGATCTTTCAATTTACACTGCAGTCACCCTACTGCAGTCTCCAGTCCTTTCAGAAGCTAATGGCTACCGTTTAGGGACCTATATATATACTTGAATCTGGGTGTTTGCTTCCGGATGTTAATACCATATTAGTTGCATACTGGGTACCAAGCACTGGTTGGTACAACATAGCATGAACTATACTTATCGCTTGCACATGCGCAGTAAGCGCTAACACATTCCCAGGACACGGATGTACAGTAATGATGTGTCCTGGAATATCTTCAAAAGTCCCTTGTTTATAATATGGGCATCACTGTCAGTTACCCATAATGCTTAGCGTCTCTAAATCTTATAATGATCGTTCTTATGCTCACACCATATAAGGTTTTACCTAGGGGTCCTCCGCACATCTAATGCCAGTGTTAAATACAATCAGATATAAGAGTGCAGGCCCCTCTGTCTTGTATAACCCTAAACGTTATGGCCATTCTCAGCATGAATACCATCAACTTTTCAAACCTCAGTGGGGCCCAATGCTGGTTCTAATACTTGTATGTTATGTAAAAATGAAATAATTAACCTTCTGGTTACACACGCACTCAACTCCCCAATCTCCTCCCCCAACCAAACACACACAAAAAGGGAAGAAGCAAACCTGCGTTTGCCTCTGAAAAGAGCATTCAAGTCAGATGCTTGACACCCATACTTGCAATACAGGAAAGACTTTATAAGTCTATTTCAACCATTTTGTTGAATGCTAATTATTATTTGTTAGCACGTGTCATGTATAAATATTCCCCTCTGAGGAAGTCACAACTACTATGGCGAAATATGAAGTTTTTCACTGCAGTGATATATTGTAGATGCTAAGGAGGAGTCATACTTGGCTGTATGTTTGTAAGTATCGCACAGTAATGATAAACTACCACATAAGTTTCTGAGGACATCTAGAAACTTGCAAACACTAACTTTGCTAAAGGTCTCCTTTTGTCTGGATTTTTCTGTGTTTTTAGCATGTGATGTACTATTTTTTTTTTACAATCTAAATACTGTACAAGTTTGTTCATCCTATGGTCTAAAATAGGAGGCAGTCATTTTTACTGTAGTGGAAGTTCAGTTTTAATAATGGAATCATCATTACAGTACATTTCTTATTATATTCAGATTGTTCTGTTCAGATACAGCTGGTTAAGAATTTAGGATTTTATTACTATAGCTAATTAAATGTTAACTTTTTTTTCAAAACACCAGGCCTCTAAGCATTGCCATTTTTTTTCTTTTAATGCAGTATAATTGGCTGCTTTAAATAACTTTTTACTTGCTAAACATTTAATTTGTATTGTTTAGATGTAACTTCTAGTTTTATATACTGTTTATGGTATACACCATACCAAAAATGTTTAACCTTTGTTGCCATTTTCTGTTGTAAATCATCCATTTGAGAAGTGCTGATAAAAAAATCAGAATCCTTGATCAATTTCTGTCATAACAGAACTTGTAAGTACTGGAAATGCTTTACCAATCTTATCCTAACAACTGAATTTTGTGTTTCCCCCCAGAAACATTGCAGAAGCCCTGGTGAGCAAAGGTCTGGCTACTGTTATCCGCTACCGCCAGGATGACGATCAGAGATCGTCACACTATGATGAGCTGCTAGCAGCAGAGGCCCGGTAGGTTTACTAATTTACAGACTGCCTTCTTCCTGGAGCGACTGTATAGGAGACAGTCTCTGTAGATGTACAATAAGGATTGTTGCTTTTAATTTAATTAGATGTTTTATATATTTTCATTCTTGCTTCCTGTGTGGCCTTGATCATATTGTGTTGTGTAACACAGATAGGTTTTTCACAGAAAACAAGTTTCTAGCTCTCTCCGAGGACAGTCTACATTGTGCATCACTTGTAATGTAAATAATGTAATCTTTGCTCAATTCCCCAAGCAGGACATTCTCAAGTAAACAAGTTGTTCTACAGTGTATCAAAAGTTTGTTATTCCAGGCTGTGATCATTGTTCTATGGTTAAAAAAATCTCATTATATATTTCAGTTTCCTGTAACTTGCTGCTAATCTGTAAAAAAGATATGTCCATTTTTCTAAAAGTAAAGACAGTCTTGGCTAGATTCTTCCATTCCAACGGTCCTATCACCACTGTATTTCCAGCGTGTGTTTTTAGTATAGATGAGCGAGTCCGGTTCTCTGATCCACCTGAACATAGGGGATCCGAGTCCGGCTCGGGATTTCCCGCCCGACTTGGGTCCAAAAAGTCATCTTCCCGTTGGTGGATCTGACGTGTTTTAGCGTGCATACAAAACTCCCTCCACGTGTTTGGGCACCATTTCAAGAGTGAGATCCGACTGAGTAGGCAGGGCTCTCAGTGACAGTTTTCTAGCAAGCAGCTACTGTAGTGCACAGTTGGTGTCCCTTCAAGTCTGTACAACAGGGGTTCCCAACCACGGTCCTCAAGGCACACTAACAGTCCAGGTTTTAAGGATGCTGTACAGGTGACTTAATTAGTGCCTTGGTTACTGTGATATACCCATCTGTGCTCAAGCATGGTTATCTCTAAAATCAGGACTGTTAGTGTGCCATGAAGACAGAGGTTGGGAATCGCTTCTGTATAGGCAGGGGCACTGTATGTATAGATTAGGGAGCATTTCATTGTGTGTGTGACACTGAATACAGCAGTGCATCGTCAAAAGGCCCTTCAAATCTGTATAGGGCAGGCAGGGACTCTGTGTGGAGTGGAGATAAGGTGGCCATACACGGTGAGATTCAAAAGTTGGTCAGATCAGTTGTACGATTTCCCTTGAAAATTCTTCCCTTAAGATACAGGACGATTTGTATATAAAATGCAACTATTTCACATAAGACCATATGATTTGATCAATCACATCACATAATGTGTGTCAATTCGTACACGATCAGTTGAGATCTGTCTGCAAAACCATCTGATCTGCAATTTAACTAGACGACGGCAGGGACATGCATCGGGGTCGCAGAAGACTCAAAATGCAACTATTTTCAAATGATTGGACTGTCCAACCTGTACAAACTGCCCAAATCGTGTGATTAATCATCCCGTGTAAGGCCAGCATAAGGGAGCCTGGTGTGTTCAGAACAGTGGGCACAACTTGTGTGCATTCAGCCAACACAGAAAGACTATGTGCTACCTTGTCTAATGGTCAGTGGGTCCAGTCATGGGCCACTGCCATAATATTTGTGCAGTGCAACGGTTTTGTCTGTTTCACCCCCCAAAAACATAAAAAACTTTTTTTTTTTAATTAGAAAGTTCTGTGTGTATGTGCGTTCAACCAACACAGCAAGACTATGTTACCTTGTCTAATGTGCAGTGTGTCAATGTGGATCAGGACAATCAATCGATTAGAACAGCTGGAGTAGCAACCAAGTACTAGTTTTGCAGCTGCTGCCACCATTCATGAGGATACTCCTCCTTCAACGGCATCTAGTTAAGCCGATACCCAAGGGCATAGAAAACACAGAACCTTTATTTTAAAGTGGTAAAGAAAAAACACCTCTAATAAAGGGACGGTTTGCTGCAGAAAAACATAAGTCACTACATAAAGTGGCAAGGAAAGGTTAAGGCATGGCCTTTATTTGAGAGCTGGTTCTGCAACTGTCAGTGAGGCATCTTCTGCCTCTCATGACAATGTACGCCTTTTTCACTCAGTGTGTAGAAGAGGTGTGAAAAAAATTAAAACCACTAAGGCAGAGGAAACTGCATTCAGATTCAGAATTGTCACAAAACCCTGAGGAGAGTCTAAGTGTGTCCGCAAGTGCAATGTGTGAGCCTCACCTTTTCAACACTGCACTTGAAAAGGAGCCTCCTTCCACCATTTCTGCACCCTTTGCAAATGTGGAGATGAGCAGCACAAGTCAACATGCTGACAAGCCTGACCTAGAATTAGAGGATGCTTCTGTGGAAGTCCAACAGGTTGAGGGAGATATTTGTGTAGCTGATGCCAGTCGGGCACCACTGGAAGTAATTCTTGCCCGTTATACCCTGGCATGGCAATGGCCTTTTTCTTATAAGACAAACAAATCCACCTCTTATGTGTGGTATTATTTTTACCCAAATACTGACAATTGTCAAGCCATCTGTAGCATTTGTAAAGCCACAGTAAGTAGAGGTAGGGACCTTAGCCATCTAGGAGCCTCCTTCCTGTTAGGTCATTTGCAATGAGTTCATGGAAAGTTTTTTGGAAAATCGGAAACTGGTGCTAAAAAATAACAGCCCTGCATCGGTTGGCTCCCTTCCCTCAGCTAGATCCCACCACCTGCAATCTCCACCGCCAGCACCTTCATCATCCGTATCCTCACTACAGATCGGAGGTAGTTCTGCATCCAGGATAAAGCTAAGTGACTCCTCCCATATCAAGGATTCCTCAGAAGAATCTTTGAGCACTAGGCCTGCTGTTGCTGGGGATGGAACTTAATCCCAGAAAATGACTAAGATGAAAAAACAATTGACTGTTAAACAATCCTTTGATAGAGGAAGCAAGTATAACAGCTGTCGCCCAGTCGCACAGCGAATCACTGATGCCATGACAGCTTGGCTAGTATTATATGGTGAAATAATAGAAATTGTGTCCTATCTGGTGCGGATGAGGATGTTGTTTGTGTAAATCAACCATCAGTGGCAGCAGTTCTTGCTCATTCTAAAAAGAAAGCTATTGTCATGCCTCTGAAATAAGACCAGCAAAGTCACTTATTGGTTGTGGAATTATTTTAACCCAAATCTGACATTTGTGAAGGCATCTGTATAATTTGTGAAGCCAAAGTTAATAGAAGTAGAGATGTTAACCATCTAGGCACCCGGTTACGTAATTTGCAACTAGTTCATGCACTTTATTTAACAAAATTATAATAATTTGTAAATTAGTAACAAGCAGCCCAGTGTCAGCTACCAGCAGTTAGGACCAGCACATGCAATCTCCACCGCCAACAACCTCATAATCTACCTCCTCCTTAATGATTGGAGGTAGTTCATCCAAACAATTTTGTGGAGGCTCAAATAACCAAGGACTTCAGCCACAAAGTGTCAGTCCTTGTCGCTGAAGTGCTTGGGTTGTTAAACAGTGCATGTTCTTTTTAGTATCCAAGATAAGAGTGGGTGGGAGGGCCCAAGGACAATTCCATCCTGTACCTCTGTTCTTTGCATTTTGCACTATTTGAGGCATTGCTTACTGACATTTTTATAGTTTATTAAACTGTTATCCTGTCTGCCACTGCTGTGTGGTAATGTTTCAAAGATGTCCTATACTTTTTAAACTGTCGTGTGTTTGTTCTACTGCTCTGCTGCTTACTTTAGCCAGCCAGCTCGCTGCAGCCTTTGGCCTACTAAAAGTAGTGAAAGCAATATTGAGTTATGAGGTAGTTAAAATTGACTGGAAATGACCAGAAATTATTGTTTTAAGGTTAATAATACTGTAGGAACAAAAACATGCTCTAATTATGTGATTTTTAGCTGTTTCTATCCTTTAAAAAAAAAAAATCCTATCCAAAACCGAAACAAGTCAGGGTTTTGTAAAACCAGAACCAAAGCCAAAATACGCGCAAATCTCAAATTTTTAGATATAATTTCTAACTTGGAGCATTCGGTTTTACACAACAGTATACATAAAATTATTCAACCAGTGTTTCTGTGCCCAATCTTACAGCTTTTAACCACTTAACTGATTATTTTCCCACCTCAAAACTGGTTAGAAATTGTGTTTTTTTTAAATTAAATAATGTTTAGAAAATATTTGTAAAAACATATTTATTTAAAGACTTTATTGAAAAAATATGCCATGGGGGGTGTTTCGCACCACCCCCTAGCCTCCTATTGTAAAATTACTGACTCTCGAGCTTTTGGAAAACTGCAAGTCCCAGCATGATTTACCACCCGTTGGCCATGCATACTCTAGGTCAGTGATTTTCAACCTTTTTCAATTTCGTGGCACACTATGCAAGATTTTAAAATTGCCAAGGCACACCATCTGGCGACATGGCATGCGCGACCTATGAAAAAACATACATATTGGCTCCCACATAAAAGAAAATACACTACATTGGCCTCCACAGGAATAATTCACACTACATTGGCCTCCACAGGAATAAAACATTACATGGCTTCCACAGGAATAAAACACATTACAGCCATGGCCAAAAGTTTTAAGAGTGACACAAGTATTGGTTTTCACAAAGTCTGCTGCTTCAGGTTTTATGATGGCAATTTGCATATACTCCAGAATGTCATGAAGGGTGATCAGATGAATTGCAATTAATTTCAAAGTCCCTCTTTGCCATGACAATGAACTTAATCCCAAAAACAACATTTCAATTGCATTTCAGACCAGCCACAAAAGGACCAGCTGACGACATGTCCGTGATTCTTTCGTTAACACAGGTGAGAGTGTTGACTAGGACAATGCTGGAGATCACTGTCATACAGAGTTAGAATAACAGACTGGAAGCTTTAAAAGGAGGGTGGAGCTTGAAATCATTGTTCTTCCTCTGTTAACCATGGTTACCTGCAAGGAAACATGTGCAGTCATCATTACTTTGCACAAAAAGGGCTTCACAAGCAAGGATATTGCTGCTAGTAAGATTTCACCTAAATCAACCATTTATTGGATCATCAAGAACTTCAAGGAAATAGGTTCAATAGTTGTGAAGAAGGCTTCAGGGAGCCCAAGAATGTCCAGCAAGCACCAGGACCATCTCCTAAAGTTGATTCAGTTGCGGGATCGGGGCACCACCAGAGCAGAGCTTGCTTAGGAATGCCAGCAGGCAGGTGTTGAGTGCATCTTCACGCACTGTGAGGCGAAGACTTTTGTAGGATGACCTGTTGTCAAGAAGGGCAGCAGAGAAGCCACTTGTCTCCAGGAAAAACATCAGGGACAGACTGAGATTCTGCAAAAGGTACAGGGATTGAACTGCTGAGGACAAGTTATTTTCTCAGATGAATCCCCTTTCAGATTGTTTGGGGCATCTGGAAAAAACCCTTGTCCGAAAAGGAAAGGTGATGCTACCATCATTCTTGTGTCATGCTAACAGTAAAGCATCCTGAGACCATTCATGTGTGGGGTTGCTTCTCAGCCAAGGGAGTGGGCTCACTCACAATTTTGCCTAAGAACACAGCCATGAATAAAGAATGGTACCAAAACATCCTCCAAGAGCAACGTCTCCCAACCATCCAAGAACAGTTTGATGACAAACAATGCCTTTTCCAGCATGATGGAGCACCTTGCCATAAGGCAAAAGTGATAACGAAGTGGCTTGGGGAACAAAACATAAATTTTGGGTCCATGGCCAGGAAACTCCCCAGACCTTAATCCCATTTGAGAATATGTGGTCAATCCTCAAGAGGCAGGTGGACAAACAAAAGCCCACAAATTCTGACAAACTCCGAGCACGAATTAGGCAAGAATGGGCGGCCATCAGTCAGTATGTGGCCCAGAAGTTGATTGACAGCATGCCAGGGCTTGAAAAAAAAAAGGGTTAACATGCAAATATTGACTCATTGCATACACTTAATGTAATTGTTAATAAAAGCCTTTGACACTTATGAAATGCTTGTAATTTTACTTCAGTATACCATAGTAACATCTGACAAAAAGGTCTAAAAACACTGAAGCAGCAAACTTTGTGAAAACCAATGTGTGTCATTCTCAAAATTTTGGCCATCACTGTGCATTGGCCTCCACCGGAATAAAATGTAAATCCATTGGCCCCAGAGAAATAAAACACACATTGGCCTCAGGGGTGTATTTAGCAGTCCGAGCGCCCTTGGCAAAGAAAGGGCAGGCACTCCTTCTGCTGTCTCACCCCTCCTCCCCATCGTTGTCGGTTATTCTGCACTCTCCTCCCCACCGGTGTCAGTTCTGCTCTCCCCCCCCCTCTTCCCCATCGTCTGTTATTCTACACTCTCCCTCCCCTCCGTTATTGTTTGCCACCCACCCCCTTCACTTACCTTACCAGCTTCTCTCTTCACGTGTTCCCGTCTTCTCTGCTCCTCTACTGTCAGAGCACTGTCCGCGGGTCTTCGTGATATTCACAGGGCTGGGCGGCCAGGCAGACAGCGAACATTGTGTCCGTGAACTGTGATGTCACGCTGCCATGTCTAGGCAAGGCCCAGTCGCGTCTGAGCTTCTCAGAGTAGATCAGCGGCAGTGCTGCCTGGTCTATTCTATAATGTGACCAGCAGCTCTCGTTACGCGGCACACTACACAACCGCCACTTATTTGATGCTTTAATCCTTTCTGCTGACTCCTCTATTTTGTTTTATCGTCTGTTGACATGTATGATCAATTGGATATTTTTATTATTCACATGAGTGACTCAAATAAAAAGAAAGAAATGGTTACTTCCCCCTCTTTCTACACATTTCCTGTAGGTGTTTCTTGCAGAGCTGCAATCTTCAGTCAGGTAACACTGTTATGAAAGTAGATTTATCAGTATGAAATATGAGTCCTGTTTATATGCATGAACCGATGCCTTCATACATGGAGTTTTAGAAAATGTGTATAATTTTCTTTTCACTATAATTTGCCTTTGAAAGCATTTTAGTAAATGGACAGTGATTCTTAAGCTTGAGATATATCAAAGTCTAAACATTAGTTCCTTGGCATAGACTAAAATTCTTGACTCTCGGTGAAAACATTTCTAGTTACGGCACAGTATGGTCGTCTGTTGTTCACTGCGACATGTGGCTTTATTGTTCCACGCTGCAGAGCCTCCTCCAGTCCATGCTCTAAGAAAGTAAATCAAAGGAGTTTCTGATGAGTTATTGTTTCCAAGGTTATCCGTTTAATTCCCCCCCCCCCTTTCTTACTGAAGGTGCTTTTTATGGTCTCTATGATAACAAGTTGGAGTTACTGGCAGTCTTTCAGTCCTGCTGGCTATCCAACCAAAAGGTATCAACATTGGATAGCTTTTGAAAAGATTAATAAGCACACAGACTGCATCAGTGACTGCACCAAGTTCTTCATTATGCGGGCCATTTTTTCTTTTTTTTTTTTTTTTTTTTTAAATTGGGATCCTACAGATGTGTCCTCATACATCTAGCCTAAATACGCCATGCAGCATGAGTGAGCCACCAGGTCTTATGCAACTCTGCTATCGTCTGTCATCTGTTTTTGTTGTAACTACGTTTGAGATGCGACTAGGAGGCACCAGCAGACTGTGCTGAGTAATTTGATATGTGACACTTGTATATATGTGTGCAACTGAGTCCTGCATATGAAGCACAATGGAACTTGGAATGAAAAAAGCTACGGCCTCTACATTGTAGCACTTCATACACAGATTCAGAGACTCCGTCACACTCAGATATACAAGTGTCACATATCAAATGAATCAGCACAGTCAGCTGGTGCGTCCCAGTCACATAACATTGCGGTGTAAATGCATTTTCGGCGAAACAGACGTCCAGCTCTAGCAGATTCTAACGGGACTTGGTGTGCCAAGACGGAATACAAGATTTACCGTTTAGACCACCCCACATGCAGACCACCCCACATGCAGACCATCCCACATGATTTTTATGTGTAACAGATCTCCCCATATGCCCCTTTTAATATTCCTCAGACCCTCACTTGTCCCCATATTGTTCAACATCCTCCTTCACATGCCCCCATGCAGTCAATTACTAGATTGATTGGTACTATCCCTAAGGAATGCTCCACACAGAATAAAAAAAAAAGAAAACAATTTGTACATGTTTTGCATATAAATCATTTAATGTAGAAGTAGGACCATTTATTAAATATAAGGTCTTATTTGTAACAAAACACAATTACACGGTCATTCAGATTTGTTTGAGTTACATTTCACTTAATCACTTAGAACTGTTGTGGTAGACACAATACTGATGATTTGATACAACCCGGTCCCAAAAGGATACTGGTGGTCTAGGATTCAGGCTCCCGGCTACTCTTCCATGCCCCCACCACAGCACTGCACTCTCTGATGGAGAGATTGGATCAGCAGAAGTGTATAGATTGTCAGACCATGCTGGTCTCTCCACATCCCATAAGGCCCAGTCCTTTGTTTCAGACAGATAGCATATTGTCTTTCAGAACGTCTTAAGTGGCCACATGGAAGAGCCCAGGGATCTGCTGAATTGCCTGAATTCTGATTTCTAGGTAATTGCCTTTTAGCAATATTGCCTATATTCTGAGTGCAATTGCGGGTGTATCTGCTTGCGAAATGCTACATTACAGTGATAAAACCTCTGACACTGTAATGTAGCATTTCGCAAGTATACCCGCAGTTGCACACAGAATAAAGGCATGCCGTATATTTTAATCAGTAGAAGCGGCTTGTGTGTCCTATTTGCATTGTTTTGCGAATAATACACAGTGAAGCGAAAATACCGCTAATTTCTTCTTTGGGGTCCTTATGGATCCACAGGGATACCATGGGGATATTATGGTTGGAAGACCAGGCACCAAACAGTTAAAAACTTTGGCTCCCAGAATGCCCCGGGTCCTCTTCCATATATATCCCGCCCCTAGCCATAGGACTCCAGTTTGTTCATTTGGTGTGGCAGGATCAGACGCACCTTTTGTACAGGGCACTGCTTAGGCATGCCTAAGTTTTCATTTTATGATTTTTATTGGTTTGTTTTCTTGAGTTGGCAGTACTAAGTGTGTCAAGACGCACGGACTGCAACTCAATCTACCTCTGCCGGGCCGCAACATCGGTAATTGTGCTGGTTATTTTGGTGGGTCGTGGCTTAGCAAAAATGCTGCGACCTGGACTGCATCGGATGCACGGAGATGTCAGGTAAGGCGATTCCTTGCTTGCGGGGAATTGCACTCGGCAATCCTTGCTTCTGGTGTAGAGACACATGAGAAGCCGCTGCTGTTAGTACCAGGGATTGTCCGTGTTGTTACTACACCAGCTGGAGCCTTATTGGACGCTGGGGATCGACAGCAGACGCATAACTGCTCCCACGAGGCCAGCGTACCGGGTTAGATAAAGGGAGCGTAAGGGGAGGTAGGCGCTCCCCCGGCAGCTCCTCCCCTGATCCAGACGCAGTACTGATAGGTTTCGCCGTTTTGGTTGTTCCGCCTACTCTCCATGGGTAGAGACGCTCACAGTCCATGCTCAGTGCACCTTGTACTGTAGTTGTAGTCTCAGGAGGGTCTGGCAGTCTCCCTGTATACCTCTCCTTAGGTTAAAGGTATACGGTGCTCTATATTCTACTAATACTTTGCGATGTTGTAGTTGATTTTGAGCTCATTATAGTATGCGTTATATGTGACTGTTTGCTGCCACGATGCCAATCTACCAGGAGGCGTTCCCCTGCAGTTTCTCCCCCGACATAATCCTGATATATTGGTTTTGCGCATCTGGATTGCTCAGCCTACCCTCCACATGTATAAAGATGCTCACGGCCCATGTTGTGCACCTAGTAACTGTTGGTCTCAGGGGGTCTGGATCAGTCTCCTTGTATACCTCTCCCTTGGTTAAGGTATACGGTGCTCTATATCCTACTAATACTTTGCGTTGCTGTAGTTGATTTTTGAGCCCATAGTAATTATATTACGTACGCATTGTGTGTGATTGTTTGCTAGCTGCTGACTGACTATAATTTTCTATCTGTCAACTGTCGCTGTTTTTTCTTTCTGAGTGCTTTACATTCATTTAGAAGACTGTCACGTTACTTTGTGTATGCTGCCTTTACTTTAAACATATATAATGATAAAGGGAAACGAGGGGGAGCCACCTGTTAGTTTCATGTAAAACGTGCGACGTGTCCTCACAGGACGTAAAGGAGGATTTATGTACTGTCTATTTTAAAGAGCCATCTCGCAAGTCCGGTTTAACTGTAGGACATGAGCCATCTTGGGTTGCTTCTTTTTCCCAGGTTATGATGCAGGTGGTGGATCGTTTGGCTACTCCAACGATGCCTCCTTGGATGCGGTGTCCACATATGTTTTCACCTCATGGGCATTCCTCTATTAAGGATGTGGATAACCATTCTAGTCAGAGCATGACGCCAGCTTATGTTGATAACAGACCAGTAGTGAATAAAGCACCTAAACGTAAGATGTCTTTATCTCAGTCTGTTCAACATATGGATTCAGACGCATCCTCAGAGGAGTCTGATGATGCACAGGATTCTTCTCCAGGAACTACTTCTGGAGAAGAGGATCATCCATCTAGTGTGGATGTTACTACTTTGGTGAGGGCGGTTAAATCAGTCCTAGATATTCAGGATGATGAACACACTCATAGTAAGAAGCCTCTTATGTTTAATCATCAAAAAAGGTGGTCAAAACAGTATTTCCTGAGTCTGAACAGCTCACTGAGCTTATTGAGGAATCATGGGGAAACCCTGATAAGCGATTTTATGTGGATAAGAGAATACAATCATTGTACCCATTCCCACTTCGGTATGCACTAAGTGGGAGATACCTCCTACTGTGGATGCTCATGTAACGCATCTAATGAAGGCTACATTGCCTATTCCATCAGCTTCTTTGCTGAAAGATTCCGCAGACAAAAAGATTGAATCTCGTCTTCAAGCGATTTTTTTTACTTCATCTGGAGTGGTTACACATCCGGCTGTTGCTGGAGCCTGGGTAGCTAAAGCAGTTGAAGAATGGATTGGGCATTGGAAAATTCCCTACCAAATGGGTGCTGGAAGTCTTACCTTTTCATGGAGCAGAGCTGGATAGTATGATCTCTACTCTGGTGGCTTCAAAGTCAGCAGGTCTGCAATCTACATCATATAGTAGAACTAAGCAGGTTTCTTTTCAGTCTTTTTGTCATCAGTGGAAAACCAAAAGACAGACTTCCTCCTAGCCGAATAGTTTTTGCAGGTCAAAGCGACAAACTAAGGGGTCTGGCCAGACAAGATGTTTAGCTTCTAGGTCAGATAATAAGCCCTCGGCCTGATGGATCCCAGGGTGGGGGGCCGACATCAGTTTGCGGATTGTTGGCATCAAACAACCACAGATGCCTGGGTCTGAGAAGTGGTCTCTCAGGGGTATGCCCTTACTTTCAGGAGACACCCCCACCAGAGTTTTTTTTTGCCACAAAGCCTTCGTCGGATGTGGGCAGGGCCTTGGCTTTTCAGGAAGCAATTCACTCCCTGCTGCAGGGAAGGGTGATAACTCCAGTACCTACCTGCTGCAGGGAAGGGGTTATTACTCAAATCTATTTCTGGTCCAGAAACCAAATGGGGCATATCGCCCTATATTGAATCAAAAAAACCCTCAACAGGTTTATCCATGTTCCCAAGTTCCACATGGAAACTCTTCGTAAAATTATTTTGGCTATGGAGACGAGAGCTTACATGGTTTCTCTGGATATTCAGGATGCATATATGCATGTTCCAATTATCTCATCCCACCAGAAATTTTTAAGGTTTGCTGTCCTCCAACAACATTACCAATTTCAGGCTCTACCCTTTGGCCTTTCTACGGCTCTCCAGGTATTAACCAAATGATGGCAGTCATGACTGCCTACCTCAGGCGTCAGGGAGTCCGAATACTGCCATATCTGGATAACCTTCTGATATTGGCACAGACTCTGGGGGTGTTGCAACACCATCTTCAGCTGACCATAGTCTGCCTACAAAGGCACAGCTGGATCATCAGTTGGAAGACATCATCACTTTCTCCAACACAGCAGATGATTTATCTGGGAGCGTTGCTAGATTCTTGGGCACAAATGGTGTTTCTGCCAGAGGACAAGATGGTGGCATTAGCAATGTGGATACACAAACTGATATGCAGGAAAAGAGTATCCATTTTGTCAGCTATGCAGATACTAGGATCAATGCTATCAACCTTTGACATGGTGGGCTATGCTCCGTTCCATTCCAGGCCTCTGCAAAGGTTGATTCTCTCAAGGTGGAACGGACAGTATCATTCAATACGGTCCCAGATGATCTTTCTCACTTCAAAGGTTCGTCACTCCCTCTTGTGGCTAAAAAAGGAGCATCTAAACAGGGGTCACCTGTTCTGGGTTCCAAATTGTGTCTCCTCACCATGGACGCCAGTCTTCACGGATGGGGGACAGTGACAGGTAATCACACCTGTCAAGGGAGATGGACAGGTCAAGATAGTCATCTACCAATAAACATTCTGGAACTGCAAGCAGTATACAAAACACTTGTCAAGGCACAGGACCAGCTTCAGGGCAGGCCTGTCCAGATCTAGTCCAACAACGCGACGACAGTAGCCTACCTCAATCATCAGGGAGACACAAAAAGTAATGAGGCCATGAAAGAAGTGACAAGAGTTCTCATTTGGGCAGAACGTCCTCTCCCAGCCATCTCGGCCGTATTCTTTCCGGGAATACTCAGTTGGGAAGCAGTGGTCTCTCCATTTGGGGGTATTTCAGCTCCTGGTAAACAAATGGGGTCTACCAGAGATGGACCTCTTGGTGTGTCACCACAAGGTACGGGTCCAGAGACCCATCAGCAGCCTTCGTGGATGCACTGGCAGTAAGATGGGACTTCAGGTTGGCGTATCTCTTTCCTCCAGTTTCCCTGCTTCCAAGAATTCTCAGGAAAATCGAGCAGGAAAGCAGATTGGTAATACTGGTGCGCTCCAGCTTAGCCCAGACTTCATTGGTTCACCGATATACAGAATCTGTCAATAGACAGTCCGTAGCCCCTGCCGACATTCAGACTTGTCCCACTTAGCTTTGATGGCATGGCTCTTGAAACCTCCATCCTAAAAACAAAGGGTTTTTCCAGTTAGGTTATTCAGACGATGCTTAGGGCAAGGAAGCCTGCTTCTGCCCGCATCTTAGAGTTTGGCATTCCTTTGGTTAATGGTGTTCCCATAAGGAATATTATCCTAAGGTATTCAGAATTTCCATGATTCAGGCTTTTTTGCAGGCAGGATTAGACAGGGGTCTCCACCTGGCTACTTTAAAGGTGCAGGATTCTGCACTACCAGTCTCATTTCAGAAGATGATTGCTTCATTACCGGATGTTAGAATTTTTTTCCAAGGAGTTCTGCTGGTTCAGCCTCCTTTTGTTCCACCAGTAGCACCGTGGGATTTGTCTTTGGTTCTTAAGGGGTTACAAGCATCCCCATTTGAACCTTTAGACTCTGTAGAGTTGAAGTGGTTGACAGTGAAGACAATTTTTCTTTTTGCTAGCTCATCTGCTCGCAATCTCTCAGATTTCGCAGCGCTCTCTTGTCGCTCCCCATTTTGTTTTTTCACCAGAATAAAGCTGTTCTTCGTACAACGGAGGGTTACCTTCCTAAGGTAGTGTCCTGTTTCATGTAAGCTTTTCAGGCTCCAGACCCTTCTGTAGGTGAAGCCTCCCTGGATGTAGTTCATGCTCTTTGTATTTATGTGGTGCGTACGAATTCTGTTAGAATATCAGATTCTCTTTTTGTATTAAATGGTTTTAACAATCGAGGATGGCCAGCTAGTAAACAGACTCTGGCGAGATGGCTACGCATGACTATCTCCCAGGTGTATACACAGGCTGATCTTCCTGTCCTAAGCATGGTGACTGTGCATTCTACTCGGTCTGTAGGGCCATTGTGGGCATTGTTGTGGTGCCTCTGCTGAATAATTATGCAAGGCTGCCACATGGTCTTCTCTCACACTTTTCTTAGGTTCTATGTCTTTGATACTTTTGCCTCTCAGGATGCTTCCTTTGGGCGATGAGTTCTCCTTTCTGCTCAGGAGCATCTCCCACCCTAGGGGAACTGCTTTAGGACATCCCCATGGTATCCCTGTGGATACCTATGGACTCCGAAGAAGAAAATTAGAGTTATGGTAGACTTACCTGGATAATTATTTTTTTCTTCGAGGTCCACAGGGCACCCACCCTGATGCACCTGGCTTCATTGGGTATTTTTCTTTCGGTCACAGATTCCCTCATCTTTTGTAAAAGTGTTTCTGGTGTACGATTGTACTTCCTTATCCTCTTTCCTTGTCTTGCCTTTGGGCTTGCTAACTAAACTCAAGTCCTATGTC
Organism: Taudactylus pleione; assembly: GCA_031769625.1. NCBI lineage: Eukaryota > Metazoa > Chordata > Amphibia > Anura > Myobatrachidae > Taudactylus > Taudactylus pleione. Next base: position 41,335,759 of record JAUIMM010000018.1, read on the forward strand.
TAGGGGCTGGGTATATATGGAGGAGGACCCGGGGCATTCTGAAAGCCAAAGTTTTTAACTGTTTGGTGCCTGGTCTTCCAACCATAATATCCTCATGATATCCCTATGGACCCTATTGACCTAAAAAAAAAATGTTTTCCAGGTAAAGGCCCCCATACACCAGAGCAGCAATCAATTGTGTATAAATATCCTTCCCTTTTTCAATCGATTGTGGCAATTCTGCAATTGATTGAAAAAGGGAAAGATTTTTATACACAATCGATTGCAAATTGCATGATTGCTGCAATCAATCTCTGATGTATGGGGGCCTTCAGTCTACCGCAGTGTTGGCTAACCTTGACACTCCAGCTGTTATGGAACTACATAACCCAGCATGCACTGCTACAGTTTTGCTATTAGGGCATGCTAAAACTGTGGCAGGGCATGCTGGGATATATAGTTCCACAACAGCTGGAGTGTCAAGGTTAGCCAACACTGGTCTACCATAACTCTAATTATCTCCCTGCGCTAATAGTGGTTGCTAATAAAAAAGGTATCACCTGCTGCAAGTGAGAGAAGTCTGGTGAAGGCTTCACAGATAAAACTTAAAATTAAATCCAGGAAAAACTTGTGGCTCACTGCGCTGGTTAATCCCAATAAACCACTTTGGTATTAGATTATACTTGATCACATTAAGCCACACCCAAGGCTTGCTATATATATATATATATATATATATATATATATATATAAAATATATATATATACAGTCAGGTCCATAAATATTGGGACATTGACAGAATTTTCCAATTTTGGCCTCTTATTAACCACCACAATGGCTTTGAAATGAAACAAACAATATGTGCTTTAACTGCAGACTTTCAGATTTAATTTGAGGGTAATTACATCCAAATTGGGTGAACGGTGTAGGAATTACAACAGTTTCAATATGTGCCTCTCACTTTTTAAGTGGCCAAAAGTAATGGGACTATTAACTCAAAAGCTATTTCATGGACAGGTGTGGGCTATTCCCTCGTTATTTCATTATCAATTAAGCCGGTAAAAGGTCTGGAGTTGATTCTAGGTGTGACATTTGCATTTGGAATCAGTTGCTGTCGACTCTCAATATGAGATCCAAAGAGCTGTCACTATCAGTGAAGCAAGCCATCATTAGGCTGAAAAATCAAAGCAAACCCATCAGAGAGAGAGCAAAAACATTAGGTGTGGCCAAATCAACTGTTTGGAATATTCTTAAAAAGAAAGAACGCACCGGAGAGCTCAGCAACACCAAAAGACCCGGAAGACCACGGAAAACAACTGTGGTGGATGACAGAAGAATTATTTCCCTGGTGAAGAAAAACCCCTTCACAACAGTTGGCCAAATCAAGAACACTCTCCAGGAGGTAGGTGTATATGTGTCAAAGTCAACAATCCAGAGAAGCCTTCACAAGAGTGAATATAGAGGGTTCACCACAAGATGCAAACCATTGGTGAGCCACAAAAACAGGAAGACCAGATTAGAGTTTGCCAAACAACATCTAAAAAAGCCATTACAGTTCTGGAACAACATCCTATGGACAGATGAGACAAAGATCAACATGTACCACAATGACGGGAAGAAAAGAGTATGGTGAAGGAAAGGAACTGCTCATGATCCAAAACATACCACCTCATCAGTGAAGCATGGTGGTGGTAGTGTCATGGCATGGATATGTATGGCTGCCAATGGAACTGGTTCCCTTGTATTTATTGATGATGTGACTGCTGAGAAAAGCAGCAGAATGAATTCTGAAGTGTTTTGGGTAATATTATATGCTCATATTCAGTGGACGGCGCTTCACAGTGCAGATGGACAATGACCCGAAGCATACTGCAAAATCAACCAAAGAGTTTTTTAAGGCTAAAAAGTGGAATGTTATGCAATGGCCAAGTCAATCCCCTGACCTGAATCCGATTGAGCATGCATTTCACTTGATGAAGACAAAACTGAAGGGAAAATGCAGGAACTGAAGACATTTGCAGTAGAGGCCTGGCAGAGCATCACCAGGGATGAAACCCAGTGTCTGATGATGTCTATGCGTTCCAGACTTCAGGCTGTAATTGCCTGCAAAGGATTTGCAACAAAGTATTAAAAAGTGAAAGTTAGATTTAGGATTGTTTAGTTTGTCCCATTACTTTTGGCCCCTTAAAAAGTGGGAGGCACATATAGAAACCGTTGTAATTCCTACACTGTTCACCTGATTTGGATGTAATTACCCTCAAATTAAATCTGAAAGTCTGCAGGTAAAGCACATCTTGTTTGTTTCATTTCAAAGCCATTGTGGTGAATAGAAGCCAAAATCTAAAAATTCTGTCAATGTCCCAATATTTATGGACTTGACTGTATATCTCCCTTAGCAACAGTATATTTGGTGCTATTGCAGAGTTGAAGTCTAGGTTTTCCCTTTTTGACCCGTTAGCTCTGAGGAGTCTCTCATGATCTTTATATCCTTTCTTCTGCTTCTTTGGGGTCATCTGGATATAATTCTTAGGAATACCTGATCAATTTTTCTCCATCTTCCTATCCAGCTTCTGTAGTTGCATGGCTTGCTTATAAAATGGGCCCAGATTATTGCTGACCCTTTCAAGTTCCATATTCTTCCTCAATCTCCATTTCGATAAGTTTCTTCAGTGTTCAATTCCCATATCTACTTTCTACATAACTCTACTTCTGACCAACACGTTCTCCTATCCGCTACTGCGTGTGGGTCCTAATACCTTTAAATCCTTAAAGCCATGGATTATATATGCAATTAAAAAGTCAATTTTAAAATACATGTCTGCATTCATGGGACAGCTTGCTGGAGCCTCTTAAAAAGCGTTCTCATATTGTGTCTGTGGGTGGTTGCCTTCCTTATTTGATGTATGGAAATCTGACATTTAATATCCTGGACATCTGTACTCTAGGGTGTTTTTGGGACCAGACTGTCAGCGCCATACCACTTCCTTCTTTTATTTATCAGTAGCACCTAACACCCTAGGTATTAAACATTGATCAAGGTGTTTTTGTTTTTACTAATCACTCTTTTAGTTGAAGGGGGTACACAGACCAACCCACCCAATAATGTCATCTATTCTGCTCTGCTTCTTTTCTTGTATCCTGAAGAGGAGCACGTTATTTGTAGGAGAGCACTATTCTAGGATATTAAAGTGCAACACAATTTACTTGGTAGTAGTATTTTTGCCACAAGCCCCAACCATTGCCAATACATTAGCTTTTTAATGTAAAATGTTTGATATACTATACACCCGCCCTGGCTTCGCTCGGGGAGCAATTTCATTCCACCACAGCCTCCTGCATCTCATAACCTATGCCATGTCACCACATTCCCCTGCATCTCATCCCAGCCCCCTGCATCTCACAACAGTCTCCTGATTTTCACTTCTGCCCCCTGCATTGCACCACCCCATACTATATTTCACCACAGCCCCCTTGCATCTAGCCACAGGTCCCTGCTTCTCACTCCTGCATCTCACCATGTCCTCTTTGTACAATTTCCGGGTCTTCCTGTTGACGTTCCTCACTGTGGTGCCCCTGTTCAGGAATAGCGATGACATCGGAGGTGCATCCTGTTCACCGAGTACATATGGCTGAGCGGGAACACATCACGGTGGAGGAGTGGTGGCAGGAGTGCACCTGCAGATTCAGCGTAGGGATGGACTTCGGAATCCGATGGTTACTAACAATCAATGTCTTTGTTCTGATGGTAGTGTTACCATTTGATTGTGGGGGGGCGAAGTTTGCCACAATCTAATGGAAATCATTAGATGATGTTCCGATGGTTGTATGTTTAAAAAAATAAATAAATCTGATAGCTATGTCTACCCTGGCTCCTTCCTGGCTACTGTGTCTGCATACGGACATCTTCATGTCCGTTCGTTGGAGGCTGTCTCACTCTCTTCCTCAGATGTGACCCTGCTCAGTCCCTGATTTCCTTCCCTCTCTAGGCTGCTGCTAAGCAACAAGACAAATTGCTAGCTCTGGTTGGCTCTCACTTTTCAGAGAGCCAGTCAGAATGCAACCCTCGCAGCAGCAGTTAGTCATTCACACAGCACTACAGTTTTTTTCTGTGACTTGCTTAAGTAAAATAGTCACTGCTCGGCTCCCTTTTGTCACAGATGAATGGTTCATACACCTAAACCTTCCTCGACCAATGTTGTATAGAATAGTGAAACCCCATCAAAATCTGTCCAGTGGCTCAAGAGTTTAGCCTGAATGAACAGACAGACCAGAGGTGTATCTAGGGGTCCGAGCGCCCCTACAAAGTAATGGACTGGTGCCCCCATATTTTCTGAATAATTACACTATGTACTTATAACGTTAAGAACAAAAAACTTAATAGAGCTAGCTCCCCCTCGTTTAATCAGCCAGCTACCCCTTATGTTTCATCAGCCAGCCGCACCCCCTTCTGTTTCATCAGCCAACTGCACCCCCTTTCTGTTTCATTAGGCAGACCCACTTCTGTCTTCCCAGCCAGCCCCGAATGTTTTATTAGGCAGCCCCCCCGTATGTCCCCCAGCCAGCCCTCACTTCTCTCTTCAGCTCCAGCCCCTGACCTCCCGCCCCCTGCAGTCCACAGATACTTATTATGTCTGTTTGTGTGGCTGTCCATCACATTGTGGGCAGTTCCTCAAATCTAACATCGCTGCGATGTGGCGCGCATGATGTCACGTGCGCCTTGTATAAAGAAAAAGTTTTATTGTACAAGGCCCAGCCCTGGTCTTCTGTACAGGGTAGGATCCAGGGGCGGACCTGGGACTCCAGTCCTGGCAGTCCCGCCCTGATTCTACCCCCTGGCCGCAGGTGGCACCGCTGGACGACGAATGCCATCTTGGCCAAGGAGCAGATCCGCCCCTGAATCAGATCCCTAAACCAGGTACTTAACAAAAGAAAGATAAAATATATATATATTATATTATTGAGAAGAGATAATGTATATTAACATCATGTGTCCACTAAGGGGCACACTTCCCTTGGAGTCTACAGCTGAACTTATTTTATTTTGTGAAAGCATTAGCAGTTCTTACACCTAATGTATGTAAATCAAATAAAGGTATTTATTGCTCTTTGGTTTGCCTATATTATTTGTTTTAGGTACAGTGAGTATTCGTAGAGTGAGCTATGCTGCAGACCCCTCTTTTATGTCTCAATGCCTATCTGACCTGAGCAACAGAATCTCTTCTGCGTCAGTCAATGAAGGACACAACCTGAAGGTTGACCTGGATTTTCTCTGCATGACAATTGCATTTGCAATCACCTATTTGGTGTATCAAATAAAAAAGGAGCTTTATCATATCACATGCTTAATCTCTTTTCCTTGTATAATTGAGAGAGATAACGATAAGATTCTTATTTTTATGCACGCAGCAGTTCCGTGTCACACAGCAGCAGAAATCTCCCTTTATTTGATCTGGATTTCCTTTCTCTTACTGGGATCAGGCACATGGTTTTTAGATGATTGGTGTAAATAGATGCTTTTCACAAGCCGAGTAGAATAGCAAAGCTTTTTCAAACATTGCATCCTGCCCCAAGCCATACAATTCATATCAATTCCTTGACTTGCAGCAGGTGACCTTGGCTTGAAGTGGTTTGTTGCACCTTATGTGAAGCGTGGCTCTCAAGACTAGTCTGTCTATCCCACTTGCAAACACTTAAAAGTGTACCATTACATCTCATTAAAGCATTTTTACATGCAATGTTGCGTTTGTTTAACCCTAAAAAATGTGCTCAATTTATTTGATTAGCAAAATGTAGAAGATGTGCAATAACACAGCACAATTCCCCCCTGCACTAGAGATGAACAACACTTTTAGAACAGTTCAGTGAGTATTTATTAAGATCTGTTTTAAAAAGGTGCCAGGCTTACAACCATACAACACAGCAGAATGCTTTAGTCCCAGCTCTAGTATAGAGCCTAGAGCCGTGATAGGCAACCTGATATGCTTCTGGAGCTACCTTTTATCATTCAAAACGGCCACACATTACTTTTAAACTCCGTAGTAAATTATTACATTTAATCAGTGAAAGACTCTGATCTGTAATAACACATCAGCGTTCAGTATAAAAAAGCATTACAAGCTACTAACAAATATCACAAATAAGGAGCTGTGGGGGCTGCAAGCGAAGGCTCAGAGTGACCCCTGTTGCTCATCAATGGCCTACATTTTACTTGAACAATAACATTCTGCAACATGCGAATATGCAAAATGTAATGGCATTCTTTGTACAATCCATGTATTTCATCAGCAAAAACAGAATCTAGCCTATAGTTCAGGTACTTTCCAGGTGACTACGCAAGTGACTGCTCCATTATAAAACTTTGTGCAAAATTTTTGGCAGACATGTCTCAAACCTGCACTCATCTTGCTAGCTAGCAATAAAGAAACACGTTTCTAAACTGGCTATTGGCAAATATGTAAACCACTCACTGGAAGCAAGTCATTGCATAGCTTGTCTGGATGGCTGGCATATTTTCTCATAAATCTCACGCTCAGTTTGAAATTTTTGTGTAACCCCAATGTCGGTAGTCACTGATTACAGTTAGGCTGGGTACACATCAGAACAATGTGTATCCCAGCTGACCCGAGGCCCGTTGGAACACTGCACAATCAGCTATATACCTTACAATACAGCCTTTCATCCTCCACTTACCTGCATGCCGTCATCAGCGACATCGCCCCATCTGAAGTTCAGCACAGCCAGCATGACCATGTTTATGGCTCACAAATTTGCATTTTTGAAGGAGGTTAAAGGTTACATTTGTAGGTTATTAGAGTACAAGTATAAATACTTTTATATTTGGTCCTATTTGAAATAAGACGTTATTTAATATTTAGGCTCCTTTGTAAAATGTATGCCTAGATTGCGAGACTAGTTATTAGTAAATGTGCCATATATGGTATTTTATTTGCCTTTGCACTCTATAAAGTAGATTTTTCAATTTTTGGAGAAGGATATATGTCAAAGAAAGGCAGGAATTCTATATGCTTTGAAAAGATTACACATCTAATATTCATTCCACTATTGTCCCATAGAAATCATTTTTATTTAATCTCTAAATACGTAGGCCTTTTGCAGAAACAAACTAATCTATTTAATTGGATTAAAAAGGCGTTGCAAGTTACCTGACACAGCAAGAGTAGCTCAGACATTCCCCAATACAGACGCCACATAAAGATAACTCCAGTCCAGAGACCTCTATTCCCACTGACGTCAATGGACGGACTATAGCTAATGCACGCGAAGAATTGTGCTCCTGTCCCTTAGTTGGGCATCTTTTGTTCTCTTATGACCCCTGAGTTATCAAAAAATAAACTCTAAAATTCAATAGCGTACTATTCTGTGATCAATAAAAAGACATTGTTTCCTTTCTGCTGGGCATTTGAACTTGTACATCTTTGGCCTGAAGGCGAGGTTTTATGAATTGCATGAATGTATGCTTGTAGATAAAGGGCAGGTTTTAGTATGCTACTTTAGATCTTGGTGGCTTCACTTGTGAAAGTGTAGAAAATTATTTTCATACTGTGATAGAATTCTGATTAGCATAACTAATGCAGGATAATAAAACTGGCTTCTACTGTTGGGGAATGGAATAAGTTATCCAGTGTTTAATCCTGCTTCCTCCTTTTATTGCTATTGTCCTATTAATTTACCCTTACACAATTTTTAATTCTCTAACAATGTACAGGTTGAGTCTCCGATATCCAAAATGCTTGGGGCCAGGGGTATTTTGGATAACGGAATATTTCATATTTTGGAATATTTGCATATCATAATGAAATATCTTGGGAATGGGACCCAAATATACACACAGAATGCATTTATGTGTTATATACACCTTATACACACAGCCTGCAGGTCATTTTATATACACCCACACACGACTTCACATTGTTGACAAGCATCCCCTCTTGCAAATTATGTTCACTGAGTATGCAGTGTGTACTTGGCAATAAGATGGAACTGAATTGTAAATATATAATCTTTACGTTGTAAAGCGTTTTGTTCTCATTTGAAAGAGGTTGCCTTAGTAGATAGGCAACTGCAATTTGTGCACTAAACTTCAACTGAGTTTATTAAACATATACGATGAAATCACTTCTGCCAACATTATTTATTTATTATTAGTATAGATATTCTCCTAATCAGGGCCGAAACTAGGATTTTTGTCACCAGGGGCAAGACAGTAATTTGGCGCCCCCCATGTAATTCCCCCTGCAGTAGTGCCCATATTGTAATGCCCCCATAGTAATGCCCATATGTTAATACCCCCATAGTAATGTAGTAATGCCCCTGTAGTGCCCACCATACAGTAATGCCCCTGTAGTGCCCATGCTCCCATATTAATGCCCCTGTAATGCCCATGCTTTCATAGTAATGCCCCTGTAGTGCCCATGCTCTCATAGTAATGCCCCTGTATTGCCCATGCCCCCATAGTAATATCCCTGTAGTGCCCTTACAGTAATGCCCCTGTAGTGCTCATGCCCCCACAGTAATGCCCCTGTGGTAATGCCCCTGTAGTGCCCATGCCCCAATAGTAATGCCCCTGTAGTGCTCATGCCCCATTATTAATGCCCCTTATTGCCTATGCCCCCATAGTAATGCCCCTGTGGTAATGCCCCTGCCCCCATAATAATGCCCCTGTAGTGCAGGTTATTAAAAAAAAAAAAATACTTACCTTGAACCCCGCTCCTGCATCCAGCGTCGCGTCCGGTCCGCCGGCTGCTCCTTGGAACTATGGGGGAGATGTCATGACGTCTCCCCCATAGTGCCCGTGGGGAGAGCCGGAAGCTGGAGTTCGGGAGAGAACTCCAGCCTCCGGCTCCGGCTACACCGCGTCGCTGCAGAGAAGGAGCCGGGCGCCCGCTGGTAATAAATATTACCAGCGGACGTCCGGCTTGGAGCCTCTCTGCAGCGCCGGGCTCGAGGTCACTGGCACCAGGTACAGCGGCTCACCCGGTGCACGTGCACCTCCAGCCCCCCCCTAGTTGCGGCCCTGTCCTAATGCAATACACAATCCAAGATGCGGATGCATACTTCAGGTATTAGTAGTATAGCACCTCATGATGAATATAAATATTAGGGTGTGAAACAGTCTCCCTTGGAATTTTATATCTATACTAATATATAATAAGAATGTTGTCTGTTCCAAGTTGGCGCAGAAACTACTGATTTTCATGAAAACTGCATCATTTTGTAGTGGAAACTCCTTGAAATAAGCTGCACGTGATTTTATCTCGATCTGTCAAGTTAAAGGTGAGCAATAACCAAAACCCAAATTTATTGACATCAATGCAAGAGATGGGTATGGCGCCATGCGCGTGACCAGTAAGGTGTGGGGGGGAGGTGCTTTAGTCCCACATTCAATTGAATAAGATAGGCTACATAGCAGTCTGTGCACAGGGCACATAGTGACATTGGTGGGAGTGGTGGCAAAAGGCGCTGCCAACACCAATCTGTATAGCGTTGCTGGTCACGTGGGCCACTACCACGACAGGGCCTCTATGCAAAGCAATACAACTAGAACACCTCAAATAAAAAAAATAAAAAATGTCAGCAGAAGTGATTTCATTGTGGGCTGTGGGCAAAGCTGCGGGGAACAGCTAGTCGAGTTTGTAAATGTGACAGAGGATCATACTGCATAGACATGTCGCTGCTTGCATTTATAAACCTTTGTGCATTTCAAAATAGTGCTCTATTCCACAGGTTCTCAAACTGTCCTCAGGACCCCAAACAGTGCATGTTTTCCAGGTCTCCTCACAGAAGCACAAATGAAATAATTATCTCTATCTGTGGATCTTTTAAAATGTTTCAGTGGGTATTGAATACACCTGTGCACCTGCTGGGTAACCTGGAATCTGTCTGCTTGCCTTTCTGTCTGATCACTAGAGATTATTGCCTTACGCTACAGAAAACTGTTTTCTATTGATGAAAGAAGGGCACATTATGCCCTATTCTACCCATACTGGCCTGCACACACATTGGGCAACCTGTCATGAAAGAAGGGAGTCTCCTCTTTCAAACGAAGTGACTCCTTTAGTAGTTATCTGGTGATCACCAGACAACTAAAGCAGTAAACAAAAAAAAACAATTTTCCACAAATGGGGAGGATCTGAAGCACATATCGACCCCCCCCCCAATCTTATGTCTCAAGAAAATGTAACATAATTTAATGTGGTAGCTTATCCTATTTTTTTTTTTCTAATTATTGTCTGTGTTGGGCTACCATATTATTCCTACATATAGTAATAGTCTTAACTAAGACAATTAAAATATAAAAAATAAATTCCCCCGCTATTTTGGAAAGGTAGATTAATGTTAAAACAAAAACTAGAAAGTATTTCTTTATAGTGGTTCTGAAAAAAAAGAAAACATTTTTTTTTTTTTTTAAAGTTTGGTTTATTATGTTAAAATTTCAATAAATGTAAGAAAACAAAACTTTTGTCAAAAAGGACTTTTTTTTCTGAAAATTTAAAGTCTTAAAATTTGTGTGGGTACTGCATATAACAGCATATCAATTGTATGTGATAAAAATATGAGCATAATTATATTAATATGACATAAGTACATAGGCTAACCATAATCATTGTGCCGAAACCAGACAGCGAAGGGATAGAGGGTAAGCTAGACTCACTATTAGTAGAATTAAATAGTGAGGGAAAGGGGGGGTATTGTTGGGGAGCAAACAGAACTTTACCCACTAAGTGGGTGTCAGACAAAAATCAGAGTCACCGGTGGAAAAGTGGAGATTGGTACAGTGATTCACTAGTGACAGTGATAAGTGCTATAAGGAGAGTATGAAGGAAGAGTGCCTTGCTTGCAAGTGCTTACAGTTTGAGGGAGAAGTGTAACAACAAGGGAGGTTTGTTTAGGGTGATAGGCTTGAATTAAGTCTTGGGGACTTGTTTGAAGGTGTCAATCTGATAAAGCAAATAAGTGAGTTCCAGAGTAGAGTGGCAACATGGGAGAAAACTTGGATGCGGTAGTAAGAGGAGATGACCAAAGTGTACACGAGGCGTCAGTCACTGGAGGAGCAGACAGGGCCAGAGAGATTATGGAAGGAAATTAGTTCTCAGATGTAGGAGGGGAGGGATGGGTGGAGTATGGATATAAATGAGGTCTGACTTGTAGGACTGGAGGGAGTATGGAACAAAATGAGCTAGGTCTGGATGTAGGTGGTAGTGGAGCAATTGAAGCCTTTATAAGTGAAATTAAGATTTTTAAACTGTTTCCTGTTTTGGTTGGTGATCCATAGAAGATGTTTGCAGAGGTGGAAGGCCTACACAGAGAGAGAACGGAAGGAGATGGGTGCGAGGGGACAAGTACATTTGGGTGTCAGCAGCATAGAAGTGGTATTTGAGGCAGAAGGAACTAATAAGTTTTCAAGAGGAGGATGCACAAAGGAAGAAAGGAAGGAGGCCAAGAACGGTCTGCTGTAAGTGAGCAGATGGTTAGAGGAAAAAGTAGAGAGCTATAGTCAGAGGAGGAAATTGAGAAGGAGTGGCTAGGTAGGAGTTAAGATGGGGAAGGATACCATTGCAGTGTTTTGAAAGAGGAGATGGTGGTCCAAAGTATGTTAGGCTGGAAGGATGAGTAAAGAGAACTGAACCTTCGATTTTTGCATTTAGAAGATTAGGGTCATTATTAAAGCCTTTTTCTGTGCAGTGGAGGGAGCAGAAACCAGACTGATTTAAGTTGGTCAAGGAAGGTGTTGGAGGAGAGGAAAATGGTCAAGTTGCTATCGACAAGTTGCTTATCGATCTTGGAGACACAGGGAGGGAGAGTGAGAGTATGGTCAGTGAAGACTGAGTCTGTGTCAAGAGAAGATGTTTTGATGATGAGTCTGACCAGTTCATAATCTGAGGAGGATGCAAATGTACCGGATGTGAGACATTGACGTGGTTGGAACTGGTGTCAGGAGAAAGGGAGAGGATAAGGTGAGAGGGAATGGGATGGAGTCGGGAGAGGATAAAGGCATAGACTTCATTGCCAGCGCCAGGGGAGGTGGTTGAAGGTGGTGAACAGGCAGTGTCAGACAGGAGAGGGTTTGGCAGGAGAAGACTGATGAGAGGTGGTGTCCTGGTAAATAGCATCAATTTTGCATGTGAAATACAGATGTGCCCTTATACATCTTTGTTGCAGTCACGCTAAAAATCCTCTCTCGGTGCGCCAGGTCCTGTTAGCTAGCGTCAGGCATCTTTTTAGCATCTTTTTTCGCAGAAAATGTGTCTAAGTCGCAATGCATCGGCAGATTGTGCTCATTAATTTAATATGTGACACTTGCGTGTGACTGAGTCTCGGAATGAAAAAAGCTGCAGCCGCTACATTGTAGTACTTCATACACAGATTCAAAGTTCCATTGTGGTCCATTTACAGACTCAGGTGCACACAGATATACAAGTGTGGCATATCAAATTAATCAGCACAGTCTCCTGGTGCATCCTAGTAGCATCACATGGTGACAGACACATTTGCAGTGGAAAAAGATGACCGACGCTAGCAGAGCTGAACTCGCTCATGCCAGGCAAGTTGTGCTGTATAGAGTTTTGAGACTAGATGTGTAATGACGCAAAGTTAAGCTATTCAATACCACAGAGTTAGTAAGTGTTTAGGGAAGACAATTGGTACTCAAATATTCAAAACTCTGAGTGGCCTATTCAGTCTCATTATCTAAGTACGTTCTCTCACTGGATTTATTGTAACAAGGAATTGAGAGTAAAACCCCAACAAAAATCCTGGTGATCCTTTGCTAGCTGTGGGTCAGGAAGGAATAACTGCATTAAACCCTTAACTGAACCAGTTGATAATGAAATGTTATAGCATAGACCTACAGTGTACATACTTTATAAATATAAAGCATGTGTAAGGCTCCCAAAAATTACAAAACACACATTTTCTCTCGGTTTTGTGTACTATATTTGATGAAAAAATGTATTAAATAACATAAGCTGTTCACCTTGTGTTCCAGTACCTTCATTATTTGCTCATATAGGGCCTTTAAAATATGATGTAGGTTGTAACATGCTGTAAAAGAACCCCCTACCTTTCTTGAAACAAACCTTTTTAGTGTAAATTTAAATTTCATGGCCGATCAGCCTGCATATGAAAGCAGTTAACAAGCATCTTGAAGTTTTGTTAGTTATTGTAGAATGCAATCTCTTATGATTCCTTTAGATCTAGTGTTGGAATTATTTTAGTTTTAGAATTTCAAGACCATTTATTAAGTTTGTTTGATATTGGCAATTATCTATGGGTAATTATTTGCAGAATGGAACAAATGTTTTACACTTCATGGTACCTTTTTGGACTATTGTGCTAACTGTCCAGGCTTCAATGTATAAAAGAAACATCATTTTTTAGTGATTCCTTTCATGTTTCTACAATAGCATAACAGATGTTCCCTACATGCTGTATCTCCAGCTGAATGTAAGGTAAACTGCACTGCTCAATTTCTCATTCTCTGGTAGAGTAAAATTTGGAGGAAGTTTAAAGGCCTCTGTGGTTGCTTTGGAGATGCCAGATTTGGCAGGAGAACATAGAGCAGCCTTGGACAGGAAGTGTTTTAGAATTCTGGAGTGCGGGAATTAACAAATTTCTGGCCTGTGGATTCTTGGCTCTGATGAAGTTCTAGAAAGCCTCACTGCTGTAATAATCAGGACGTTTAATCCCTTTGTTGTATGGTTAAGATGGTGTCACCCGCAGCCCAGCTATAAATAAGGTGTCTTACATGCAGTACAAGCCGTATATAAATAGGTGCAGCAGCTTGTTATCTGTGTGCATTTATTTCAGTGCCCTTACATTTAATGTTGCTCATTCATCATATTTGGAGGCTGATAAAAGTTGCTGCTCTAATCTCTGAGCTTCAGTTATTGATAAACGACTGAATAGTTTCAGCAATCAGTCTCTTTTTTGTTTAGATGCTGAGGGGTATAAGGCATTGATGTTTCTTTAATTCCTGGCAATTTTGCAAATTACTTGGGACACATTGCTGGTGCTAGGTGTGCTTTGTCATAAGGATTTGATTTATGCCCTTTGCAAAAGGGAATGTCTTCCTCTCCTTTGATCAGATGTGTGAAGTGCAATCCTTAACATAGCTCTGAATGCCTGCTCAATCCTTTTCTCCTTTTGCAGATGTGCTACTTAATCGTATAATCACTATTTTGCTTTTTTCTTAATTTATATAGTTCCATTCATTGACATTGAATAACAGATTGCTTTGCAATTACAAGCCAGGCATGCTGCCACTTCAGGGTGGCTGGCCTCAATGTCCTGGCTTATGTCTTGTGTGAGGCTGGAGAAAAGTGAATAGTAAAAGTTTTTGTCAAGCTAAAGTGATCATGCGAGTGATATAGAACATGCATCAGCTTACTAATTACTACTGTTATGTATCTTATTGTTTACTTTTGATTCAATATATAAATAAAAGCTCAGGTTGGTTGCTGCGTCTCCATAGTACCCAGTTTGCCCAAGGGAAACTGGGAGGACACCCTCCTTGGTAAATTTTCATCTGTATTAATGTCAAGCAAAGATGCTCATGATGGATGTAATGGAGTACTAGTTTATTTTAAGGAGAACCGTTGCTTTGTTTGGACACCAACCAAGGGCCATTATGGCCGAGCACATGCAGACCATATTACCTGACATATGGAAAGCAGAACTTTATATAGCTATAATTAATACTTTATCACCACCCTTAACGATACACCTCTCTAGAAAAATCTCTATCATCCAGTCTTTGGCCACAACTTCTTGTATTGTGGCAGGAGGTCCACAAATTACTTTTGTTCCAATTTTGCACTGTGCAACGCAAACTATCACTCAGGGGTCTATTCCGCAAAAGTGACTATGTTGCCCAGAATATTACTGGACAACATCGTCACGATTTTTTATGAATTATTAAAACTTAAGTTAGCTATTCAGCATTATTTTCTGCAGAGACAGCGGTTGCGGTAATACTATGTCCCTGCGATGTTACAAAATGCATTATTGGTTTCCGAAAACAATACCCTCTGTTTCTGCTACTGCGCATGCTCAGTCATGCGCTGCCAAACAGTCTCCGTACCGGCTATGAGGTGACCGCGGAGGGGTAAGTTCAATTACAGCCTTTCCAAAGTGATTGATGTGTACACCGGCTTTATTATATTAGCCTGTATACATGTATATTCGTGCTTTTATATTTATAATGTATATATACATTTTAAATATAATAGCACAAAAATATACTTGTACACAGGCTAATATGTGGAAAGGCTGTAATTGAACTTTTGGCAGATTTAATAGGCTCTAATTGGTCTTACCTGCCGGCGGTCACTGCAAACCAGACACGGAGACTGGGCGGAGTTACAGGATGCTGCAGGGACTTATGGGAAATGTTCCCTTTGTCCCTGCAGTTTTCGGAAAATTTTATGTAATTTCTTAATATAACGCCATTCTGAAATGGCGTTATATAAAGTAATGATGTTAGGAGCAATTTACCACTTTTTGCTTTGCTGAATAGCAAAAAGCGTTAAAGCACTGTAGAGATCAATGGCTGATCTCTACAGTGCGAGATGGGAATTAATGGAGAAGATAATTTAGGTTTCTTCTCCATTAACCCATTGCTGAATAGGGGATTTACATAAAAAATGCGGAAATTATGATTTCCGCATTTTTTGTGCAAGAAAATCATTGCTGAATACTCCCGTCGGTCTTAAAATAATTCTATAAATTTAGTGTAGCCTAAGTGATTAGTAACTTCATCAAAGGCTACTGATTCCAGAACATATATGAACATATTTATAAACCCCCCCCCTTAATTTACAGAGAGAGTGCAATGCCTCTGGGTCGTAGTGAGGGGTGTGTGTGGTAGTGGTGCTGTTGCCCTGGGGAAGATCCACCACTGCCAGACGGCCCCTGAGTCTGGCTAGCTGGGTGCCTGGAGTGGCACCATGTAGCCAGTAGTGCTGCTTGGAGTGTTCAGCTCTACACTGTCTCTTGCCGGTGTAACTAAACCCTTGCGTGACGTTACATGCTTGAGGGCAGAGTAGCATTGGCACAGGGCGGCAGTGAGCCCTCCTGCTGTGGCGCTGCAATGCTTAGTTTCAAAATGATAATAGAAAGCTTTTACTAATAGACAATACATGTACAGTATAACGAAAATAAAAGAACTTGCAGAAAATAGAACGCGTAACATTGTATCTTCTGAAGGCTGGGGGTACAGCAAAATGTTTTGCAATCTCTCAAACTCAATTGATCACCAAAATCTAGCATATATATAAAAAAATGTTCTCATAAATTAAATCTCTAGAATGATACCAAACCTCACTGTATGGAGAGGGGCGATAAAACATTCCTCCGTTCTCGATGGTGTGGCGGGCCCCTACTTTGCAACAGTTTTGTGCATAAGCTTGCTATGTATATCTAGTATTTTTTTTAACTTTTTAAAGCAGGTAGCTGCAGTACGAGGATATTTGTACTGGTTAAACCTAGTAACGGTTGAGGTGCGTCCTGTGTGTGTGTGTGATCATCATTCATAACCAAAACTTATCTAAAAATAAACACAGGGAAACAGAAATGGAATTAAAAATGTCAGCTATTTATTTGAAGAATTTAATTAAAATTTTTAAATATTGTATGGTGGCTAGAAAGGACGGCCCTTAAACAGAGCATCCCAACAATGCAAACTAAACAACCAAACGCTGCATTGCGGGCGGTATCCGCCCAGTGGCGTCAAAAACCTAACACAAGGGTACGAAGTACAAACCTTCAACTCTCCCGATACCATCCGGAGATGGCCTTACTGCCCCCATAAACTGGGTACAGTACTTCTCCACAATTACTAGAAGGTGAGTGCGTCCAATGCACCAACTGCTTCCTAGCTGATAAGCCGTACTTTCACACCAAAAACAATAGCTAAACAACAAAGCAAGCACTAGGGAAAGGGTGGGCGGGTACATTTTCTTCAGGAAAGAGGCCTAAAGCCTGCAATCCAAAAGGTAAAAAAGCTCTGCAAAAACCACACCCCTAACCAGTGGCAGAGTTTTCCTAGGGGCTGCAAGACTGCAACCCCCCCCAGTAAAATTAACACCCTCAGTGTAGTCACTGGAGTCCGTGACTGCACTGGCTACACTGTGTGACTGGCAGTGGCTTCCTATTGGAAGTGTCACCTGCCAGTCACATAAACAACACAACAGGCAGCCCCAGGGGGAGGTGTCTCCTCCCCCTGGGACTGCAAGTCCGGGCTGCTATTAGCAGGGAACGGCCGCTACTCTGCCTTTCAGGCAGTCCTAACTGGCTCCTAGAGGCTGCAGACAATGCAGCCCGTCGGATGCCGGTAACATGCGCGGCTTCCCGCCGCTAGTGCGTATGCACTGGTCCCGGCGCCTGACATCAATTGCGCAGGCGCCGGGATCCGGCCAGGAGGAGCGGGTGAGTAATTGCACCCTCCCTCTCGTTTTCAGCAATGGCAGCCCCCCTTATCTAAGAGGGTAGGAGCCGCCACTGCCCCTAACTGTCTAATAGGTTAAATGAACTGCATGTGATCACCACCCAAGCCAGCCCCCAGTTTTTCTGGTTTAAACCAGTCCTGGCTCATTTGAGCCTTCCGTTATTCAAATGAAGTATGTATATTGTTTATCTCAACCACCTAACAAGTCTGCATATTATTCCCCATCTCTGGCAACACATACAGGATACCACAAGCAATTTCCATGTAAATAGAATAAATGTCAAAAGCACTCCCATTTCCTACTGTACTGTTGGCACTTGATTTTAAATAACATCTTTACATTTTCATATGGGAAGACTTGAGCTGGTCTTACTAAGGGCTATATTCAATTAGCCGTTATAAGCCATTTTCTGCGAAAAGTTCTCGCCGGTGACGTCATTTCGCCAGGCGAAAACTTATCCCCGTATTCAATTCCAAAGACTTTTCGCCTACGCAGAAAGTCATTGGTATGAACCAGGCGAAAAAGATTCGCCTATGCATAGGGGTCGAAAAATAGTGTAGAATTGCGGTTTTGGGGTGCACACTTCTGGAAACCCCCCAGCAACCTTTTGACAGTCCCCCAAAGGTA
This sequence comes from Taudactylus pleione, assembly GCA_031769625.1. Lineage (NCBI taxonomy): Eukaryota > Metazoa > Chordata > Amphibia > Anura > Myobatrachidae > Taudactylus > Taudactylus pleione. The sequence goes on from JAUIMM010000018.1 coordinate 41,353,831, forward strand.
AATCTCGTTAAAAAAAAATACTTTTAGAACACACCAAAAAAGTACTTTCGTTTTGGGGGCGAAAAAAAAACAAAGTTGATTTTTTTTTTAAAACTTTTATAAAACTTCACTTTTAACAAGTTTAAAATATGCTAGCACCCATTTTCATGTACCCTAATTTTGCTGGGGCTACTTATTTTTAACAAAAAAACGTCAAAATGTTATTCTTTACCACTTATGCAAAGATGCTAAATAGCAGCTATTGAGATAATTTAAGTACCCCAAATACCTTCAGCAGGCCTATTCGGGGGTATCTATAGTAATCCCCAATGTCAGCGCATCTTTTGGGAGGTGTCAGGCTGATTTCCCCAAAACTGACGGCACTTTTCACTTGTTTTAGTTTCGCCGGGTCCCTTTTCGTGTCCTTTGGAATTGAATTTGGCGAACAGCAGTCGTGCGCTCAAAAAGACTTTTCGCCAAAAACACGTGATGTAGATGGAAAGTTCGGGAGGGAAAATTTAGCCGACTTATCGCGGCTAATTGAATACGGCCCATAGTCAGATAAAATGTCAGACTGGCAGACATTTTAACTGACAGCCTTAAATCCAGCAGATATCGTGGTTATACACTTGAGATATTGGGTTGGGTATGATATTCAGCCGCTGGGTGAAATACCGGCGCTGGAAGCCCGATAACCCGAAATCCCAACAAGAGAAGGTAAATAGGCTAAACCTACCCCTGCCCCCCCTAACCCTAACCATTTCTTGCTGGTGCCTATCCTGATTCCCTCCCCACCCCACGCACGCGTGCAGTTAACGCTAACCTGTCCCCGCTTACCTTCGTTCAGGATGCTGGCTGTCGGTCTTTCAGCGTTGGGCTAAGGATAGGCGTCGGTATTTAGACGCCAATCTTTAATCCCAACCACGGGAATCCCGTACGTCCGGACGGCGGTAAGGTATGCACGGTTAGCTGGGGATGGGAGGGCTAGGGTTAGGTACCCGCTGGTTAGGGTTAGGCATTACCGGGGGAGGTTAGGGTTAGGCACCCCCCCAGGAGGGTTAGGTTTAGAGTCCAGGAAGGGGAGGTTTTGGTTAAGCACCCCCCCCTTTCTGGGAGGTTAGGGTTAGGCATCACTAAAGGAGGGTTGGGGGGGGAGGAGAGCGTTAGGGTACTTTCATGCCCCTGTCGGGATTTTGTACCATTCAGGCTTCCAGTGCCAGTATTTGAACTGGAGGCTATTCAGCCACCGCCATCTCATACCGATTCAATTCAGGTAGTTAGTTTGCAAGGCTGCTTGTCTACAAGGTGGGCAGAGATATTCAGCGATACAGATTGCACATTCAAGCAATGGCCACCTTATGCCACCTTATAACATATTGCGTAGGAAAGTGACTTTGTGTTGTCATACTCCTTGGCTTTGCCCACTTTTCATTATATTCCTCTACATCCCTGGAGGCAAATTACAAAAAGTAGGCAAATAAGGTTTTAGAAGTGCAGATTCTTTTCTAGTTACATTGACATAAAATAACTTAAACATATCTAATTGTAATGTAAATTCTTTGCAGTACAAAAAGCATTACTTGAGTCTGAACATTTCGTCAGGTAGAAATCTTCAAATGTATTAAATGTTTCTATAGAAGCGAGTAGACGTAGAGGTCAGTGGTGGTGTGCTGCCAGAAATAACCCGGGTTATTGCACATGAACGCGCAGCAACCTGGGTTGTTGTGCAGTATGAATGGACCAATTTGAAATAACCTGGCATTTCAACTCCGGGTAATGATCTCATCTCCAAGCACTGGCTCGGCACGTGATTGCGGTGACATCATCGAGCCAGGTCAGGCTGCCAGTCTGAAAGGAGTCTCACCCGAGATGGACCAGTGTACAAAATCCCGGTGTGAAAAGGGTATTACTCAGAGCTTCAGGAAATGTAATTGCCAGAGGCAGCAGGTACAAGGAGCAGATAAATAGGGCCCTAAATAATTTCTTTGTGTGTTGCTTTCTAAGTAATGGGAAAGAATTGCTAAATTTGAGTAAAGGTTCTTAATATGGTAATTGTAATCCAAGCTTTATTTTCTGTTAATTTTAACGCCAAAATAAAAACAAATACACACAAATACAAACTAATTAGGGTTTCATTTAACATGTTTTAACAAGAATATCCATTTGGTTGGATGTTTCCTAGATAAACATCTCAGCATGCTAGCTGGCAAGATCTTCAGCTGCCATATCAGAATTATCACATTTGTCCCAAAGAACTAATGCTTTAAACACACTTAAGCTACAAATGATCCATGCTCTAATTCCCTGCTTTTACTCTTCTGGAGGAATACTTTACCATTGGAGCTGGAGGCTGCATGGCAGATCTGCACTGAGGGACTACAATCTGACTGTCCTCTCTTACTGGTAATATAAAGAGCTTTAAGGATTTTTCTCCCTACTGATGGGTATACCATAAGCCATTTTCCCTGTACCTTGGATCATCTGGATTTTATCTTGAAAAAGTCCCAGGAACGGGACGAAACGCGTTGCTGCCCTTACCTGTTCAAAGTGTCTTTTCCTGTAACCTGCTCCTGCAAAGTGCTGCCAGTGCCCGCAGTGTCTGATCCTGGTGCGAGGAGAATCTACAAGCCGGGGCCGCGCTTAATCACCTACCCGGATCTCCTCTCAGCTTTTCCCTTGGCCCTGGTATCCGGCACATAATCATACTGTGTAGCCGGACGGAGAGCCACTGCACCGGATCTTTGAGGCAGCGCTTTTCTGAGTGCATTCTGACCTGGTCAGTGATTTACTGCACAGCCGGTGAGACATTACATCATGTCTACCGTACAATTGTTTAAGACTTTGAAACTGGTCAGTAATCTAAATCTTCTCAGCATTGTGTGCCCAACGGGGTTAACACTTCAAGTATCCTAAAAGCTATTAACTGTTGTGCTATACAAGCTCCAGATTATCTGTCATTGTGGATATCCAAACTGATACATTGTTTGCAGGCAAGCGGTTACATTACTTCAATACCATGAATTAACTAGCAAAGTGTGTCAAAACGTCTTTCATATATTTATTTGGAACCCTTCCATGCAGGAATTGTTATTTTTGATTTCAACCCAGCACAATTAGTATCATCATCTGCACATCAGCTAGTTATTATTTTATTATTCATTCATTTATGGTTTTTATCTCTTGCTAATATTTGTGTTTGTTTCTGATATGTCATGTTGATTTATCCTATGTACTATCTCATTTGCACTATTTTTTGCAAATTTATTAAATGTATTATTTATTTTTATCTGTTTACCAGCGCGGTGTGTGTGTTCCTATACATTTGTTTCATCTGGATTTTACACTACAACCACGGTCCTCAAGGCTTCCCAACAGTTCAGATTTTAGAGATATCCATGGTTGAGCACAGGTGGTTAAATCAAATTGACTGAGGTACTAATTAAGTCACCTGTGCTCAACCATGGATATCTCTAAAACCTGACCTGCTTTGAGGACCTTGAGGACCACATTTGGGAACCTTTGCTCTAGAGTCTAGAAGTTACACCCGCACCATTATCCCTTGCTGTAAAATAACTTGCCTGGAAGCTTTCTTTAATTTTGTTTTGGGCAAGTCGCACACCATGGAGAAAAATAATCAGTCAACAGATGCTCAGAAATTGAAGCATTTGTCTTGCAACACCAACCTGCCACTTCTGGAGTCACTTTTCCTCATCAATGGTTCAGATGTCCATGGTGGGCAACCAACTGCATCCACCTGGCATTACTTTATAGGAAATCGTAAAAGCTATCACTTTCTGAATAGCATGTGATGGATAAAATTGGTGTATTTCCTTATTGCAAAAAGTCAGGGAGCAATGTGGGTGAAGTAGAAATAAAATTATCTGCTTTGGAGGATTCTACTGCTACTTAAAAATGTGGAATCCTAGGTGTCTTCTTTTAAGTAGACACGTTGAAAGCTGGTTGTTGCACAATAATGGCTGTTTCTTGGCTTTACCTGAAGAAATTGAGGGTAATGCTACAGAAGGATTTCTGCAACAATCACTCATTCAAGTGGACAAGACTTTTGTGCAGCCCAGTTTGCATTCCATCGCCAGGAACATCCCAATGATCTTTTATTTCTAAAATCCTGCACTACTATAGAGCTAGAGATGCAATTCTTCACCTGACCAGAACGAAAATTCCATTGGAATATAATTGTGTGAAAGGACTTCTGTTACTGGGGTAAAGAGACGACACCTGTGTAAACTAAATCTTACATGTGCCATGCTCTTTCCCAATTTGTTGTGAGTGTTAGCTGAGGGATCAACTTATTTCTTTGATTTGTTTAAATAAGCGGTAAGCTGGACTGATCGGATGGCACCTGGCATAACCTCTAATGGATAATGACACTATGTAACGTCACCATATCTGGTATTCCTGGACAAATTTATAGATAGTGCTGGAAGATTAATATATCTATTGTATCTATTGTTAAATCTTAAAAAGGCTAGGCTTGCTATGATTAGCCATTTGCCTTCAGAGTTTAAATGTTAATTGTTAGGCTGGGTATACACCTGAATGATTTATCTGCAGATCAACCAATCTCCCGACCGATCTCACAATTGATCTGATGATGGAGCACCAACGAAGTTGTTCATATACACTAAACCATCATTGCTACCAAAAGATATCTGCTCTGAGAATATTGGGCAATTAATCTTTTACTCTGTAACCCAATTGCGCAGTTGGCCGAACACGCTGGCAGATGTACAGATATATTTTCTAGATATATCGCCATGGGCTGTGCAGCAGGGCAATTAAGGTGCAGGATGTCTGTGAATAAACGGCGTTCACACATCTTCTGTACACACAGACAGGGCCACATGGGCCTGGAGCTGAAAATAATCAAGGGCCCTTTATGAGAAGCAGAGGAGGAGTTACTGATGCAGTGTGGGTGTGGCCAGTGTCATGTGGGCGTGTATGGCCCCAATGTCTCACTAAATATGTAAAAGAGAAAAAACTGCTTAATTTTGTGATGTAACTAGAAATACAATTTTACTACTTTTGATTTGTGGCTGACTGTGTGGACAGCAGATGGTCAGTTAACATCATGCTGTCATGACTATGGGCCTATTTTTATGTGGAGGCCTGGAGCTGTAGCTCCATCTGGCCCATTGTTAATCTGGCCCTGCACACAGACAGATGCACTATGCGATATGTCATTCGTCGGATGGGCATAGTGTGTACCCAGCAATATACTTATTATACTGCATTATTAGTTTAGACACTGTAACTTGCATCTAATTCAAATCAGACTGGTTAAAGGTTTCAGTGTTTTGTCTGGAAAGAAAATCCTACTTGGTCTTGTTTTTATTTAGATTTTTATCTGTGAGTAAAATGCACTTGTGCTTGTAAAGCAAACGATGGGAATGTTTGCAGGAAAGGTCCAAACCTTTTACCTGTTGGATCATTGAGCCACATATGAGCTGGTTATGAATGGAGACTCTGCATGACTACCGCTTTTCACCTGCCTCATTGGCCATTAAAGTCAGCATAGCACAGAGGGTGGGTGTCTCGGAGACAGTTGGTTTGTTTCATCCTTGATAGAAAGGTCTGTGTACAATGCCTTTGCCGACAACAGGTGGTAGAGAATAGAGCAGACTAAAGCTATTTTTATTGAATCATGCTGCGTGGTAATCTAAACAGGCCAGCCACTTGCAAGGACCATACAAAACTATTAACAGGGGCACACCACTTGGCTTCACATTGCTCTACTTTTGTTTATGTTCTGATTTTGAGTAACAAAACAAAAGCAAATAATAAAAACACAACAACGTGCATTTTATGTCCAGGCTATTGCATATGTTCTTCTACTTGGCTTGCTGTATTAAATGTATGGTTATTGCTTTCCAGTGGATGGCAAATGGGTGTTAATGTCAGCTCGGTAGCACTTGCTAATTTGTTTCCCCCGTCTAATTGACCAGCCTTGCTTGCATTGCTTCCCTTAGAGAGCTGTGCTCTTTACACCTGAGAGAATTTTTCCCATTAACTCCACAGCGCAAGCTGCATACTTTGCATTTAAATCCCCCTTCATGTGATTAAGCAGTCATATGAATTAAAGAAAAGGCAGCATTATTACTTTTGAGGTGGAAAATTTTGCTCTGCCATAACCATTCTCTCTGCAGCAGGGTTATTTGGTTTTTCATTTAAAAATGGATGCAAATGCTGATGTAAGACTATGTGGCTGCCTGCTTACACAGTGTGAACATGCTTTATATATTGTCTTCTCGCCACTCTTCCTATTTCCAGCTGCTGTGGCAGACTGAGCGAATTGCGTGGCATGCCGACGTGTAGCACAATTTGCATATTCACTGATAGGCTCATCATTTAAGAGCCAGATATATCTGTAAACAGTGTACAAGGGATCTTGGAGAACAATAAGGAGCATATGATTCTACCACCTGGCTAATGAATGTTTTAGAATCGTCAAAGCTATGACCCTTATTAAATCAGCCTGCGGGAGTTGATATTAATTTAAGTACGTGTTTGATTACATCTTTTTCCTTCCAACAATGTTTTTTTTTTTTTTTTTAAGAACTGGTAAATATTTTCTAACTTGCATGTATCTGTCTGGCTTCTGTCTTGCCTCTGTCTGTGTTTCTGCCTCTCGCACACCATTTAAGGTGGGGGTTTTGACCTGTAAGCTTCTTTTTAACATAGTGCATTAAATGGCTATGGCTCAGTTCTGACCTACGCCCACTTCCTGGCTGCTTGGCACCAGAGAGGTGAAACAGCTGCTGAATTTGATTTTGCAATATTTAAAATTGCAACACTTGATTAGCCATATTGTCAACCAGCTATAATAGTTTTTGTCTTATATTAAGCTCAAGAACCTGTAGTAAGTAGCACTACTGGGTCCATCCACTAATGGCAGTAATGCTCCACTAAGGGTAAGTTTGAGCTGCTTTATTAGGGTATTAGTAATTATGCCTAGAAATGTGGGGATTATACCCCAGTGTTCATTTAAAGGTGAAAACTGAAGGTTTAAAGAAATTTCCTAACTTTTCTTGAAGAAATTTACATTTTTCCCAACTGCAGCTACAACGGAAGCCAATATTTCAATTATATTATAAAAATGTTCCCTTTATTATGGTTTGGTTCTACTACAAAGAAAATGTAAACTTTGTTTTGTTTGTGCTTAATGAAGAAGCACATTTGCTTGCTCACAGTAGTCCTTATATGCCTTTAATGTTTTAGGTGTATGATACTTTTGGCAGCAATTTATTGCTCATCCCAACCCTAACTAAAATCTGCAATCTGTCTCTTGCTACTGGCATCTTTCCATCACTGTTCAAGCATTCAGTGATTACTCCCATTCTGAAAAAACAAAATTCTGACCCCAACACTCTCTCTCTAATTACCGTCCTATCTCCCTGCACCCATGCCTCTCCATGCTGCTTGAGAGACTTGTCTACACCCGCCTCACATACTTTCTAAACTCACACAACTTATTGGACCCACTTCAGTCCGGCTTTCGTTCCCAACACTCCACAGAGACAGCACTGACTAAGGTAGTAAATGATCTGGTCACTGCCGAGTCTAAAGGTCATTACTCACTCCTAATTCTTCTAGATTTCTCTGCTGGTTTTGACACTGTTGACCACTCTCTCCTTATACAAACACTACAATCCCTAGGTCGTAAGGACACAGCTCTTTCATGGTTCTCTTCCTACCTTTCTGATTGCTCTTTTACTGTTCATTTTTCTGGCTCTGCCTCCTCTTCGCTACCTCTATCAGTTGGAGTACCGCAAGGCTCTGTTTTAAGTCCTTTGTTATTCTCAATCTATACCACCTCTCTTGGCAAACTAATCCACTCTTTTGGATTTCTGTACCATTTGTATGCTGATGATACTCAAATCTACCTATCCTACCCAGATTTATCACCATCTGTATTGGTCCGTGTCACTGAATGTCTTTCTGCCATTTCATCTTGGATGTCATCTCGCCACCTGAAACTTAATATTTCTAAAACAGAATTAATTATATTTCCACCAGCCAAGAACAGTTACCAACCTGATCTCTCCATCACGGTTGATAACTCGACAATCCATCCTGCTCCACAAGCTCGCTGCCTTGGTTTCATCCTTGACTCTGAACTGTCTTTTGTTCCCCACATTCAATCTGTCTCAAAATCGTGTTACATACATCTAAAAAACATATACAAAATTCGACCATATCTCACACAAGACACTGCAAAAACTCTGATCCATGCACTCATTATTTCCCGCATTGACTATTGCAACAGTCTCCTTACTGGTCTTCCCAAAAACAGGCTATCGCCATTACAATCCATTATTAATGCAGCTGCAAGGCATATCTTCATTGCCAAACGTTCATAGTCTGCTGCCCTGCTCTGTCAGTCCCTCCATTGGTTGCCGGTCTTCTACCGTATTCAATACAAAATACTTTTACTTACACATAAGGCCATTAACCAAACCACACCAACATACATCTCTTCACTCATCTCAAAATATCTCCCAATCCGACCTCTCCCCTCAGCACAAGAGCTGCGTCTCTCATCCCCGCGCATTACTTGCTCCCATTCATGGTTACAGGACTTTCTTCGGGCAGCACCCACTCTATGGAATGCCTTACCACGCACAATAAGACTTGCATCTAGTCTCCAATCCTTCAAGCTTTCCCTGAAAACCAACCTCTTCAGGCAAGCTTATCAGATTCCAGAACCGCCCACATAACCTTGGCTTCCATGTCTAATTACATCCCCTTTCACAGTCCACACATAACCTCACACACTGTCTTTCTTTCACATCCTCCTGACATTTGGCCGACATTCCTGTGTGACTGGATCATACAGCCCACCAAGAAACTCTGCATTCTGGCCGGGCCAAATTGCAATATATAGCACCTATCCTTGTGTATCAATGCCTATTTCCTTATAGATTGTAAGCTTGCGAGCAGGGGGCCTTCCTACCTATATATCTGTCTGTTATTATCCAGTTTTGTTCTATTAATATTCCAATTGTAAAGCGCAACGGAATATACTGCGCTATATAAGAAACTGTTAATAAATTAATTAATTTACGGCCTTACCACCAAAGGTGACAAAATCTTTGATATTTTTAATCTAAGGCCAGTCACCTGGGGTTTTAGGGGTATTGGTCAGTAAATGGAATGGCCTCAATGTCATCAAGCCTCCAGAGCATGTGCCCTACATCATCTTATTAATTTATGGGACAATTATTTCAGTCCCGCAGCCTTGAATCAATGAGTTTAAAGGGTCTTTAGGTCAGACTATCTGTGACCAAATGGTCCTGAGAGAGACTTGCTGTTTGTTGTCACTAAAAAATAATGGCAATATAATAAAAGGATGTTATGCACTGCAGTATGAAGAATTTATACTTTAATAAATAAAATATTACTGTAGTTATTTGTTTCTATTTTTGTGAATGTAGACATATAAACTGTAAAAAAGTGTGTTATATACATAATATATACATATGTGTGTACGTGTAATATGTATGTATTGAACTGGTATAGTATAGAACTGGTAATTATACACATTATATAGATATATTTGTGTGTATGTATATATTATAGTATTGAACTGGCAATTATATATACGTGTTATATAATGTGTGTGTGTAACGAAATGCAAATGTAACATTTTCTAATTTGGATGTCTCACCTAGAAAAAAAAAAACACAGTATCTTCTTCCTGATGCACTTATAAGCTGTGCAAGTCTGGTCATACAGCTTTTGATGCGTTTCCCCTAAGTGGAGGAGTCTCTCTCCTGCCATGTCTAATGCCTGATGCCTGTCACCGCATTCTGCATCATCAAATGTGTCCTGCCACATAGTTATCCATTTTGACATCATTATTTTTTAACTCACTTGTCTGTTATGTAATTTAACAAATGTATAGTGTTTTCCTTCTTGTGGGGAATAAAAGTTTTTGTGCTAATGTTAAATTATGGTAAACCGACATACCAGTTCTATTACTCCTGTTCTGTTGTGGTTTCTCTCCCTCATTTTCTGCTTTTCTGTGATCTCAGAACAGTGATACATAGTTTCTTACTATGTTATACGTTCTCCCATACTTATTTAATGTCTGCTTTTATATTGCTAGAGCCATCAAGAATGCCAAAGGCCTGCACAGCAAGAAGGAGATTCCTATCCACAGGGTGGCAGACATCTCTGGGGTAAGTCTTGAGACTTATGTTATAGCACTGTATAATATAAAGTATTGGGACCAATACACTGTCACATGAAACTTTTAACAGTTAGGTTGAGAGTAACAGCATTTTAAGGGTGAAGATACATGCTCATGTGATCGTACACTGTTAGGTTAGTGATATGCAATGTCTTTAGGGAAGGGCCATGGGGTCTGGAGCCTGGTGGGCCAAATAGTATACCAAGAGACCATTTGCAGTATCTTGGAAAAAGGTACACACTACATCCCTTGTTAGAGACGTGTCTGCAGCAGATTTGTCCCAGAGAGTGATGTCTACCCATCGGTGGTTAATGTTGAGATACAGCCTAATTAACAGTATGAAATGTGCATAGATCTTGGAATGTACTCATCAATCCAGTCATTTTAAAGTTAATTTCAGGATCTAGCACTTAAATTCATATTAGTAAATAGCTTAAAAAACAAACAAAACTAACTTATGGCATAATGAAGTGTATGTTGTCATAAAATGTTCTTAACTAATCTTGTTCCAACGAATAGCACAAAGTCTAGAAAGACTGGTCATTTAAGGGGGAAATCAATTAACCGCAGTAATTTACTGCATGCTAATTGATCCCCCGCTGCTATTCAAATAGCCCCGAAGGCAGCAGACAGGCTGCACTTATCGGAAATTTCAGACCTGATAAGAAATTCCCAATAACTAGCCAGTTAACGGATAAAACGAGGCACTTCGCATAAATCTGTGAACTTATCTATGTGTTAATGCTCGTTGATACGTTAATTTTTCGGGGCGTTAACAAGCCGCTCGAGTACAAAAAAGGGACTCTAATTGAATAGCCTTGGGCATTAAAGCTCTAGGCTATCACCCTTTTTCACCCCCGTTAACTTAATGGGGCTAATTGCATTCGTCCCTTAATATCTCTGACATTAGTCCCTGGTGTCTTGTGTGTTCCGAGTGGTGATTAATTTCTAGTGCTGCATATTCACTATTGTGTAAGGTGAAGTAGTTGAAACGTTGTATAATGCTGTCAGCTGATCTATACAAATCTGTGCAAATAGTGTAACATGCCTCAGTCTGCACTGGCAACTGGTAGTTAATACTATGGCAGTTTATTTTCTGTGCCCAAATGTCTTCCTATGAAAGGATGTCATGCTGGCACAGCATGCCTTCACATGCGATTTACTAATCATTCTGTGATTCCTGTGTGGTGATAGCTGCTATCCGAAACATGCCTTCTATTCCCATCAGCCTGCTGTGCTACACGGCTCTGTTGTGCAGCTGCCCTCACTGTTAATTGCACAGTCAGAGTTGGGAATCTAGAAAATGGGCTGACAGTGTTGAAACTTGTTTTTAGAAGCATTTATAATCGAACATCTCACAGTAATTATAGGCTGTGCTAAAATCCTGAACACGACATTCGACTTGAGGCTGTAAGTCATGGTTCCTGATAAATTGATAATGTTTGAGTTATATTTGCAGATAAACACTATTTTTCACTCCTAGTTTGTTTTGCATGAGCTGACGGATACTGGTTAAGATGCTTTAGATTTTGTAGCATCACTGAAGTCTCAAAGTTCTAACTGAGACAGTCTGTGAAGGTCCTTTCAAATCACAATTATTGCTACTTTTTCTCTCAATTAAGTGTACTACAAAGGTATACTATCAAGCAGATTTAGATAGTGTTCTGTGCTGCGACCCTCAGATTCTAGTACAGGTCTGTAATGCTGGGTACACACTTGTCAATATATTTGTTCAGTCGACGAACGATATATATTGCTAGTGCATTGGCAGGTGTGTACACCCAATATATCTGTGAACATAGTAGTTCACAAGCATATCTGGTCAGGCCTGCAGTGCAGCCGATGTATCCTGCAGATATATCTGTACGTCTGGCTGTGTACAGGCGACCCACTGACCGCTCGTATACTGACCGCAGGGACCACAGACACTGACATTACAACTGGCAGGCAAGGTCGTGATATCTGGCCATATTGACTTACACGACCCAGCGGCCGACCAGCCGATTTGGTAAGTGAGTTCCCAGCTTAAGTCAATGCTGGGCAGTCTGAATAGCTGCCTTATTGTACTCTGGTAACTAAGGCAAGCCCTGCAGTTATACAAAACATTAGTTGGTCTGTGTGTTATCCCTGCAGTGCAAAATATATTCTGTGCTTTATTGTTTCAAGAACATAGTGCACTACTACAGAAGTGCATAAATACACAATTACCTGGGATTGACAACACTTTATATAGGTGGGAGTTAAACTGCGGTACACGCCGTATGATGTATCACCTCGGCGCAGATTGGAAGGATATACTGTACATTTCGTATAGTATTTACTCCTGGTTCATCGTGTCTGGCCATTGTTCATTGAATCATCCTACTGGATGTACTGCACTTCCAATGGGATGATCAATGAACAATGTGTGTATAGGTAGCATGTAACAATACTTTGCGCCTTTGTAAAGCAGATTGTAAAGTGTGTACAACGGGCTCCATGTATCGTTAAGTCGCTTGCCGCATGCTGGGTCACATCATCGTAAGATGTGTACCCTGCTTTACTCCATGAAGTTTTGAAAACACAATACAAATGCGCCTGAGTGCCCTTTGTAATAATGCACCTTCCACCCCCCCCCTTCCCCTTTACAAAAAATAAAACAAAAAATAATAATTGGCTAGGCCACTGGCTCCCAAACTTTGTGTCATGGCAACATGGGGCCCACGAGGCACTTTCAGCAGTGCCACAAGTTGGTGATCCATGACCAAATCAAATTATCTATAGTCAATGTGATGGGCAAAACCAGCGCTGGTGGCTGCCAATCATAAAATATGTGGACAAGCAGAAGTGCAACCCTGCCCACCTCTACGCAACTGAGCCCAAGTGTGTAAGCACATTTATTTATTTCTCCAGAAATTTTTGGTCATGGGGTGCCATGAAAAAAATGCTGGTACTCTAGGGTGCCATGATTAAAAAAAAGTTTGGGACTACCTGCCTCTTGCTTTACCCATGCTTTAAAGAGCTTCTCCGTGATCCTCCTGTGTCAATGCCCTGTTTTGGGATGAACAAGGCATGGGGCCTCTTCTGAGCATGTGCCGGACTGGTAGAATCATTGTAAAGCCCAAATTGGCCAGGGTTTTTACTTGACCAGCGCCTGTTCAGATGAAGCTCCTGCTTTGGTCTCATGACCCAGGTGAAGGGTGTTTGCTGGGCCCACTCTTGGGTCCTGAAATGATGGTAACTGCTGTAGTGTTAACAACATGTTCATCATTGGCCGGCAAGCCAGTGCCACTTATTTGCTAATGGCATTTTTAGTTGACTTGTTCTCTTTTTTTCTTACCAAACCTGATAAAATATCTGAAGCAACATTGGGCCGATTACGCTATATTGTAGCATGGCAGCCCAAATTATGATAACTGCAGCTGACTATTAAATTGTTAGGAGTAGTCTTACGGCAACGCTAAATGGGTAACTCTTTGGCTTGTCTGCCAAATCAATGGTCTCATCTAATGTGGTTACTTCTGTACACTTTGATCCTACAACCTGGGTCGGGTTTATGGATCTTGCCATGCGTGCTTGGCTTTAGCCAGGCTATTTGAGAGAAATAAGATTGAGACCAGGTTACGCTAGTCTGCTTTCACAGTTAGTACCAACACACAGATTCAAGAAGAGGTATAAGAATTCTTATTAAGCTGGGTACATACTGTTGGGCTGATTGGTCGTTATGTAACGACAAATTGCGTATATCGCTCAGTGTGCTTGCTCAATATGCGCGCTCCCACGGTCCCATGCAGCGTTGTCAGGTTTGAAGTATTGCACGTTAAACCTGACATCACTAGTGATATGGTGCACATTGCCTAGTGTGTACAGCCAGCCGTCCTGATGAAATGTCGTTCCAATTTGGCCTCTGAAGAAGTCACCTCTTGCCACTCCCAACCAGTGAACTTTAAAGATGGTTGTTCTAGTATGTACAGGAGCAGCGGTAAATTGTATATGACCAAACAGTACGATATATCGTTTGGTTGTTTGCAAGATTGCAATGTGTGTACGCTCAATTTTGTTAGTTCTGGGCTCAAGGGAAATCGTGTGGAAAGTCAGAACGATTGCTGGTTGTCTCAGTGTGTACCCAGCTTTTTAGGTTTACTGTTTTTGTATAGAATGTAATCATTTTTTCATGAGCTTTTATTAAACTGCACCAGAATTGGTTGAAGCAAGCTGTGAGATGCCATAAAAGTTTATAGAAATGCTGCATAAAAGACTGTGCTTAAAAGAAGCCAGGGGATTTTTTTTGTTTTGTTTTTGTGTTGGCAATAGAGCAAGTGCCCATGTTAAATCTTATTACTCCTGGGTCAGTCCATAATTGCTTTTGTGTTATCTCAAGCAGTTGAATTATCCAATCGATTGGCTATCCAAAGCAAATGTACAAATCAAATGATATCCAATTTCTCTAACATCTAACTTTATCATAACAAACAAGAATCTTGTATGTAAATCTATGATCAGGCTGACTTCATTAGTTGTGTAAAACTAACTGGCAGGTGCTATTCTAGCGCTGAATTATACTCCGTACTCACTTTGCTGCGCTCTAGAATAAATGTATTTAGCGTTAACATGTATTAGAACCAGGAGATGTAAATATTGCCTCTCTGTTTATATTGGGGATACTACTGTGCGGATAAAGCGGTTAGCAGTTCTCATAAAGTATGTGCCTGACCTGTCTGGTTACCCTGCATGCCCTTTTTTATCTTGCACTCAGATGGCCTCCAGTCTGTGACAACTTTTCTACATTCTCTCAACGTTTTCCATTTTTTGCATGTTTCATTTAATAAAGTGGTTCCCAAACTTTTTGGAATCACGGAGCCCTAGAGTATCAGTATTGTTTTCACGGCACCCTAAGCCAAAAGTTTTGTTATTGAGAAATTCATAAAAAAATGTAGTAAAGTGAAGTAAATTGTGCTTACTAGTCATCCTTAGGGGGTCAGTTATATGGTGGTGGACAGGTTTGCGCTTCTGTTTGTCCACATATTTTCATAATTTGATTTGGTGCTGAACCGCCAACCTGAGGCACCCCTGCAAGTGTCTTGAGGCACCCCAGAGTGCCATGGCGAACAGTTTGGGAACCACTGATTTAATACCATAAATTAATTTTGTAGTATTAATACAAACTACCTCCCAAAATGTGATGTTTTCAAAAACTGACACACGAGATTTGCAATGTTTTTTTCATACATTCGTAGACCAGAACTTTTGAGATATAACAGACGATCCTAAAATAGGTTATAGCATTCACAGTAATATAGTAAGCAAAACACTTTTAAACATGTCCTAAAAATGTACAGTTAATGTCAGAATGATTAGGGGCATATTCAATTGGCTGCAAGATTGTTGCCACAAAACAAAAAATGCAAGTATCACAGCCAATTTCTGACTACCGCTTCTATGTGCGCACCTGATTCTCACATATCCAATTGCAAAATATTGGGCATAATCATTTTTTCTTCAGAAACCTAAATGAAGAATAGAAATGGGGAGAACAGCCTGTACCCTAAAAAAAAAAGAAAAACAAAATCAAATATTGGATTACATATACTTTAGATGTCTTACTGTCCCCAAGAAAAATAATTAATGTTTTTAAAATTCTTCATATAGCAGATATGTTAAAAAAAAATATTGTTTTTTTAAATAGCAGTGAAAAAAAATAATAGAAAGCAATTATTTTCATTAAAATAAATTGTGTAGCTAATTTTGGGGCGCATAAAAGTTTATTTTGCAGTCATTTGAAGCCACTTTAAAACTGTAAATAAAAAAAAAAAAACCTGTAACTCACACCTGCAAAGTTTAAAACCTGTCCCATCCATACAGCACCCTGTATTCCTGTCTCACATCTTTTAACCTGTTCTGTACTTTATAGAATAATACCCCAATGATGACATGTAATTATTGGCCCAACTAAACGGAGTGAAACTTTTAATTGCATTAATGATTCCTATAGAAATTAACTGCGTAAAAAATTCTTGTGGCTAATTGAATAGGAAAAAATTCTCACGCCTGGCTGAAATTTCTCACGACACAGGAAAAAGAAAACTTGTAGCCAATTGAATATACTTCGAAAGCTGGGTACACACTGACAGATATATTGGCCGATCAATTGAAAGGTCAATTTATCTGGTGCCCGTCATCCAGTGTGTGCCAGCGATGTGTCACGACGTTCAGACACATCGCGTCGGCTGTGCTGCACAGCCAATGGATATGGATATATATAGAGATATATATAGATATAGATATATCTGTCCATCGGCAAGTGTGTACAGGCGATCAGCTGCCCGCCCGTACACATGCAGTCCCGGGGATCGGGGTGCCCCCGAACTGACCCCCCCCAGTCAGCGGGACCCGTGGTTGCTTGGATGATGACGGTCGTTCAGTGTATTTGAACGACCATCTACAGATATATCTGCAGATCACTCGATCTGCAGATATATCTGCTAGGTGTGTACTAACCTTAAGAATCCTACAGTATATAGAGCTTTTGGTATAACTTTTATCTGCTTTATTTATTTATTGTAACTCTACACAAGCTTTTACATAACCTCTTTTTGTCTAATGTAAGTTTTTTTTTTATTTTTTTTTATTCCTTTTTAAAGTTTTCCTGTCTGTGTGTATGCAGGCTCATTATGCATGTGATTGCAATATCTGTGACTTTGTTTCTGGCCTTTTGGGTGCTGGAACAGTGGTTAGTGTGAATAAGGCCAGTTACCCATTTGTATTGATTTTTTTTTTTTTTTTAATGTTAAAAACAGGAACTACAGTAATACATGTCCAACATGGTTGACATGCTTTCACTAGCATTTTTGCTATTTGGCGAAGCAACTGTAAGCTTAGCCAATGTTGTTACCGCACTGACTAGAACAAGATGAATGCCAAGAAAATATATATAAAATGGTATGCTACCTAAATGCTCACAAACACTAGTAACAGTGATTGATATTATGGTGACACTAGGAACCTTTGTTTACAAAGTTAAGAAAAACTATTAAGGTTCAATTAATGCCAATGGCTGTGTGCAGCATTAAATATTCAAAATGTGTGGATTTGCTTTCAGAGCTTAATCAAAAAGGTAACCACAAGCCTGATGGATGTGCTGTGCAGGCTACGATTATCCCTGACACTAGTACAACTCCGTGCAGAGCAAAGTAGTAAATGGCTGTAACCTAAACAAGCTATGCAGTTCATAAAATGTCCCCAAAGATTGATATATAAAGATCTAATAGTTTTGTTACATGAGACACACTAGTAACCGTATACCGGTGACTGCCATCCTCCTATACCGCGCCTACCAGTGTTTGAGGTATATGAACATGAACCTGGAAAAATTTTTATGTAGCAAATTGTGACTTGTAATTCATGGGTTGTCCCTTTTTTTTTTCTTCTTTAACTGTTGTTTTGCTATTACATACAATATACAAAGAAACCTACAGATCATGTAATACTATAAAACAAAGTGAGTGTAAATCATATAGCTGCTCACTAAGAAATTATTAGTCTCTTTACGTTTGCTTAATAGATGATATCTCCAATGCATTTCTCAATATTATTCCATTGACGGCACCCAGTACTAGATCACCCTTAAAAGTCCACGTAGTTCTAGTTCCAGAAAAAAATCCTTCTTTGGGAGTGTTACTCCCAGCATGCAGAAAATGGAGAGGGAATATGATAGTGTAAAACCTTTTTTATTAGAACAATTCTAATGGAGCGTACACACTGTCAGATTTGTCATACTTGTCAGATTTGTCATACTTGTCAGATTTGTCAGATGAACGATTGAACGATTTGAACGATTTTACCAAAGTTTTGAACGATTGAACGATTTTTGACTGCATTAAAATGAATGGAATCGTCCAAGTCCCATCAGATGTCAGATATCGTTATCTGACAAACGGGAACGCGCATCGTTGATCGTCCATCGTTCAGGCATGTCAGATATGTCAGATTTTCCTTCAGATATGAACGACTGAACGATTTTTAAATCGTTATCGTTCATATCTGAAGGAAAAATCTGACCGTGTGTATGCACCATTAGACGAACAAACAAGAATGCATACATACTGTATAGTGCATAAATAAGTGTGTATAGATTGGACTCCTACCAGATGGATTTGAGACACAATGTTTGGTCATCTCTTAAGGTGCGTACACACGTAATGATTTTTTGAACGATTTAACTAAAGCGACGTCATTTTCGTTAAATCATTTAAAAAATCTTTCAGTGTTTTTGGATGAACGATAATCGTTCAAGCGCGCTCCCGTTTGTAGTTTGTCCATTCTGACTGTCCAACATAACGATTTTCATTCCGAAAATCGTTCATGTTGTACAGAACAAACGATGTCCATTCACTGTATGCATGATTAAAAAAAATCGTTCATCGTTCATGAAAATCGTTGACAAAATCATTCATTAATTTAGTAACCAATGATTTTTGTAAACAACTTACGTTCACACTTTCAAGGGAAAATCTGAACGAAAATCGTTAATGAAAATCGTTGGTTAATAAAATCGTTACGTGTGTATGCAGCTTCAGGATTGTTCTAATAAAAAAGTTTTACACTATCATATTCCCTAATTTTTTTGCATGCTTGACTTTATTTTGCTGTAGCTCATGTGATACTGTTTTTCAAATGTTAAGTATCTCTGTTCCAAAAGTTGTATTCATGCTAGAGGTGTGCAGTTTGGTTTTGATGAAACACATCCGAACTTTGATCTTCACACCAAGGTCAGAGCTTGCGTGTTTTGGAGTGCATTTAAGTCCCTTCCTCGTCATTTCATTTGCTGTGAAATGGTCAAAGTTTAAAGTATATGAATGTTATTGATGTCAATAATACTATAGGAACGAAAACAGGCCCAAGTTGCATAATTTGTGGTTTGTTTTATAAATTTTTAAAGAAATCCAAAACTGAACCAAAACCAAAACAGGGTGATTTAGAAACAAAACCAAAACACAGCTCTGCTCTCATCTCTAATGCATACTGATGGTTCAGTCTTTGCAAGATGATATATCTGCAAGGTTAAGAGGTCCGTTTTACCGCCTTAATCCAAATTGAATCTCATACCGTGTTTGGGCATTATATTGGCCAGTATGCGCTATCGTGGGATCGTATATCACACCTCCCAGATCTTACTGCATGTTCACTTGATCTGGTGAAGCAATGTGCGATCCCATACAGCACTATGCGGGTGCAGGAGGGGGGTGCTGGTATATCCGGGCGGTCGGCCACCCGCTCACTCCGTGTGTGGGGACCGCCCGATATGTAGGCCGCTGGATCGCAAGTCGCATTGCAAGCTGCATATCGCACAGTGTATGGGGGCATTTACTGAAAGGTGGAGGACAACAATAGTGTAGTATTTTCAATAAATGTATTTATAATCCTGAAAGAAGAAAAAACAAGTATAATAAAACAAGGAGGGTAAAGCTTGGCTACTTATGTGGATCATCTGTTGTATAGGTTCCTTTGTAGTCCGATGTTATACAGCCAAGGTACGTATTGCCAACAATTTTACAAAATAGGAAAGGTCCAGAAATCGGGAGCAATAAATACCACACCGTGATTTATCCCACTACGCAAGAGGAATAACAATCCGTTATTACATTCTATTTTGCATATTGGACAAAACTGCACCATGACACCTTTCAACGAGCTGGGAAAGTGACCATTCAAGAATTTACAGATCATCATTTTTGGTGACGTGCATATAGTTTGCACAGGGTTTTGAATTATTCATAGTCTTATAACGATTACACTAGTAGGTACCCTCTTCTCTCCATTGGTTTTACTATTACAACTCATGTAACCTTCAATTATGTAGTACTCTGTGGCGCTCAAAAAAAATAGAAGTACATGATTCCAAGTAATAACAAAATAATTTAATAGATATATTAAATAATCCACAAATTAATTTGCTCCCGGGAGTACATGTAAAAATAAACAGTACACATCTCAAATGAGAATAAAAAAAAGAAACGCGATCAACTCCTTCACATAATACAGAGGCTTACACTATTAGCAATAATTATAATGATACTTTGTAAAGGAGCTCAAGGTGAACAAAGTAGCAATCTCACTAGTATCAATCCAGGAGCACAAAGATAGGTCAGCCTTTTCTTAGTTTTCCATGAGTGATAGACAAACTCTAAAGGCGTAATGTTGCTTGTGCTAATATACTCAATTACTGAAAGTCTCTGGTCTCTTATCCATTTTGTTTAAATGCTGAGGTAGTAATTTCACAAATTTGAGAGAAATATGAATATCTAAATGTCCTCACTTACACTAACTGTCCTTAGGTGCCAGGCTTGGAACATAATAGTCGGTGGCAAGCGGGAGCCTCTCCAGGCTACTCGCGCTGCCGTACAGCCTCACTGGGGAGACATGGACTCACACCCAGTGGTTAATCAGAAGGCCGTACCGCTTCGGTAGCCGTCTGTATTCTTAGGCAGCAGACCCGTAGTGTTAAAGCTGGCGGCCAACTTTAACACTATGGGTCTGCTGCCTGAGGATGTCTTTAGGTGCACGGAGGGGAACAGCCCCTCCCTGCGCTCTGCTGGGGTGATGGCGCATGTCCACAGAGAGGGCTTTAAGTGCCCCCTCTGACACGCGTGCCATAGGTTCGCCACCACTGGTATAAAGTCTCCTCAGGTTTACTAAAAGAAAAGTGTAAATTCCTTTCTTAGACAGCATGTCACAGTCAGCCAGAAAATGCTGCAAGTTCCCATGCCTTTATCCTCTCAGCTCTGATTCTAACTTGCCTTAAGGAGCCTATCCATTAGAAAACTTTTTTTTTGTGAAAGACCGAACACTTTTCCTGCCAACAAAAAGTCGCTCATGCAAAAAATCTTTCACAAACTTTGTGAACGATATATATAAAGACCAAGTATTGTTGCCGAAGAGACAAGGGAGTGGAATTTTTAATGAATGGAGTGAATATTCATTAAACAAGTTGTTTGCCGTTGGTCGTTCACTGCATATCCACTGAACGGCTTTTCTAAAGTCATTCACCATTATGCAGAAATGACCAGCGTGTTCAAACGGCAAAAGGCTTATTTTGTCGTTCGCTGGAGTGCGCGGCGCAGGACGTTTGCAGCCTATCCATTACACGAGTTTTTGAACAATCCGACCAAAACCTCCTGGTTTTGGTCAGATCGTTCCAAAACTCGTGTAATGGATAGGCCCCTTTACTTCCAATGTTTAATATAAACATAATGTATCTGGTACTAAGGGGAAATAAAAGATCTGATATGTATAAGGAACTAAGATGTGCTGCATCCTAAACTAATTAAAACCTTTATGAAAATAAAATCTGCATGGATTCCCTTAATTCCCTTTGTACGCTATATTTGCTATCATTTGCATTCATGTATCGTTAGAAATTGGTATCACAGAAACTTCAAATTTGTATGTGATGTTGTTAAAGTAAATTTGCATTTCTTTGTACATTAGAGACCAGCTGTGCTTATTATATGCTCTGAGGACTTGTCAAATGATCATATTGTAGGGAGGAGTCTGGGTTCTAAAACATTCCCGGATTATTATTTGAAGCTTGGAAATAGTTTAGCTCAAGACAGATGCCATTGTAAAAAAAAAAAAAAAAGGGGGGATATTGATGACAAATGTGAACTACATAGAAAAGAGCTAAATACCATTTCTTCCTTCAAACATGTCTTAATACATTGTATGAGGATACACATTGGGTTGTAGGTAGGTTTTAGGTACAGGTATAGGTATTTAAAACCCACTGATCGCATTGTGATTGGCACAGTTTGTATGGTCTGTGTTCCACATACATTAGATTTTACATTAGCTCTTTTTACGTTTGACAGTGTTAAACTGTTACTTACTGTGTGTATGCTGTGAAGGAAAGAAGTGAGCGCTTATGGATCAGGTCTTCTATTGAAATGTCTGAAGTATTTTAGGTCTGATAGTGAAGGTAGATAAAGGTCTGTCATCTAATGTATGGGCATCTATACAAGCGTATTAAGGGGACCTGGCAGGGATTCAGAAAGGTCAAAAAAAGATATATCCTAGCACTCAACATATAACTAAGCGGTTTACACTGGCTAAATATGTTTTTATTGTATTTTGCACAGGTAAAATTAAGAAAAAAAAATCTCTTTTTTTTTTGGAGTACTCATGTAATAAACCTATGAAATGGTTATAATAATTAAAACTAATTTATTAGAAAATATACCTCTTTAAGAAAAAAAATAATTTAAATAAGCGAAATATTTGAAAAAAGCAATCTTAACATGTATACATTTTCCAAAATAATTGGTAAAGATTGCCTCCAGTCACACACAAATGGCAGTGTTACCTTGTGCACACACTGTCCTCTAGCGTCAAGTTGAAGTGGAAGAAAAAAAATATGAGTTGCAACAGTTTGCACATATGTTTGCCAATGTTGGCTATCTAATTTATGGAATTGGCAAACATTATATGTGCAAACTGTTGCAACCAATTATATATTTAGAGTGGTATCCAATTAGCCCTGAACATTGTACGGGCGCTAATTGATCCCTGCAATTGGCGAAATATGGGGATTTTTCGCCTATCCTCACAAATTTTTTTTTCACCCTGTCCTATTACTTTGGTCGAAATAATAGGACACATCAGGTCCCAAAAAAAAAACCCAGATAAGTGCCGGCGTCGGGCGGACTTCGGGGCTAATTTAGATACCCCCGGGCGAGGTAATAGCCGTGGTAATTTACCGCGGCTATTTGGATACCATCCTTAATATTGATTTATATTAATTACTGGGGGCAACACCAACAATTTGCTACTATTAAAGAATAATACTCCTGATAATCAAATTTCACTGTTGGTAAATAATAATAATTCATATAACTATCTAATATAAAATCATGTGCAGTAATCCATCCCAGAAACCATTTCTCATTGGTAACACACAAAATCTGTTTTGCAAACTTTGCCTAACTAACCCAGAAATTAGTATTATTTTCTGTCCCTCTCCTTATGGTGCCAATTTGAAAACCGATAGCACAGGTGGAGACCTTAGAAATGGCGATACATAAAGAAATGTGTTTTAATCCACTTTTTGTGAAGACAGAATACTTGGTTGTAGGAGAGGTTAGCATTATAAGAGGGCTTGGTAATAATATGGAGATTGAAATGGGGATACTTTTGTGACTTGTCAACTTTTGTAAAAAAAAAAAACAATATAGTTATATGTATTTATAAAAGTCTGCTGTTCGCAGGATAGTCTTGCCTTGA
The DNA here is from genome assembly GCA_031769625.1 of Taudactylus pleione. NCBI lineage: Eukaryota > Metazoa > Chordata > Amphibia > Anura > Myobatrachidae > Taudactylus > Taudactylus pleione. The sequence continues at coordinate 41,377,274 of JAUIMM010000018.1, forward strand.
TGACTGAATGTGGTATGGTACCTCTTAATCAGTAATGTGCTTGTTTTTACTTGCAAACCATATAAGTGCGAGCAAGGTTTCCTCCCGTAATTACACACACTGCAGCTGATTCAGAGAAGCTCATATGCACCTTGGTAAAACCATGTTGCACTGCAGGTTGAGCAGATTTTAAATGTGCTGAGGTAGCTACCTGGTTGATCCTGCCAGGATCCTATGCTAGTCTCAAAGATTAAGCCATGTACGTGTAAGTACACATGGCTGTTTCAATGAAACCGCGAATTGCTCATATCCGTTGTGGTTCATTTAAGGTGCCTATCCACTAGGTGTCCTGAAAGACTGAACGTCTAGCGTTCAGACCTTCAGGTCGGCGAGGTGCGGTGCCCGCACTGAACTGCGTTCACTGATCGTCATTCAGTGCAGGAGTCTAACCTACTATCGCTGAACATGCCGAACCTGACTAGCGTCGTCAGGTTGATGGGCATGTTCAGTAGATAGTCGGGGTCGGCAAGGACACAGCGTGCACGCGCATCGCTTCCTTGCTGGCTATCCATTAACCAACTTTGTGAACAATGCAACCAAAACCACCTGGTTTTGGTTAGATTGTTCACAAAGTTGTGTAATAGATAGGGCCGTTTAGAGTAGATTTAGAGTTGATAGGGACATGTAATTGCTGAACTCTAAATTGTTATGAAAAATAAACCTGTCCAGTATTGGTGGGCTATATGAAAAACAGGCAGTATGGACCCTGCATGCGAAGAAAAAATAAATGTTTTTGCACTCGGACAAATCATGCTGCAATGCAACGGATACAAAGTTTTTTCTCTTAGCTCCCACAACACTGAATAATCCCCTATTTGCAGAGACATGCGTTGGAGCCTTGTGTGTAATTCAGTGATTGACAACGGGCATCCTTTCAAGCTTTCTCTGTTATAATAGATATCATATTAACCTTCCTCTCCCCAAAATGTCTAGTTAGTTAGAACTAATTAGAAAAAAATTATTTATTGCTGTCCCTTTAAGCACTGGGAAAAAATTAAATACTACTGTTCTCAGGCTCATAATAAATGCAGTGTAGTCTTCATTATCTGTGCTGCAGAGTCACATTTGCTTTAGCCTTTGCCCATCTCTTCTGGGTATATTTTCCTCTGAATATAGGTTATTTGACTGCTCTCAACACCTATGTAGTTGGCTCTGATCACATAATTTTCTCTTCTCCTGTGTCTGATCTCTCTCCGTATGTACACTCGCTGCTATTTTCATCTCAGTTTGTTCCTTTGCACATCTGATTGCTCTTCCAGCCTCCTCCTGATATCTGGTTTGATAGAACATTTTTTTTTTGTATAATATGTAGAGAAGTTCTTTTTGGTGATTATAAAGATAGATAAGGTTGGAAGAGCAAACTTTGCTACTTCTCTGTAGATTTGGATGGTTTTGGTGATCTAATAAAGACTGGTCAGTTCCAAAACAAAAGTCTGCTATGGCCCAGGGCTATGCAGGAACACCATTTTTGGAATTTGGTGTGGTATAAAAGGTTGACACACAAAGGTTGAGAAAGACAATATGTCGACATGGCAAAAGGTCAACGCAAAAAAATGGTCAACACTTTTTTTTTTTTTTTCTAAGCCAAATCCTAACCTTTCCCCAAGTGCCTAAACCTAACTGTAGCCTAACCCTGTCCCTTCTGTCAGCCTAACCTAAAAAACATTGTGGAAATTTTTTTTAAATTCATGAGTCTACCTTTTTTTTTCTGTCAACCTTTTGTCCCTGTTGACCTTTTATCACTATTCCCTTTCCACAATTGGGTGTCAACTTATACATTGTTGATCTTTTGTCCTGTCGACCCTTCATTCGGGTACCCTTGGAATTAGTTTGTGCATTATCAGCTCCTCCTCTGTGTACCCACATATAAGATGAACAGTGTTCCCAGGTTGTTTAATTTGTTGAAAAAGAAAAAATTTAAAATCTTTAACATAATACATTTATTGATGTCTCAGGCTAGGAACAGTGTTCTGTATCTGTCTACTCTAAATTCAGTCACTTAAGTTGCATTACAAACTTATGTAGCTTTTCTAGGAAAATTAAATGTGCAGGTCTCTTTGTAGAAGAGCTCCTATGCTTTTCCCTTTGTCAAGCTTATTTGGAATTTTTATTTTTGTCTTTGGTTATAATTTTTTAGTCACATGATAGCATACATGTTGTAAAAGGTCCTATAGAATCGTAGACTGTAAGACCTCCCCTCAGAATAGCTTTGAACAAGTTAAATATTGTCTCAAAATTGCACTGAAGCATAGCGTATTTTATGTTTTGACAAGTTACCCCATAGTGGAGTTCTTTCATTTTTGGGGGGAGCTCGGCTTCAAAATGCATTTTCTAGGCTTTAAGTGTTAAATGACTGATTATGTGTGTATATGTGTATGCTTATATAAATAGTGTGTGTGTATATGTATATATATATATATATGTGTATATATATATATATATATATATATATATATGTAGTGTGCATCTGGAAAGTTTTCACAGCGCTTCACTTTTTCCACATTCCGTTATGTATATATGTATGTGTGTATAAATGCGTGTGTGTATATATGTGTGTGTGTGTGTGTGTGTATATGTGTGTGTGTATATATGTATATGTATGTATATATATATATATATATATATATATATATATACATATGCATATATATATAATTACACTAGCTGAGGTACCAGGTGTTGCCTGGGTTTAAATCTTCGTTATTAAGATTTATTATGTGATGAAGTCCAAATCCATCCAGTAGAAGGCCCAGAACATGCTGAAAGCTCTTCTCTGCGCACTCCGCCGTGAAGTCTGACCGGGACCCCAACCACTCAATTAGGCATCTCAGAGCAATTGCCACCCCTCTGTGAAATTTTCATCCAAATCCATCCAGTGAAAGGCCCAGAACAAGCTCCTCGAGTCAACGGTCTGCCCAGCATACACCAACGGGAGGTCTAAGCGGGACCTTATATCTCCTAAAACCTGGCCTGGATCCAACTGGTCCACTTCACGTTGGTTTCATCCCAATCGGAGCCAATCCTTTCAATAAATAATAAAATATATATTCTCGCGCACAACGGGTAAAATGGTAAAATAAGTATTAAATACATCAACATTTTTCTCTGTAAATATATTTGTAATGGGGCTGTTGTAATGAAATTTTCACCAAATGTCAGCAACAACCCATGCAATCCACGCATGTAAAGAAATCAAACCATAGATGTCCATAAATTAAGTTATGTGTAGTAATGTGAAATGACACAGGGGAAAAGTATTGAACACGCTTACTGAAATTTATTTAATACTTTGTACAAAAGCCTTTGTTGGTAATGACAGCTTCAAGATGCCTCCTGTATGGAGAAACTAGTTGCATGTATTGCTCAGGTGTGAGATTGGCCCATGATGTGCAGTTCCATTTCTCCTCCAAACATGGTGTGTATTATGGCATCCAAAGAGTTCAATTTTGGTATTATCTGACAAGACTTTATTCTCCAAGTATTTCATAGATTTGTCCAGATGTTGTGCAGCAAACTTTAAACGAGCTTCAACATGCTTTTTCTTCAGCAATGGAGTCTTGCGTGGTGAGCGTGCATACAGGCCATGGTGGTTGAGTGCATTACTTATGGTTTTCTTTGAAACAATTGTACCTGCTAATTCCAGGTCTTTTTGAAGCTCTCCACAAGTGGTCCTTGGCTCTTGGACAACTCGTCTGATAATTCATTTCACTCCTCTGTCAGAAATCTTGCAAGGAGCGCCTGGTCGTGGCTGGTTTATGGTGAAATGATGTTCTTTCCACTTCCAGATTATGGCCACAACAGTGCTCAGTGGAACATTCAGAAGTTTAGAAATCCTTCTTTAACCAATGCCAACAGTATGTTTTGCAACAATAAGGTTGTGACGATCTTGAGAGAACTCTTTGCTTTTACTCATCATGAGATGTTTCTTGTGAGACACCTTGGTAATGAGACACCTTTTTATAGGCCATCAGTTGGGACTGAACCATCTTATATTAATTTGCACTGAGAAGGGGCAGGATTGCTTTCTAGTTACTGATGGATTTCAGCTGGTGTCTTGGCTTTCCTTGCCTTTTTCAGCGCGACGCATGTCCAACAATAGTGTACAATCACCATGGTAACAATAATATGCTCAGGGAGGTGCTGAAAACAATATACAAATATAAAAATTTACATATCAGTAATACCCCTAATGATTAAACCGTTACAATATATACTTAATATAACAAAAAATGAATACAAAAAATATTATAGCAAAGAACTGAATAATAATATGCATAATAAGAATGACTCTACGTTCACCTAAAAATGCGCACACACAATGTATACAACAAGCTAGTGTCAAATATAACCAGAAGCAAGAGAAGAGAAAAACAAAATGCTCTGTTAGTATAAACAGTTAATAGGGAGCATTTCATTTAATCATTTAGGGAAAATAACATCAAGATAATGTATCCAAAAAGCCTCTCGCTCTAATAACACCGCTATCGCCCCCACGTCTGAGAGGGGGAACAGGATCAATCATGCAGTATCTAAGGCTCACTAAAGTATGACCGGCAGCAATAAAGTGTTGAGCCACCAGTTGATTACTGGACTCACAGCAGAGAACAGCACGTATAGCAGATCTGTGTGCCCCCAGTCTCTCCTTAAACTTTCTCATAGTTTTCCCTATGTAGGAGAGGCCACAGGGGTGCACAATCTGATAGATCACAAAGGAAGAGTCACACGTAAGGTGGTGCCTGATGTATATAGTTTCTTTCCTGACTGAGGATGGCAAAAAACATCACCTGTTAGCAGATGTTTAAGTGTGACGCAAGCATGCTTTTTAATCAAAGCTGTTCGCAGCAATAAGAAGTTAAGTACTGCTGGCATGTATCATTACACATATGGGCCCTGATAGGAACATTTTGCTCCGATGTATAAAAGTAATTTGATAACATTATCAATCACTTTGGGCTTTCGGGGACCACCTCACTACTGTGTGTGTGCATTCAACTGACTGTGCTTGCACAAGTGTAGAGTGTCTTGGTACTTTTTGTGGACTTTGGGCCTGATTCAGCTTAGGACGAAATTGCAATTCCATCCTGGCGATTATGGTAATACAGCAGTAGGCATCATGCATTACTTAAGCCAAGCTGAGTTGTACAACACAGCATCGTATAATCTTCGAGAACATCGACCGGTTAAGTAACCCATGGGGTCACGCAAGCAGACTGCCACAGGTGAGAAAGAGGCTAGGAGATCTCAGTCTTTATGTGAACTCGCAGGACCCGTACTGCAAATGCACAATTGTATCCATTGAAAATACAGAGGGGCATCTTACCTACTGTAAGAAATGTAACTACACCCTAACACCTAAGGTTAGTTGTTTTGCTTGTCACTTCCATGGAGAGTATCTCCATAAGTCACAAAGATGTCAAGGACTCCATTTGCTGTTGGAATTATACATATCTGTCCAGTTGCTTCTTTGTCACACATATGGCAAATCGTGCCACGTATGGCACGAGTAGCGCGCCCGTGAATGCATTTGCACCCGCCTCCCATAGGATTGCATGGTGCAAACGCAGCGTGTGGCGTGACGTACCATGGCGGATGCAGCAGCAGGAAAAGGGCATGGCTTGATGCGTGTGCACGTTTGCCGCACGAGCGGCAAGGATGCAAGATGACAAATCTGTAGGCCGATCTCTAGGTTGGGATAGAACCACCTCTAGTCAAAGAATGTTTACACTAGGAGGTGACTGAAGTGAGATTACCCAGCAGGTGACTGGGGACAGTCTAATTTTGAAAGGATAGGATTTAAATGGATGCAGGTAGATAGTAACAAGATTAAGGTGTTCCCAAGCATTATAGTGATGTGAACCTCTTATCAAACTCATACAGGAAGTTTGTGGTGACAAATGTAGCTGATAGTGGAAGGCTAGTAAGCGCAATGTGAAAAATTATCGCCTGTCCAATTTGTTGTGAATGTTCTGTGTGATTAAAACGGGAAAACTGCTCAAATTGATGTTTAAGACATATATTAGCAGTTTAGCCAAAACTATGGCTTGAAGCTCTGCCTTCATCTAACTCTACTGATATTTAAACTGCCCCGTCAGAGCACTTGGCGCTAAACCATCCAATTACATAGGCTGGTCACTTGTCTTCATTAGTGGTAGGCAATTTTCTATTAGTTGATATGAGATTTAAAGAGCATTAAGTAACTCTTACCACCTTAGACCAAATTAGAAGAGGTGATAACATAAATGTATAATTGGTTAATTTTTTTCTATTTTTTTTAATGACCCTTGTGTGATTGTGTTAGTAGGACACAGCTATGACACCATGTCAAGTGGTGAGAATGTGATCAAAGACAAATGGGAGGGTAAACATTCAAATTGATCTGATTGGCTACATGTGATTCTATCTCCGCCACCTTTAAATTCCCTAATTATCAGGAGACATCCTGAACAGTGAAGGAAATTAGTTCCCTAACAGCATAGATCGCTGTGCCTCTGTATTAGTTATTAACTGCTTCTGTCAAGACAGCTGATTTGTTTTTTTGGTTGCATTGTTTTCTAGACTCTGCCATGCTAAATTTGCAAGTATATTTACTTTATTAATTAATAGTTTTGACCTGCAGTACACTTATACCTAACAAGCACAGCGAAAAAAGGACAAAAAGTCCTAGTGGGTTCTCCAGCTCAATTGATCCAGGTATTGAACAGTAATCCCAGTATAAGCCTGGGCTGGTTACCCTATTGGTCAAATAAAAAAAACATTCTCTAAATGCTAGAGCAATCTGACAATATGAGAAGCGTGAACGACAGCGAAAATATAGGAAATAAGAAGATAAAGAAAGTCTAACTGCTCACAATAACTGAATATATATATCAGTGGTTCCCAAACTGTGTGCTGTGGCACCCTTGGGTGCCTCAGGACACTTGCAGGGGTGCTTCAGCTTGGTGGTCCAGCACCAAATCAAATTATTTACTATCAATGTAATGTAAATATGTGGACAAACAGAAGCGCAGACCTGTTCTCCAACACATAACTGAACCTGAGGATTACTAGTAAGCACAATTTACTTAATCATTTTTTTTTCTGAATTTCTCATTAACAAACTTCTATCCTAGGGGTGCCTTGAAAACAATACTGATATTTGAGGGCGCTGTGATTCAAAAAAGTTTTGGAACCTCTGATATATATCAAAATGAGCAAATAATTTGCTTCTCAGGCATGACTGTGTTATAAAATACAAATTAATGATACTTGTTATCAAATTAACACAAACAAAATGAGTTAAATGCTGTATTAGAGTGTATAAAGTTTAGGTTGTTGGTTAAATATACAAAAGGACGTTAATCAGCAGTGTGAGGTCATCAATAAATCCCAGGTAAACCACATAGGACAATATGTTACAATTAGAGCATGTAGTCTATATCCCAGGTTTGAAAATACCATATTTTGTCCTGAAAATTCTAAGGCATATTCCATGATGTGAGTCATAAAAGAATCAAAGGAAACCAGATGTTGCGGGTAGAGCATATAGTCCGTATATCCCAGGTTTAAGCATACCAAATAATGGCCTTTTAATGAGGGTCCGTTTTTAAATAGCGTTCTTATTAGTGTTCTAGGAGTTCCCTCTGTCCCCCACACCTACTCATTGGTCTTGGCTCCACAATTTGGTGGTCCCCAAAGGTGTGCTGTCCTGTGCTGCAGTTGCAACAAGGCAGACAAGCGTGGAGGTACCCTAACCATTGTGCATGCTCTCTCATTCCCTGTTCACTACTTTGTACAGATAACAGCAGAGGCAGCGACTTATAATTGCTCCACTCTTTTACCTATACCACATGTTATAAATTTATTGCACAGTCATCGACCCTAAGTGGCAGATTATTTGCTTGATTTGGGATATATTATTCAGTATCTGGATTAATTGAATTTACAGAGTGCGCTAACAAACTAAGACTTTGTTTATCTTTGTAATATGCTGTGATGTCTTGTGTGCCCCGCTTTAGAAGCACTTGTCACATTTGTGTGTGTTTCTGTGTATTTAGATAGGTCTGTCTCTGGCTTATTACCAAGGGTGGCTTTCCAGGCTACCAGGAGGTTACGTAATATGTGGGTTACCATATATCCAGTTCTTGCCCCAAAAATTGGGTGGCACTCCTGGCCGCTTCCAAGATGTCTCCTGGACTGAGTGAATGGGAGCAGGGGGGTGACACGATTTGCTCTGAATCAGGTCATTGTAGCCCCAACCCCTGCTTTACAATACTGGTAATCTCTGCATTGTATAGCGAGTGGCAAGGCCACGATGACTCGATCGTGCCACCACACTCCCGCACCGCCCACCATTGCCGCAGTCACACCCCCTGTTACGCAAACCCGGCTGCCAGAAAGTCGGCAAGTATAATACATGCACAGATCTGGTTGCTTGATTGAAACCTGGCTGATTAAATGTTAGACTCTTCACTAGTCATATCAAATATGCCTAAAATCTAAACGCATATGATGACATGGTTGTAACATCAACATAATCTCAAACCTGTAAGATCAGCTAGATACGGCAGCAGTGCACAGCTGCGTACATGGGATAACTATTAAAAATTGACTGTGTGTGGTACTAAAATATATACATATACATACACCAGCATACCATACTGATCTTTTTCCCTAGGAACCGTATAACCAACATTATTATTTTTTTGTTTTTGTAAAGTATTTTTTAAAAACAGAAGTGACAGGGAGAGATGTAAAATACTTAAAAAAAAATTATTTTATTTATTTATTAAGTTTCTTATATAGCGCAGCATATTCCATTGCACTTTACAATTGTCAACATTAATAGAACAAAACTGGATAATAACAGACAGATATATAGGTAGGAAGGCCCTGCTCGCAAGCTTACAATCTATAGGGAAATAGGCATTAATATACAAGGATAGGTGCTATATCTTGCATTTTGGTCCAGCCAGAATGCACAGTTTCTTGGTGGGCTGCATGATCCATTCACACCGGAAAGTCGCCCAAATGTCATGAGGATGTGAGAGAGAGACTGTGTGAGGTTGTGTGTGGACTGTGAAAGGGGATGTAATTAGATATGGAAGCTATGAAGGTTATGTGTGCGGTTCTGGGATCTGATAAGCTTGCCTGAAGAGGTGAGTTTTCAGGGATCGCTTGAAGGATTGGAGACTAGAGGAAAGTCGTATTGTGCGTGGTAAGGCATTCCATAGAGTGAGTGCAGCCCGAAGAATGTCCTGTAACCGTGAGTGGGAGCAAGAAATGCATAGGGATGAGAGACGCAGTTCTTGTGCTGAGTGGAGAGGTCGGGTAGGGAGATATTTTGAGATGAGTGAAGAGATGTATGTTGGTGTGGTTTGGTTAATGGCTTTATGTGTTAGTAAAAGTATTTTGTATTGAATACGGTAGAAGTCCGGCAACCAATGGAGGGACTGACAGAGCGGGGCAACAGACGATGAACGTTTGGCAATGAAGATATGCCTTGCAGCTGCATTCATAATTGATTGTAATGGCGATAGCCTTTTTTTGGGAAGACCAGTAAGGAGACTGTTGCAATAGTCAATGCGGGAAATAATAAGTGCATGGATTAGTGTTTTTGCAGTGTCTTGTGTGAGATATGGTCGAATTTTGGATATGTTTTTTAGATGTATATAACATGATTTTGAGACAGATTGAATGTGGGGAACAAAAGACAGTTCAGAGTCAAGGATGACACCAAGGCAGCGAGCTTGTGGGGCAGGGTGGATTGTCGACTTATCAACTGTGATAGAGATCAGGTTGGTAACTGTTATTGGCTGGTGAAAATATAATTAATTCTGTTTTAGAAATATTAAGTTTCAGGTGGCGAGATGATATCTAAGATGAAATTGCAGAAAGACATTCAGTGACACGGACCAGTACAGTTGGTGATAAATCTGGGGAAGATAGGTAGATTTGAGTATCATCCGCATACAGATGGTACTGAAATCCAAAAGAGCTGATTAGTTTGCCAAGAGAGGAGGTATAGAATGAGAATAACAGAGTCCCTAAAACAGAGCCTTGCGGTACTCCAACTGATAGAGGTAGCGAAGAGGAACCAGAATCAGAAAAGCGAACAGTGAAAGAGCCGTGTCCTTAAAACCTAGGGATTTGTAGTGTTTGTATGAGAAGAGAGTGGTCAACACTGTCAAAAGCAGCAGAGAGATCTAGAAGAATTAGAAGTGAGTAATGGCCTTTAGCCTTGGCAGTGACCAGATCATTTACTACCTTAGTCAGTGCTGTCTCTGTGGAGTGCTGCTAACGGAAGCCAGACTGAAGTGGGTCCAATAAGTTGTGTGAGTTAAGAAAGTGTGTGAGGCGGGTGTAGACAAGTCTCTCAAGTAGCTTGGAGGGGCATGGGAGCTGGGAGATAGGACGGTAATTTGAGAGAGTGTTGGGGTCAGAGTTTTGTTTTTTCAGAATAGGGGTAATCACTGCATGCTTGAACAGTGATGGAAAGTTGCCAGTAGAGAGAGAGATTATAGAATTTAGTTAGGGTTGGGATAAGCACAGGAGACAGAGCTTTACTGATTTGTGAGGGTATAGGATCTAGAGGAGAGGTAATAGAGTAGGAGGATGAGAAGAGTGTAGATACTTCATCTTCATTTGTGAGATCAAATGAAGAGAATGTGCCAGAGGATACAGGTAGAGAATTGAGTAGGTCACTAGCTGAGGAAGAGCTAACCATTTCATTTCGGATCTCATCAGTCTTGTCCCTAAAATACGAAGCAAAATCTTGTGCACAGATAGTAGCAGGTGGTTTGGGTGAGGGAGGGGTAAGAAGCAGTTTAAATGTATTAAAATGTCGCTTGGGGTTAGAGGCTTGAGTAGAGATAAGAGATTGGAAATATGTTTGTCAGTGTCCAGAGCAGTACGATAAGAGTTGTAGATATAGATATATATATATAGATATATATATAGATATATATATAGATATAGAAATTACAGGCGCTCTGCACTCACCATAATAACTAACAATAATAATAATAATAAGAAACATAATAAACAGTGGGGTTTTGGTTCATGAATTGATCAATGCATTTAAGCCGTCACGGGACCCCACTTTACTGCAAGTCCCTACTCTATTGCTCAGAAGGGGCTGCAAGCTTAAATGCATTGATCAATCAATGAACCAAAACCCCACTGTTTATTATGTTTATTATTATTATTATTATTATTGTTATTATGGTGAGTGCAGAGCCCCTGTAATTTCTATTTAAACAATGTGGTCACATACCATGTTGCACCCCAAATCTAGGAATGGTGAATGCCGTGGATTGGTTCTATATATATATATATATATATATATATATATATATATATATATTTATACACACACATACAACTACTCTCCTATATTGTCCTGTTCTGGTATTGGGTAAGATGTGTAGAAATAAAGGGGTCTTGTTTCATGTTGTACAGAATTAGAGGTAGACCTATATTCACACCCTGCAATGAAGCTGTTATATCCAGCCCATCTGTTTTTTTCCATGTGTAGTGCATTTAAGCTTAAATTGAGTCAGTAATCGATAAATGGTTACCTTTAGTATGTTCCAAGGATTAAATTGACAAGCAAATCTTTCCAAAGGATGACAAGTAGAGTGATGTTCCTGGAAATGCCCAGGTCCCATTTAAAGGTAGTTTCCTATTACAGAAATAATAAATGAACCTGTAATCAGTCGCATTTAATCTAGTCTGCAAAATTACCCAATCTTCCTTTTGCAGGCTGCAGATGGCGCTATACGGTGTGTATTTTTCACATTCCGATCGCTATAGTTAAAGCAGGCGGTGAGACTTGCTACACGGAAAGTTTGAACAAATGATGAAAATCAATGAATTGCTCCTTAACCACAAACATGGAACTTGTTTTATTTTCACAAAATACTTTGTACCATTTTAAATGCTATATGTATACAGTACAGTAGTGACATCAAATAAGTAAAAAATTGTTTTCTGGGAAACAAATACGGTTATTTATTATAATGCCTTGCATTCCATAAACTACAACGCTCTATATGGGCTTGTTTAAATATTATAAGCGAAACGGTCACATTCTCTTTTTCCCAAAGATCCCAACAGTCTTCATTTTTATTTTATTAAAAAAAAAAAAAAAAACACAAACCATTAGATACATTTATGTACTGTGCTTAAAATATGCCAACCGTTTCAGTAGCGGTATAGATTACTGGAAATAAGGGAAGGCTAAAAAATTGGATTGTTTATATATCTGCTGTTCAACAAACTGGGTCATGTCCCTTACTACAGTAAGTAATTCAGCAGCTTTAAACATTGATGGCTTCAATGAAATTATATTATATTGGATTTATAATGCTAATTAACACACCTATACAGTAAACAGATATTTAAATATTATTTATTTTTTCCTTCTAACATTCTGTGTTGCCCTTGCTAGCATTGACCTCCATAAAGTAGGTTGAGTGAGAGCCATTGTCTGTCACACGTTAACTTTGAAGAAACAGCTCATACTGTATGAAGTGTCATCCTGATATGCATATAATACACTAAAAATGGCATACAACTTCCAGCACATCAATAGAACAGCAGCCTTGGAATATTGCTTACTCATCATTACTTACAATGTGCATAGATAAACTTAAAAACTTTGTAAAATCAAAGTAACAGCGAAAATACAATTTGCAACAGTTAGACATACCATAACTACAGAATATTCTCCATAGACTGAGTATAATTTAAAGCAGGGGTGAAGGTTGGGCAACTTGATTTTAAAGAGCAAGGAGTCAATTCAGTACTCTGACCCATAATCCGTGTTAGTCTTTGAGGGGAGTAGGGCACAAGTCGATAGAGCTGTGGTAAGGGGAAAACAAGACGGAAGATGGCCCTCTGTGAGAATTTACATACTAATGGGAATGGACGGACAGGACAGTTGAAAGGTGACCTGGGAGGAGATACAGGGTGTAGGGGTAAAGAAAAGTGGCGAATTATGAGGACTGATAAGCTTTAATGAAAAGGTATGAGTGTCTGAAAGACAAGTGAGAGCGTTTCAGAAGAAGGGGCACGATGATTGAAGTACTTGCCAACCTTTCTTTCCCCTTTCAGGAGGAGTTCCCGGAGGGTAGGTGAAGGATACGATTGTGTGTAGTGATGATGCATATCATTGGTAATTGTCATTGTGCCCTTCTATCTCCCATTTCATGAGATGAACAATTTATCTCTAGCCAGGGCCGTTTCTAGGGGCAGGCGACCCGTGCAATCGCACGGGGCGCGCCGCCTCCAACCCCTGCTGCAGAAACCGCCTGTGAACTACCGGGTGCCCGCTGAGATTCAGTTACCAGCGGGTGCCCAGCAGAGCAGCCGGAGACGGAGGCTCCGGCTTTCGGCTCCCCCAGTGTGCACTATGGGAGGACGTCATGACGTCTTTCCCGTAGTGCAGAGGAGCAGCGGGGCTGAAGGTATTACTGTTTCTTTTTTTGTGCAGGCAGCCTGGACAATACTTGGGAGGGGGGGGGGGGGGAAGAAGACACGACTACTGGGGGCACCCGAGCACTACTACTGGGGACATTACTCGGGGGGCACTTCTACTGGGGGCATTGCTTAGGGGGCATTACTCAGGGGCACTACTACTTGGGGCTTTACTACTTGGGGCACTACTACAAAGGGAGCATTACTATTGGGGGCACTAATACAGGGGCATTAATACTGGGGAATTTATACAGGGGGCAATACAACTGGGGACACCACTACTGGGGCACTACAACAGGGACCATTACTATTCGGGGCATGACTACAGGGGGCACTACTAATGGGGGCATGGCATAGGGGCACCACTCCTGGGGGCACTACTACTAGGTGCACTGCATAAAGGGCACCACTACTGTGGGCTCTGCATAAGTTGCACTACCACTGTGGGCACAAATACAGGGGGCACTGCATATGGGGACAACTACAGGGGAAACTGTATAATAAGCACTTTTGCCTGAGAGCCAGTGGGGGGGGGGAAGCCTAAGACCTGTCGGGATGGAATGAAGTGTATTATGTGAATCTTGTTTTTTCAATGTGTTTTATGTGGTTCTGGATTTAATAATGTATTTGAGGTGGATGTGGTTTTAAAACGTAGTTTATGTGCCTCTGGCTTTTCCAATATATTTTATGTGGAAGTGGATTGTTGCAGTGTATATTATGTGGATCTGGATTGTATATCCAATGTGCTGGGTTCGCTCCCAACGTGACTAAAAACGAGTGTGATACAAGGTCATACTTCTGCAAATGTCACACCAAAGGCATGCACACAGAAATGCGGCGTGGGCTTGTGACAGCTAGGCCACACCCCATTTTTGTCTGTCTTTTATTTAGCTACATATAGTTTTCAGCGCTTTGCCTCTAACTGGCTAGCCACCCCTGTACTCAGTAGTCACAGTGGCTGACATTCTCTGGTCTTTCGAGATCACGCTCCCTTACTGTGATACCACGCTCCCTCACGATGAGGCCACGCCCACTCTACAATATTACTGCTGGGAGGTGGTGGCTCATTTTGACTGCTCGCACTGGGAGCCTCAGACCCTAGAAACTGCCCTGTCTCTAGCCAAGATTTGATAAATCTCCCTTTGTTTTCAGGTGGAATTGTTTCCGGTTTTGTGCATTGTTCTAGCTTCATGAAACATGTGATTGCAGTGCATGAACTTGTCACCAGGGGGTTTGAAGCCTATTTTTGTATTTTGAAGTTGTGTACTTTCAGACTTGTCTTTCTGTATAATTTTCTGTTTTACCTTGGATTGCAGTGTGCAGAATTACGCAATACTTTACATTCTCGCTGACAGTTTTAGTTCAGCATACTTGAATTTTGTCTGAACTCTGCCATATGAATCACACTTGAACACAGCAATGCTCATTTTCTTTATATGGATGTGACTAACTTTCCAAATACAACATTGCCATTGCTCTATTCTGTTAGAAAATTACAGAAGTTGTAAGAAGTCTTTTAGTCCATGAAGGTGCGTACACACAACGATTTTTTTTGAACGATTTAACTATAACGACGTCGTTATCCTTAAATCATTTATTAAATCGTTCATCTTTTTAAGGTGAACAATGAACGAAAATCATGCTCCAGTTTGTAGTTTGTAGTTCATCGTCCATTCTGACTGTCCAACCAACTATTTTCGTTCAGAAAATCGTTCATGTTGTACAGAATGAACGATGTCCATTCACTGTATGCATGATTAAAAAATCGTTCATCATTCATGAAAATCGTTCACAAAATCGTTCATTAATTTAGTAACCAACGATTTTTGTAAATTATTTTCTTTCACTTTTTCAAGGGAAAATCTGAACGAAAATAAATCATTAATGAAAATCGATGGTAACTAAAGGCCCCCACACATCAGAGATGGATTGCAGCAATCATGCAATTTGCAATCGATTGTGTATAAAAATCTGCAATGTATGGGCTTCACAGATTGCAACCAAAAAGTGATTGGAATTGTTTAATCAGATTGTCCAACATGTTGGATTTCACAGATCGATTGGGGCTGTAGATTGTAGGGTATGGACATGATCAGCAGATTTGTAGACCGTTTCTAGCAAAATGATGAGCCTTTCAAGATTGCCAGATCTGTGTTTGCTGCAATCGATCTGCAAATCACTGAAAAAGATCTGTAGTGTATGGGCGCAGATTGCACGATTGGGAAATCCTAAGATCGGGCAATAAATCTTCAAATTGTTCAATTGTGGTTTTCAGATTGCTGATGTATGGGGGCCTTGATTCTGAGACAAAGGGCCGTTTTCAATTGCTGGCGAAAAGTTTTCGACGATGACGTCATTTCGCCAGTTGGAATCTTTCCGCTGTATTCAATTGCAAAGACTTTTCGCCGATGTGAAAAGTCTGAACCTTGTAACCAGCGGAAAGATTCACCTGTGAATGGAGGTGGAAAAAAGTGCAGAATTGGGGGTTTGGGGTGCAAAATTGCGGGAACACACCTGCAACCTTGGGACAGGCCCTCAAAGGTAAACTGCATCAAAAATAGTTTAAAAAATACTTTACAACACCCTAAAAAAACCCTTTCGTTTTGGGGGCGAAAAAAATCCAAAATTGGGGGACAAAAGCATAAACTAGCGAAATCGACGCTTTTTTTTTTTTAATTGAAGGTGCATGCTGAAGGTGCGATTTTTACGTTTTTTTTTTAAAGACGCACATTAACGAATATTAACCATGCTTGCACCTATTTTCATGGACCCCTATATTTGCTGGGACTACTTATTTTTGCCAAAAAACACTGCAAAATGCTATTCTTAACCACTTGTGCAAAGACGCAAAATAGCACCAATTGAGAGCATTTGAGCACCCCAAATACCTTCAACAGGGCTATTCGGGGGTATCCATAGTGATTCCCCATGTCAGTGCATCTTTTGGGGGGTGTCAGTGTGATTTCCTCAAATCTTACAGCACTTTTCGCTGATTTCAGTTTCACCGGGATGTGTTTTCGCGTCCTTTGGAACTGAATAGGGTGAATCGCGGGGACGAGCGTGATACTTTTCTGGAGGCAAAACAAGCAATGACGGCGCAAACTCCGGCAGGTGAATAGTCCGGGACTTTTCGCTGGTAATTGAATACGGCCCCTAGTCTTCTCACCTAGAATACCTGCTATATCAGATCATTGCATTGCTAGTTGTGTTCTAGTTATCAGGCTCTGGGGAGATGGGGTTATTTAATAAACAAAATCTTGAGTGTCTTATTGCAATCCCTCCTGCATAAAACATCATTTAATCAGTGCAGAAATGTGATAAACTGCAGTTATTGCTTTTATGCTACCACATTGAGTAGTTGTACTGTTTGAAAAACCTATAATGCTTTAACCCTCACTGTCACTGGAGTAAGAACTAGAAATGGAGTGCTTTCCTATTTTACAGTAACATTCTGTAACCTGGTGGCACTAGAAGAACGGGTTAACGTCGCTCCTTGCTCTGCTCCCTTGCTTTCTATTTCCAGATTAGCCCTGCAGCCTGTGCATATTAATTCAGTAGAAGTGCTGATCTGTCTATCACTGTATTCCCAGCCCGGTAACTTGGCTGGATCTCGATGTACCGAGCTATCTCCTCGTTGTATGCTGATAGATGTAAATGGTACATGTACCTTCTAGGACAATCCAGCTAGTCAAGTATGGTAAAGACGCCCAAACCCTTCATTGCCATCTAAGAAAAGGTCTGCTTCTCTTTGCTTTCAAAAATTATTTTCTGTTACAAGTAGATTGAAATGTGGGTAGCTGAAAACATGGCGGCATTCATAGCATTACTGCTTAGGGAAGAAAGCCTTTCATAAATATATTTAAGCTGGGTACACGCTACACGATATTTAGAATGATTTGGACGATTCCTATGCATCGGAATGACAAATCGTTCAAAATTTGTAGTGTGTACGCACTATCACGATCCCGTCGGTCGTGCGTTGCATCCTCAGATCTTTTGTACATGCAGAAAGATCTGAGGATGCCGAATGCAGCATGGGCCCCCGCTACATGCCGCGCTCCTCCCGCTCCTGCCGTCGCTGCCGCATCGACAAGTGTGTATGCACTTGCCGATGCCGGGTCCGTCGCTAAGGAGGTCAGTACACACTATAGACAGTCATCGAGGCAGCTTGATTATTCTGCTATCATGCTAGTTACGTGGTGGTTAATATTATCATTATGTATGGCACTGTAACACTCATTGTACTGTAGAATCTATTTTAACTATTATATCTATTATAGCTTACTCATGTGGAAAGTATATCATTTTATCTTATTTAATACTTTTTGCTACTCATCTTATGGCAGACATTTCTACCAACCTCTTGGTTTACATGGCAAAAAAGCAATATTGCCTGCACTTTGCGTTTGTCCCTGCAACTTTGTGTAGAATAGGGAAGTCACTTTGCTTCTAGTAATACACTATACGACGACATCTTCTATATATGTGCATTTGTTATGTGTAAGTATTCCCATGTTATCACTAATGTACATCTATACATGCAATATAATATAAAACTGTGTTTCAGAGAAATAGAACTGTCTTGGATTAAAAATATATGCACATATAACTTTAAATATATAACGCATCATTTTGTACATGTAATACCCAAAACCAGGCCGAATGCATTAATTATGCATGTGTTAAATTAATTCTTGGGGTATGAATGTTTTGTTAGTGTGACAATACAATTTTTATGGAATAGTTTAATATAGAAATGTTGACGTCAATATTGATCTCCGTAGCTGCTATAGACAATCACGTGACACCTACTTTGTGCATGACACCATCTCTGGGAATGATCTGGTTAATTGTAGTTGGCCAGAGACAGTGTTTAGAGTGCCCATAGGCCCTTTAACTTGCTATACTGAGCTGTATTTATATCTTTCCAAAGCCTCAGGCTAAGGATTTTGATATGTCTGACTGACTATTTTTTTATTACTGTTTCCTGTACGTATGTACTGTCCATAAACTAATAATATTATTTAGAGAAGGGGGGTGGTGGTGCTGTGGCACTGCTTCCTATGTGATCTATGAAATAGTTGCAGGTAAAATCCAGTCCCTGTGCTGGTCTAAGGTCACAATAACATCCACACACTATTTTACTGCTTTATGTCAGTGGCAGCTCAATCCCAGCAATGAACTGCTTGGTAGAACAGTTTGGTACTTGAAATAGAAGAAAAGAGAAGGACAAGCGCCCAATAGTGTGGTATCTTTGATAAATATAGGCTGATAGTGTCTCAATATATAAGCCCGTACCATATATATACTTATAGGTTAAGCGTATCTGATTAGTGAGGGGGTAAAGTTGCCATCACAGCAGCAGCGGAACTCGCCGGTATTGCTGTGAACTCACACTTGTACACCAGCCCTATGGGGCTGCAAACGGAAATCTGTGTATCTGGGCATACCCTAAATACAGAATGTAGCCACATTACTCACGTGCGCAACTACTGTATGTCGCACCTAATTGAATTGAATTTCAGATGTCAACATTGTGAACAGCGAGACATTCTAAGGATGTCGACAATGTTACCTGACATTTTTAAGCAATGTTGACCTTCTGACTGTACCCCCCATTCTTTCTCTGCCTTGTTGGGTTTCTGGTTTAATTGGGACTCCTATAACGAAGGATGAAATGTAGGAAGAATTTGCAGTATTCACGGTCATAAAATAGTCCCTCATATATTATCCAGACTAAGAAATAAAACACATGCAAACTCCATGTATTTGATTAAATTCTGCTGCAGTATATAAAGAGAGATACAATAGTAATTTGCTCACTAGTCACTGAAAAAAAATATTATTTTTATGTGGTTCTGGAATAGTTTCACATGTAATGATTAAAAGTGTATCAAGTTATCATTTAATATGTAATGGCAAGATTCAAGCTGTGTTCCCAAGCATCTATGCATGGGCACTATATATCTAATTATCTTAAGACTGTATATGACTATTAAAGAGCAGCTACAGTAATATGTGATATTATAATAATTCACCTACTCAACACATGTATGCATACATTTACTATTTGTTCAGGATGTATTACCACTGTTTGCACAGGCAGAAACCAAGTGCATTGCATGTTACTGCTGAAAGCAGGACTCCTATCGCCTATGTAGGCTGCTTTCTGGTAATTTTATGTCCCTAAGTGTGTCACTTCACTTGAAGGATAGTACACATGCAATGTCAGGGGGAGAATATTACTCTTCCTAGGTTGCTACATGCTCAGAGGAGCTTGGACCTCTTTTTATAGATGCTAGATTTTATCCATGGTCCCCAACCCACTAAATGGTTGGGGGGGTTAGCTGACTTCTAAATAAACTGTGTGTTGTATTTAGTTTAAGTTTGAAGATCCCCCTTGACTCTGTATTGGAGGCTTCTAAGACCAGAATTAGGGGGGAACTTCATTTGTTAGCCTCCACATAGAAGCATAAAGAGCACCAACGCATAGTGGGACTTGAATCCTATATTGAACCTCACGCCAACGTTATCCCAGCTTTACAACAAGCTGCTCTGCTGGATGCAGAACAAGTTTTGCATCCATGACCTAATGCGGACAAGCTTCTAACAGCGAAGATTGTGCAAAACACATTTGCTATAGGATAGAGAAAAGAAACTGCGCTCTGATATTTATGTTGGGACATAGGAACAACACATTGATATGTTAAAAGAATTTAATGCTTAAGATAATAATATCAAAAAACAAAAACACATGATAGACACAATAAATATGACAAATTAGTCAGCCTGCTAGAAGCTCATAAAGGTATGTAGCAAACAGGAAATTGACAAGCATGCAAATATAGGAGTTGATCAGGCTCCCAGATCTATACACACTCTCCTGTGGTAGTGACTACACCATATACCTGTATAGGTGTGGGCTATATAATGCTGTAGCAAGTGAGTTTATTAAGGCACTAGTAAAGCCTGTAGCCACTGATTCCCAACAATGTATCAATGATGATATTAGTGGAACCCGTTGAAAAAATGCCAGTTTTGTATCAAAGTCATAAATGATGTGGCTCGTCTCAAGCGTGGATAATGAGGCTGACCATATATTCCAGAAGTAAGCCTGTATATAGCGCGTAGAAAAGTACCCTATTGTGCAATAGACAGTCACGCAAAATTCTGCTGGGTACTTAAATATTTGAGGCTGTCAATAAGTACCTGTAGATAGGGACCATGCCGTCCTTTACACAGAGGAGATTGGAACTGAGAATTGTCAGTGCAGTTCAGCAAGATGTGCTAAGTATTGATGTCCGACAGGTCTGCAAACCGCTTGTTTTTCTCTTGTTCGGCGTCAGCACACGTCCCGTGCTTACAGCCGCCGGGACCTCTGTCAGCAGCCACGTGACTCAGGTCCGTATCTGGAGTGGACACCGGAGGATGCTGATAGGGTAATGGTCTAGCGGTGGTTCAAATCTCACAGGAAAAAATTGCAGGCTAATTTTCAATGTAGCGGCACCTGGTTCCAAATGGGTAATAGCTTCAGTGGTTTATATGGAGAGCAGCTCCATCCTCCGGTGTTCTACAACATGTACTGTATGTCTTGTCATTCTAGAATAGACTTAAGCTAAGATTGATCAGAATATTTATGCCTGTTAATCACCAATATTCATCCCTGCGCAGTGGGTTAAACGCAACAAGGAACTTACGCAAGCCATCGAATCTCATCAAATCTTTGCACGTCTCGGTCTACACAGCTACTCTGTGACATTATAACATTTTAGGAATTTATTTTTTTTATAGTCATAACACAACCTGGCAGACATCCGACATAGCTGTGGCATCTACTACCCAATATCTACTTCTTGTATTTCACAAATTTTTGCTAAACTCCTGGCAGGCTCAGTGAGTGTTATCACATCATTTGTCTGACCTGCCTAGAAGGGATGCCAAGCACTATTTAATATTTGCAGGGCAATTACTCTTGTTCTTATGTCCAACTCTAAATGTATTTTACTGCTGGTGATGGCCTTGAATGTCAAGACAGTAGTCTTTTGGCTTTAGTAGAGCTGACCTGCTTCACTCAAATGCTGCAGACAGTCTTGACAGGTGGCTTCATTTTTTCCATCCTTTAAGATTTGCAGTGGGATGTGATAAGTTTGCCAATTGTCTCCGCTCATGTTTGCGTTAACGAGGAATCTCTTGCTTTAAAAATATGGAACAATTTGGACATCTCAAAAATAAGGTATGGTCATACATAGAATGGACTATTTACCGTGACATCACCCCTTATATCATTAACCAAATGTTAATTAAGAAATTACCTACAGTAATTTGATGTTTCACATTTCAAGATCATTGCAGAAGAAAACATGAATTACGGTATCTTGGTCTCCCCGCTGTCATGTTACAATTATTTTCAACTTTCAAATTTAATTGGCTAGCTGACGTCTGAGGGTGAGACTATGCACTCTATATTAACATGCAAAGGAAAGGGGACCTCAGCATACTTGCTTCATATTTACTTTAACTTACCTAACCCATTGTGTATTGTTGCAATCCTTACCTGACACCAGACTCAGGGTCTCCATCGTATCCAGTTTAATTAACACTATTTGTTGCCTCTTCACTTTAGTTTCCCCCCTAGACCAGGTACTCTGATTTCAAGTGGATCTCCACTGTGATATTTTGAAAATCTGGGTCAGTCCAATAGTGACATATAGTCATCTCTCCATTCCTCTTTCCCTGGCTCCAGTCTGGGACAACCCAACACTTTAACCTGGATTTAATCATTCTTCATTTTCCACTTGACTTGCTGTACTATTTTTTTCTGATTGAAATTGTTCCTGTCCAGGGTTTTAAATTGAGGAAAAAAATCATCTCAAATGTGTGTTTTTCCTTTAATATCTCTAGAGGCACTTTTTGCAGATATTGTGATGATCCTCAGTGTAATGCAGGTCCTCCACCAGAGCACTGTTGCTTCTTATTGGCAGTTAATTCTCTAAGGAAATGGGGGAGGTCCTCCATTCCCAAGTATGGACCCACATTAGGTACAATGTCATCACTTCCTTCTCTTCCTTTCCCCCACTTCCTCCTCTTGTGTACACATCAGTGAAAATACCTTTAAAATATTCCTTCGAAGGTACCTAGTACTCAGTTGGATCCACAAATATATATCCGCGGCCTTCGTGGTATATTTACTGAAGTGTGGGTTTTTAGAAGTGGAGTTGTTGCTCATAGCAACCATTCAGATTCTAGCTATAATCTTCTAAAAGGTGATAGATGAATGTTAGGTAGAATCTGATTGGTTGCTATGCACTCCACTTCTAAAAACCAGCACTTTAGTAAATATACCCCTTAGTGTCTCCGTTGCGGTCAAAAGTGCTCCAAATACTTTGTAATTGTAAAGAAATATCCCTTTTATAGAGGAATGTTCATCTTCCCTCAAACATTTAGTCCATATTCTCAGTGGTCCATCTAATTATGTCCTACAACCCTCTCCTGATCTCCCCAATCATTCTTATTACCTGATATGGCAAATCTTTAACACCACATATTGTAAGAGTTCTTCCTTTGGAAAGCAAAATTCCTAGTCCTGATGCTGCATCATAGAAAAGGTCTGGTTTGCTTCTAAAATGGAGTGCATGTCATACATTGCCTCTTAACCAGTTATATGGTTTCCCTGCTGTGACCTCTATGAGGCTCCTCCTCCTCACATGGTCTCTGAACCAGCTTTTGAAAATTAATGAAGAAAGCAAGTTATTTTTAAAGTTAATTGTGGTTAAATTGTAAAAGTAAATCATTTAAATCATGATCAAGAGGTATCACCTAACAGGATTACCAGTCAGATAATGTTGGGTATTATAGGGAGACTTAAGCTGGCCACACATCTAAAGATTATCTGTCCAACCGGCCAACTAGTTGATTGGTTGGAATGAAAATCTGGTAACATATTGGAGTAACTGATGATCAGCAATTTGCTCCTAAATTCCAGAAAACAGATGAAAATGGTCGTCAGACAAGTTTGTTAAATGTTTGATCTAAACAATTTGTTCAAACAGTTTTTGTCCATTTTCTGGCGTTTGGGAGCAAATTGCTGATTGTCATTTGCTTTCATACCTTACCAGATTTTCATTCCAACCAATCAACTAGTTGGCTGGTTGGACAGATAATCTTTAGATATGTGGCCAGCTTTAGACCTCAGGTTGCATGTAGGATGTGTGTATATAAACTGGATTTCGATTGCGCGTTACTGGCTTCCGTGACTGTGCGAAAGCTTCCACAGATGACTGGAGAAATGTATTTTTGTGTGCTCGTATAAGATTATAACTTATTTTGAATAGCTTTCAGCTGGTTTGATTTTTCCCTTGCCTGCTTGTCCAAGGAAATGGTAGTGTCAGTCTACGCTGTCTTCGTAGACATTGACCCCGTCAGATGTGTAATCTTTTCACCTTGCATGAAGGTGTTTTGTAGTCTGAACATTCCATCTTTCTTTTCTCCTGCCTGCGGATTCATGTATGCCGTGTAATGTTCTGTGTTTTAGCACAAGTAATAAATGTTGGATCCTGCAGATACAAAGTATAAGCAGCCAATAAATTGTTGTTGGGAGGGGAGTTAAAATATTGCTTTAGAGAAAGCAAAGGAAAATCAATGCCTCCCGCTGAGAGGGAGAATTCAGCATGTGTTTATTAGGCAATGTGCATTCGTATTACTTAACAGCACTCTGTGTCTCCAGGCTGTAGATAGATGAGCAGTGCATCTTCTATATGAGAAAGCTGGCAAGAAAACTTTTATTAGAAAATACTGCTGTCCTTGGTGCAGACTGGCTTTTCTCTGCCTCATGCTACATAAAACACAATGAGGCACTGACTGAGAAGTGTCCAAATGCATTTCTGTGGTTGGTTGGCTGGCTATCTAAACCTGTTACTTGGTTTATATTGAATGCACATTGGACACATTGCCTTGTATGAAGAAGGGCAATAGTTTTTTTTTGTGGTGAATATAAATAAAACGTATAATAAATAATGTAGGTTTATCAGCAATGAAGATTAGGGATTTGTGTGTGCTCTATACAGCCTTGTGAATAGCTGAATCCATACTTCAGCATGCAGCCTTTTCACTAAAGATTTGCCTCCACTCTATTGGAAATTAGTGCATCTTACCACTGTCCATACAGTATTGGATGGATCCCCTTCAGTAGATGTACCCTGACGTCATTAGTTACTATCCATGTGGACGTAGAGGGTGGAATATAAACCTGCATGAAGCGTGCCTGCAAAGGGCCAAATTTACTCTTTGGGTGGCCTTTATGGGCATGTAACCGCACTTCCTCCCTCACTCCACATCACTTCCAGGTACATCTACTGAAGGGGATCTATACACCATTCTTTCCATACTTGCCAACTCTCCCTGATTGTCAGGGGACTTGCTGAAATAGTAGCAATCTCCCTGCTTGCACCTTGCCCCCACTATGAAGCGGTTGATAAGTGTGTGTGTGTGTGTGTGTATATATATATATAAAAAGTCCATGAATGATGATCTTCGTCCATGTAAGATGACGTTTAGCCTCTTTCTGAGTTCCGTTTTTTTGGAGGGAAAAATCCGAACTCAACGTGCAAACTCAAACCTATCCGAGCCTGCACATTCCTAATAAATATATATATATATATATTTATTTATTTATTTTTATTTTTTTTCAACATTCAACAACAGATCTATACATTCAAATGGGATCGTTATGAACTGCTTTGGGGCTTGTTTAAGTTCAGATGTAAATCAGTTTCATGGCGCACCTGTCATTTGTAGCTGCACACGTCCACTTTACCACCACACTGTTAGGAGTTGCATTAATACTGAAATCATACTTGCCTACTCTCCCGGAGACCGTCGGTAACCCCCTGCACCCCCAGAAGAGTAGGAATTTCTCCCACATTCCTAATGAAGTGTGCAAAATTTGGATAATTTTTCTGGGGATTGGGTGTCCACGGGTAGGGGTTGTGGCTTAGTGATGCGATTCTGTATACTGACAAAGACATAATAAAGAAATTTACAACTATATGATGTAATTACCATTTGGCCCCTACCTCCTTGCTTAATATGCGGTATTCACTGCATTTTACCACGAAGAGGTGGGGCTTAATGTCGCTGAAAGTTTGGCCTCAACCCCATTGCCGCCAACCTGCATCTCCTCTATGGGCAACTCCCGGAGATGAAAATCTAACAGTCGGCAAGTCTGCCTGAAATGCTTTTTCAAAAGTAGATAAGTACTGTATGCCACTGTCTCTGTCCCCCATGCATGATGTACACTGATGATGATAGCAATAATTATTGAAAAGAATTATGTACGTCTACAGATTTTGGAAGTATTTCTGGTATCACTTTGCACATGTAAATGTATTATATTTTTGTCAGCATACAGATTTCAATAGTATTTACTATTGGTTAAAAGTTTGACTGATAAATCTGTTAGAATAGAGCTTAAAAATATTTGCAAATTTAATTTCTTTTTTTCAGGCTCATGTCTGCAAAAACTATAAAAATATGCTCTATATAAGTAACTTAATAGAAATGCTGGTTGCATGGAACTTGCCTTAGTCATGTTTTTAAATCAGTTTGGTCTTAATGAATTTGGAATACTGATGTCTTTTAAACAGAATACGAAAACTTCCTGACAGTTTAGTCTCTCAAATAAGTGCTTTGGCATACTTACCAACTTCTCTCAAAGACTTTCCGGGAGCAGCCAGAGAGGAGCTGCTGCTCTCAGCTTCGGGAGGGGGAGGGGGGGGGGCGCAGACTATAGCCGCCATTAGGACCTGCCCCCTCCTACGGACCTGCCATTTTTCCTGAAAATCTTCCCATTCTGCCCAATTCACTAGGTTAGTGGGCGTGGTGCATGAGATCTGCCTACTTTTTTGGCGAGTAGGCAAGTATGGCACAAGGACACACTAGCAGAGTGCTAATACTTAAAATAATGTATATCAATATATTTAGTGCACAAATTAATTTTATAGAGCTGCAAACCCACCTGTGAACCTGTGTAAGCCAATCACTAGAAAATGAACGGGTTTTGCGCTATTTTGATGTATATAAAAATTATATAATACTATTCCATAATATTACCAAATATGGCAGAACCAAATAAAATCAAGACTCCAGAATAGTTTTAAATATATTTATATTAAATAATCTAATTAATAAAAAACAAATAGCATACATATTCAGGTGTACTATACACTATACCATGCTGTAATCATTTTCTAGTGATTGGCTTTAATTTATGGCACAAGGGCCTACTAAGGCCTGTGGGGGCTTGTGTTTAGTGGGCCCCCTTCTCCTTCCTCCCAGCCAGTGGCATCCCTCCCCGTTGTCACCCGGTGCGGGGAGGGATGTTTTGAAAAGGGGGCGTGTCCTCGGGGGACGGGGGTGTGGCCCCGCTGCCCGATCCCCCCCCCGTCGTGGTCCCGTTCTTAAATTATTTGGGGGGGTGCAGTAAGCTGATTGCTTGTGTTGCAGTGCCGGCTCCCTCACAGTGTCAGGAGCCGGGTGCCGCACTTAATACTACAGTGCAGCACCCGGCTCCTGTCACTGTGGAGTAGTGTCAGTCTGCACCTTGGTGTCGCCCCTCGACGGGTGACACCCGGGTGCGCTCCGCACCCCCCTTGTGACGCCACTGCTCCCAGCCTTGCAATTTACCTTGCTCCAGCAAACTGGTCACTCCTCCTCCGCAGCACCATCTTCCCAGTGATATTCAGGAAAATGGCGAATGTGCACAAGAGTAAAATCCCTGTTACATTAAATGGCGCATGTACAGCAACATCTTCCTGAAAAGGTAAGTATACTTTGGGTACAGTGTGGGGCCCATGCGCACCACACACCCTGAACCCATTATAAATACGCATATGGCTTTGTACCTTATCCTGGTATGTCCTTTCCGGAAATTGTTTAATAAATAAAAATAAATTATACTATTTTTGTTTTAGAGGTACAGAGTTCTATTGATACATTTTTTGTGTGTTGCTTTTGTATTGCCATTTTTTTTTTAAAGCCATCCTGCCATTAATGCATACTTGCCTACTTTTGAAAGAGCATTTCAGCGAGATTGTGAAAGCAGCAGCTATAAGCATGGAGGTAAAGTGGACATGTACTGCTACATCTCAGAGGCGTGCCATAAAATTGATGTACATCCAAATGGATGGAACTGACTTTCATGGAAATCGAGAGAACTCACCTTTATAGGCCCTTTTAGGGACTTGGTTCATTTTCACCTGAGAGCTGCTATTTTTAAGTGCCTAAACTTTCATCACAAAAGTTTATCTGGTCCACTGCTCAGCAAAAAGGAACCTCTCCATTGGGATGGGTAACAAATTTCTCTTTGAGGATTACTCTGCAGAGGTCTCCAGAGCACACAGAGACGTCTCCTATTTGCTCTCAGTTAGTTAAGGCAGGAACCTATTTTGTTATGCTCCGTATCTTTACTCTTCATGTCGCTAAGGATTTCACGGAAGCTGCTGATATCTCCGTGAACAGGAGGCACCTCCCATGGAAGTCAGCGCTGTTCTCGGACGGGAACCACAGCCATGAAGCTCAACAAGAAGCCCAGGAAATACAGGGTACATTGCTGATAGCCATGTTCGACAGCTGGGGAGGGGTGTGCATGTAGGTTCCGGAAATATGTACAGGTGCCCCAGCTTCGGGAACATGGTGTTGATGATGCTTACAGTAGCTGCAATACAAAGCCCTCATCCATGATCCACCTGCCCTTCCTAGCACATCTCAGTGGCCGGGCAAAAGCCAGCTGCAGGGCAGCAGCAAAGGGGGTTGTGGTGACAATGATAAGATGCAGGGGGCAGAAGTGAGAAGCAGGAGGTTGTGGTGAGAAGCAGGGGGTTGTGGTGAAAACCGGGTTGTGGTGAGATGCAGGAGTCTGTGGTGACATGGCGTAGGTTGTTATGAGATGCAGGGGGCTGTGGCGAGATGAAGTTGCTCCCGTGCAAAGCCGGGGTGGGTCTCTAGTTAATAGATAAACTGCAGTCCCAGCTACTTCATTGGAAATACTTTAAACTTTCTCTCCTTGGTAGAGTTGTTGTGATTAAAAGTATAATATTTCCTAAACTCACGTCTTTTACAAACTCGTCCCATTACGCTTACAAAGGCTGAATACTCTCTGCTGCACACAAATATTTAAAAAATGTATCTGACACTACCAGAAACCCTGGATGAGTCGTATCCATCACTATCTCCCAAAGGAAGGGCTTAGTGTTCCTCATGTTTCAGCATTTGCGAGATCTGCTTTATTGCAGTATGTTGCCGATTAGCTCCTATACACTGACCACTACACTAACCTGGCCAAGGAAAAAGCTTTGCTTCACATATATATGCTCCAGCGGTCCTACTGCACACCTCACAAGCCAAGATTCCTATGATTTATCACTCCAGTATCCATTTTTGGGATACCTATAATGCTTGACTGAGTGTTAATAAAAGATGTGTTTGACCCTGGCAGCCACTTCCTTTCATTTTCATTATTAAAAGATAAATTGTCTACCCTGCCCCCACTTTGTTTTTACAAGCACATCATTACACACAATCCATAGACAACCTCTTCTTGACTACACACACCCTGAATGTTCTATATGAAGTACGGACTTATTGCCATTTGACCAAATTTAGAATTTGTCATCTCTATTCAGACCTTATAGAAGAGAATACCCAAACTTAGTCCACCACCTTCCAGACATGGCACTTAGAAATACCTGACATATCTGAATTTGAAAAAATCGTCTTACCTACACTCAATTCGGCAAAATTACAGGAGATTCATATTAGGATATTGAACAGAACCTAGGTATACCCTGCCCATAGGAGACGGTCTAGAACTTCAGGAACTGGGTACTGTTTCAAATGTTGCCAAAATGCCTCACTATAACATTATCTATGGTATTGCTGAAAGATTAGCCAATTTTGGGACAAGCTTTTAACTAACTAAATGCGTCATTAAATCATAAGCTCCCTGAGAGCGTTGCAGCTCACCTTTTTGCTGATTTCTCACCCTGGAAAGTAGATTCTTCATTTGGTCCCTGGAAATCTCGGCTGATTGTTATGGTCACAATTAATCCTTCAGCACTGGATCTTAGTCTTCCCCCACTTTGGGTGAATGGAAGACTCTAGTGTAGGAACTATTCTATCATGAAAAATGGATAGCTACTTTTAATATAGAAAAAGGAGTCCTGGCATTTTCTAGAAAATGGGTTGCTTATGTTGAATGTTTATCAGCCCAAAGTTAGGTTAATATATGGAAAGTATTTGAGCATACGGAATGTTTCCTGTTGCGGCAGATTACATAACATGGCTACTTTTCTTGACTTGACTGACCATGCTGCCTTCTTCAAAATTGCTCTTTGAGACTTGTAAGGTACAGACCTTGGATTTGCTCGTCTTTGTTCACCCTGTATACGCACGCTGGATTGTACTGTTTATTTCTTATATTTAATATTATCTGTGTTACTAGACACCCCTGTTATGACATGGGTACTCTTATTATTATTTGTATTATTGTGTTACTGTATTATATAGTATATAAAAGTATTGTTACACACTTTGCAATTTCTTCTACCTTTTCTAGGTTTTCTCATTACTCTTAGATGCTGATGAGTTATTACTTTCGATTTACTCATCCTTTAGATACTTTATCTTAATTTGTCATTTCTTTTGATTGCTTCTATATCACCTTTATTATTTATTCAAATGTAACTGAAAAATAATAACCTGATCACTTGCTATATGTTGGAAAAGATAACATAATTTGGATCTAATGTTTTATATCTTTGTTTTATTCTTGTAATTTGCTTTGTATATTTTGCTGAACAATAAACCGTTTTAAAAAAAATAAAATGTATTACACCTGATTTCCATCTATTTCTGTTAAAATTTAAAGTCTGCAGTATTTTTGATTTCTATTGACAGGAGAAGACCGTACTGTCCACTTAAGGAGAATCCCCTTCGCCAATGTAATCACAAGTTAAGTGTATATTTAATTTCAGAGATATTCGCAAATAGCACAGCCACTGCGTCTTTATACGCAGAGGCTGTGGAGAGTTATACGAATGCTGCAGGAAGCGTCTAGTGTAAAAAAAAAAAAGCCTACTGCCAGCCTCTCATATCCGAGGGCTGCCTCCGAAGACGCAACATCAAATCAACATCGCGGTCATTGGTTGCAGAATAAGCCATTTGAGTGAGCCTAAGGCTACTACTCAATCAGGCATGTAGAACAACATTGCACATTCGCAGTGCAGCTTCTGTGCATATCTCAAACCATCATAGATGTACGTGAACATCCGAGTTCCGTACATCTCTGAATTAGGCCCTGAGATACCAACTAGTAGAATTTGCATGCTGTGAAGCCAAGGGATCTATCTGTAAATTCAAAGATAGAGATCAATGAACTGCATAAGTTTTTACCAAAATCATCTAATTTTACAACAGTCCCAAAATTTATAGAAAACAGTAGCTCCACAGTTTGGACATCTTCCCGACCCCTTCCACCATATATCTACTTTGATTTTATAAAATATAGGCGCTGTAGATGGACATAGTTTCTAGTAGAAATGTCAGACATCGAACAGGACCACAAATTTGGTTGCATTAGATCTGCATACAGATACTTTTTTTTTTGTTGACGCTCATAGCAATAAATAAGATGAACAGCTGATGAACAACTGTGGATATGAAGTCAAATAGTTGTGCCAGTGTAAACACAAATTATACACTTTATTATGCACACTTTATTATGCTCAAATACATAGTTAGAACCATATGACAGGTTTAATAAAATGAACATAAAAATATATACTGTTAAGATATTGATCTAACGGTGGCACAATTATATATATCTATATAATAAGCACGAAAGTGTGTTTGTCCTTTATGCACGGCCAGAGCTTTGTACCTAGCTACACCAAATTTGGTATGGTGGTGTAGCTTGACCAGGATTAGGTTTTTGCCTATCTTTGAATTTAGTCAGGGCCACACACTGTCACACAATCCCATAAAACCGGGTCACTCCTAAATTATACAGGTTCTGTGGCTGGCTTCATACAAACACTGTCACAATCTCATCTCTTCAGTGTTGGTCTGCAGAGTGATTTCAGGGGGTGATTCAGCTGTGGATGCTGTGTCATGGAGATTTCCGATTATCAGGAATCTGCATATGTGCCTGACCCGTACTGCACATGTGCAATCTGGGCGTGCAATTCCGCACGCAGTCTGGCAGCAGGCTGTCAGTGATTGACACACTGCTGCCATTTCTGGGTTGGGAGGGGGAGGCAACGGCCTCTATTCCCCAAAAAGGAGGCATGTTGCAGCTTTTGGGGGGAAGTGGAGAGGCCTTCAGCTGACAGAGATTTTCTGGACTTTTTTTTTACTTTTCTGCTGAGGATGGTTTGCGTGGCCCCTCTCTGGCTAAAGGCTTCGCAGATGATCCGATGCTGCGTCCTTGGATCAGTAATGCATGCACTAGGCGTGACGCCTCCTGCTGCATTACATTTATTACAACATGTTAGTAGATGTGGTAGCATATTTATCCGCAGCTGAATCATCCCCTCTGTTCTGCAGTGATTTCTAAAACTCAGGTGATTTTGGAAGTTATACTGATTTATGTTCTGTAAGTCAGTCTGCTCCTGATATTCCCCATTCTAAACTGTATGAGAATTCCCCTGCCTGCACTGTCATTTACTCCCTATTTGCATAGTTATCAAGGTTATTGGCGAGGACAATGTAAAAAAAAAAAAAATATGAAGGCTGCACTTGATGGTCTCTCACCAGTCGTAGCGGTGAGCTCCGGTCCTGCGCTGCATATGCAACAAGACCCGTGTCCCACTTGCAGGTCTGGCAGCAGAAGCGGCCTTTATCTATCTTTCACTGTGCCGGGACTCTCATCCCCAGTCTGATGCACTGGGAATCTGCTGTCGCCAGTCATGCAATGCATGTAAATGCACAGCCTTAGATTTTATCTTTTATGGGATATTGATCCACATTATACCCTCCATAGGAACTGTTATTTAGCCTCATGGATTTATGCATATATTAGTACTTGTGGTTCAAGGTTGGTGTTTCTCTTGGTGCAATTTTTAATCTGTGTGTATTTAACTATATATTTCTGTATATTCTTTTAATATTTTCGCCAATACTCACCTTTTGATATGAACTAATTATACCACACTGACACCTTTTCAGCACATTTTTTGTTTTCCTTACTAGTCTTATTTGTTTGTTTGTGATTTGCTTATTCTGCCTATTTGTGGACATATATTTACTTATGCTATCTCATTACAGTATGTTGTGCCTTTGAGTGCTCTTTTTCAATGACTTAATTAAAAGCTATGTTTTAGAATCTTAACAAGGTGTGCCCCATGCAATAGGAACTCTGTTTTTGTTGTTAGTGTCAAATAATCTTTGACAGCTAACAAACTGTTGCTTTACCAATCTTGGTACATCCTATTATCTAACGCAGGAGGGAAGCGGATTGCCCCAAAATGTGAAGTACAGTATCTAGAGTTCATTGTACTTCTGGAGAGTTTTTTTTTTTTTTTTTTTTTATTGATCACCAACTAAAACAAATGTGTCCGTGCAGAGTTTGTAAGAGAGGATATCGACACGAGTCAGAATTACGGCGCCAGCATCCTGCCTCTAAGTATTAGGGTTAGGGGGAGGGCTAGAGAGAGGTTGTAGGGGGGAGAGGGTTAGGTTTAGGCTACGGGGAAGGTTAGGTTTAGGTGTAAAATTAGGGTACTTGTAGGGTATTCTAACCCAGTCGGGATTTTGAGTGCCAGAATCCTGAGCCCCGTAAACCCACCCCCAAAGTCTTATTTGGGGGAGTGCAACAATACATTGGGTGAGAATGGAGGCATCATGCCTTAGTCTAACTTATTTCTTTTGCGTACTCCATGGCTGCCCTGATATACCGGTTGAACCCTCTACTACCACGATAGATAGGAAATGTACACATCCCAGAAGGTTTAAACTTTGCTTCACCTTTCCTTCCTTGTCTATTTTTCCTGTCTTCCTGTTATATAGACAGAGTGCCATTGAGCTGCAAGGAAGATACGTTTGGAAGGCTTCCAGCTCCTGTTCATTGGTTATCAGCCTTAAAGATTAGGGACCTGCTCATGTTTCATATTATAATGCTACCATACTATAAATTTTGAAGAGTTAGATGAGATTGTCTCCACTCCCGATAAGAACAGTTGTCACACAAACATGAAAGATCTTGATCTTAACACATAACATGTCCTCCATATGTCAGTGAGATGTAATTGTTTAGGTAAGAAAGGGACACCAATATTAGGGGGTGATTCTCTGGCACCAATATAGACCGATTTGTCCTTATAGGTAGGCTTACCATACTATTCATTTAAACCAGGACACTCCTGAAGTACAGGTTCTGTGGCTGGCTGACGTCAAGCCTGCATTTCACCTAGTTTTAATCGGCCACAGAACCTATATTATTCATGAATGTCCCGGTGTAAAGGGACAGTATGGTAAGCCTACTTATGCATAGAAGAAACTAGGAACTAGGTGAGTGTTTCCCAAACCTGGCCCTCATGGCCCGCTCACAGTCCAGTTAATAAGGATATCCATGCATGAGCACAGATGGATTAATCATTACCTCAATCAATTTGAATTACCTGTGCTGAAGCAAGAATATCCCTAATGTCTGGACTATGAGTGGGCCATGAGGACTGGGTTTGGAAAACGGAGGACTAGTTTAAGTCTCCACAAATGATAAAAGGAGATGAGGAAAATGGTTATAGTTTGGATAACAAGTGATGGGAAGAAACTTGCTATATAGATGTTGGGGGCACAGAAATAGCAGAGGACATAGTGAAGTATATGATTGTTGTTGTGCAACTTGCTGCATTGCCGCCAAAATGGGAAGACCTGATATAATTAATAGAATTAGACACGGCTCACCAGCGCAATCACATAAATAAAATAGTAAATGCCATTAGAAAGGTAAATGATATTAGACTCAAATCCTTTTATGGTAGTCCTCAAAAGAAAAGGATTCTTGGTCCGGTCTTTTCAATGGTCAGTCGTCATGAACCCCCAAGAAAAGATAAAAAGGGGTATATATAGTGTAACACAATTTAATGATCCAATTTTAAAACATAATACAAACAACAAAAATGACATGGACTAATGAATCCCCCAACAGCTTAATAGGTAACAATTACCAGATCTCAGGAAAAAACTTGCATCAAATAGTCCTTTAGGACCAGTAGATGGTGTGTTCACCAACAGGTATCAAGGATCCACAGCCGGCTAGGAATCCTTTTTGTCACCAGTATTCAATCAGCAGGGTCCTCAGTCCATAAACACCGACGCGTTTAGTCTGGTATATATATAGAATGTTGTTTAGCAGTTTAAGTCATTCTGCATGCTGCTGCACCTTGAAAAAGACCCCAGGATAGGGGTGGAAACACGTCAGTGTTTATGGACTGAGGACCCTGCTGATTGAATACTGGTGACAAAAAGGATATCTAGCCGGCTGTGGATCCTTGATACCTGTTGGTGAACACACCATCTACTGTTCCTAAAGGACTATTTGATGCAAGTTTTTTCCTGAGATCTGGTAATTGTTACCTATTCAGCTGTTGGGGGATTCATTAGTCCATGTCATTTTTGTTGTTTGTATTATGTTTTAAAATTGGATCATTAAATTGTGTTACACTATATATACCCCTTTTTATCTTTTCTTGGGGGTTCACGACGACTGACCATTGAAAAGACCGGACCAAGAATCCTTTTCTTTTGAGGACTACCATAAAAGGATTTGAGTCTAACATCATTTACCTTTCTAATGGCATTTACTATTTTATTTATGTGATTGCGCTGGTGAGCTGTGTCTATCCTACTTTTTTGCATATTCTGTTTGGTGGAGGTGAGGAGAACTCCTTTAGCCACAGAATACCTTAGCTGCTCTGATCATGCTTTGCGCACTCTAGTTTCTTCACACACTGTTTCAATTAATATAATTAACCTGATATAATTAATAGAATTAAGTTAAATGGACATATTTACGTATTCATTTTGCTGAGTAAAATTTCTGTGATTGAAATTTGTCAATGACTTAATACAAAATAAGTCTTCTGGAAGGAACAAGAGGGATGAAGGTTGGAACTCTCTTCCTGGTCACCAAAGGGGACATTTTTTTTGTATAATTTCTTTTTATTGAAAGAAAATCAGCACAACATGCATACAGCCAACAAAGGCTCTCATAATACACAGTAAAAAAGAGCTAAACAATGCAAGTATAAAGATCAAGAATTGAAAGCAAATACCCACACATAATCAGTAGAGATCTCGCTATATCCGCATAATAAATTGCTGATTTCAATGGAAAAGAAATACAATTTTAAAACCATTAGAGAAGAGAAAATAAAATACAGCAAGGGAGAAGAAAACATAGAAAAAGAGTTAGGAAAGGAGGAATCACCAGTGTCAGTAATTGTCATAGAGGGGGAAGGAGTTATGTACATACCATAATCCAAAGTTTCCTTAGAACTCAACCAACTATGCCAAGTGGCAATAAAGTTAGAGGAAGGTGATTTCAGATAACAGGTGAGATCTTCCATAAGCATATAATGGTCTACTCTCTGGAACCACCGAGAGATAGAAGTGCAGGTTGCACAAAAACACGGCACAGTCGCCCTTGCAACATTCACCAGGTGATGAAGCAACTTTTTATAAGTTGAAATGGATATTTCCATTAAATTTAGCAACCAAAACTCAGGCGTGTCGGGTAAGGGGAGACCAGTGATCAATTCTGTTATCCGCCGAATTGTCTTCCAGAAGTCGTCCAGTACTGGACAATGCCACTAAATATGAAGAAGAGAACGCCTAGCCACATCTCCAACATAGATAAATGCAGATAAATTTGGGAACATATGATGAATGAGCCAGGTCACTTGTACCATCTAGCTAGAATCTTATACTGAGTTTCCAGGACTTGCAGTGAAGAGGAACTAGCAAAGGTAAAACTGAAGATTTGGGATCATTGTTCCTTCGTCAACTCCCTCCCTAATTCATAATGCCAAGCAGAAACATAGGAAGGCAAAGAGGCAGTAGAGCTCTCAAGACTCAACTGGTACTACAAAGAGATAAAGTGTCTGCCAAACACAGAGGGAGATAATATAGTGCCTAATCTGGAGATAGGCCCAGAATGAACAAGGGGGAAGATAAGTCTACTGGAGATCCATGAAGGACCGCAAACCACTTAGCGTAACTAAGTGAAAGAGTCACAAGACACCCACTGAGGCCCGGCTAGAGGTCGAAAGGTCTTGGGGAAAATCAGGGATTTCTCAACAAAGGTGTAGGTAACGAGGCACCCAGACTAAACGAAGGGGAGTTTCAAATTTTTTTTCCAGCACTGAAGTGTAGGCCCCCTGTGTGGGGTGTGTCAAGCGAGGACATTTGTCAATCTAGGGCAAGACAAGGGATGGTACAGCAGTTGCGTGACTCGCTATAAGCGGCCATTGTTTAGTGGCAGGTGTGGCAGGTAGCCTGGGCATCTCATCAACCCTAGCCAGGTGGGCCGAATAATATGTGAGGAAATTAGGAAGTTGGAGACCGCCTCTTGTCGGATGCTGAGTCAGAACAGCCTGTGACAATTGAGGCCGACCCCCCCCCCCTCACACACACACACACACACACACACACACACACACACACACACACACACACACACAAAATAACACACTAAACCTTGTAATTCTTGAAAAAAAGAAATTGGGATTGTATTGGGTACAGTTTGCCATGGGTAAAGTATATTGGGTAAGGCATTAATCTTGATGGTATTAATCCTACCTGACCAGGATACTTTCATTACAGATCATTTTTGAAAATCCTCTTTAAATTTAAGAGGAAGAAAATTGAGTTGAAACAAGTTCGTATTAGTGGGAGATGGAAGAACCCCTAAATATTTGAGATGGGAAGGAGCCTTTGAGGTCTGCTACCACATGGTCAGGGGTCGTTATATTCATGGCGACAGATTTGGATTAGTTGATTTTAAAATTATACACCTCACTAAACCTATTAAACTCATGCATGAGGGCATGGAAAAGAGGTCAT
Organism: Taudactylus pleione; assembly: GCA_031769625.1. NCBI lineage: Eukaryota > Metazoa > Chordata > Amphibia > Anura > Myobatrachidae > Taudactylus > Taudactylus pleione. The sequence continues at coordinate 41,414,882 of JAUIMM010000018.1, forward strand.
CAGCGCAGAAATGGTGGCAAGGAGATTATTGGCAAATAACTCCAACTTATATTCGTGGTCACCGACCTGCACACCCCAAATGTTTCCGTTACACCGGATATCCCTTGCCAGTGCCTCCATACACATCACAAAAATAAGGGGAGACAATGGGCACCCGTGATGCGTACCATTTTGAATTAAATAGGGGTCGGAGAGCGCCCCATTGACACTGGCAGAATGGAAGCAATAGAGAGTTAATATACGGTGGAGGCAATGAGAGCCCAGTCCCATTTAACGGAGAAGGCCTTCCATGAACTGCCAATCAATCCTGTTAAAGGCCTTCTCTGGGTCTGTGGATAATAAGATCACATGGAGCCCACTACTTTTAACATGATGAATGTCAATAATTTTAGAAGTATTATCTTTGGCTTCCCTACCCCCTAACAAAACCTACTTGATCGCCATGAAGTTGGGGAGGAGGGAACTCAACCTATTTGCCAGCATCTTGGCATATAATTTTAAATCATTTAATAGAGAAATGGGTCTATAACTAGAACATTGGGTAGGGTCTTCAAAGGGGACATTTAAATGCTCTTGTCCAAAGGCAGTAGAGGATGGAGGACTGGTAATAATAATGGTGAACATTTTGGAATGGAGGAGGAGGCAGTGGCACCCTAGAAAAGGCCTGAGGAAGTAACGAAAGGTCATGAGCAACAGGCCCTGGGCATAAGTGAGGTTGCATTTGTAGGATGGGAGGGAAATGTGTATTGCTTAATAAATTAAGAATCTGTAAAGATATGATTAGCCAATGTAGTGACTGGAGATCTTCTTTTTCTTTAAAAGGTGAATCACAGTCAGCATGGGAAACTATGGTTTTTATTATCTCTTTATTTGATAGAATTATTTTGAAAGCACGTTTTGCTTGTAATCTGTCAGCTTTAAGTTCACGTTTTCGCATAAATTGCGACTCAAAATGAGACTAAATTGTCAAGTTCAATGTCATTTCTGGGACAAGACGTTCCATCTACAACAGGAATACTTCATTTCCTGTAACTTTTAAACATCTTAAAGATGACAAGAAAATTGTACACAAGTGAAAGATCCTACAGGGAAGAGACCAGTCTAAGTGAACATACAAGTGTTCGAAAAGGGGGAAAAAAAAAAAAATCCTTAAATCTGCTGTCAAATGATAGATGGATTAAAGGACCCCATGCGCCTACGCAATTTTTGGACGATTGTTTTTCGGCTCGCCGTACGATCAATCTTGTAGAAATCGTGTATTTTTTAACTGTGATATGATAGGATGCGTGCTCCTGCTGCTCCTTCAGTCGGATCTTATGATCATATGTGCAGCACATATGTTCCATCGTATCGTGTGCAGATCGTGCCGTTTATTTTGTTCATGCGATCCATCGTGCAGCAATTCAAGTAATTTCAGTGACTGTTTTTCCCTTATGAGCCTGTGAGACAGGATCGATCTTACGACAGATCCTGTGCTAAGAAAAACAACAAACATGCTGCCGGGACTGCCAGGGAGCTCCGGGGAATCGTAGGGAAATCGTATGATGAATATGATCTTAGGCTGGTCGTGTAGGTGTATGGGCCCTATTAAAGCTTCTAGAGGGCTAGGCATCAGTGTTGCCCCCTCAGCCTCATTTTAGTTTAAATTGCCTAATATATGCTACACCTCTGGTCACAAAACCTATTCTGCTGTTCACAAAGGTGAAAGTGGCAGGCCATTTCTGACTGCATTCCTCCCAAAATGACCCATTCCAGGAGGGACAAAATACTCTGTTCCTGGACTTCCATGTTAATCCATCATCTTTGAAACACCTTTCTTATCAATTAACTAGTTCAACACAGGTGACTGCAATTCTAACTTATGAGGAAAGTCCAGGAACAGCATTTTGTCCCTCCTGGAGAGGGTCATGTGGGAAGGTATGTGACTGGTAATGTTGCATCTCAGTGAGAACCACAATGTTCTGGTTATGTAGCATGATTTTTTGGTAGACCTGGCTGTTTCCTTGCCTTAAACCCATACTTTGCAAAACAATGATGACACTAGTTTTTAGTGAATTGATCGGTTGCTTTCACCTAATTATTCTTTCAACCCACAAAATGTTTACCACTATATACATTTGTGCTGCATCCGTTTAGCACTAATCTGTATCCTATGCACCCTTTGTTTCCTTCACTGTAACTTTACCTATTGCTGGCACTATGCAGCACTTTGACACAAGGCTGATGGGATTACTTTGTGGGTAGGGAGATTTGGCATTTATGCATGTCTGCTTTTCTTTATAACCAGATGTTTGTGCATCAAACCAGTTCAGCAGCAGGGAAACTTCAAACGTGGTCTGTTAATTATGCAGAACTCCTTGTGGATGATCTGAGAGGCTTTAAAGTGCAAGCTGCAGAGTGCAGGCTTCTTTTGAAGCCCATTTTTCAGAGCAAAATCACATCATACCTCCACTATGCGGCACACTCTGACCACAGGCACAACCCAAATCTGCTTCACAAAGCAAGAATTATTCTTCACTGTGCAATTGGTTTTCTGTAACTGCTTTAACTCCTTTCCTGCCTTGTAGTGCAGCTGGCAGTTATGATCTAAGCTCATAGAACATGTTTTAGTTTCTTCCTCTTCTGCGTGTGGCAGAATGGTAAGGATACAGGATTTGAGATAGTTTAAGCAGGTAAGGAATACCTATCTTGTAAAGTGGGTGGAAAAAAAAAAAAACAGCTTGTCACGACACAGCGCTCAGATACGCCAACCTGACGTAGCTGGGTGGTTGTGAAGTGGGTTTTACTTAAGCTGCCACCATGAAGAGTATTAAAATAACGCTCTTATGTTCGCCAGACACTTAAATCTCACTTAAACTCCCAGTTATTACACAAATATAGCATGCACCTCTCCAGGCACGTGAATTCATTAGAGCACAGCGATAATGCTGATAAAGTTTTAGGATTTATTGAGAAACATCTCCAGGGTTAAATTACAGGAAAAATAGGTAAATAAACAAGACATACAAATATAAATAAATGCACAAAATGATTACAGATAAAAGAAAATGATAGAGTATCAGAATCCTAAGGTATCTTACGCTGAGATCTTAAAGAATCTGTGTTGAAGAAGACCACCATAGACCGACATGGGGAGCACTCCTTAGCTCTCAGCTACTCCCTGGAAGTGAACCCAGACAGGTAGGAGAGGCTGATTCTTATGGTTCCATATCCCCCTCTCCCTCAGCAGCCCCCACCCTTCCCAGGCTCAAAAATACTTTCTGTTCTCCCAGGGTCTGTGTAGATGCAAATTAGCACAACTACCAGACCTGACACTCGTAACTCCCTGGACCTTGAAGGTATTTTATGATAGGAAGACTGCTAGCATGAGGTGTTACAAATGACCCTTCTAGCAGCCAGTGTGACTGCATACTGGACTTGCATCATTGCCCCCCATAGGGTGAGAGCAAACGTTAGACAGGAAGCTTTGTCTTCAAAGGCCAGGTGTCACTTGACCATTTGCCCTGATTAGCTTATGCAATCCAGTTTATGCAAACAGCCATTTATGAAATATATACTTTAGGGAATTATGATCATATACACACATATACAGAGCACACAAAATACATACAGTCATGACATGGGGCTTTGATGAATTGCCGTAACCCATGGCGATGGTCACAGCTTATATTAAAATGTTATCTTCCCCCCTGTGTTTCCCAGTTCCAGTCCTCGAGGGACCCCTAAAACTGAGTACACATTAGACGATATGTCGCTCGATCAGGCCGACATATCAATATCGCCCAGTGTGTATACACACTGTCGGGCATTGAGTGCTTCCATAGGGTCGTTCATTGCATTCAGAGCTGCCAAGAGAAATCCTGGGCCCCAGTACAGCACCTTCCAGGACCCCCCCAGAGGGGGTATGGCCATGGCATTTTGGGGGCATGGCACCCATTAAGCAGCTTCATTGAAAACTGTGAGTGCCGGACCTTGCTTATATATTTGACACTCAAACACACACACACGTATCTACACATAAATATATATAAACACACATTTAGATAGGGATGCGGTCATAATACTGACTTCGGGGATTCCGGCGCTCAGAATGCCGGCGCTGGAATTCCGACACCTGTCAGAATCCCGACATCAAAACCACTGGCATCCCGAAGGTAAGTAGCGGGGTGAGGAGGGTTAGGTGTAGATACTAGGGGGGAAGTTAGGTTTAGACACCAGGGAGGGAGTGTTAAGGAGAGGGGGAGGGTGAGAGCGAGCTATTTCACACATGCCGGTTTTGACCGGGCGGCAAAAAGCCGCCCGGTATTTAACCGGCTGTGAAATGTAGTACTGCAGGGAAAAGACAGGCTCCTTTCACACGGCACGGTCACGGTCGCCGTGATATAGCCGGAAAAAACTACTATGCAGGACGGTGCCGTGCCGTGGCCGTGCCGTCCCTGCACGCCAGTAGTGTGAAGGAAACAATGTTTCCTTTCACACACACGGGCTTCTGCTGTCCGGGCATGTGCAGAAGCAGCTGCTGCTGCGCATGCCCAATAAGAAAAAAAAAAAAAACCTGACACAAAAAGCGGCTCAAAGCCGCTGCTTATGAAAGGCACTGAGTGCAGAAAATAGCCGTCCGGCTACTGCCCGGTTCTTGCCTGGCTGGCAAGAACCAGCATATGTGAAATAGCTCTTAGGATACCGACCGACAGGTGTCGGTATCCTAACCCTGTCGGGATGCTGACTGCCGGGATTCCGAGCATCGGCATCTTTTACCCAACCCTTTAAATATATATAAGATGGCATATATAATACATCATATTATATATCTAATATCCATAGCTCACTAATGGTGATGGATGCATTATATTTATAAATTATAAAGGATTGATATATTTACAGCTTTCAGCAGCTGCAGCACAACTCACAAGTCGCGGGTAATCCATACCCGCGCTCCCCCCCCCCCCCCCATCCCTCTTGGAGCCCCTGATCGTATTGACCGATCTGCAGTACATGTTGCTCTATCTGTCAATGTGATGAATGACCCCATGCATTTGGATGCGGCTGCTGAATGACATATCGCACAATATGTCATCCGTCGCATCGTGGATCGTCTGGTGTGTACACACCTTAACAGTGAATATTTTACAGATGGTCTTGGTATCACAAGTGAAATATTTGGCTCCACCTGTGAGTCTCTTAAAGTGTCATCCAGTAATAAAAACATACGTGCACCCACTAGGAGATCTGTTAAACATGCACTGTTAATCTGGCCATGCACCTAAAGTTTATCTTTCCAACCATCCAGCTGGTTAGAACAAAGATCTAGTAATGTTTCAGTTGTATTTTGTATTTAATTGTATTTTGTTTGGGAACAAAATACAATCGACCATTCACTACCACTTATAAATGGACGAAAACGGTTGTTCAGACTAATTAAAACAACATAACCTACATGTCTGAACAACCATTTTTGTGTGTTTTCCGGCATTTGGGAGTAAATGAGTGGATTGTCATTAACAAACATACATTCACACACCACAGTAGCGTACGCAGGGGGGGTTTCTCAGTACCCAGAAACCCCCCCCCCTCCCTCCCTGATGGACCAAATTTATTTTTTTTAGAGACGGAGACAGCACTGTCTCAGTCTCTGCACTGCCCGCGGGCGTGACGTAGCTGCCGCGGACCCACAGAAAGAGAGCTCTCTGCCAAGAAAGATACAGGTGCAGCAGGCGCCGGGCAGGTAGCGCTGTTGTGTGCCACTGTCAGTCCCTGCTGTGCTGTGATTGGCTGGCTGTGAGGGGGCGTGTTGGTGTGGCGGCAGTAGAGGGTGGAGCATCCGCATGTCTCCTGGTCACTGCTTCTGCTGCTTCCCATCATGCTGTGCGGATGCTCCCGGGCCGTGAAGGGCCATCGCTGTGGTCGTACTGGTGTAGCGTGCAGGTGCTCCGGCGGGCCTGGCTCAGCTCCAAGTCCTATGTCTTCAGCCGGGAGGGAGCTACGACGCATGCCGAGCAGCAGTAGCTCCGCTCACATGGGCTCCGGCGCTGACCCTCCTCCTTCTCCCTCCTCAGCCCTCGGTAAGTATACTGATGTTTATGTATGTATGTTGTGTATAAGTATGCGTGTGTGTGTGTGTGTATGTATGTATGTATATATGCATGAATATATGCTGTGTGTAAGTATGTATATATCTTGTGTGTAAGTATTGTGTGTGTATGTAGTGTGTAAGTATGCTTGTGTATGTAAGTATACAAGTATGCTTATGTCTGTGTGTATGCTGTGCATGAGTATGCTTATAAGGTGTGTGTATGCTGTTTGTGCGTGTGTGTGTAATCTATATATATATATATCTATATATATATATATATATATATATATGTGCAGCCCATATGGTCCATCGTATCGTGTGCAGATTGTACCGTGTATTTTGTGCATGCGATGCATTGTGCGTCCATTCATGTCATTTAAATGACTTTTTCCTCATGAATGTGAGACACACGACCGGTCATATGATCGTGCCACCGGGACTGCCAGGGAGCTCCGGGGAGTTGTGAGGTGAATCTTATCTAATGCTGGTCGTGCAGGTGTATGGCCAGCATTAGAAAAGCCGGAAATCATTTTACATGTATCGAAAAAGCCGGAAATCCATAGTAAATGTATTGAAAAAGCCGAAAATCGTATTATGTTATGTTTTCGCATGTGCAATCTTTTTGCACCCTTCGCTCGAATGTGTCACTTTTCGCCGCTATCACATATGCGGGGTTTCAGGCAATCCTATTACAAAAGTTGCGATGCAGCATTTCCCTTAAAAAACAAATTGTCAAAAAGTGTACTTGAAAATTGGGAAGTGTGCCTGTACTCCCCCAAAAAGGTAAACTAACATTGGGTAATAGTGTAGTTTTAAAATTGTGTCAAATGGCTGTTATTTATTCATTTTTCTTTAACAATGGAAAAATGATGGGAAAAAAAGATTTTTGGGCAAAATAAATGCTGTAGTTAAATTAGGGGTACATAAAACTGGGTGCTAGTATATTTTTTGTCATTTTAAGGTACAAAAAGTTAAAATCAAACCTGTTGCAGCCATCTACAATCCCAAAAACACTATTCCTATCCATACAGCCCCCAAAATACCTACCACACTACTTAAAACCCATTTTCTAACACTTTTTACATTTTGACCCCCAAAATGTCATGTCATTATTATGGGGAATTAAGGTAATTCAAAAAATATTTTTGCTTAATTAGTCATTAGGGGGGGGGGGGGCTCCAAAGGGTTCTGAACCAAGCCCCACCATTTTTAGCCTAAAATAGGGGTTTTGTAAATTTTTTTCACCTGCTCTGAGATGGTGAAAACTATTTTCCGCTTTTAGCTGCGCAAAATTTGCATGTGCGAAAAGCCGCTGCTAATAGGATAGCACAATACACATTTTTGGTGAAAAGTTTGCACAAGTGCAAACTTTTCGCCAAACCACAGCTTTTAACAGCTAATTGGATATGGCCCTTAATATGATTTCCAGCTTTTTCAATATATTTAATATGATTTCCGTCTTTTTCAATATATTTAATATGGTTTCGTCTTTTTCAATGCATTTACTATGTTTCCGGCTTTTACCCACACCTAATTGTTTTTCAGAAAATGTTGTGTTAATTGCATAACAGAAGAACTAACAAAACGAACTACAGATAAACACAATTAAAACCTAAAAAGGTAAATCTATTCGGCCAGCAAAAAATTCTAAAGGGGGAAACGCTGTAACTTAACATTGCAAGATTTCCCTGTAAACAGGCTTTTGCAAAACAGGACAACAAAAAACAAAAGTGGAAACACTGAGTGTGAGTGATGACGGTAAGCGCCTGATTGGCTGGTGGGGGAGGAGAGCAGCGGGGTCAGGTATGAGGTGCCCAAAGGTGGCATGTGTACCTGGAGTGGTGAGACTTGGGTCCCGCTGGGCCACTACAACAAGCCCAGGTATTTAGAACCCGCTCCCCTGCCTATTAATTGATATTAAGGACTGCGGTCTGTAGCGCTAATTGGCCTTCTGCAGGAGAATTCTGTGAAATCTCATGCATTAGGCTGTACATAATTTTATGGGGAAAAAAATCCTTAATAAATAGACCCCCATAACTTTAATAATATATAGCAGTTCAACGGTGGTATCTGCAGACTTGGGTATGTATAGCCTTTAATGAAAATAAAATTACCCCCTCCCCAGTTTCTTTTTGTAATTATTAATTTGACATCTTAATATCTCATATCTTTTCTGTATCTGTGTTCTTACTATTGCATTCAGAATACCCAAGGCATTGCCTTAGGAATTGTGTCTTTAGCTTTAAAATCTATTGTCGACTCCCTTATGTTAAGCATTCATGTATTTAAATTAGAATTGACATTTTCCACCCTAATATTTCCTTTTGGGATTAGGTTGGTTGGATTGACTGTGTTGTTTTATAAGAATGAAGGCAGTCTTCGAGGGAGCAGGTGATGGTATGACTGTACAGATAAAGGATGTTTCAGTGGCTCAAGTAAATCTCTATATATTCACAAGCACGGAGACCTGGCACTCTGTACTGCATGGCAGACTTTGAATGGGAATTGCAGACAATGTTATCACCCTGACACACTCTATAAAGGACAATAACTTGAATGAGTCAAGATTGTTGTGAGACTGAGCTGGGAGTGAGAACCCCACGCGACTTGTGTACAAGCAGTATGCACCATGTAGCAGGGAAGCGCCTTTTGGTGTTTGGGGAGTTCGGGATTGCTCTACGTACAGCAATAATGCTGCCCCTTATCAATTGCCTGCAATGTAAATTAACTATTGTGTGCCTGTACATTGCTTTTTGGTAACACTTAGCAAATTGTATAACTCCTTTTGTATATTTTAGCATTAGTTAAGATGATTAACATTTGGACTACTTTGACAAGTAAAATTAATGACTTAAGTCCTTTTTAAAGAGAATTAAAAACATATATATATTTTTTATTTGTTATAAGATGGACACATCTTGTAGTGTCCTATTGTCTAAGGAAAGTGGTTCCATGTTAGCAGTGCACTGAGCCAGTACTTCTACCCTTTCATTTGTACCAATTGAATATATTCGTAAAAAAAATGAATTACTGTGGGCAGTCTTTTATTTAATGTCACAACAATACTGTATCAGGATTTTTATTAAAACAGACCTACCCTATACAGATAATTTACGATTTCCATTGATTTACTATGTGCATTGTATTTTCTGTGGATTAAATCAGGAAGTTGAATTAAGCATAAATATGCAGGCACAAATGGCAGCTTTGGAGACCGAATCTGACTTGGTAGCAAAGCAAAGTAGAGCAAGTAACTCTGCACCTTGGTAAAACCATGTTTCTCCAGTGGCGTCACTAGGGGTCGGTGTCACCCGACCCCTAGTGCATGTGGCCAATGAAAGGGTTGTGGCCTCATCGCACGCCCCTGGGTTCATCACTCTGGGGGCGTGCCGAACACTCCCAGAAATGCCGGGCTTCCCCCATAGACTTTCCCTGCACTGCCAGCTCCTCCTCAGTGACTGGGAGCCTGGCGCTGCACAATAACATTTTGGTGTCACCACCTTGGAGGGTGACACCCGGTGCTGTCCGCACCTCTCTAGTGACACCACTGTGTTGCCCCACTGGTAGGGCAGATGTAAAATGTGCACAGATTTAGATGCAAGAGGGATGTGTTCAAACTGAAATATAAATTTCAGAGTAAATATAAAGTTGGCCAGTATTTGTGGGCTACATGTAACAGCAGCCAGTATTTACCCTGCATGCAAAATAATAAATGTATTTGCACCCCTTGCAATGCAACATGGTTTGTTCAACATACAAAGTTCCTTTTGTGTTGCTCTGCTCCCATCTCAGGATCAGCCCCTTAGATTGCATTAAAAAAATCTTCGTTTCAGATAGTAATGCCGAGCTCCAGGGTAAAATATAAATAGAGCTGCACCTATATCACTGCAACTCAGGTCCATTAGCACAGGTTGTCTTGACACCTTCACTTAATACCTTATGTGACGGGTCAGGGGCGTATCTATAATGGGTGCAGGGTGTGCGGGGAACATGGGCCCCTGGGTCCAGGGGGGCCCCGCACCGCACACCCTGTACCCATAATATTACTTACCTCTCCGGAGTCCCACGGCGTGGTGGTCTGGCGCTGTAAAACAACAGGAAAATGGCCGCGGTGGCCATTTTCCCGTCGTTTGCGAAGGCAAATGACGGTGACCTCTGCATTCATTATAGACTCTGGGCACACTCTAGTGCCCACAGAGTCTATAACTCTGGCGCTGGCCGCGCACAGCTCAGTGCGCTGCCGGGCGGAGAGGAGGAGGCCTTTGCCGGAGACTACACACGGGCCCCCTCCTCTCTAGAAACGCCCCTGTGACAGGTGCAAGACGTTAATTCATTATCTTTCTAGGGATGGGCTGATTTTACTTATTGAGGTTGTTTCCAGGTAGGTTCAGAAGTCTGTCAGTAGTACACTCATCAGCAGTGTGATAGTTGTTGTGTCTGTCTTGTCTGCTGTCTCCTGTCATCCTGGTTGTCTTTCCCTATTTTTCTTGCCATGCATTTTGATTTGATTTTTGTTTTTATGTTGGTTATTCTTGCCTGCTGTGTCCTCAGTCCATTTATGCCTTGTTTGTATGCCCCCTTCCATAACCTTTTACCTGTTTGTTTACAACTGTCCTGACCTCAGATTTGTGATCTTAATATTCTATTGCCATCTTTCTGATTTGTCCATGACTTTTATTTAAATTTTGTATTGCTTTTCTTTTTTACACCCGAGTCAGCTTGGTGTATTTAGCGGTCATTTACTTACAGTTGCCATACACTGGGGTATATTTACTACAGTATGGGTTTAAAGAAGTAAAAATGTTGCCCATACCAACCAATCAGATTCCAGATATATTCTTCTAGAAGGTGCTAGATAAATGTTAAATACAGTTTTATTAGTTGCTATGGGCAACATCTCCATTTCTATAAACCCGCACTTTAGTAAATATACCCCACTGTCTTATAAGTCACCATTGGACGGCAGACAAATGAACACATTCAGATAATTGGCCCGTCTAACAGAAGTATATCCAAGTACAATATATTGCATCTCTCAGTCATGCCGATAATTGGTGATTGGTTTCGGCTATATACACTATGCAATATCTACAGGTGGCTCTCAACCTGTTACATGTATTTGATGTACTGGTTTCACTTATGAAACCATGCATTTCTACTGTACATACAAAATCGGTCAGATGCAAGGTATGTATTACAATATCATTCTTGTTCTATTGCATTTAAAGTATGGGCTAACTTTAAGGTCGCTTAGTACCTTCACACAATGGTGTATCTAGATTTTATGCTGAAATAAAGTCTCAATAAAACTGGTGACATCACTGAAGGATAAGGAACTATGTGTCACCTCGTTATTATTTTTATCTTTTATTTATAAGGTGCTTCAAGAGACGTGTGAGGTGAAGGCAAGATGATCATCTAAGATTGTTTAAGTCAAGTCAGGAGATAAGAGAAGGGATAAGGATTTTGTAATGTCCTAAGTGGAAATAGGACATATTCTTGCACTATTCGAACAATCAAGTGCAGTAATTGATTGGATGTGGGTGAAGAGGAGATCAAAGTTAAGGGTGACTTGAATGCAGTGGGCTTAGGAAATTGGGGAAAATGTGGGTCTTGCTTGAGGAACACTAGAAGGGGTTTATATAAAACACAATGTAGTCACCAGAGCGCACAAAAAACAAGGACATAGAGTTAGAATAGTAAATGCTGCCACTATATACTCATATACAATGTGACAAAAACTTCAACAAAAAGTGTGTAATAAGAGTCTCTGTGGACTATCTCCGTAGTCACAATAGGAGGGTTGCTTCGTTATGTTCAGAAAACTTTTTTCATGAAGGTCTCCTTAATCCCATGTCACTCACGTGCACATAAAAGAAAGGAAAAAGAAAGGGACCTTCCTGGTGTATTACCATTTATTAACGTAAAACATGTAAATGCAAGACATATAAAATCCACCGTATTTTGATAAAAATCAAGGCGTACCGGAAAGTGGGGGTGTAGACAAAGTACACCAAAAGCGCTATAGGGGTCCTTCCTGAGAAACAGGAACAGAGAGTCCCAAAACGATCTGCAGTGTCTTTGAAAAGAGCTTCACTTCCTGGATCAGACCTTGAACTGGAACACCAACGCGTTTCAACTGTAATTTCAGTCTTTTTCACAGACACCTTGAAAAAGACTGAAATTACAGTTGAAACGCGTTGGTGTTCCAGTTCAAGGTCTGATCCAGGAAGTGAAGCTCTTTTCAAAGACACTGCAGATCGTTTTGGGACTCTCTGTTCCTGTTTCTCAGGAAGGACCCCTATAGCGCTTTTGGTGTACTTTGTCTACACCCCCACTTTCCGGTACGCCTTGATTTTTATCAAAATACGGTGGATTTTATATGTCTTGCATTTACATGTTTTACGTTAATAAATGGTAATACACCAGGAAGGTCCCTTTCTTTTTCCTTTCTTTTATGTGCACGTGAGTGACATGGGATTAAGGAGACCTTCATGAAAAAAGTTTTCTGAACATAACGAAGCAACCCTCCTATTGTGACTACGGAGATAGTCCACAGAGACTCTTATTACACACTTTTTGTTGAAGTTTTTGTCACATTGTATATGAGTATATAGTGGCAGCATTTACTATTCTAACTCTATGTCCTTGTTTTTTGTGCGCTCTGGTGACTACATTGTGTTTTATATATCTCTTTTGGGGTAATATTAGGGATTACCTTTTGCCATCAGTAGCTGCCTACTGTGAAGCGCAGATCCATATATTTTTATTGTTTATACTAGAAGGGGTTACTTACACTAAAATGGGAAGATTATGAACTACAGTTGTGACATATTGAGCTTTAAGCACCATTGGAACATTTAAGTGGAGATACCTGAGCCAGTTGCAATGAAAAAGTGGTCAGGGGAAAAGAGGTACTGTACATCTGAGTGTTAGCTGCATAGAGGTGATAGTGTAGGACAAAGTGTATATTACATCACAGAGAGAAGAGGTTATAAAGAGAAAAAGCCGAGGGCCAAGAACAGTGACTTGTGATAGACCCAACAAGAAATAGAGGGTCTATGTTTACACACTGCCGTGTTTAGGCATAAGGTGAGTGTAGTACTAAAAGAAACTGCAGCACAAGGGCAAGACATGGTTAAAAAGGAGAGGAATGCATCAAGGAATTTTTGTGCAGACTGATATTGTTATACAGGCAAGGTAAGGTAGAAGGTAAAAAGAATATGTCCAGAAAGATTGATGCCAAAATGGGAGAATGAAGGAAGTATACAGTACATAAAGCATTTTGAGGCCAAAAGGTTTGTTAGTGGTGGTGTTGAAATCCCCTAGGACAGTGTTTCCCAAACTCCGCAATTACAGTCCAGGTTTTAGCGATATCCATGCTTGAGTCCAGATGGTTTAATCTAGTTGACGGAGTTACTAATAGTCACTCAAGCATGAATATCCTTAAAACCTGGGCTATGATGGCAGAGTTTGGGACCCTCTGCCCTAGGATAAGAGCGGGTAAATTGGTGGAAAATTATGTCAATAGTAAATTGTTAAAACATATTCATGAATATTGATTAAATGAAGTGTGTATAGAGTCTACTTTAACTTTTTAGCACTTTCCCAAATGTAGCAGGAATTTCACTTTGTGTTTTGGCTGAAAGATACAGCACTTGATTCCTTGGTTTAATTTTCACAAAAATGATCCATGCTTGGTCAGAGTAATAGCATTATACACCGAGTTATACAGGGATGGGATGTTGTAGGGAAAGGGTGATGATCAAATTCACTGGCTAGTTTATTTTCTTTCCCTTCTTTTGAACACTTTGCATACCTTCACTCACAATGAAACTAATCAAAGGGCAACATTTCAAACAGAAGCACGATGCTAGACAGAAAACAATACGGGCTGGATTGTTACATTTTAATTTGCTAATGTGCATTAACATTTAAAAACAGAGGCTTGTCTGATGAGCGATGTGATAAAGTATTAATTTTAGAGATTTAGGGGCATATGTATCAAAGCTTGATGTGAGATAAAATTGGTTGGTGATATATATTTCACAATCCGCTCCAAACTAACATTTTGCTTGCTGTGTTTAAGAAATGAAAGTTAGAAGGTGATTGGTTGGTGATGTATATCTCACAATTTTATCTCACATCAAGCTTTGATACATATGCCCCTTATTGTCTCAGAAATGGCTCCATAGAAAAATGAAACTCCAGAAGACACAAGTGGGAAGAGATTGTATCCTGCATTTACATTGGGCATTACATTGGACAATTGTTTTACAGGTTGAATCTCCCATATCCAAAATGCTTGGAGTATTCTGAGTATCAGAATATTCCATATTTTGGAATATTTGCATATCATAATGAAATATCTTGGGAATGAGAACTAAATCTAAAAACAGAATGCATTTGTTTTATTTACACCTTATACACACAGCCTGCAGGTAACTTTATACAATATTTTAAATAATTTTGTGCCTAAAACAAAGATTGTGTACATTGAGGTTTCTTTATCTCAGTCATACTAAAAATATTCCGTATTTTGGAATATTCTGATATGGGAAACTCAACCTATATAAGCTTTTCTAACAAGTGAAACAGTGGGTTTCTTCCTCAATCATCCCCCAGCACTGAGGGGATGCCATAGAGTGCCCCAAAGCTTGGAGCTTAAGGCAGATGGAAAACATTTCATTGATCTGCTTACCTTGAAAGAATACAGTTGTATATGGGATGATAAATACATGCAATTTGTTCCTAGTTGTTTATTAATACTATTTGTTCTTGCCCAGGTATCAAGTATTTACTGTACGTTAGATATTAATTTGTTATTTTTTTATTTTTAGGATACCCAAAAAGCAAAACAGTTTCTTCCCTTCCTGCAAAGGGCTGGGCGCTCCGAAGCAATTGTAGAGTATGTATTCAGTGGGTCCAGACTCAAGCTTTATATGCCAAAGGAAACCTGCCTTATAACCTTTCTCCTGGCCGGTAAGTGAGAGCTGCGAGATGCAATCACTGGCGGTCACATGCATCAAATTGGCTTAAATACTGCATCTATCTGTTAATCTAAACATATCTAGAAACTTAAAGCATACATTTCATCAGTTTTAATTACTGTACATAATTAGATCTATGTTTTTAAGTTCATTCAGTTAGCAAAAATATGAAATGCCACTAGTGTGGCTAATGGGAGAAATCTTGGTCTTGTAAAATTCTGCACGAATAGAACCCGATAAACTTGGTTTTTATGGAAGCTCAAATTTTTAGTTCACATCTTTAGTGCTGCCTATAGATTGTGTCTCCTGTTTTTTCCTTTATTTTTGTTAAATAACCATTAAGGCACACATGCCTGTGTAAATGTGCGGCCACTGACGATAAATACTGCACGTTTAGAAAAAACTTTGAATATTTTTTAGTGACAATGTTAGAGAAACAATTCATGATTACACCTGCACTTTATTTGCAGCATAGCATTAGATATTTTCTGCACCTTTGTACTTTTAGCATTGGCACAGCAGGTCCATTCATGTGGCACCAGATAGGGTGAAAAATCTCAACGGGATCGGTATGAAATCCCACCAGACCTATGTCTGGCGGTTCAAAGACCGGCAGCAGTGAAGATCCCGACAGGGAATTAACCCTCCTTTAGGGGTGCCTAACCCTGCTAACCTCCCCTCCAGTGCCTAAACCTAACCCCTCCCCGTTCCAACAGCCTAAACCTAACCCTCCTGGGGGGGGTGCCTGGCCCTAACCTCCCCCCGGGGGGTGCCTAACCCTAACCCCCACTTCCCCTAGCCTAATTCTAACTCTCCCGGGGGGGGGTGCCTAACCCTAATTCCCCACTTCTCCCCCGCGCGGCTGTCCTTGCCCGGCTTACCGGTATGCCGGCCATCGGGCTCCTGCCATAGGGATAATGATAAGCGGCGGGATTTCGACTATTATCATTAGTCCCCTGTCGGGATTACAGAGTCGAGAAGCTGGCGGTCGGCATTTCGATTAGGGCAGGCTTATCACAGTCAGCAGTCACAGTTTGTGTCTTCTGTTTGGTGATCCTGCTCATACTGTACATGTTCTCTGCAGCCATTTTAAAGTGGCAAATTTGGACAGTCTTCAGTTTGCAAATAATGGTGTGTAACTAAAGCCCCCATACAACAGCAATTAATTGGGGTAAGTCTGTGTTTGATGATTGTGTAAAAAAATCTGCAATGTATGGGGTTTACAGATCAGATTCCTACCAAAAAGTTATTGGAATTGGTGAATCAGGTTGTCCAGCATGTTAGATTATATAGACCAATCTGGGCTATAGATTGCTAGTGTATTGTAACAATCAGCCAATTTGCAGACTGTCACTAGTAAAATGATGTTTCAAGATTGGCAGATCTGTCTTTCCTGAATTATCTGCAAAGCACTAAAATATATCTGTAATTTATGGGCGCAGATTGTAGGACTGGGGAATCTTTAAATTGGGTTGGGTAAGTACCCTAACCCTACCATTCCTGCTGCCTAGACCTAGATTCCCACCCCCGCAGACTAATATCCCCCCCCCATGCGGCCTAACCATAACTCTCCCCCTAGTGACTAAACCCCTATTCTCTACATAAATTTGTGTCCATAATCTGTTCAAGGCAATGTTATTTTTTTTGGGTTCAATGGCTGAAACAAACTCTTGGCATTAAACTGTAGAACTGAAGGATTAATTTTCCCAAGGCTGATAGTGACACATGGTCACAGAGTAGAATCCTGTGAAAATATAAAAGATGGAATATATATTCCACAGTGTTAAATAAGAAAATCCGAAATCTCTGCGTTGTTCCTCAAAATCAAGTTTATTGCTATATTTTCATCCCGATTTACACTAGGCATTCCTATTTATTGGTTTAGGAATCCACTGATAATTTGTGCGTGGTTCATATAATCTGATTGTGCTCTTCTTTTTAGCTGTATGAGCTGTCAGTATGCCTCTTTATCTGCTGTCTGTGCTCTTTATGTCAACAGCTGGAGAGATATAGTAATTTAGTCATTCTGTGTATCCTGCACATTCATGTACTAAGGTGCAGAGCTAAATGTCATTAAGATGGCCACCACTGACGTTACCTGCTGTGCTGTAATCTTTGTTGAAAGCCAAGCTGTGCCAAGGCAGATATTTTATCACAGTGTAACATGACAATATTTGGAATTTTTACACAGTAACAGAATGATTGAATTGCTCACTGTGAAATATTTTGTTTTCACATTTTTTATAACAATGCAGGTATATGTTTTGTGCTCTATGAGAATCTTAATGTTCCCTAACCGTGCTTGGCTGTGCACTGCCAGAGGGTTATAAAAAGGTCTGGCTACTGTTGATTGTGTTGTCACCCTAATTTTTGGGACATTGAAAGCCAACATCTTTGAGAGGACATTAGGAAGAATGACACTGCATTTAAATTAATGTTCAATGATATTGATAGAAAGATACAAAATTATTTAAGTGTAGTCTTTTTAATGTCTTGTAGGGTAGTTTTAGTTACATTCTTCAATGCTCTGAAGGTGGGCAAAAAAAATCAAACTGTATTTACTTAGAGGTCGTTACAAATATGCACGCGGTATCTGCATATAATATGCTTCCTGTACCACCGGCGGTGGCTGACACTTTAATGTGAGTGTTACCATGTCAGCTGGGATCTCTAGGATTGAAAGTCACTGTGTGCCACCTAGCCACCACAGACAGACTTATGCAGATCCTATGCGTGTGAGATGTGCCATTGGTTATAGAAACTAACTTGCCTCTAAGAAAGCTAGGGCAGCTCTAATTGCGAAGTAGTATTGTTGGCTACCCAATTAGCTATTATATCCCCAATTCTGCCAATTTCATTTACAATACTGAAATTGGCTTCACTTCTCCATTGCCAAGGCAGAACTAGCGTTTCAATTTTTTCTTTCTATAACATAAATATACCATTATAAGGATTATATGAAGATTGGGGGGTGCTTTTTGTGGCAAATAACTTTTACATTTGTAGGAATGCCAGCTTTCACCATACAATACCGCCCACAGATACTGCCCAGTTGCTTGTTCGACCTCTCTGAAGTTACTGTCCTATCATGTGACAAATGCTGTTCTGCATCATTTTCCCCATAGGGCAGTCGTATGTAAATCTTTACATGTATGTTATCTATCAAGTTATTACCAACTGTGTTTGCTGGTGAATGTATCACATATAGTATATACGCATCAGCCTGTAAACCCAAAGAAAATCAGAACTATTTTTTTTATGTAGATTAGATAAAGTACTGTTTTGTTTTTTTCCACGTTGAACGTTTCAATTCTTATGAGCATGTCCTTTCAAAAAATGTGTATTTATACTATCAGTATAAGGGGATACATTGTAATTGTGGCTTTACTTTAGTGTAAACATTTTACGCTTTAGCACTGATGTGTATGGGAGGCTGTTGCGAGTATACTTGTTGCGGTAGCTGCATATATATGGTACCAACATACTCATTGTGGTTCCCAGTTTAAAACATATACTAGTTATTATGTAATGTAGTGCACATATCACATAAATAGGGGAAACAACATGATATTTCAATAATTTGACATGCTGCCTTAGCACCATAATTGCCTACTCTCCAGGAATGTCAGGGGAATCGAGAATTCCCTGTAAGAGTAGGCTACTCTCCCGGGTCCCGTCCCCTGTTCTTGTGAAGTCGACGAGAGTTCATGAGTGTAGAAAATATACATCTTCACATCCCACCATGAGGTGGGCAAATTGGAGCTTTGCACCAGGGAGCTGAATTGCGTGAACTACTTTGCCAGGCCGCCTGCAACTCTAGGACCTGCCTTCCCAGAGCGGTGGTCCAAACAATAGTCAAGTATGCTTAACTCAAGGTTAAAACTTTAGATGCGATTCTAGTAGAAAGATGAATTTATACTGGAAAATGTGTTTACAATTGGTTTGTTCAGAGGAATGTTTTCGCTTAACTCCTCTTCATCTACATAGCAAAACCTTGCAGTTATAAGCAGTTTAGAATCTTCAAAACTGTTTTAAAATCTGCAGCTGACTCAAACTGACTTGTTAATGCACTCCTGCGACTTTCACTAAGCGTGCTGTGTGGTTTTCTTTTTTATTCATTTTTTTACATTTTGTTGTAATTCTTTTGTTCAAAGCATTCAAGGAGCCCATTTATCAATTTGTGCGAAAAAATACGGTTAATTATCATTCCTTCTTGCCGTGATTCACAAGGAGAAGATAAACTTTTCGGAGCAGTTTATGATACAGAGCTGTCCTTCTACATCTAGCCTCAATACGTCACTCTCTGCAACTTGCCTGGTGTGAGTGAGCCTCCAGGTCCCATGCTACTCTGCTAGTGTCAGGCGCCTTTTTTTTTTTGCAGAAAATGGGTCTAAGTCGCAATGCGATGTGACTAGGACGCAACAGGAGACTGTGCAGAGTAATTTTACACTTGTATATCTGTGTGCAACTGATTCTATAACTGGAATTTGCCATGGAAAAAAGCTGCGGCCACTGCATCATAGCACTTTGCATGCTGATTGAGAGACTTAGGGACCTTATTCATCATGACATTATCACTAGTGATATTTATGTTTTAAACGCACTGCAAGTTTAAAAGATGTTTTGGAGGCATTCATCATGCCTCCCTGACAAAAGTATCACTTCCGAAAAGCTGCTCGTTTTGCGGAGTCCACTTTCGGAAAAGTGATACTTTTCCCCGTGCAGCTGAGGTGTCCACAAGGATTTCCTCACTGCTGCATGGCTCTTCCCCCTTCTCTATTCCCCCGCTGACTCACTTCCTCCCCTCCGCAGCGCCTCCGGTGTCCGAACTGGTACCCCTCCCACACACCCTCCCGCGGGTGCCCGATGCACCCCGTGGGTGTATGACCCCCTCCCCCCACAAGTGCCAGCTGCCCACCCATCCCAGTGGGTGTTCGATAACCCTCTCCTCCCTGCGGGTGTCTCGGTGCGCCCCCCAATGCGGGTGTCCGATGCCCCCCTCCCCTGCTGCATACCCTTTTACCTTTTCCGTCACATCGGTGTCTTCGGCCAGTGAGTATGATCACATGTTTGCTGTGCCCCGGAGTGAGAGCTCCAGGGCTCGGCAGTGCAGACACAGCAGGGAGGGATCTTAATAGATCCTTCTGCTGTGGCTGCCTTGTAATTCTTCACAGGCTGCCATGTAAACAGCAGCCTGTGAAGGTTATCAAGTTCAGAAAAAAAAATGCTTCTTCGGAACTTGATGAAATATCCCTGACACTTATTTTTCACAAAAGTATGTGAAAATAATAATTTTCACATGCTTTCGTGAAAAATAAGTGATGATGAATAGGGCCCTTAGTCGCTTACAGATATGTCAAATATCAAATTGATTAACACAATCTCCTGGTGCATCCTACTTGCATCGCATTGCGACTTAGACACATTTTCAGCAAAAAGAGACCCAGAGTTAAGTCTCTCACTGGCCTGGTACGCCATGAATGGCTTTTTAGCACGACTGCAGTAAAGATGTGTCAGGACACATCTGTAGCTCAGGCTGGCGTTGGGACAGCTACACCGTAATCAACTGTCTTGGCAAACAGCTTGATTTTTGCAGCTAGTAGAAGCAGCAAAAGTTTGCACTGTCTGATTATGTTCCGGCAGTGTTGCTGCATATGTATGACATTAGCTCACACATGAACACTGTTGGAGCCAGACAGGGCCTGCAACAGAAATCATGGGCCTGGCACATATTTTGGGGGCCCTCATCCCTACCTGATAGGTATAAGTCGGTCGGTCATTGGCTCATCCTCTCTTACTCTCCCGCCTCATTCTCGCCTATGATGTTCCAGCCTCATTCCTTCGCGTCACTCCAGCCTCACTCATAACCCCCACCCCATGTAAAACACCCCCCTTCCCCATCCTTGTGTCTCTGTCTGGCCGACACTTACCTCCACTGCCTGCAATTCCTCTTTGCTGGTAGCGTCTCTCCGATCCAGTGGCATGACATCACGCATGCTGCACTGGCCAAAAAAAACAACTTTATTACACCAGCCGCCCTCTTTCTGCCAGTGAGCTGCTGAATACTGCTCACGCATGATCTGTTCTTCAGAAATTCCTGAGGGCCCTGGAGCCCCTTGGAATCTCATGGTCCGGTAAAGGTGTCCCCTTTGTATCCCCCTATCGCTGAGCCAGGAGCCATAGGAGGCAGTCTGATCTATGTAAATTCCTGTTCCCACTCCAGGAGCTTTTTCTGTAAAGCTGGGTACACACTAGACCACAGGTTCTCAAACTTGGTCCTCAGGACCCCAAACAGTGCATGTTTTCCAGGTCTCACAGAATCACAAGTGAAATTATTGGCTCCACCTGTGGGTCTTTTAAAATGTGTCGGTGAATAATGAATACACCTGTGCACCTGCTGGGTGACCTGGAAAATGTGACCTGTGTGGGGTCCTGAGGACCGAGTTTGAGAACCACTGCACTAGGCAATATATTGGACGATTTGTCATTTTGAGGTGAATCATTGCGTGCTCCTGTATTGGCAGCTGACACCATGCTTCTGGATGTGGCAGGGGAACGATATATCGCACTATCATACACCAGACCGTGCAGTATGTACGGACCGCCCGATATATTGTGCAGTCGCATCTGCTTATGCTGGGTACACACATAGTCTAGTGTGTACCCAGCTTAAGAAAGACCAGGTCCTGATAAATTGTATGGGGACTGTGGTGTGCTTCGATACAGTAACTCACTACTTTAGGATCTTAAATAATGATGCAAAAACTCTTGTTTCTGCTTGATTATATCAGCTGCAGACTTTAATAAGTCCCTATATGCTTATGCAATGCTAATTTTCGTTGTTCTTGCACATGGATACACTGCAGTTCTGCTCTGGATAGTCACATGATATTTGAAAAATGTTTTAATCAATTTAATATTAATTGTACAGTTAGGGTTATTGAAAACAATTATTTTGATTTTTACCATTAAATTATGAATAAGTAAAAATTGCAGTGACAAAAATGCTTCACCCATGGTCCATCATAATCTAAATGTTTGGTTAAAACGTTGTTGTTGCACTGCCTGAGCCGAAGAGTGGGTCTGGGAGGGGTGTATTGTTCCTTGCTGTGAATTTATGTGAATTTAATATTTCCCATCCAGCCATGACCGGTGGACCTGTTGCTCTTGTTTCTCTCCCGCTGGCGGACTAATCAGCTTAGCTTTATTTTCAGGATCACAAACCACCATCCAGACCTCTTTTCCTCAGTGTATCCGAAGTTGTTGTTATGCTGAGTTGTTTCAATATTTTTGGTAGATCTTTGTAATTTGCAAATTGTGTTTTATATTATTAGGTGATTTGGAGATGACTGAAATATCTCCTTAAACTGTAATAGAAACAATTACACTTGCAAAAAAATAATAATTTTCTAGTTTTAAGAGAAGAAAGTTACTTTAGAGCTGTTCTGGTTTCTATTTCCTACTGTTAGGCCGGCTAAGAAAACACTAGTGAAATTGCATGTGAAACACGATCATGACACTCCATTGACCCAATCTGCATTCATGATAAATGGCGCGTTGAGTCCAAAAGACACTGCAATAGTGGGTATGTTGTCATTGTGACCAAATCAATATTGTCCTTCCCATACCAGTTTATATGCATTTATTGCTACTAAAATACACTTGTAAATGTTAATTTCTTCTTCAGGGTCCACAGGGATTACCCTGGGGTTTAGTTGGTTGGGGTGAGCCATGCACCAATCAGTTAAAGCTTTAGCTCCCAGGATGCATCGGCCCTCCTCCTATATACCCCGCCCCCAGCCACAGACAGTTTCTTTGTTTGGTGCTGGCAGAAGCAATAGCACATTTATGTTAGACAGCCCCAAGCTTTTATTTTATGATTTAAAGTTTTCACTTTGTTTCTGAGCAAGTCGCGCTGGGCGTCCTAATGGACACCTTTGTGACTGCTCCTACTTCCCCCGCCGGTGCCGCAACACCGGTGAGCGGTCCAGTGATTACGGAGGGCACCAGCGGAGCTTGGCTAGCGCTTCCTTGGGAGACACTGGACTGCAGCCAGATAACGGGGATGTCCAGTAAAGCGATTTCCCACATGTGGGGAATCGCGTTGTTATGCAATCCTTACCTCTGGCTGTGGAGACCAGCTGGAGATCGCTGTTGTGGGGTAACTGGTGAGTCCACTCCCCCACTACACCACCAGGGCAGGTGATGCAGAGGGTTCTCCTCCAGGGTCCCCCTCAGGTAAGGAGGAACATCATTCGATAGTGGATGTTCCTTCTCTAGTAAGGTCGGTTAAATTAATCTTGAATATAGCAGATGAGGAACCCGTTCCTAAGCCTAAAGCCCCGGTGTTTAAACGACAAAAGGTGGTTAAGGTTCCCTCAATCAGAACAGCTCATTGAGCTTATGGGGGAAGCATGGAATATTCCTAACAAACTGTTCCAGTTCCAAGAAGACTGGTGTCTTTTTACCCTCTCCCACCTGGTGTGGGGAAGTCCCTCCTATGGTGGATTCTCATGTGGCATGTTTAGATAAGAGCTCTATGTTGCCTATGTCATCAACATTCCCCCTTAAGGATGCTACAGATTGAAAACTAGAGACTTGTATTAACTCTGTTTACTCGTTTTTGGCGCTATTACTAGGCTGGCTAGGGCCGCAGCCTGGGTTGCTAAGGCTGTTTTTTACGGATGGACGAATGCACTGGAAGACAGCATGTCATCGGACGCTACCAGGGAGCAACTGGCCTTCATCTCCCATATTCGGGAGGTGTCCTACTATTTGGAAGAAGCTGCGTTGGTTACTGGACTCCTTGCTTCTAAAGCATCTGCGGCCTCAGTAGTCACCCGCAGAGTCCTTTGGCTCCTGGACAGCGGACTCGGAATCTAAGAAAGCCTTTGAATCCTTGCCTTTCTCTGACAACGTACTGTTTAGCACAGATGGACAAGGTAGTGGCTACTCTGGCAGCCTCAAAATCTGCTTTTTTGCCATCAGCAGCTACTCCTAAGCCTAATAGGTCTTCCTTGTGGGCCTTTCGTCCCAAAGGTAAGGCAAAAGGATAGTCCTTTCCAAGGCAGCCTGCTTTAGACAAGACCAACAAGTCTAGATCTAAATAGCCTTGGGCGACCAGATGTCCAGCTACTAAGTCTGACGACAAACCCTCCGCCTGATGGGGAGGGCTCCTCCTGGGTGATCCCAGGGTGGGAGGCCAACTTATGTGATTTGCCAACTCGTGGCATCAGACAACCACAGACGCCTAGCTTAGAGAAGTGGTCACTCGTGGATACGCTCTCACTTTCCGGAGAAGTCCTCCCTAGCAATCTGTTTGTACAGGTCTTCCATCAGACCCCATCAAGGCCCAGGCCTCTGAGGAAGCCATTCACTCCCTGCTGAATTTAGGTGTGGTAATACCTGTTCCTTCGGCTCTTCGAGGAACTGGTTTCTATTCCACTTTTTTTTATTCAGAAGCCGAATGGTTCTCACCGGCCTATTCTGGATCTCAGACCCTCAACAGGCTTATCCGAGTGCCCAAGTTCCACATGGAAACTTTACAAGCTATTTTTCTGGAATAGAACCTGGGGATTTTATGGTTTCCCTGGAAATTCATGATGCGTATCTGCATGTGCCTATTATGCCATCCCACCAACGATTTCTACGGTTTGCTGTTCTGCAGTGACATTACCAATTTCAGGCACTGCCATTTGGTCTGTCAACGGCCCCTCTGCTCTTTACCAAGATAATGGCAGTTATGACGGGCTACCCGAGGCATCAAGGAGTCAGAATCCTGCCGTACCTAGACAACCTCTTAATTTTGGCACAGCCAGTCTGTTTTACAATGCCATCTCCAACTGGTCTACAGGCACACATCTGGCTCATCAATTGGAAAAAGTCCTCCCTCTTTCCAACACAGATGATGGTACAGTTGGGTGTACTCCTAGATTCTCAGTTACAAAGGATCTTTCTGCCAGCAGTCCAGATTTTGGTACTGCAATTGCGTGTGCGCAAACTGCTCTGCAATTGAAGAGTATCCATTCACTCAGCAATGCAGGACCTGGTATCCATAGTATCCACCTTCAATATGGTGGACTATGCACAGTTGCACTCCAGGCCCCTTAAGCAATTGATTATCTCCCAGTGGAACGGACAGTATAATTTGATCCGGTCCCAGACGATCCTCCTCTCTCCGGAGGATCGGCTTTCCCTCTCGTGGTGGCCACAGACGTCCCATCCCCTTCTGCGTTATTCTTGGGAACTTCTCACTATGGATACCAGCCTTCGTGGATGGGCGCAGTGACAGGTCATCATACCTTTCAGGGAAGATGGACAACTCAGGAAAGTCACCTGCCTATAAACTTCCCGGAGCTTTCAGATGTGTACAGAGCGTTCAGTTTGGCACAACATCTTCTCCAGGGCAGGCTGGTCCAAATCCAGTCCGACAGAGCAACCACAATTGCCTACCTCTACCATCAGGAAGGCACGCAAAGTCTTCAACTGGGAAGCTGACTTCCTAAGCCTCCAGGATGTACAGGCAGGGGAATGGGCTCTTCACCCGGATGTCTTTCACCTCCTGGTGGACAAATGGGTCCTACCAGATGTAGACCTCATGGCCTCACGTCACAACCACAAGGTCCCCAAGTATGGATCCAGGATTAGAGGCCCCTCAGCAGCTTTCGTGGATGCTCTGGCAGTGCGATGGAATTTCAATCTCGCATATTTTTTTCTTCCGATTTCCCTCCTCCCAAGGGTTCACCAGAAATTCAAGCAGCAAGGTGGCACAGTGATAATGATAGCTCCAGTCTGGCCCAGGCGCCACTAGTTCACTGATCTCAATAATCGCTCCTTTTACACTTCCTCTGTGGCCAGACCTGTTAGCACAGGGTCTTTGTCTGCTCTCGGACGTCCCTTGTTTGTGTTTGATGGCGTTGCTCTGGAGTTATCACTCTTAAAAGCCAAAAGTTTCTCTAGCTCTGTGGTCAGGATTATATGTGGGGCGAGGAAGCGTTCCTCAGGCCACATCTGTCACAGAGCTTAGCACTCTTATTTTTAAGGGTGCTCACCCAGAGGTTATGACCTTATGGTTTTAGGGTTTTCTGAGTGCTTGCTTTTTATTTTTTATCTAGGACAGAGCTGTCCTCAGTATACAGATTGGTTACCTTCCATAAGTGGTAACCCGGGGTTTTAATTTTGATTGAAGAATGTGTGGTTCTGTCCACACCGTCCTTAGGTTTTTGCCTTTGAAACTTTTGCCTCTCATGATGCTTCCTTTGGGCGCAGGATTGTCCTTTCTGCTCAGGAGCGTCCCCGCCCTTAGGGCAAACTGCTTTAGAACTTCCTCACGGTAGTCCCTGTGGACCGGTATGGACCCTGAAGAAGAAATTAAGAGTTATGGGAAGAACTTACCCTTATCTGTATTTCTTCGAAGTCATTAGGTATTTTTCTCTCGGTCACTGATTCCCTCATCTTTTGTGAGTGTATTTCTTGATAGTAATGTTCTTCCTTCTCTCTCCTACTCCTGCCTTGGGCTTGTTTACAAAACTGGCTGCCTGTGGCTGGGGGCGGGGTATATATGAAAGAGGGCAGGTGCATCCTAGGAGCTAAAGCTTTAACTATTTGGTGCACAGCTCACTCCAACCAACTACACCCCATGGTAATTCCTGTGGACCCTACGGACTTTGATGGAAAATGGAGTTAACAAGGGTAAGTTCTTAACATAATTCTTAATTCTATTACCAGTTGATTAGTGACTTTAGAGACTCAAAGGCGACAATTCAGTTCTTGGCGATGTTTGGCTGTTTTCATAATGTAGAATCTCTGTACAACAACACTGCTCATTTTCCTTCACAACCCTATGGGGAAGATCCTTGAGGGATGGTGCCTGTGACTTGGCACTGTGTGAATCACGTAATTGTGGCTCCTTCCCTGCTAGCTGCAGTGTGTTGGGCAATGATGATATGCTTTGCGGGGAATCTGGTCATGATGCCCCCAGAAAATCATTTTCTGTGGTGAAGTGGTGGGATCCAGGAGTGTGCGAGAACTCCCCAAAATCAGAGTATCACTCAGACATTCTTAGATGGTAGGCAGGTATAATATTCCTACTTAGTTTGATGATATTTCTGGTAAACACTTCTGGTTGTGCATCTAAACAGTATCAGGTCAGTGGAAAGTCTCTCTACAGGGGGCAGCCATCTACTGTATATGAATTCAAGTATTCTCCCCCAGCTGTTTATTGTTGTAAGTGTAGTTTGAATTGTGTAGCATGAATGCCAAGGTCAGTATCCAGGCACAGGTCAGGACTGGCACTTAATTGGTAAGTTCAGTATTTACTAAACTGTAAAATTGAAGTGGTATCATCAGGGTAATTTCAGATGGGTATTTTGTAATGCTGTGATTTTCTGACCAAAAATAACAGCACTAACATGTTACTTCAAAGTGGTTTTACTACCAAAACAATACATGTAGTTCTTCTACGTGCAAATTGTTATGGTGTGATGGGAGAACCGTATTCAGCGTTCACTTTCACGATATGCTGTATATTGTCTCTTTAGACCTGGTAAGAAAGTAGAGACTTTTTAAAGGGCCCACCTGATGTTGCCATTAGGGTATACAAGCTAATGTAGCTTTCACTTCACAAAACATTTAACACAGATTTTAGCAGAGTGAGAGCCAGCAGTTCTAGTGTTATCATGCAGCTGTTCATCAGACCAATCTCTATCATACCATAAAAAGTTATTTTCTACAAGCTAACTGAATTAGTTTGGCCATCAAGGATAGAGCTTAATAAAGCTTTTCTGTAAGCTGTGGAGTTATGCCATATTATTTAGTTGCTGTGGGTAACAATCACTGCTGTGCAGCATTAGGACTGTCTGGTTCCACCCTCCTACTTGAGACTGCTCTCTGCTACCTCCTCAGCAATTGTTGCCCCCATCCAAGCAGGAAGCTGATTAGATCAGGCTACAGACAGCTTAGTGATGATGCTACAGGGAAGAGTGTTGCCAATGAATGCAGGGAGCTGTAGTTTATTGCCACAGTAGTTGCACTTTCTGCTACAGTATATCATTGCAGCCTGCTTTTTTACCCACATCAAGTACAGCATTTTGAAAAAGGCTATAAAGCCAGCAAAATGTTACTGGGTTTATCAGAATAGTTTTGGGGGAGTCTCAATGAAGCAAAAGCACAGATATATAGGCAAATATCTTTTTACAGACAAAGCTCTGTTTTTCTCAAATGCATAATAGTGCAGTGTATAGTTCAGTCTCTTTGAGGCTGGCTGGCCAGAAAGATTTAGCTTGTATTTACATTTGTTAGGAACGAATAGTTTATCTAAAGGTTGTTTTTTTTTTTAAATAAATATAAAAAAAACTTGCCTTTTAAATGGTGAATCTACTTTCTCAAAACAATGTGTTGTGTCTAAGAATAGCTTTCTTTTTCAGAAGTAGAAATGTGCTGTGCTGCTATAGCCTGCGTCAGAGGCGTTACTGATTTTATGAATGTCTCTGACCATTTTTGGTTGGTTTTCTGTGTGTGAAATTATTCATCTAGTGACACTGCACAATTTAGCATTAAACTCAGAACTGCCTGTGCTATGCGAGGTGTTTGTGCTATGTGTGGCGTTCTAAACTTAAGCTGGGTAATTATCATTTTGTATCTTGGAAAGGGAAAGGAGCGCCTCTCCTGGGGAACACACGTAGATGTCTTGATGTAAATCTGTTTATATCGCCAGCAGAGGGAGATGTGTCTGCTTGAGTATTGCTGCAAACAAAACACTAAAACCATCGTACTTAGATAGCTCCTGTGTAATATTTTACTGTCACCATTTCTGAGTCTATTGCAGAACATAATGAAGATAATGAAATTGCTCTCAGCCAGTATGTGTGCTTGCTCAATCATGTTTAGCTAGCTCGAACAAGCAAAAAAAGAAATTAAAATAAATGTATTTATAATTAATTTGAGTATGCATATATATGTGTGTGTATATAAATGTTGTGCTTGTATTTTCTTCCTTCCTGGCCCTTTATGAGAGTAAAATGTGCTAAGTTATTGTGCACATTCTTTAAGTAAACAATGTATGGATGTAAAGTGGTGTGATCCATTGTCTTGCCTTTTAGGGGGGAGGAGGGTAAAGACCGTGTAAAGGTCAGGCTTGCGGAATTGCAACGCTGTAAGTTAAGGCCCCCATACATCAGAGATTGCTTGCAGCAATCGTGCAATTTGCAATCGATTGTGTATAAAAATCTTTCCCTTTTTCAATCGATTGAATAAGGGAAAGATTTTTATACACAATCGATTGCAAATTGCACGAATGCTGCAAGCAATCTCTGATGTATGGGGGCCTTTACTGAATTCATACACAGGGTTACTGATGTTACAGATATTTGACTTTCTGTAGTTTGTGTTAGATTGTAATAATTAGATACCACTTAAATACATAAATATGGGGGTAGTGGTATTATATTTTGCTGTGTTTTACAATATTGTATGTGATTCATTGGCAGAGATTTAATACTGGCCATACCACTAGTACGATGCGATTCGTCGTACGTTTTCACTTGAACTCCCCGGCAGTCCCGATGGTACGATTTGGTGCTTTATAACATACACGATCTGCATACGATTACGATAGATATGATGGACTGCACATCTGATCATACAATACATTTTAAGAGCGGCCGGAGCGTTCATTGGATCGTATCCTACCCAAATGCTACATGATTTTGACACGGTTCATCGAATGACGCATTGCAAATCGGGCAATCGGCCCGAAATCGCGCTAGTATATGGCCAGCATAAGTATAATGGAATGGGAGCATGTGCCGGATCCCCGGGGAGGTCAATTAGGGCGATTGCCCCCCCTACACATAGCCCCGATTTCCTCATAGGCAGCTGAGCGGCTCAGTCGGCTGACAGTGACAATCAAGAGCTGCAGCGGCGCGCGAAGGCGGCCGCTGCACACAGCAATCGGACCATGTGTGAGTGACAGTGACTCACCAGTCCGACTCCGGCGGGGTAGGGGGGGGGATCCGGGCGGCGTGTGGTGGCTGGCAGGCTGAGAGAGAGACTCAGTTAAGTCTTTTCCGCGGCTGTGGGCTGTCTTCATTTGCGCATTCGCAATGTCAGATTTTCTGGCATGTGCAGTCTGTTTGTGAGGACGCTGGGATCCGTCGATGCGGGCGCCATCTTAGGAGCAGCGGAGACGGCTGATGGTGGTCAGTGACTGAGAGCGTTGTTGTGACCTGTGGCCATCTTAGGAGCAGCGGAGGCGGAGCAGACGGCTGATGGTGGTCAGTGACAGCGTTGTTGTGTCCTGTGGCTTGCAGGCTGCTGCATGTCACTTTTCACTTTTTACTGTGAGTGGGGCTGGAGCGGAGCCTGGTGGGAGGGAGAGCCTGCTTTGCCTTTTACTTTACTGTGTGGCTTTTTAATTTTGGGGGGAGAGAGGGAGGGGGTCTGGTGCACATGTCTGTGAGGATGGAGAGAGCCACTGTTGGGCATATTATTAGATTTGACTAAAACTATCATTCCGATGGGACCCAGAAAAGGTCAGGTAGGACCCCAATTTAGTAGAATGAGGGGTCCCTGGGACCCACAATTTTTGTGCCTTTCCGCGATCACTGACTCATTCAGTTTGTTTACTTTTTTTAGTATTTCTTGAAAATGGGAGGGGCAGAATTGTAAGTGGGAGGAGTTATAAATAGAGGGGAGGAGTTAGTATAAAATCGTAAATCCCCCTCCTAAAAGTAAAGTATAGATCCGCCACTGAATGGGGGTGATCACAGAAAATGTTTCTGTATCAGGCGTTTTAGTCTAAAGCACAGGTTCTCAAACTCGGTCCCCAGGACCCCAAACAGTGCATGTTTTTCAGGTCTCCTCACATAATCACAAGTGAAATAATTAGCTCCACCTGTGGATCTTTTCAAATGTCAGTAAGTAATAAATACACCTGTTGTGTGATCTGGAAAAAGTGAACTCTGTGGGGTTCCTGAGGACCGAATATGAGAACCACTGGTCTAAAGTGAACTTATTTTACAGATGCATTAAATCTATTGCAGAGGACCAGTCTTTTTATGTCAGTGGGGTTATTGAGGATTTCTAAATGTTGCCTGCAGGCATTTTATGTAGAGCTTGAAGAATAAGTAAAGATGATATATGAAAAGTCTCTGTAAGCTGACACTAAATTACAAATCTGAAATGCTCAGTTCCCATGTAAAAGGAAACACTTTAACCATTCAGCCTGCTTCTGTGAATCCTGGGGTAAGCAGCCAGTGTTGCATAATTTTGCTGTTGTAGATTAATGTGCACCTGTTACTATAAATGAGGAGAACCTGTTGTTCTAAACACTAAAATAAATTATAATAATTCTGAAGGAGAAAACAGATTTATTTCTAATGTCAGTAGCATCTGTGTTTTATAGAAGAGATAACTACTACTTAGGGATTTGCTGAAGCCATATTTATGTATTCAGCCAAATAAT
The DNA here is from genome assembly GCA_031769625.1 of Taudactylus pleione. NCBI lineage: Eukaryota > Metazoa > Chordata > Amphibia > Anura > Myobatrachidae > Taudactylus > Taudactylus pleione. The sequence goes on from JAUIMM010000018.1 coordinate 41,446,407, forward strand.
AAGCTGGGAAGAATAACCCTAATTGTAAATTAAGGTTTCCACAATCTTCCACATGATCTAGAACGGGGTTCTAGATCATGTGCAATCTAGCAACTATGAGAATAGGTCAAGTACCACTTTGCAGAAGGTATGAATTTATAAACATGTAAACTTTTGTGATATCTATATCACAGACCTCTTTCTGCCCCCTCCAGACTTTTCAAGTTCACTTCCTGTCTGAGCACTGTAGGGGTGGCTGTCTGAGATATCTACTCTGATCGCTCGTGATATGGGGAGACTGAACTGTCAGATTAGCCTCAGCTATAGAAGATCTTCCATGGCTGTTCCCTAATCACTATTGCCATCTCTGGTTGGGGATAGCGTGGAGCAATGAACGAGAAAAAAATATTTTTTGTGGGGAAATTCAACCTGAATCTTGTTATAAGTCACATCATCTCCATTATCTACATATTATATGCACAGTTATTTATATAGACTCTCACATATTACACAGTGCTTTACAGAGAATATTTTAAACATTCACATCAATCCCTGCTCTAGCTAAGCTTATCATTCATATTCTCTATCACATGGATGGACACACACGAAATTATATAGGACTACAGTGCTCAATTGGTAATGCTCACTGTAGTCCTCTAAGAGCATGAACAGATAGTCTGTGATCTGCCTCAAACACAGTAGTTTGAGTCTCCCATAACCAAAATGCTTGGACCAGGGGTATTTTGGATAACGGAATATTCCGTATTTTGGAATATTTGCATACCATAATGAAATATCTTGGGAATTAGACCCAAATATACACACAGAATGCATTTGTGTTACATACACCTTATACACACAGCCTGCAGGTCATTTTAAACCATATTTTAAATAATTTTGTGGCTCAAACAAAGTTTGTGTACATAAATTAAGTTAAATGGTTTCATATACACCTTATACACACAGCCTGAAGGTAATGTTATACAATATTTTTAATAATTTGCGCCTTAGTCAAAGTTTGTGTACATTGAACCATCAAAAATCAAAGGTTTCATTATCTGTCATGCCAAAAAAATTCCGTATTTCGGAATATTCCGTATTTCGGAATATTTGGATGTGGGAGACTCAACCTGTAGTAGATAATACAGGTTGTGAACCTGTATCAACAATTTGTAGGCTCTAAAAATAAATGTCCAGCACAAAACAAATCCAATTTTGTTGTGTTAGTCTGTTCTTCATCTGTAGCACAAACTGAAAAGTTCCACTGACTTAATGACAATAATGTTTTATGAACAAATGTCCTGTAACTAATATTTCCATAGTCTTCGTCTTTAGAGATTGACAATTCTTAATGAAAGGAAAGTCTATAATAGTCACTGTTAGCTGAATAGAAAAAAAATCCAAGATCTCTTTAATGAGTAAAACGATCCCTCCTGCTGCCACCTCAAGTCCTCATAATGCGGATACTACACCTCAGGAATGGTCACAGATAGCACACCATCAGACACTAGTCTGCTAAACATTGTGAGGTGAGATAAAGGTACCCAAATTCCTATGTGATGATAGCTGGTCCTAGAAGTTTTCTTGTAGTAATCTGTTGTGCTGCGGTGTATGTGGATGAGGGGAGGGGAATGACAAATCGCACTGATTTAAACTTGTTATTTTGTATCATAAAATAAGCTTGATTTTTTGCTATAAAAACTTAGATACTTGCATAACTGCTAGACAACAGCATGCCTAGCAACTCTAGAAATAGCTATAAACTTAAATTGGTAGAAATAGCACATGGATAGATACAAACTACCATTGTGCATACAGTGTGGAAGGTATGTGAGTGTGGTCCCAATGCGTTTCCTCACTGGTCACATGACTTCCTGTCTGTCTTTACAGTGCCTATTTATTAGGTAACCAAGATGATTGTTTAAGAGGTAATTCAATTGGCAGTGCACTTGTTTATCCTCATAGTACCAGATCATATGATTGCCATAGTGATGGTGAAACTGGCAATTTTTATTGGCTAGTGCATATGGCTATCTTTATGGTGCGCTGTGGTCAAAATCATATGATGACCATAATGATATATTGATTTGCATTACATACATAAACACCTACTGGGAATAATTTGTCAGAATCCAGTTAACCTATCAAAATGTCCAATATAACAGTTGGCGAAGTCAAATAATGATATCTAATAAGTCATGTTTAAAGGGCTTGTAGTTTGTGTTAATGAGTGCATGTTATGATCCTATGATCAGATAAGATACACGTTTTTGCTGTCATTTTACACTGATTAATGACAGTTTACAAACTTTAATAACCGACTCACTGAAGCAAAGACCATTGAATTGCAGGTATTGTCAGGGTTCTTTGAAGTGCCATGTTTTGTACCTCAATAAACTCAGCGTTACGTACAAGGATGCAGGGCCTAACTGAACATGTCCGGGGTGTCAATAATCTTGCGGATATCCCTAGTGTACCGTCTGCTGTGTCCCTGTCAGGATCACCATGAGAATGTTTTGAAACTGGTGACTTATGTTATTTTTGAAGTGTCAGCATTATTTTGTGCTGTATATCGAGTGCATTATGATATCCACAAATAACTTGGTGACATGAAACAGAAGGTAAATATTGATTAGCGTCATCAGTCATTGGTATGAGGACACCCCTTCCATAGACAAGCATTATGGTAAAAAAAAAGCTGGCTTCTCCTAACATGATGTGTAATGCTATGTAACATGTCTTCTATATAGGTCAGATTTTTCTAGCTCCCTTGTACTTTATCCCAGCTTCCTTTGCTTCCATATTTGACCCTATACACCCCGTTATTACAGTCAGCTTTCTTTCTTCGTCCTCCTGTGTATAACACATTTCTGCTGTCTTAGCACCCAGCTGCCAGCTAGATTGTGGTTGTGTGTGTTTCTTTTTTGCTTTGCAGCTATTTATTCATTCTGCATGCTCATAGCTTCCCTCTGGGCACAGGGGATGGATGGCGGAGAAGCGACTTGGTGATTTGTTCAATCAGCTGCTGAGTGACTACTCTAGTGGGAGGGAGGCCTCTTAACCCTTGCCTGTCACTTGATATATAAATGTCTAAAGTAAGACTTGTTTGCATTTGGTGTTTTATGCTATCTTGTATATAACAGACAGTTTTTTAGCAGTATGTAAGATGTTACCACTTGCATTTAATCAATGACTTTTAAGGATGATATAATGGGATATGTAACGTTTGGGTACATGTTTATTTTCTGGGGGCAAAGATTCTCCAGTGCAAATTGTTACATTTACTAATACAGTTAGCTACCATTCCTTGGACAGTGTTGGATACTAATCATCTGAATGTACACAGTAAACATATACCTGTATAGTATTGGGTGTATGTAAAGGTTCTCTTTAGAAAACATTTCTGGGAAAGTTAATACTAAAAAGATACATGACATTACAGTATATAACTGCAAGAATCTTACGTTGTAGGAGCCTCCATTTACTCTAGTTATATATACTGTTTTACCTAGAAGCACTTAATTGTGTTGACTAATACTTGTTATGTATGCACAGCATTTGGGATGGAGGGTAGGTTTCTGGAACACTGACCTGGACACAGCGTATTCCATGTACCCTTTAATAATTAAACTGAGGTGGAGCAGAGAGATTTATAGTGAGATTTAACTATAGTCTATCCTAACATCGACATCTATCCTAACATCACATAATACTGTTACCTCAGTGTACTACTAGTTAGTCCATATCTCTACTCTGTCCAAATAGTTCTTAGTCTCAGCATTGCCCCCTCTACCCGCTCGCATCTCCACCATGTTCATCATCCTCTTACGCACTCCAACCTTTTAGAGATATCCATGGTTGAGCACAGGTAGTTAAATCAAATTGACTGAGGTACTAATTAAGTCACCTGTGCTCAACCTTGGATATCTCTAAAACCTGAACTGTGTGGGAGCCTTGAGGATCGCGTTTGGGTACCTCTGATCTATATAATAAGTGAAAAAGTATGTGTCTGTTCTGCACGGCCAGAGTTTTGTACCAAACTCCAACAAATATGGCATTGTGGTATAATTTGACCAAGATTAGGTTTTTTACTTAGATTTGAACTTCGTCAGGGCCATACACTGTCTCACAATCCCATAATAGTGTTCCCTCTAGCTCCGGCGGCAGGCAGGGCACCGGAGCTAGAGAGGGCAATCTTGTGCGCGCGCCAAAGAAGCGAGCGCGCCCGAAAAGGGAGCATGGTTATGAAAAGCGGGCGTGTCTATAAGACGCGTCCCCTTTTCGTCATACTTGGGGGCGTGCCCGGCGCTTACGGACATGCCGGGCAGCCCCCAAGCGCTGCAGAAAGGGAGAATAGATGCCGGGCGCATGCGCCCGGCGTCTATTCTCCGGCGGTGACCGGGTCACCGCATGTTTGTCCACCCGCGGGACTCTGCGTCCCGCGGGTGAGAACGGCTCCCGCAGGCTGTTAGGGCAGGGCGCTTTTTGCCCTCCTCCTGGAGGGCAGGGTGCTTTTTGCCCTCCAGAAGGAGGGCAGGACGCCGCGCCCCGCTAAAACAGCCTAGCGGGAACGCTACCATAAAGGTGAGACACTCTTAAATGACACAGGTTATTGGGCTGAGGGACTGGCTTCATACACACTGTCACACTCTCATCTCTTCTAAAGTGTTGTGTTATATCTCTTTTCCAATAGCATGAAATAGTTAGTCAGCCCTCTGTGTTTGAATGATAAACTTTGACAACAAACAGTGTGCATTATTAGCATTCCACTCATTGTCTCATCTTATAGCAGCAGTCCAAAGGGTCTTAGCAGATGACCTGGAAGGCTCATGAGCAGCTCAGCACTCGATACATTCAGACTGTGGCAGACAGCATAATCAATCCACAATCTTTGATCCTGGCAAAGCTTAGCATAAGGAGTTTACAAACAGCCGGGTAGATTGAAAGCAGCCACAAAGAACCTCAACGGGTGGGCCACCTTCTGTCCGGGAACGGGACTCGGGACTCCAGTCCCGGCATTCCCCCCCTGATCAGGCAGTTCTGTTAAAAATGGTCTTCCATGTTGGTCTGCAGAGTGATTTCAGGGGGTGATTCTGCTGCGGACACAGTGACGGGGATCACGCAGATTCACGATTATCAGTAATCTTTGCATGCGCCTGGCCCGTACTGTGCAAGTGCAGTACAAGTCTGCGATCTGGCACGCAGTCCGGTAGCAGACTGTCCGTGATTAACAGTCTGCTGCCGTTTCCGGCCAGGGAGCGGGCTTCGATGGCCTCAGTTTCCCAAAACGGAGGCGTGTCTTCACCGCTGGGGGGGGAGGAGAAGAGGCCATATCTCCGTCAGCTGATAGGGATTTCCTGTCCTCTTTTACTTATCTGCGGTGGCAGACTTGCATGACCCCATGGTCACTCTGTCCGAAGGGATAGAGGATGACCCGATGGATGCTGCATCCTTGGATTGGATCAGTAATGCATGCAGGAGATGTGACTCCTCCTGCTATATTACCATATTACAGCTGTCGCAGCTGCTAACATGTTGGCAGCTGCGATAGCATATCCGTCCACAGCTAAATCACCCCCTCCCTTATTGCCACTAACCGCCTTCTATATGGTTACCACTTTTTTGGGATCCAGGATGGTTTCCCCACTTTTTCATGCACTTCTCCCAGGTCACTTTTTGTAGAAAAGACACGCAACTTATCCGAGAGTACTGCAAATTGGCATTTCTAATTCAACCTCACTTTTATTAGGGGGCATGCATTCATGTGATGTCTGAGTTTCATAAAAAAAACCTCTTTTGCAATAGATTTGACCCCTTAGAGTGCTGAAAGGCTGCTAGCATAGTTCCTAGGGTAAGGTGTCCAGTAAAGCTGGGCTAAATGTTTTGTCAGCAGGCTAAACTGTAAAATGTTCCATCAATTTCTGAAAGATGCTAAACTGAACAGTCTGCTGGGCAACACTATTAAGCTAATGTCAAACACTCTGGTTGCTGCACACTGTGGGCATTATATACTCAGCAATTCAATCAAGGGATAGTGCACTCCCATTGGAAAGCATGTAGTTGCCCTTTTTAAATCTACAACAAAACAAATGGATATTGTCAGAGTATATAGGCAGTTATTGGAAGTCCTACTCTAGTTCCGCCTTAGCCCTCTGAAGGGGATGTAGTTATGGTCTTAATACAGACACCCGAATCCCGACAAGGGACTTAAGATAGGGGTCGAAATACTTACGCCTATCTTAATCTCGACGGCGGAACACCGAACAAGGTAAATCCGGGGCGCCCTTAGCGTTAGCTGGGAGGAGGGGTGGGAGGGTGGTTTAAGGTTTAGGGAGCGTAGCGGGTTAGGGTTTTTTTTTGGGGGGGGGGTTAGGCACCCCTAGAGGGAGAGTTAGGTTTAGTCACCCATGGGGGAGGTTAGGGTTAGGCACCCCCCCCCGGGAGGGTTAGGCTTAGGGTGCGGTAAGGGAGGGTTAGGCAAGGGGGGGGGGAAAGTTAGGGTTAGGGTGGGAGAGGGATACGGATAAGGGTACTTACCTGCCCTATCCGGGATCTTCTCCCTTCAGGCTGCCGGCGTTGGGATATGAACCGGCGGCTTACTTCATACCCATTCCCCATTTGACTATCCAAACTCTGTGTCAATACAAGGAAGGGCAAGTTATGCTAATGTGACACTCCCATCACCCAGAACGTACAGTTGCTGGTTTTCGTCATACCCCCCCCCCCATACACAGGCTATCCATTTACGTTTTGTGCCTACCACTCTTCCTGTTCCACTCATCTGCTGGACAGGCACTAGATAGAAGGTGCAAGTGGACATTGGTCTACATTATAAATTTGCAGGACCAGTCTATAAGTATGGTGTTCATATACAGCCTTGCAGGTAATGAATGATATTAGTTTTGCCAGCAAATGAACATGAGTGAAGGTCATACCTAAACTAAATACCTCCCACTCCTTCCTAAGAGACTATGATCAGTTACTTGGAACTGCTTTTAATTGGTGGTGAGCAGTGGTTAGTAAATAGATGTTCATATATAAAAATATAAGTGGCACAAAGAAAACTTCAACTGAAATATTTAGTAACTTTAGAATGATATTACCTTTACAGACAATTGTGAGATGACAGGAGAGCAGAAGAATGCAGGGTGAGCTTGTATGGTTCATTACTCATTTTGGTGACAGTACATCACCATCTAGTGATGGACTCGCATGTTACATAGACTGTGAAAGCAGTCTGCCCTCTTTGACAAAAGAATCACTAGAGCTGGTCACTCTTGTCATGAGGGCTGCATGTGCATTCAAATGTAGTTTTTTTTTTTCAGGTTTTATATTTGTAGCATTGGAAACAGTCGTTTCCTCCTTTTTATGCAAAATGTTATGGCGGTTTAATTTTAACACTTGTGTGGTCCTATTTTTTGTGTTAAGCTAATTTTTTTTATTTTTTTCTACTTGTTTTGTTTGCTGCAATCTGCTCTTGGCAGCATAGGGGTTAAATAGTCATGGAGTCTAGCACAGAGTGGAGCCAGAGGAATTTGGACAGTAATTGTGCCTGAAGCTCTGAGGATGCAGCATTCGGTTGCTTGGGGCAGGGTTCTCTCTAGTTATGGCTGCTTACACACACTGCATAGCTCTTATTCACAATTTGAAAATACATGTGGAATTCTGCAATTTAATGGCGACATTTCTTGATAGGGGTTTGTGTAGTTGCACATGTGCAGAGGAAGGTTTTCATTTATATAGCATTGTCCTTACCAAAGAAAATGACAATTAAGATAAATGTATGTTTTAGACGAGAACTTTGCACTGCCATGGCTATGGTGCTAATGAATCAGCCAGACGTTGGTGTGATTGTTTCCCTGTGTTTCCAGCCTTAATTAAGCAATTATAAGGTTTGCTGATACTCACAAATTCCTTTTGCTTGCTATAATTGGATTGCATTTTTATGCAAATTCCGTGTAAGGGGGCAATGTGAAATTTTTGGATCTCTGCGATGAGTCATGATCATTCAGCTTTACGCCGCACGGAATTAGCCTTGTTAAGAAAACATGATACAGAGCAATTAACCTATTATAAATGCTGCTTCTGTAGAGGGTTTCCTTTTATGATAAATCGGTATGGAGTGACAGTAGTATCCCACAGAGGGCGTGGCTGAGAACAGCATTTCAAAGGGACTCAGTAAGACAATCACTAGCATAAAAGCCACCAAGTGTTCGGTAGTGCTGATCCACTAGAAGCTGCTTTGTAGATTTCCTTTTGCTATGGTGCTAAAATGAACAATTACCTGTGCATTTCACAGGAAGTGTTACTTTCTAGCGATACTCACGTTAAAAGAAAGGTCTGTTGATGCAGGGTAATGCTCTTTCTGCGTAGTCCGGAATTTAGAACTGTATTGAATTGGCTGTTTTTGCTGTAGCGTAAAGCTGTGCTTCCAGAAACTGCCAGCAGACGGAGATATTGTAAGTTCTACGGAGGTTCCTTCTCGGTCATCATCCTTCTGTTTCACGTTCATTTTTCCAGCTTTTATTGTATTTTTTCCTCCTCTTTCTGCCAGCCCCCAGTGTGACTCATTTATCAGTAATATAATTCAGAACTGTATTTGCATTTTAAATGACTTGTAATTCAATTAAGGGAACCCAAGGAGTTTAACTCAGTTTAGCTAAAACAGGGTCCTTTATACTTCAATAGTCTTTCATATTATGTTACATACAGTATTATCTGGAAATTTGTAGCTCAAAATCAATAATTGCTTAGCCCTGTCCTTTTGTACCTCATCAGTGCATTTCAGATCTTCTCATGACTGTATTTTGATCAGTCACTAATAATACACAAGTGCTCCTTAAAAGAGTTCTGGAAGATTGTCCTCTTAACCCCTTCATTGCTGATGGTTTTCTCTGTCCTGTGCTGAGGCTATTTTTCATCATTTATGCTCATCACATTCCACATTAATAACATTGTGTTTTTTTTTTTGTTGTTTATGCAGTACCCATACTATTTTATACCTGGTGGGGTTTTTTTATTTTTCAGAAGTCTGTTTTCTCAGAAAATACCATTAGTCCTTTTACTCATTCGAACACGTCAAATAAAATGTAAACAAAATTACTGTATTTTTTTACTGAAATTTCAAAAAGTGAAACAAAAACAAACTTTATTTTTTGGTAATAGCCCACCTTTTCAGTACGTGTAGGTTTTCACAAAAATTCTGCACTCGAAAAATGTTTTTGTTTTGTTTTTTTACTAATTTTTGCTGCCTCTATCTAAATGCTAATCATGTGTAGGAATAACATAGTAGCTCAAGAAGCACTACCACATTTTTTTAACTAATAAAATATTTCACATTAAATGAGGTTAACCTTTTTTTTCCTATTTGAAACAAGAGTGAGATCTCTAACTTTTCCACCTTCTGTTTAAATTTTTGTTTTGTTTTGTTTACTTCAGTCATTGTCATTTGATTCCATACAATGGGGGGAGAAGAGTGGGTGCATATTGTTTGATAGAAGGTACTCCACTCTTGAAAAAATGGTGTTATAACATGCATGCAAGCCAGTCTTGGGGGAGATGGGAAGGGTACAGGATGCTGACGCTCAGGATCCTGGCGGTCAAAGTCCTGATGCCGGCATCCTGACAGGGTTAGGACACCGACACTTGTCTGTCAGTACCCTAACCCTCCCCCTCTCCCTCCCTAACCCTCCCTCCCCGATGCCTGAACCTAACCCCCCGTGCCTAAACCTAATTTCTCCCTCCCCGCACCCTAAACTTATCCCTCCCCCTAGTGCCTAACCATAACCCTCCCCCAAACCCTGCTACTTACCTTCAGGATGCCCGTGGTCGAGAAGCCGGCACCAGGATTCTGACTGGTGTCAGTATTCTTGCAACAGTATTTTAAGCGCAGACATCACCTGCGCCAAGATATTGAACGTATCCCGGGGGTGATATGGCACAGTATGCACTCCCACATCTATGGAAAACAAATTTTTTTGTGCAGCACTAGGGATTCCTGTCTGGTGGTGGTCTTGTGATCACCAGACTGTGCTATGGAGGCTGCATCATTTAAAAGATGGACTCCATTCTTTCATATTTGGGTGCCCCCGCCTCTCCTATCTGCCTGTGTAATTATGAGCATGATACGGCCATTATGTGAAACGTGTTTTTCGTAGCTCATGGTAATGTTTACTAGAGGTGGTATTATGGGGTAATACGGCATGTAGTACTGTGTACATTTAAGGAAAATATGTATTCTACAGCACAGGATGATGTATAGTGATCACATGATATCGCCACACAAATACTAAGGGGCCCATCAATTGAAAGAAAGAAGGGAGTCCCGCTCTTATGTGGGTACCCACTAATTATTGAAAGTCAGGTTTGGGAGAGAGCTTCACTCATGTCTGGACTCACAATATTTTTCTGTAATATAGGGTTAGCACGCTAATCACTAGGCAAATTCTCTGGAGGCACATAGTTTGGAAGAGGGTGCCCACATCTTTCTACCTACTATAGTTGGGGTGATAGAAGGACCAAAGTCCCTCGCTCCATCCTTTTCATTCATTTCTTTATTTTCTTATACAAGGTGCAAGGATGGCTCTTCCCATCATTGCCTCTATTGGCAACCTTGGGCTCACAGACCATTGCCAGGAACTGTGGGGAAAAGTAAAAAAATACAGTAAAATGTATGGCCTTGTTTACTGTGGAGATCAAGTGGGTCAGTGTTTCCCAACTCCAGTCCTCAGGGACACCCAAAAGTCGGGAACATACTACGCGATCCATTGCATGATAAATAGTTCAGAAAGCATAGTGTGTACGCCCGATCATGCATGCCCACCATACTTGCCTACTTTTGAAAACTAGTTTCAGGGAGATTGCAATTGGAAGCAGTGTGCGCCGCGCCGTATTATGTCCAAAGGGCGTGTCTAGCACCAACTTTGGGGGCGTGTCTTTTGTCACTGAGAGGCGTGTCCTGCAGTGGCAGGTAGCAACTATAGTGCAGCATGCCATCAGAGCTAGTTTTTGTATAGGTAGCAGGACCTAATACAGACTTATACACAATGTGTTGCTTTTATGTGAGCTTGTGAGGCCACTGTATGAGAGACATTGCTAGATTGTCACAGACATAAATAAATGTTGACAGGAGAAAGGGAAGATGGTGCTGCGTGTCACAGGCATTACCTGCCCTCAGAGAGGGCATTCACATGGAATGGATGGCTGTCACTGAGTGCCCTTTCAGAGTGCAGTTAATGCCTGTGACACTCAGCACCCAGCCACCATGGACCCCAGCTCTGTTGGTTTACTAATTTAATTCATTCCCCTTCCCTTACATGTAACAGGGCCACCGCTGGGGAAGCCGCTGATGCCGTGTCCGCCGCTGCAGCTGCCAGGCACACAACTGAACTCTGCACCGTGATAGGCGGCCACCGCTACCCATAACCCTGCTGTGGCCGGCCTTTAACATCGCGACATCTCCCATGCAGGCCATGCCCCCAGCATCTGCGTATCCTCGCATGCGCAGTCCGGATTTTAGCGGGGGTGCACGGGATACCCGGGAGTACCGCTAGGGTTTGCGGGGCAGCGGGAGTCTCCGTTCAAAATCGGGAGACTCGTGCTGAAATCTGGAGGGTAGGCAACCCTGGTGTTCACGGGACTTTCATCAGCACAGCAGATGGGATGATGCAATGAACAACGCCATGCTACTAAATGCAGCATGGAGCTATACATCCCACCATTGTCCACTGTATCCTGCAGTGTGTTTGGACAGCGTGATGTATACACATCATGTAATGTGTGCCCAGCATAACCGTGCGCGTTTAACAGATCATCTCATTAATTAGCACAAACTGTGGATCTTTTAAATGTTGGGCAGTAATGAAAATACGTGTAACCAACTAAGATCTGGAAATCCTGCACCGTTAGGGGTCCCTGGGGACTGGAGATAGGAAACACTGATATACAGTATATGCTGAGTGCAATTTGTCAAAATATCAGTATCAAGTTCAGTTGTTGCACATGGATCTGATTCTAAAAGAAAGCTATATTATTTATTTTTAGCTTTATTTTGCCAGCCTTCAGATTTAAAGTAATTTTATATTAAAATCTTCAGCTGACGTTGCACTTTCTATCTCCCTGCGCTGCCAGTGTATCTTGTTAACTTTTTTTTGCTCTCCCTATTTCCTTTATAATTTTACCCCGAAGGCAAATAAACAAAGTGTCAGGTTTGAAATCCCAGCAAATTTAAAACAAGCCCTGGGTTATTTTGCCTAGCCTGGTCGTGAAAAATTGGGTTAACAAGTTGTGAGGTGTCACCCTTTTTTTTCACTATCCAGCACTAGGCTATATCCGCCAGGGCTGGTGACAGTATAGCAGGCTGTAGCTCTCTCCCCCTCAGTGGCGGAAGGTAGCACAGCAAGCATGCAGGGCTCTCCCCCTCAGTGGCGGAAGGTAGCGCAGCAAGCATGCAGGGCTCTCTCCCCCTCAGCGGTGGAAGGTAGCGCAGCGGGGGCAGTACAGGGCTGTCATCAGCGGAGCCGGGCTGGTTACATCAGTGCTGGACTGAGAGGACCCCAGGGCTGCTCTTTCATCTTGCCTGTCACATGACCATCGGTACTGCCCCTCTAAACTCTGCCTGGCAACATACAGACATCCTCCCCCCTACTCCTGGCTGCCAGAACCCAACAAAGAAGTAAGTAAGATGGTGGCCAGCTAACATCACACGCCTCACCAAAGAAACCAGTTCCAGCCATCACATTAGAGACCTGTTAATTACATTTTTGACCAAATATAGCAGCTTAATTTTTAAGTTGATAATTTTGTATGGCCCGCGATTTATGTTAAAAACATCCAAATGGCCCTCGGCAGTAAAAAGGTTCCTCACTCCTGTTGTAGACAATCGCAGAAAAAAACTCCATAGGACGAGACTAAACCTGCCCCTATCGAGACTGTGATCTGTAATGACAGTCACTATGGAACTCTCAATAGAAATGCATTGGGATGCTCAGGTTGATAATAGCCCAGCTGCACCTTCGGTTCTGACCAATCAGCCCGACCCTTAATCTGTCAGATGCTCCAGCTGCTACACACACTCTGTCAACTTCAGTGTCTGCAGTGACACACCCACAGTTACAGTACATATTTCCTTCAATAACTTTCTTGCAAAGTAGAATGACATTTGTGTACAGATGTGTCCTCATGCATCCTTGCCTCTCGTGCTGCAAACGTGTGCATGCATCGCACCATGCGATTTGCCGTGGTTGCGTGTGCCATGGTGCGTCGCAGGAGTTCGTAGGCGTGCAACTTGATCCAAATGTGGCGCGATTTGACACACAAGTGGCAAATCTGCAAGTGGACTTATCAGTAAATATCAAACCTAATTATTTCCTCACATAATATATTATGTGCCACACCTATTGAAATTATATTAATTTTGCCAAACATACTTGCAGTCTCACCTCGATACCGAACCACATGTGTCATACTTCTTTTAGATTATAAACTAGTGACCAGGGCCCTCTTTCCTTTATATTTTTAAAAATAGAGAATCTTATGTTACTGTGTGTGTTACCAATTTTAAAGCACTAAAGCTGCATACACACATAACGATTGCGTTAATGAACGATTTTAGTAAACGATTTTCTACCTAGAAAAAATGATCTAAAGTCGTTTACTAAAGTTGTTCATTTACTATGTTCATTTAAATGTAATGAACGATTTTTATGAACTACAAACGATTTTTGCATATTAACTTAATGAAAATCGTTGAGTTGACAAGTCTGACTGAACTACAAACTACAAACGTGAACGCACATGAACAATAATTGTTCATCGTTTGACTCAGAAAGTGAACGATTTTTTTAAACGATATCATTTAATGATAATCGTTCAAAAAATCGTTGTGTGTGTATGCACCTTAAGAAATATTTTAGTGCTTTTCAAATGAATGTTACAAACAAAAACATTGAAAGCTTGTGACTTTGTAGAACTGAGTCCAGCACACTATTACTTTAAAGTTGTTTTTGAGGAGTCTGCATGCGACCGTGGGCAGGATTCAACTAGTGTCAAAATCACCCGTTTTCACAAAAAAAAAGTCGACAACAGACTATTTTTGCTTTAAAAAACAAAACAAAAAAAAAGGCGAAAAGTTTTCTCCCCTTCTTTTAAAGTTGCGGAATTTGGAAGAAAAAAAAAAGTTGAAAATGTGTTTAACGTATTGGGTCTGGTTTTTCAGGTGGCGGTATCAATGCGTTTTAAACATCGCACGTGGCCGCAGCAGGCGCTTTTTTAATGGTTTTTAAAATTGCGCTTTTACAACACGAAAACATACTTGCACCCATTTTAACGTACCCCCAATTTACGTGGAACAGTAATTTCCTGAAAAATAAAATTGCTTTCGATCATTAAACGTTTTTCTCTATATGCAAATTACCACCAACCGACGCAATTTAAGTCCCCAAAATACTTTTATTATGGCCAATCGTACACTTCTAAAAAAAATTCCGATGCACATCAGCCATTTTTTCGGGATACAGATGCAAATTCTAGTTTTAGCCTATTTTCGTTTTTTTTTTTGCCTCTCCCGTTCACACAGTTTATTTGGAGAAAATCTGTCTATTTTGCCGGCTGTGGCATAAATGGCCGATTTTGCCACTAATTGAATTTGGCCCCGTGTGTTGAAAAGTTGTGCAATTATAAATATTTAAAAATGCATAAAAGGTTAAGCTGTTTTTTGGATGGTAAATAATTTGCTGATAAGAGGATCAATGATTCTTATGTTAAATGGTTAAACCGCACTCCCTTGAAAATAGTTTATGGCCAGTGAACATTGATTTTCCTATATGTAACCCAAGTATGTTCTATCTATTTAACATACGGACCAGTGATTTTGATATATACTTGGCACAAGACAGACATGAAGGGTATTTTCTGCTCAGAATTGTTTAATCTGTAACACTAGCATCAAAGTTGCACTACCACTTGCCTCTTGACTTACCTACTTTCCATAAGCACCTGGGGCTGCTCTGAGCAGCCTCTGTACTCTAGATTCTATTTATCATCTTACTGCTTTGGTCAAAGAGCTTTGTGACACTACAGAGGATTTGTGTGATAAGATTTATCAGAAGTCGCAATCAAGATATTGTGACTTCCAATTCGCCCCCACCCAGTCTCCCTCTTGTCCTCCTTTAGCCATCTTAAAGTAATGAACAGAATTGATTTGCTGGTTCCGCATTGCTGAAATGGAGGAGCAGCAGGAAAAAATGGCTGCATGCCTCAGACTGTGCCTAGTGCATACTTACCTAGTTTTGAAAAAGCTTATTCAGGAAGATTGCGACAGCAATACCTATGAGCGCGGCGGTAAAGTGGAGAGGCGTGCATTAAAAGTGACTTGCATCCAAATGTAAATGATCCCCAAAGCAGGTTAGTAAGAGCTACTTGTTGATGAAAACACACTTTTTAGGGCTTGCTCATGTATAGTGTTGTACATGGGGTTCCACATATAAGTGTCCAAGGGAAACCTTCTATGAAAAGCCATAGGGATCATTGTGCTTTCTAACCAATGCAGGGAAATGGCCCTGATCACATTTGAATGTATATATCTCTGGTAGCTTTTTCCCCCCAAGTGTATTACATAACGGGGGTAAACAGGGAGATTGCTGGACTCTACAGGGAGTCAGGGAGATTGCTACGCTTTCAGGGAGTTTTGCTGACCATCAGGGGAGAGTTGGCAATTATGACCTAGTATAGGGAATACAGTAACATGTTACATGTTGGTGGTGAGGCAGCTCTTATTGGCGTAGCAAGTTTCTTTTCTGTAGATATTAAATCCACTATAAGAATGGTAGTCATGTTATATTTCTCTTAAAGCTGAAGTAAGATGTCTAGCTTTTCCTCATCTTTCAATAGCTTGTCTATTTACTGGGATTCAGAACGGTTTTGTTGAAATATTTTTAGCTGAGAATCCAAGTGTCAGTATTCCATTGTTCTCTGTTCATGCCTCATTGTTGCCATTTCTTGGGACAATCTTGATTTTTGTATGTGCAATTGGATTTAGTTTGGGGCCTATTTTCAAACAAATTATTATGTATGACTGTTGGGACATATGCCATGATCACAGAATAGTAGTTCCCAAAAGAATATATTGCATATCTCACCCCCATGGGAAAGGGGAGTTGGAGGGTTGACCAAAAACAGATTGTGGAGCCCCACTGAGAGTCCAGACATACAGTTCAAAAACCACCTTTTCTATCTTTCCAACTGTAGGAGAGTGATACAGTGAATAGAGCCAGAGTTTATCAGATTATATTGTCTGCTGCATCGGCCCCTGTGGGGATGTTCACCATCGGAACATCTACTTACCGGCCCCTGCCGGGATATTCACCATCAGAATGCCGATGTCAGTCGTCTTCTCACCGCCGCCATCCCGTCCTCCAGTAAATCATACTGATTTCTTAGACACAACAGGGATCATTTTATAAGAGAGATACACCGCTCTTCCGTGTGCACGCCTTGGGTGGGTAAAAGCCTTGGGTGGTCCCGGCTTCTGCCTTTTGTAGAGCCAAATCTGAGGTTTCATTGGCTGAGAGAGGTCAGCCCCCGCCTCTCATAGCCTATGAACGACTCCTCCATTGAAGTCAATGGTGGGAATCACAGAATAAACTTTAGTAACCCTGCGGCTCTTCATTGACTTCAATGGAGGAGCCGTTCATTGGCTGAGAGAGGCGGGGGCTGACCTCTCTCAGCCAATGAACGCTCAGATACGGCTTTACAAAGGCAGAAGCTGCATCTGAGCGTTTCATTCGGGAGATATCAACCATCCTCGTTATCTTTTGCGTGGATCGGGATTTTCATTTTTTTGTTTTAATAAGACCTTGGATGCCTACTTTGGACATGGGGAACACTCCTGGTAATGTAGGTGAGTATGTGTGTATGTATGTAATAAAACTGTATTTTCACGGTGTGTGTTTTGTGTTTAGACATTTCTTTACAGGTAAACTACAGGTACCAGCGGGCCCTTAATGTCCCGCATGCTGTTACTTGTGGTTCTCCAAGTACCAGCATGCGGGGAGGCTTGCTGGGACCTGCAGCTCGACTGTAAAGACAATGTTGTTACTTCAACACCTACACTATCAACCTGCCACCCTCTGCCCATGGGTGGCGGGGATAGCCCCGGGCTTTCAGCCAAGGCCAGGGGTGCCCTGGAGAGGGGGGCCCCTTTATTGGGGGGGTCCCCAACTCTTTAGGGATCCCTGCCCTGGGCTGACTAGTGGTCAGGACTGATGCTGCGGCTGGGGGGCCTTGTGAAAGAGCTCCCCTGGCTGTGGCATCAGTCCCCTGCTACAAAAAGGGTCTGGTGCTGGTTCTGGAATTTACAGGGGGTCCCTACGCATTTTTTTTCCCCTGTAATTCCAGAACCAGGACTGGTTCCCAGAGCCCAGTGCAGGTTGTACAGTGGAAACCTACGCATTTTTTTCCCCATACATAGACAACCAGGACTGGCTATGAAAAGTCCGGGGCTGGTTCTGTTTTAGGGGGGGACCTCTTATCAATTTTTTCAATAAAATTAACCCTTACAACACACTAGCCATTCATAAACATACACTGATTTGTGTGTGTTGGAATGCAACTCACAGCTCTGGAGATGGTGCATTTAAAACTTCTATTGAGTCCCCGATTTGAGTGTAAAACAGCCGAATTGAGCAAAACGAATAATGGCAAATTCCCGGTTTAGGCAGAAATAAGTGAACAGTACTTCCGAATTAAGCCTATAGTGATATCATTTCTAAAGCTCAAAACTGCCGAATTTGCGGCATTCAACCACCCGATTTCAACACCAAAACGAACACAAATCACCCCAGTTTAATGACAGTAAATTCCCGATTTGCAAAAAAGTGATATCACCTGAGAATGCAAATCGGGGCCAACACGAATCTATGTAAATTTACCCCTGAGTCTCAGAAAAAAACTGACAGTTGAAACTTTAGATTACTCCCAAATCCTAACTTTTTATGTTTTTGCACTGAAATTTGGCATGCAGCACCAAGCAACAGTTCTACCCATCCATGCCAAATTTCAGCTCTGTACCTCCAATAGCTTTTGAGGTGTAGCCCCTTAAACACCATGCCCCCTGCCCCCCCGGAATTCTCTACAAGGAGATTTCCGTTTTTTTCGATTCAGCCTTAAAATAAGGGCACGATAGTACCCTTCTAAAAAAAAAAAAATATATATATATATATATATAATATATATATACACACACACACGTAGAATTAGTCATTAAATAATTTGACTTGGTTTATTGCAAGTCAAGGCTGCATTTTTGTGGTTGTAGGGGGAACTCCATGTGTATTACCTGCATACATGTTACATGAGGGGAAACCTCCTTTCTCACTGCAGTATGCTTCTGATGAGGCTTGTCTGCAGATGTAAAATAGAGCGCACTTTAATACCTGCTAATGGACAGCTCTGGGCCGATCCAAAGTTGCTAGATGTTATATTTAATCCTAGTTTCCATGGGAACCAACATCATTGCGTTCTCCCTAATCACAGGTTTGACTATATGAAAAAAATAGTTAACTTAACAAAAAAGAAATAGACTTTCCTAAAATACAGGTCATTATTACAAATAAGAGACTCCGAGGGGGTCATACCTCTAGAATGTTTTTGGTAAGAGGAAAATTATGTGGATTGCTCCTAGTATAGTGTAGATGGCAGAAAGTGTCTGCAATAGGATGTTATTAAACTTGATGATGGAGAAAGAAGTAATATAATGGTTGTCGCGTTCTCTTAATATTAGGATATCTATATAATCTTGTGAGTACACGATTTGCTGACAGGACACCTGGAAAGGTTAATTTTAGTAACTTTTAAACATAATGACAGTTTTTCGTAAAATGTGTCTAAGTATATTAATTTTACAAATGGATTTTATTTGTTTATAACTTTATATAGATAAGGCCAGATTCAATTAGACCCGAAAAAGCCGATATTGGCGTAAAAGTTTCGCCTATTTCCGCCTGTTTGCGTCTTATCTCCACATTCAATTCCAGGAATTTTTCTGCCTAAGCGCAAACGCAATGCAATATTTTGTGGTGCAAATGTGGGGAACTGATTCAGAACCCTTGGGACCTTCCAAAAAAAGAGGAGAACCCTGCCAAAGAGAAGTAATTATTTTTTGCCTCAGAACACGTCAAAAAGACATGTCGTTTTTGGGGCAAAAAATTAAAAAAGTGGGGGCGACAAGGATAAAAAGTAGCAAAATAGGTGTCTTGGGGGCCTGTATGGATGGGGCAGGTGTTTTTAGGATTGCAGGTGCATGCAGCAGGATTTTTTTTTTTTTTTTTTTTTTTTTAAAGTGCCCTTTAGAGACACAAATATGCTAGCACCCATTTTCAAGTACCCCAAATTTGACTGGACTATTTATTTTAACAAAAAAATTACTGTTTTCTATCATTCTTCACCACTTTTACAAATATTTTTCTAGAAAGCATTTAACACAACTTAAGGACACAAAGTTCGTTTATTAGGGCTAATAGTACACATCTGTAATGATTTCCACTGTCAGTGCGTCTTATTTTTGGGTACAGATTGATTCCTCCAATCTATTCAGTACTTTCCGCCTGTTATGCATTCGCCTATTTGCGTTTTCGCCTGTTCTGTAATTGAATAGGGCGAAACCTGGGACGCACATGCCGCAAATTCTCATCCCAAACATGCAAATGTGGCGGAAAGTACAATAGGCGAAAAGTCTCTGAGTTTTCGCGGCTAATTGAATACGGGCCATAGATTGAAGCATATATGACACTAGAAGTCTACACTAGCATTTTACTTGTGTTTTTGGTACACTACATTTGTGTTTTTGGAATTTCTTTTTTATTTCCTGCATGTAAAAGCATCAATAATTGCAGTGATTGTAAAACATTAAAAACACATAACGGTTTGTGCATTTTGATATAATTTTTCTTATTCTAGTAATAAAAATAAAAAGTAATACCCCAGTTGGTAAGCAACTTTTTATGACATTTGTACACTTGCATATCCCTTTCCCCTCAAACCAGTGTTGAGATTTGATAAGCTGTCTTCCTTTTTACCTATGTGAAATGAACCAAAAACTGAGAGATCAGGCCCTGGGACTTATAAATTGTTTAATCATTTGGAATAGGCTTGCGCACAGGAAGATCAGACAGTTAGACAATATAACTAAATACATACAGGGCCAAACTGCAGATTTGGCAGTTCAAGATTTAATTGCAAACTTTGCTCGTTTGCGCAATGTACTTTAGTTATATAGTACATTAACAAGCATTCAATGCAGTCAGTATGTCTCTCTCTCTCAATATTATATATTGATAGTGTTTGCATCTTACATACCACATTATCGCCTAAAGGTCATGGATTTTTTAATTGCCATGCCGGTCTGTGTACATCACCACACTCTGAATAGGTGCTACATTTAGTTCTGTGCACCACCCGTTGGCCATGTGTGAACTAGCAGGTAATGGTGGCCAGAGAAATGAATGATCTTACATTACACGTGGTAGACATGCTGCTTAGTGGATCCTATCTTTACCATTTGTAAAGCAAATGGATAAATAGGCGCTGAAAGGTGCTATGGATGTAGTGCAGACTTTGTCAGGGTTATACTTGAATAAGGAGGTGCAGTGCACTGACACAAGAATCAGGGTGTGTGTGTAAATGAGGCCTAAGTCTGCTGTTCAGTCCTGCTGGTAGCACAGTTTGTCTTTGTATAAGCAGGTTTGTTTCCTTTCTCCATGGTGGGAAATGTCTTTGTCTAATTTCATTTGACTGTGCAAGATATAGCTATAAATAAAGACATGCATATATAAAATAATTATGTAGTATTCTATTAGTAGCAAATGATGTGTACACTGCAGCACTATGCAGCTTTCCTGGCAGTGCTCACTATACTTACTTTATTGTGAGCCTAGCGTATAATTGCCAATAAGTGCTGCCCTCTAAAATGATATAGCCACTTTGCTGTCAATTTAGAATCCAGCGGTTACATATGCCAACCCCTGACCCAGCCAAGCCCTGCGGTGTTTCTGCTCCGACATTCATTTCTATTCAGTAGGCAAATAAATGAAAATGTGTTCTTGCTTTTTATTTATTATCTTCATCCCCTTTGTCAGATTCCAAAGCAGTGTTTTCTCTCTGGCTATGTATGAACTCAGCATCCGCCCGTGGTGGGAGTAACATTGCATTTTATACGTTTCAGCGCTCTCCTAAAAGAAAGAGTACAGTTAAGAGGAGGTAATTGTGTAAGCACAATGTCTATTTGTAGTTTTTATACCCTCCTGCATTTTGTAGGTGGGTAGGAGCTTTAGTAAACAACATCTATATCTACCTTGTATATTTACACAGGTAAAATTAAGGCACTTGCCAGTCTTGATCAACTCTTGTAAAATCAATGTTTATTCACCATAAAATAGAGTCAACCTTTTCGGGTCTAGCACAGAGACGGTTTTCAAGACATACATTTTTTTGGTAGCAAAGCAAAAGTTTATAGATACCCCCACCACCACTTCCCCTCCTCTTTATAAAAGTGGAACTGGAAGTTCAACTAAGCTCCTCTGCATGCACAACAGAGCAGAACAGGGGCACCCTAGATCAATTATTACCCCATATTGCTCAGGATGTTTATCATCATGGCAGGTGAGAAGCGCCCAGCTGAAAAAAAAATTAAATTGTTATCTCAACTTTATTTATTGCTAGTGTTCATATCAAAGTTGTTAGTGGGGGATGGGAGGCAGAATCAAAAACAGGGATAGTACTATGAGGCGAGAACAGGGGAAGAGGGCCCTGCCCATGAGGGTTGACAGTCAGAGAGGATGGGTGTAACCAAGAACTGTTATAGAGTGTAGGTGGTTTGTCAAAACTTGAATACTGAGTTTTGGGAAAGAGTAATAGCAGAGCCGTAACTAGACTTTTTGGTGCCCTGGGCCAGAAAGAGGATTGGAGCCCGCCCCCTCTCCCATTTTTTAAATAGGGACATAAGGTGTGCCTGAAAAAGGGGTGTGGTCTAGTGCGGAAGGGGCCTGACAAATCCGATTGGTCCCATATGATGAAAGGTTACCAATCCTGATGTACCACGGTTATCCAGGTGTCACTGCCAAATACAGTGTGACTCCAATGGCTGCAGTGATGATACACAATAATTATGCTGTATAACTCACCAGCTCTAGATGTAGGAGAATGCTGGTGAAGCTGCACTGCAGCAGGATTTGTCCATCAGAACAGTCATGCACAAGCCTGGAGCCGTCAGTTTAGATCACTGACTGAAGGTATAGAAAGAGTGCTAATTGTAGTGTACAGTATATGCAGCAAATTTCAGCGGTGGGAAGGTCCATGCATGTACTCTGCGCCGGCTGCTGAGCTCACCGGCAAGTGAACTCTAGGTGCGATGGTATCACCTGGGTCGAGAATCGGTGGCTTTGTTGAGGGCTTGTGAGTCCCAGTACACATGTAATTGACAGGGACCCCCCTTATGCTCCTGCACCCCCAGCCTGTTGGACAAACATCCAACAAGCCCTGGCGCCCAGAGAAAGCACATGCTATTATGATGCCTCTTCGTGCCCCCACACACACGTGTGTAACATGTATAGAAAACCTACTTTAAAAACCCTCCAAGAAAATGGATTTGGACACCAATCCCCTTAAAACCAATACTGTCATACCTAGGACACAAACTCATCACCTCTCAGATGGCAGTCCGACACTTTACACATGGAGCTACATATTCCTACAAAGGAAGACGTTGAATGCTAACTACAGGTATATGAGCAATATACTTTTGCAAAAAATAATCAGCATTGAAGCTAAGCAGCTCTATAGTGTGTGGCTGCACGGGATTGGATGTGTGGCTGCACACTACATAATCTGCCTAGTTGCAATGGTTTTAAACTGACAATTACAAGTCTCTTCATATAGTTAGAATTCACAGGCTTCCATTGCAGGAGTAAATAGCTCCATGTGTAAGGTGTCTAACTATATGAAGCACTAATTAAATCACCTGTGGTCAAGCTCGGATATCCTTAAAACCTGGACTATTAGAGTGCGCTGAGGACAGAGTCTGGGAACTTTGAGCGCTCGCTCTCTCACACACACACTCTATCTCTCTCTCTATATATATATATATATCTATCTATATATATATATATATATAGATAGTCCATTCACTGGCACTCCACAAATATCAAACAAAGATGACTTGCCTTGGTGCCCTCCCCGGGGATCTCTCACCGTATGTATAATCCAATGTATAAATCGGCGGCACTCTTAGGACTTCCAAGCAGACACTAAATCAACTCTAGGCCATGGTATATGCCAACGTTTCAATCTCCTTTATTGGAGATAAATTTGTATGAAGTTGGCTAGATTGGACTACACTTTGATACATTTACTAGGTTGCACATTGTAATCGGCCATTCTCTTATAGTATACATTTAGTTATATACAGCCCTACATTCACGTTGTCAGTCCCCATGCTTTATACATCAGGATTTTGTCATTTCACCATGTTTTTATTTCATTTTATTAACGTCGGTGATGGTTTTATATATATATATATATATATATATATATATGTGTGTGTGTATATATAGTGACTTGCAAAAGTATTCACGTCCCTTGGCTTTTTACCTTTTTTGTTACATTACAACCTGTAATTTATTTATTTTTTTTTATCTGAATTTTATGTGATTGATCTGCACAAAATAGTCTAATTTGGTGAAGTGAAATGAGAAAAATATATATAAAAAAGAATCTTTATAAATAAAATTCAGAAAATTGGCATGTCTATATGTATTCACCCCCTTTGTTATGAAGCCCCTCAAAAGTTCTGGTGCAACCAATCACCTTCAGAAGTCACATAATTAGTGAAATTAAGTCCACCTGTGTGAAATCTAAGTGTCGCATGATCTGTCAGTATAAACACACCTTTTCTGAAAGGCCCCAGAGGCTGCAACACCACTAAGCAAGAGGCATCACACCATGAAGACCAAGGAGCTCTCCAAACAAGTCAGGGATAAAGTTGTTGAGAAGTACAATGCTGGGTTGGGTTATAAAAAAAAAAAATATCTAAATCTTTGATGATGCCCCGGAGCACCATCATATCCATCATCATCAAATGGAGAGACATGGTACCACAACAAACCTGCCAAGAGAGGGCCGCCCACCAAAACCTCACAGACCGGGCAAGGAGGGCATTAATCAGAGAGGCAGCACAGAGACCAAAGGTAACCCTGAAGGAGCTGCAGAGTTCCACAGCAGAGACGGGTATATCTGTGCATGTGACCACAATAAGCCATACACGCCATTTAGCTGGGCTCTCTTTTAAGAGTGGCCAGAAAAAAAGCCATTACTTAGTGATAAAAATAATAAGACACGATTTGAGTTTGCCAAAAGGCATGTGGGTGACTCCCCAAATGTATGGAGGAAGGTGCTCTGGTCAGATGGGACTAAAATGTAACTTTTCGGCCACCAAGGAAAACGCTATGTCTGGCGCAAACCCAACACATCCCATCACCCCAAGATCACCATCCCCACAGTGAAACATGGTGGTGGCAGCATCATGCTGTGGGGATGTTTTTCAGCAGCAGGAACTAGGAAACTGATTCGAGTTGGGGGAAGATGGATGGTGCTAAATACAGGGATATTCTTGAGCTAAACCTATTGCAGTCTGCCTGTGATTTGAGACTGGGACGGAGGTTCACCTTCCAGCAGGACAAAGACCCGAAGCATAGCGCTAAAGCAACACTCGAGTGGTTTAAGGGGAAACATTTAAATGTGTTGGAATGGCCTAGTTAAAGCCCAAATCTCAATCCAATTGAGAATCTGTGGTCAGACTTGAAAATTGCTGTTCACAAGCGGAAACCATCCAACATGAAGGAGCTGGAGCAGTTTGCCTTGAGGGATGGGCAAAAATCCCAGGGGCAAGATGTGGCAAGCTCATAGAGACTTATCCAAAGCGACTTGCAGCTGTAATTGGGGACAAGGGGGGTGAATAGTTGTGCACGCTGAAGTTTTATGTTATGTTGTCCTAAATGTTGTTTGATTCACAATATAAAATGAAAACAACTTCACAGTTGTAGGAATGTTCTGTGAATGAAATGATGCACACCTTCAAACAATCCATTTCAATTCCAGGGTGTGAGGCAACAACACATGAAAAATGCAAAGGGGGGGGGTGAATACTTTTGCAAGGTACAGTGTGTATATATATATATATATATATATATATATATGTGTATATAATATATGTATGGTTTGTTCTTATCAGGAACTATAGTAGTTATGTTTTTCCAGTAAATAATGATGGTTCAAATTTTACAGAAGGCGTTGAGCAGAGAGTCAAACCTTGCTTTTATATATGTTGGCTTCTTGCCATGACGACTAGACGCCAATGGATTAAACAACACTTTGATGGCATGAGCACGTCATGCTGCTGCTTAGGTCCTTTGATAGGATTCTCTCTCGGTAATCTATGGCCCTCCTGTGAGACCAAGGGCACCTGAAAAATGACATGTTCCGCACTGCACTCTGCGATATATATTTCTCTCTTTCTTGTGGCATGATGAATTCAGCGCAGAACTTTGCTGACTGCGAGATTTGAGCACTTTGTATAAAGTATGTTTTTAAAAACTGTTGAAGAGGCATCACATTATGTATTACATTTACGCACTTTTACATAACTTGTTAAATGAAGCATGAAAATAATTTTCCTTATGTCCAGCAGTTTAAATGGAGATGTGGTTATTGCTAATTTGATTTGTGAAACAGCTGGCTGACACGAGGATGTTTTAATCTGGATTGTACAATACGGACATAATATAACCAAATCACATTACAAGACACTGACACTAAATAACAATTTACTGTGAAAAAGGTTTTATTTTATTGGGTACAATGTGTAATATTTTATACTAATCTTCCTATTGGTCATGGTGACAACGCCCCGGGAGAAATGTTAAAACTAAGTACAAACTTTTGTTTAGTCCAAGCATTCTGCAAATATCACCGTTTGTGCATCCTGTCGTGGAGAATGTTCCGTTGCTGACTCACTCTTTATGGATATTTCAATGGTGATGTGTGCAGGCTAGTCAGAATGCACCTTGATGCAAATGTGTATAGAGAAATACAGTATAATGTAGTAAACAGCGCATTCTCTGTTAAAGAAGCTGTGTTGAGCTACAGCCCCTCTAACTCTCCATCACTTTCACTAATTTATATCTTTATTTTTTTCTTTTCAATGTGATGTTCTATATAAGATTCTGAATTGAATTTTGTGTTTTACAGTAGAAATTTGACATTTCAGTTTAGCCTATTACACTGATCTGTTTCCTATCCTTTGCCTTTGACCGTGCTGCTGCTTCACGCCCACATTTTCATATATCTGTGCTGTTCCTAGTAAAGAACATGGGTCATTTGGGAGTAGGAAGCAATAAAGTGACCGCAGTCTTCAGGGCTCTCTGTAATTGTAGCCCTGAGAGTGCTTCAAGGTCACTTGTTTGCTTTTTTTTTGTTCTTGAGATGCTTTGCTCACAAGTGCTTACAACACTGCTGTAAACAAATCAATACAACACTGTCATGGCGTAGTTTTGGACCTTCTACAAACCACTTTGACCTTATATTGCTGAGAGAGTGGCCTTCCTAGGGTTTTATTTCTCTCTGTATGGTGACAGTTTCTGCCATTAGTCACAAGCATTAGCCATAAATAAGTCAGGGTACCACAAAAAGCAGCCAATAAATTGTAGCTTTACGAGTGTTTATGATCTAAGTGAATGGAACTTTGGCTAATATGTTTTCTTATTCTGGTTTATTTTATTTAAAAATTAAGTGGTAAAATTAATCCAGTGATTAAAACACAAGCCCTTTAGTACTTGCCAACTTTCTTTGTATTTGTTTTACTAAAATCTGCTAACTGAAGTGATTGGTTTCTGCTTTCAGCAAGGGGAAAACCATAATCTGTTAGTGAATTGCAAATACTTAATCGTAAGTCTTCTAAGATACAGCAGTTGTTTTCTAAGATCTACAGATGTGCCTACATACATCTATCCTCCGTGCGCTACAAGTCGCGACACACAACGCGGGAGCTCAGTGTGACTTTGTGCTTATTTTTACCTTAAAATACGTCTTATTTGCACAGCGATGTGACTAGCTAGCACAAACCGCTTCTGCTGATTAAAATGATATGTAGCATGCCTATGTTCTGTGAGCGAGTGCGGGTGTATCTGCTTGCTAAACACTACGTTAGTGTTACAGCCGCTGACACACTAATGTGGCGTTTCGCATGCAGATACACCCGCACTCACTCACAGAACATAGGCATGCTACATATCATTTTAATCAGCAGAAGCCGCTTGTGCTATGTAGTTGCATCACTGTGCGAATAAGACGCATGTGAAGATAAATAGTTGCACAAAAAGACGCTCCACAGCATGACACGACTAGAAGGGCTGTTTAACACGAAAGGAGACTAGATGTATGTGGACTCATCTGTATGCTCCTTACGTTAGTTATTAACATAATAGTTTGAAGGTACACATATATCTTTTAAAGTTTAACTGTCATTCAAAAATCTAACAATAATACAACCCAATTAAAAGCATAATTGCAGTGTACTAAGGTGCACAACATTATTTGGTAGAATCAAATTCAAAACTGCCCCTCCATCTCCACCATAAATTGTTTCTTGGTGCAGGCAGACATTTCTGTGACATTGTTATGGTCATTCAGAAATGTATGGGGAGTTACCCATTGCAATTATTTAGCGATTTATCTAGTGTTACCACACATCAGGGATTCCTCCTGTCAGTCTGCAAATCATGAGATTTGTCTGGAGGCCTGGAAATCCCAGACAGGCAGTGTCTGTAAATCAACTCTGACCGGCCCACCTACATCTACTGATGTGATGGGTCCCTTGTATGGGCATACCTAGTGCCACCTTCCTGAGAGGCCGCGTCAAGGGTGAGAGAGAGTAACAGCCAGTGTCTACTAATAGGTAATGCCGGGCTGAATGGCAGTTACCCTGGTCACTGAATCTGCTTAGCAGACACCAGTGGCTGGCAATGGTGGTCCATAAGGCACTGCACAGTGCTGGCCTCCTCCAGAGGGCAGATATGGCGGAGAACGGCATTAGTCAAAAGGTGCAGATCTCTGCACTTCACTAGTATATAACTAATCAAATAAGTACTGTATGAGATGATATATATATATATATCATGTGTGTGTGGCTAAAAACAGTCAATGAACTCAGCTTTTTAGAGCCATGAGAGATAGTTTTACATCATATTTTGCTGTCACATTGGCGAAAACACTTTCCACTATAAGCAGCTAAAGTAGTCTCCCTCTGCAGCCACATTACGGTGCAGCTATGCTCCTGGCAAACAGCCACATTACTGAGCAGCTAACCCTCCTCCCCGGGCAACCAAAGCCCGGGCAAAACCACCCCTTTGCAGCCAAATAAAACCCCGGGCAAACAAAACCCCCGCTGGCCACGCATAGACCCTCTTGCCGGAGCTTTATGCAGCCGGAGTTAGGAGACAACAAACAGCGGGGCCGCACTGGAGCGGTCAGTGCAGAATGGGACAAACCGCAGAAGTCACCACAGGCTGGGACTAACAGGAGTCACCGCACCAGGACGGAGAGGCAGAGTAGTCAGCGCAGGGGACTCTCAGCACATGCACTCCTGTGCATTAAATGGCCGTCGCAATACAACAGGCTGGCATATCCACGAATCTCCGTTGGGCCTGACAAGGAACTGCTTCCTACCTCCCTGCAAAATCTGGTCACGCTATATATATATATATATATATATATATATATATATGTGTGTGTGTGTTTTTTGTACAACTTCTGTTGGCCATACATTAGTGCCACGATTTTCCTTTCTGCTGATCAGTTCTATATATACTGACACAGTATATTATGTAATGCTATAAGGGGACTTTTATACTAAAGGGGCTAATTAGTTGTGTTTAAAAATATAAAGGACTGTGAGCGGGTTCTGGCGTTAGTGGCATAAAGGGCAGGAGAGCCTCTGAGGCACATAAAGGGCCTTCAATGGGCTCTGAGGTATACAGTATAAAGGTGCAAGAGACTTTATATTAGAGTATTAAGAAAATGGCCTGATGAATAAAATAAAAAAGTTGCAACTCTATAATGGTTTTGGCGACGACACCATTCACGTTGCTTATCCAGGAATCTGAACATGAATAGATTGTAACCCTACTTCTATCTTTATCTAGTACATTCTATGATATGTTAGGCAAAATAGGATTGGTTGCTATAGGCAACTTCTCCTTAAAAGTTTTGATACATCTCCCTCATATGTCCTGAAAGCTAGCTTCTGATGAGATCACAGGTTATTTCTCAGGTTCCCATTATGCTAATTCCAATACTTGGACTTCTCACACACTCATCGAATATTCATAGCTGCCCAGAAGACTACTTCATGCAGACATGTGAAAAGGTTAAAACTATACAGCTGTAACACAAAGTGAACATGTTTATCTGTCTGTTTAGATATGTGTAATGTGTATAAAAGTCTGCTTTAAGGTACAGGCCCCTTCTTATAACCCTTAAATGGGTTGTTTACTTTTGGTCATCCCTTAAGTCTGCCCACCCATGTATTGCACAGTATTTAACACTGTGCATACCTGGTATTTGATCTACTGTAAGTACTATGGGCAGAATGAGTCCTGGAGACCTGAAGGCTGTACAGGTTGCTGTCTTTACAGATGTTCAGTGCTTTACGCTTTAAAAATCTAATTTGAGTTCACAGAACACAAATTGGTCAAGTACTGGGCATACCATAAAACTCTGCTGGTGAATTCAGTGTAATGTCTGCGCTTTTTGTGGAACTGTGGGGGTCATTCAGACCCGCTCGCGAGCGCAGGACGCTCACAAGCGAGTCGATGTTACCCCAATGCGCATGCGCACGATGGAGGGAGCTCCGTCGTGCGCATGCGCGAGACCCGGACAGCGACAGCCAAGCTGTCGCTCCGGGTCTCGCACCAAAGGGGGCGTGCTGTCGATGGTGACTGACAGCACGCCCACTTTGGTGGGCGTGCCGGGGGAGTGGCTGCCAGACGGAGACGTTCCCAGGGGAACGCCTACCATCTGGGTCCGGCCCCACTGACATCACTAGTGATGTCAGTGGGAGTGATTTTGGCTCTGATAGAGCCATAATCACTCCAGGGCTTGCGGTCACCGAGACCCTACCGCAGGGTCTCGTCGCAAGCCCGAAGGTGGCGATGGTCTTGACCATCGCGACCATCTTTTTGGCCGCTCGCATATGCTGTGGGTGGTCACCCACAGCTATGCGAGCGGCCAGGAGGCCGCTCCATTTTCAGGTAGGAGGGCACTGATTCAGAGCGAGCGCTCTGGTCAGAGCGTCCGGCTCTGAATCAGGCCCTGTGAGTCCATGTTCACCTACAAATAACTCCAGTCATCCATTCTGATTTGATATGAATACATTTATATACCATTTATGGCTGATATTCTCTTTGTAAACCTTTGGAAATCATGAGTCCTTTTAAAATAAGAACCTTTCAATAACCACAAAACCATTATTGGGTTATCTGCAATGTAACTGCCAGACATATGGATACTTTTTCAACATGCCATCATTTTCTTTAGCTCGCTAATTGTCTTTTAACTATAGACTGGCTTGGTCATGAGATAGTCAGTATATGTTACAGTACTAGTGCAGGTTGTATAATAAAGTATGCAGGCTGGATGATAAAAAGCAAAGATAATTAACTGGTAGAAGAAGAAAATGCAAATCAATAGAAAAAGGGGAAAGAAAATTTGGACAGTGTCAGCAGTGATCCAGCTTTATATAGATCCTGTATTTCTTCCAGAATACTCAATGGTGCTTTTATTGAAGATGACTGAATAGAGAAGTGTGGGGTTTTTAGGCTTTTCAAATACGCTATTGCATTGGAACAGCAGCTGCACTGTGCCAGATTTATTTCTAAAGCACTCCCAGAATCCTTCACAGCACAGCAACGGTGCACAGTCTTAACCCTTTTCCTGGACAGTTTACAATTTTGCTCCTGGGTCAGATAAATGAAGTTGGCGTTGTCCTCCTGTCATGTAGTATGATAGGAAGACCAGGCATTTGATGGAATAACTCTAGGATGTGTGTATTTTTCTGCTCTTCTAAGGTTTGGCTGTGAAGGGCCTCGGGCTGAGGAGGGGCACTGTAAATTGTCAGCTCCCTTGTAGAAGCTGCTTAATTTTTTTCTTCTATTCTCATATCAATGTCAATAAGGGATGACCAATGAAGGGGTCACAATCTATGGTGCCGTTGGTGTTTTGCATCGATGGCATGAAACCGTCAATGGGCATCCTCACTGTGAACTGAGAGTCCAATCCGGGAAGGGGACGTGGGACTCAATGGTGTAGTGGGCATTGGCTGTGGGCCAATCAAACAAGAGGGTGGGACTGAGAAACATTATCAGGCGGATCTAAACTCTGCTTCTGCGTAAAAAATTAGATCACAAATACCAAAAAATTGCTGCATCTCTGCCATTGATGTTGAATCATCAGCTCTCCGCCATCGAATGCAAGACCATCGATGACAAACAATTTCTAATCTCAATACCTTATGTGTGCAGGTACTCAAACAGGTTTTTGATTTAATTATTACTACTTTAACATAAATATGCATGACAAATTGGAACTTTTTAAAGGTATGTCTAAATTTATATCAGAGGAGAGTAATGCAATAAGGGGGTCATTCAGACCCACTCGCGAGCGGCAGTCCGCTCGCAAGTGGGTCGATGTTCCCCACTGCGCATGCGCGAGACCCGGCGAGCGAAGGACTTTCCATCGCTCCGGGTCTCGCACCAAAGGGGGCGTGCTGTCGATGTTGATTGACAGCACGCCCCCTTTGGTGGGCGTTCCGGGGGCATGCCTGCCAGACGGAGGCGTTCCTATGGGAACGCCTACCGTCTGAAACCGGCCCCACTGACATTACTAGTGATGTCAGTGGGAGTGATTTTGGCTCTGATAGAGCCAAAATCACTCCTGGCCTTGCGGTTGAGAAACCCGACCACAGGGTTTCTCTCGCAAGTCCGATGGTCGCGATGGTCAAGACCATCGCGACCATCTTGTTGGACGCTCGTATATGCTGTGGGTGGTGACCCACAGCTATACGAGCGTCCAGGAGGACGCTCCATTTTAATGGAGGTGGGCCCTGATTCAGAGCGAGCGCTCTGGTCAGAGCGTCCAGCTCTGAATCAGGGCCTAAATGTGCAGTTTGCACAGCAGCCAGGTACTCTGAAACTCACGGGGGGAAAAAATTACATACTTCACAATCTTGCTTCATTTCTACTTGCCTATGAAGGATTTTATATAATATAGCATCGAATATTGCACTAATATTTGTAAAAGGTGAGATCTGTTATGATTGGCATTTTTTCTTATTGTAATAGAAGCTGCAGGTATATAGAAGGTTTTTAAACTGTTTCCCAATTTTACACTTAACTCATAAACTATAATAAAAGACATTATGGCATTATAATGTCTGTACACTTATTTCGGCTCTTTACAGTCGCTAAACAAAGCTAGACCAATTTTTCCAGCACGGTTGTACCAACAAAGCCGGACAACACTGATGGCAGAAAGCGCCTGAGAGCTTGTTTAGCAACTTTGTCCTCTGTGAATGAAAAGTTTTCAGAGCACGAGATCACCACGTTGTTGTTCTGTATATATACTCAAAGTACAGTAGGAAGGAGGCATCTCCCCCAGGCTGATAGCACATTTTATGTACACTGCTAACCATACCCCAGTACCATCTGCAGGTACTGTTCTTACAGTTTAAAATGTTTTTTCTTCTTTTTTAATATTACAGGGCTAATTTGAAAAGTAGTGAGACAATTTTTTTTATTCAGTATCCGATGAATCCACAGGATCTGAACATTTTTATTTTTCAAAGTAGCGTCCATTACATTCTTTGCAGTGTTTCAACAACGATTCATAGACGCGCAGTAGACTGTTTTGTGACATCACTTTTAGCGTTGCAGCTGTGGCATTTTTCACTTCATCATCTGTTGAGAACTTCTTTCCGCGCAATTGATTTTCAGGGTTGGGAATGCCCACAAATCACAGGACGCTAAGTTGGGCTATATAGAGGGTGTTCCAGTGCTGTCCCATTAATTTCAGTCAGTGCTGGCAATGCAACAGCAGCAACATGTGGTCAGGCATTGTCTTGGAGCAAAAACCACTGTTTCTTCAGCAAATGTGGTCTTTTCTTCCACATGGCTCCATGCAAATGGGTTTTCAGAACTTTTGCATAGTAGTCATTATTGTCTGTCCATGGGGGCAAGTGCTGTAGGATCATGCCATGAACATCAACGAACAGCAGAAGCATGACTTTACACGCCGAAGGAATCACATGGAATTTTTTGGGTGGAGGCGAATTTGCGTGTTTCCATACACTGGACTGTTTGGATTCCGGATCATAATGACAAATCCACGATTCGTCACACGTCACAATCGATGTCAGGAAATCGGGTATCCTCTCCGACATGCGAACGGTGTTCTTGCATGATTCAACTCCTCGTCACATCGATTTCTAGGTACCCACCTTGCACACACACAATTTCTATTTTAAAACATCAAAACTTTGGTTCCTTCTGACTTCTTTATACAACATCTATTCTCTTTTGGGTTTTTGTTTTCATTTATGATTAAAATGCTTTTATCAGACATAGCAAACTAGTTGTTTCTGTTTCTATACAATTTTCGGTTATTGAAAATTAGGAGAACAATGTTTTTTATATGATGCAGTACATGCATGTTTGTTAATGCTATTAGGGGTATTCAATATGGGAGCGAAAACATAGTTTTTGCGTTAATATCGCACCTATGATGAAAAAAAGTGCAGAATTGGGGTTTAGGGGTGCAGGCTTAAAAAAAATCAACTGCACCTCTGGGAATGACATTTAAAAAAAGAACTGTGTCAAAAAAATGTTTTAAAAAAAAAATAGCGACACCCCAAAAAATTAATTTAAAAATTGGGGTGAAAAAAAAAATGGGAAAAAAATTGTTTAACAATAGGGAAATAGGTTCAGGGGTATTCTGCAAGTATGCGGCAGGTGTTTTCTAGAATAGATTAATAGCGGCAGGTGCACAATTGCAGAATTTTTAAAAACTTACTTTAGGGACATCATGTACCCCAAATTTGATGGGACCACTTAAAAAAAAAAGAAAAAATAACCTAAGTGCTCTTCTGCATCACTTCTTCAATGTCGGGAAAAAACACCTGCTGCGGCTATTTAAATCCCAGACTTTCATTTAAAGGCTAAAACGGGGGTACCCATAGTGATCCCCCATGTTTTTACAACTTTAGGGGCGTCCTACAATTTTTTTAAAGGAAAAATTCGTAACTTTATGCAAATTCAACTTCGCAGGCTCCCATTTTCGTTAATTTCATATTGAATACGGGGATAAGCGGGCGCGCGCCCGATACTTTAACGCAGGTAAAAGCTCCAATATGAAACGTAAACTTCGACAGCGAAGTTTCCGTTTCATATTGAATACCCCTCTATGTATTTCTATATTAGCATCCCTCATTTTTTTTCTTATTAAAGATTAAGACACTGTAAAAAAAAAAAAATGTAGAA
This sequence comes from Taudactylus pleione, assembly GCA_031769625.1. Classification (NCBI taxonomy): domain Eukaryota; kingdom Metazoa; phylum Chordata; class Amphibia; order Anura; family Myobatrachidae; genus Taudactylus; species Taudactylus pleione. The sequence goes on from JAUIMM010000018.1 coordinate 41,481,020, forward strand.
GAAGCCAAAAGATAGGGGGCATTGCAGAAGAGAAGCCAGCAGAAATGTAAGTATAGGGTGGTCGCCTGCCTGTGCCCACTTTATATACAGGTTGAGTTTCCCATATCCAAAATGCTTGGGACCAGGGGTATTTTGGATATCGGAATATTTGCATACCATAATGAAATATCTTGGGAATGGGACCCAAATCTAAACACAGAATACTTTTATGGTTTATATATACCTTCTACATACAGCCTGAAGGTAATTTTACAATATTTTTTATAATTTTGTGCATCAAAATAAGTTTGTGTACATACATGAAATTCATTTATGTTTCATCTATACCTTATACACACAGCCTGAAGGTTATTTTATTCTATATTTTTAATAATGTTGTGCTTTAAACAAAGTTTGTGTACATTGAACCATCAGAAAGCAAGGATTTCACTTTCTCAGTCATGCTAAAAATATTCCGTATTTCGGAATATTTGGATATGGGAGACTCAACCTGTACATCCTAAATTTGGTTTTAAGAGGTAGTTGCTGAAAATGGATGAAGTAAGTTTAAGTAATAGTTGAGCCTTTCAACAAAAAATAAACTTTGTTTTTTAGTTGCAATTTTAGGATGGCCATGTAATCTATAAAGCAATCACTTTTTTTGCATCTCATTCCTGTGATACTTGAGAAAACCCAAGTTTACTTGCTCTTTCCCCTCCCTGATACCAGTACTGACTTGAATAATTGGAAGTCAGAAATTCTTCCTGCAATCAAAATATCACGTCTTATGAATAAAGCAGAAGGCAAGCTCTCGTTGAAGGGGAACAAGAACCTGATGGGCTCTTTCTTTTTTTTTTTTTTTTTTCCCCCTTCTCGGTCTTCTAGAGAATCTGCTCTGGCTGGCATGGCTATTATGTGTGTGATTGAAGGAGTTTCTGTATGCAGATCAAGACTGAAGTGTGTTGTTTTTGTGTTAAAGATCTAGCATCTCAACAGGGGATCCTCCTTCCTGCGCAATCTTTAATCCCTATGTCAGAACCTCAGTTTGGTTTATGACTGCTGTGCAGAGCATTAACCCTACTTAAATTACATCACTAAACTGATTTTGAGCTGCTCACTCTGGCATGATCACTTTTGCTGTTTAAGACAATGAGTGTCAGTCATCTACTTCCCACCCTGCTTCGTTTATGCCTATACAGTGCATAGTTTTGAAACTTCTCCTAAAATTGTCCTGTTAGGATTTTCCAATTTGAGACTGAATTGGAGGTGTCAGGGCCTTGAAAACAGGATTTTGAGCTGCTGGACACCCATTGTCGTTTAACCTGGCTTAACAATGCTTTGTGTGTGTTAACCGTGTATGTATTTTATATTCACTGTACTATTCGTAGATGTCTTAGTCGGGGAAAACAAGTTATCAAACAAACGAACAACCATAAAACACTGAAACCATATGTTTAAGCTCTTTTAGGAGAAAATTGATGTCAGGTCCAAGCAAGCGTGCAGTGGTATAGTAGATCCAATGCGACCTAGCTGTCCCTACCTTTGTCTGTAGCTTCTAGTGCTGTCAGCGTGTTGTGTTGTCTGCACTACACTGGAAGCCGCATGAGGTATAAGTGGGGTAGCAGTGGTTGTGAGCAGCGGCACAGGATGACGTCAGCGGATCGTGGAGATCGTCAAGTTGTAGTCCAGTAATGCTTCACTGTTCACTGTTCTTCCTCCACGCTAACCCTGGAGTCCAACGCGTTTCGTACCTGCCTAGGTACTTTTTCATGGATAGTTTCCTTCTCTCTGGATACTTCCTTTTATAGGGAAAACTTTATTAAGCAATAATAAAAAAACGGAAGTGGTCATCATTAAAATGGCCGAACAGAGCAGTAAGCGCATGGGCCAATGTTAGTACATATGGTTCCCATGTAGTGCAGACAACACAACACGCTGCCAGCACTAGAAGCTACAGACAAAGGTAGTAACAGCTAGGTCGCATTGGATCTACTATACCACTGCACGCTTGCTTGGACCTGCCATCAATTTTCTCCTAAAAGAGCTTAAACATATGGTTTCAGTGTTTTATGGTTGTTCGTTTGTTTGTCCGATAACTTTTTTGTTTTCCCCGATTTAGTATTCACAAGCGCTCGTTTTCCCTTTCCATACTTGATGTTTAACTGAGCAGCTATATAGACATATCAAGCGCAGTTCATTTACTTTTTTTCTTGACTATTCGTAGATGTTGCCAGATATGATAGCACACACACTTATACCATTATATAAACATGCCTTATGTTTATGCTCTGTATTATGTCACCTGGCAGGCAGCAGGTGTCCAACTGAGTCCTATCCTTTAGCAAGCATGCTGGTAGTACACACTGCGGGGTGTCTGCACGCGAGTTGACGACATGGCGAGGTCCACAAGCAGCCCCTGATAAAAAAAAAAAAAATGTGAGAGGGGTTTAAAAAGACAGATGTAAGGAGGAGAGTTGGTCTTCTGTATACTGCTGACTCAGGTTCATGGTTCCAGTAAGGTAGCAGTGTGGAAAATTGATTGTGAATCCTTTACGGAGATTGCAACTATGTGCTACTTCCCCAAGAAGCATATGAAACTTCAAATAAAGTATACTTATTAGTTGCTATGGTTAATTAGAAAAGTGCACAGGGCTGCAAAATAAAAATAGTTCATTATTCCAAAAGTGTAATTTTTCCAGTTTTACTTCTCAAGCTGATATGCTGAGGCACTTGGTTTACCATAGCATTATTTGCTAATTATTTGTTCAATATTTGTGCTTCCTTTACCACAGGTTGTTTAAATTGCACTGAAAGATAGTTTGTAACGATCCTTTCACTGAAGGTTGCAGTTGGATCTTAGCTCAATTTCGTAAACATGTGGCCTTATTCTATGGGGTTCCATTAATGCTGTTGGCCCAGTGTGTACCAAACACTGTCCTTAAGGCATCCTAACAGCCCAGGTTTTAAGGATATCTTTGCTCAACAGTGACTGTAGTCATTTCAGCCAGGGCAGATTTGAAATCAAGTTGCTTTCAATAAAGGGTGGTGCACACTACACGATGTCTAATGTGTACTGACCTCGTAAGCGACAGCACCTGGAGGGCTTCCGCCATCGGCAAGTGCATACACAGTGACAGCAAGTGCTGGCAGTGATGGCATGGGCCATGCTGCATTCGGCAGAATGGCCCACACTAACTGTATCGCTCCGTCGGACCTGCTGACGATGTGCGGAAGGGTATTGAGGTCATTGAGGGTACACACTAGACTGTGCCGAATACATATCATCTAGTGTGTACCTGGCATTAGTCTCTACGATCTGCTGTAGGTGGAAGAGCCGCAAACACAAAATTTTGTCCAAATTGGCGAACATTTGTTATGTATGTGACTACATTCAAACAAACATGGTAGTTAATCATAAATGCCAAAAAGGGATATATATATATATATATATATATATATATATAAAATATAATATATATATATATATATATAAAATATAATATATATATATATATATATATATATATATATAGATAAATATCACAGGGGCTCTGCACTCACCATAATAACTAACAATCATAATAATAAACAGTGGGGTTTTGGTTCATGAATTGATCAATGCCCCCGTCACGGGACCTCACTTTACTGCAAGTCCCTACTCTATTGCTCAGAACCACAACATGGACATAGCCATCACATTAGTGTTATACTCAGGGTATGCTATCAAGGTTTAAAGCTCACAGCAACTTTGCTTTTAAATGTGAGACAGTTACCAAGCACACCTGTTGCTAAGCACCTAGGAAAACAGCTGACACAAGTTAGATAACTAGTTAAAAGGGGTGCATGAGAAAATGTGATCACAAAAATGATTAATTATAAAAATTAATCATAAACAAAAAGCACTAATCCACGGCACTCACCATTCCATTGTGATGGCTATGTCCATGTTGTGGTTCTGAGCAATAGAGTAGGGACTTGCAGTAAAGTGGGGTCCCGTGACGCGGGCTGCAAGCTTAAATGCATAGATCAATTCATGAACCAAAACCCCACTGTTTATTATGTTTATTATTATGATTGTTAGTTATTATGGTATGTGCAGAGCCCCTGTGATTTCTATTTAAACAATGTGGTCACATACCATGTTGCACCCCAGGATATAAATTATCACATCATACATGGAATAGTGTTATTTTATATCCTTAGTGATATCCATTTGTTTTGGGTGTATTTATCACTAGGAGGATAGGCACCAGGAGAGTTGTTGCTTATTATTGAAGAGAGCCAGGCATTACCAGGACATAGTATATATATATATATATATATATATATATATATATATATATTATATATAATGTTTGCATACTGCTAGGATTTACAAAAACTGTAACTGCTTCTTGAAAAACTCTTGATTATCTTGCAGCATTTAATAGATAGTGGAAAACTATATTATACAATGTATTGGTTGCTGTAACTGTGTAGGCCATTCGTAGTCTGTGCTGATATATGTGGTGGAGGTCAATTTTGTGTGGTTCCCAAGGCTGCTTGCATGCCATAGAAGTCCAATATAATCTTGGCATGGCATGATTTTGATGGCGTTCCGAGCCATTTATTGGCCTTTTCTGAGGAAGAGGTCTTTCTTTCCTGTGTCCAGATTTTGTTTGGTAAGGTGTGTGTACATATGTTCTATATACCTATATGTCTACATATATATATTACACACCAACACCCGTTTCACAATGCAAACAAAAACTGTTTCTTGCAGTACAGTATTTGTTAAATAAAATCTGACACCATAATAAAGCATATTACTCCTCTCTCTGTACTTTGTTCTGTCGTTCTCCATGCTATTGATTCTGTGACATAAGCAAGTGTAGCATAAAATGGCAATGACACCGGATCTTGTCTGGCACATCTATTTTATTTAAATTGAAGTGAATAAGCAACCAGCTGCCCCGTTTTACTGGGGATAATAGTATATACATTATTTCCATTGGTCCACAAATACAGAAAGGTGCAGGCGTTAATGAGCACTGCTGATCGTTCCACTTGTGTGGATACTAACTATGGATAAACAGTGTTACAGCTCACTGGGTGTATTTAAGTATGCCAAGTTCTCATATTCCTAACATGTTTATGTCCAGAGCAATGGCTTATCTCTTAGTTATTGTCTTGGCATTGATGACTTTCAAAGAGGCATAAAGGCTGCCAACATTCATTGTCTGGCACAGCCAGCTTTTGCGGCAGTTGGCATTGCCTTTTCTTGCTTCCTGCGAAGCTTCTGAAACTTGGATATGACATCTGCTTATCTCCAAAATAAGCGACTGCAATGCTCTGATGTGTGATGTGATCATGTTGGCAGATAATTATATACAAACCAATTGAACAGGTTGTTTGCCCAGTGCTGGCCCATTGGAAACTGGTTTATTTGTGTATTCAAGGAAGATTAAAACCTTTTTTTGGAAACTGGAATTAAAAGCCAATGCATAATATTTCCTGTGCATTCTTTATCGCCCCTAATAAATGTATCATCACAGACATTTACTACTTTAATGGCTCTTATTGGATTATATTTGAATATAACGGGGCTACAATTGAATTGTTATGGAATTGTAAATCATTATATGAAAATTATATGGCTACAACTTATGGTGCATACACACGATCAGATTTTTTCTTCAGATATGGACGATAACGATTTAAAAATCGTTCAGTCGTTCATATCTGAAGGAAAATCGTTCATATCTGACATGCCTGAACGATGGACGATCAACGATGCGCGTTCCCGTTTGTCAGATAACGATATCTGACATCTGATGGGTTTGCAGTCAGACTTGGACGATTCCATTCATTTTAATGCAGTCAAAAATCGTTCAAATCGTTCAAAACTTTGGTCAAATCGTCCAAATCGTTCAAATCGTTTAATCGTTCAGTCGTTCATCTGACAAATCTGACAAGTCTGACAAATCTGACCGTGTGTACGCTCCATAAGTTGTGTTGCTCTGTTATCCTTTTTCTTGCGTTAAGTTGGAAATGGCATTGTTGCACAAAATTTCTGTAAATGTTTTTTTAGTCTATTTACATTGATTTCATAAGTTAAGTTTTATTTCGCTAAATAAATTTGGAGCTTATGCCCTGTACATCCAAAACTAGTATCAGAGTCACTATGAACAAATCACAATTTTGAGGATTGCTGGTACACAGCGGAGGATAAAGAAAGATAGCAGTTCCATGTTAAAATGTTTTTAATGAGGACATACATTGTGATACACTAGCAAGCTAAAATTATACTACATTGTCATGATCACTGCCCTATGAGGCCTTAATATGGTCAGAAACTCTAAAATAGCTTGCATTTGTGAAAACCTGCTTAGATCACCTAGCTGTGCAGAGAGACTGTAGTTCACAGTTAACTATATATATATATATATATATATATATATATATACATACACACATACATACATACATACATACATATACACACATTACATTCCATAATCCATGTTTGAGAGAATCTTTGTACTATTTGGTAATAAATTGAACCAGTCAACTGACAGGTAATCAATGGGTTCTAGTGTATCTATACAGCAAAATCAGGTTTCCTATGCAATTGTTCAAAAATCCCTAATTTTACATACCTTTTGTAAATGTAAGATTTGTGTTCCAGAAGAGAGATCCTACTTAAGAAATTTAGTAGAAGCGACATTTATCAACAAGGCAATAAAACCGTTATATCAGATGGGCAAAAACATGTAAATGGTTCAAAAAATGTTAAATGTAGGTTACAGATTAGCATTTTTTTCTTGAAAATGGATTTAGATGAAAACTTCACAGAGGGGATGGCACTTGGTCTGGGATGCCTAATGGAGTGGTTGAGGTCCCGTCAGACCTCACAGCAGAGTGCGAAAGGCAGAACTTTGACCCAGGGAGCCTGTTTAACTTGAAGTTTTAAACCTGGGCAAGGCCAGGTTCTTCAGCTAGTATACAATATTTGTAAGGTTAATTTCCTCTCTATATAGGTTGAGTGAATTATGTGGAAAGGTTATTTGGGAGAGCTAATCCCTAATCCCTACAAGAGAGTGCAAATGTTGGAGTGTTTAATTTATTGGCGTAGAAAAATAATTTATTATATACATGATCATAAATATTCTGGGAAGAAGTTTGAGCCATGTACAGTCGCCACAGTTGATACATAGCAAATATCAATATCAACATTAACAGTATGAGTTTGTGATTACAAAACACACAAGCATTTTTTTTTACATAACTTCAAACTTTTCTAATAGTAAACTTTATTGTAAATTATATAATGTATAGAATTAAAAATCTAAACTGTGTAAACCAGATGAGCAAAGATGGGTAATGTGGCAGTCCAAGGGTTTTGTCATGACTGTGTCCTTCAGTGATGAAAAAAGAGTAAATAGAGGAATGTTACGTCAAATTAGATAACTGTTATTAAGAAATTTGAAACAGTGTGGATCAGTGGTGTCAAACCTGTGCCCCTTCAGCTGCAGTGGAACTACATATCCCAACATGCCCTGCCACAGTTTTAGCTTGCCCTAATAGCAAAACTGTGGCAGTGCATGCTGGGATGTGTAGTTCCACTGCAGCTGAAGGGGCCAGAGTTTGACACCACTGGTGTAGATGCTTTTAAATGTTCGCACCATGCGTTCCAAGTGATGTAATATATATGTTTATATATTTCAATATGTTCCATCATGTGAGCAGACTGTATTCTGCTAATTAAAGGCCAATCAAACTTACATTTGGAAGCTATTAGGCAGGTGGCTGTTGACTTTTCAAAAATATACCCTGTACCAAATATAATTTGAATTAAGGGTGATCTACAATCTGTTTTGTGACAAATTCCTCAGAATGCAGGCTTTTGCCTCATGGAGAAAACACAATTCAATTAAAAATAGCCTCTCTTCAGTGACTAGGGAGTTCAGTCCACTGATATGACTCAAGGAACAGCTAGGTCTATGTTCAAAAAAGTGTTCAAATTATCCCAATGTTTTGACTTCATTGCAGATAAAATGAATTAAAAACAGGGAGATACAAAACTAAGCAATTACAGAGGCGAGTCGATGAAGGTGTTTTGTTACTTTTAGAAGGAATTAAGGTATTTACAGTTTAAGATAAATTATTAGAATTTCAGAATTGGACATTACACTTTTCATCCACAAAATATATCTGTAAATAGGACATTGTTACTTTGATCTCTAGGTCATAACACCTTTGTCCGTAAAAAAAAAAAAAAAAAGACTTTTCTACTTCAGGGTCCATAGGGTATCCACAGGATACCTTGGGGTATAGGTGTGACGTCAGTCATCGGGCACCAAAGAGTTAAGCTTTCAGCCTCCCAGGATGCACCAGGTCCCCCTCCCATACCCCGCCCCCGAGCCAAGGCATCTCAGTTTCGTTTGGTGCCCGGCCGGAGTCGGAGGCACCTGCTAGTGGGGGGCTTAGAAGAGCCCCTGAAGCTTTTTCTTCATGCAGCTGTGGCTGCACATCTGGATGAACAGCATGGACAGTCAGTCCTGACGTCCATGCTGTCTTCCCTACACCCCGCCGGTACCGATCCGGGGATGCTGGTGGACATCTGGGGTCACAGCTAGCGGTGACCCCAGATGTTCCGGACCATGGCCGGATTCAAGGGGGACAGAGGTAAGCAGGGGGGTCCCCGCTGATCACATGGTCCTAAGTCCCCAGGCAGGGGGCTCCCTGGGGACTGGCTGCAGCGTGGAGCCAGGCGACCAACCTGCGCTTCCACTACCCCCTGGGACAGCGGACCGCAGCAGAGCGGTAGCGCTGCGGCATCCCAGGGGTTAAATGCATGCCAGGGGAGCGCGCCTTCCCTGTCTCACAGCCGGCGCCTCCCCCGCTGCACACAGCCCTCTCTGCACTGTGCTGACTGGCCCTGTGTCAGCGCTCCTCCCCCAGGCCAGCCTTCTCTCTGCTCCTCGGTGGCCATCTTTTCTGAAGCATGGTGAACGCTGCTGGAAGCCTGCATTGGAAGCATCGTGGTCTGGGTCCCCCCGCATACCTCTCCTCTGCTGTGGTCAGGTCTGTGTATGCAGCGCTGTGTCCTACCAGGCCCTGTGTCTGTGTAGTTGAGTGATCAGCGCTGTTAGTGCAGAAATTGTTATTTCTCTGCATTGTATGTGACTGTGCTAGCGCTGCTGCCTGTAACTTTTTTTCTAAACTGTCAGCTTTATACTGTCCCTGTTTTTTTCTGCTAAGCCCTTGCGGTGCGGTGCTGCAGGGTGGTCTCTCGCCTCTTAAATATATAATTGGTGAGAGGGGTCACATACGTGGTGCCATCATGTCTGAAAGTGATTTTCCCCTCCGGCTACAGTGTACTACGTGTAAAGTACCGTTAGCGGAGGGGGAGGGTAGCGCGGAGGGCCTCTGCCGGCAGTGTTTGTCTATGGCGCGGCCTCTTACGGTTACTGCACCGGTACAGGAGCCGCCCTGGGCTTGTTTCGCTCAAGCGCTTACAGTCTTAGTGGGCCAGTTAGCGCCGCAGCCCGCGTTTACACCGATGGGTTTGTCCCAGCAGTCAGTGGTGTCGTCACCCATGCAGGGTTTCCCACGACAATTGGTGGTACCCCACAGTCTCCCTATTTCCCCGCTCCCGGTTTCTCAGGAGCCAGCGTGGGTTAACTCCCTGACGAGTTCTGTACAGCACTTGTCGGATGTGTTGCAAGGGGAGTCTGTGATGCGGCCGCATAAACGGCCGGTGGCGTCTCTGTCGGCTCCTTATGAGGATGACGAGGGGACGTCTGATGATGGGGAGATTCTGGATCCTTACGATCAGGAACCTCTCCATGCTAAGGACGCTGATGCTAAGTCCAAAGTATATATTCCTGGACTTATTCGGGCAGTCCGCACAGCCTTGGTGATTGAGGACGAAGTTCCCCCAGCGGCTAAATCTAAGTATGCCTTTTTCAAAGATGTGAAGGGCGATGCCACAGTCTTTCCTCTTTCGAGTCAGTTGGTGGACCATTTAGAGGAGGCATGGAAACAGCCTGGCAAAAGATACCAGCCGCAGAGACGCCTGGCGGTGGCTTATCTGTTCGCGGATAATTATTTTGCAAAGTGGGAAACCCCTCCATAGGTGGATTCTCACGTGACCCGTCTTGTCCGTAGTGCCACATTGCCGATGCCATCCATGTCCTCCCTTAAGGATGCTACGGACCGCAAGGTGGAGATCTGCCTGAAGTCCGCTTATTCCCTTGCGGGGGGGGGGGCAGCACGGCCGGCTATGGCCATTTGCTGGGTTGCCAGGGCGATGGAGCGCTGGGCGGATTCATTAGAGGCTTCTTTTGATTCCGACTGTCCGGCCGAACAGGCGGAGTTGATTGGCAATCTCCATGATTCGGCTACCTACATCAACGAGGCGGCCCTAGCCATTAGTACTCTGGTGTCTAGGATTTCTTCAGCAGCGGTAGCTGCTCGTCGCACCTTGTGGCTGCGATCCTGGAAGGCGGACGCAGATTCCAAAAAGGGTCTGGAGGCGTTGCCGTTTACCGGAGAAGTTCTCTTCGGTCCGGATCTGGATAAGATTGTGGCCACGCTGGCGGCAGCCAAATCGGCTTGTCTCCCGTCGGCCCTGCTCCTTCTGGTTCTGGATGGAGACCCTACGGTCCATCATTCTGGCGCTGGAACTCGGGGACTACATGGTGTCATTGGACATACAGGACGCTTACCTGCATGTCCCTATTCTTTTGCGCCATCAACAATTCCTCAGGTCTGCTGCAATGGCATGGCTGGCTAATCAACTGGCAGAAGTCCACTCTAATCCCTTCTCGGAGGATTCTGCATCTTGGAGCCTTATTGGACTCGGGACAGCAAAGGATCTTCGTGACGGAGGACAAGATCTCTGCTTTACAGTCAAGGGTGCGCAGTTGTCTGCACAGCCGCCGGGTGTCCCTACACTCGGCGATGAGGTTACTGGGCTCCATGGTGTCGGTGTTCGACATGGTGGAATACGCCCAGTTTCACTCCAGACCTCTGCAGCACCTGATCCTGTCCAAGTGGAACGGGCTGCCTCAGTCTCTGAAGTCCCAGACGATTGTGCTCACCCCGGAGGTTCGCCTGTCCCTTGCTTGGTGGTTACAGACGACCCACCTCAACAGGGGACGTCCATTCTGGGTTCCAAATTGGGTCCTGTTGACAACGGACGCCAGTCTTCGGGGCTGGGGAGCGGTTTTGGGTCCACACTTGTTCCAGGGCAGGTGGACGCCGACAGAAGCGGAGCTTCCCATACATATCTTGGAAATCCGTGCGGTCTTCAATGCTCTCCAGCAGGCACATCGGTTTCTCCAGGGTCACCCGGTACAGGTCCAGTCGGACAACGCTACCACCGTGGCCTACATAAACAGGCAAGGAGGAACCCGCAGTCGGGCGTCTCTCGTAGAGGTCTCTCGGATCCTGGTTTGGGCGGAGCGCAATCTTCCGGCCATATCAGCGGTCTTCATCCCGGGAGTGCTAAATTGGGAGGCGGACTTTCTAAGTCGCCACGACGTTCATCCGGGGGAATGGTCCCTGCACCCGGATGTTTTTCAACTGCTGGCGGACAGGTGGGGTCTTCCAGAGATCGACCTCATAGCGTCCCGGCACAACAACAAGTTGCCGGTGTACGGGTCTCGCACAAGAGACGAAGGGGCGTCTCTGGTGGATGTTCTGTCCGTCCGGTGGACGTTCCGGTTTGCATACCTGTTCCCTCCGGTCTCCCTTCTTCCACGGGTAATCCGGAAATTCAAACAGGAAGGAGGGACGCTCCTGTTGATAGCTCCCGCGTGGCCCAGACGGCACTGGTTCTCAGACCTTCAGGGCCTGTCCGTGGACAGTCCTCTGCGGTTGCCGCTACGACCGGACCTTCTGTCTCAGGGTCCTTGTCTTCACCCGGACCTGACTCGGCTGTCTTTGACGGCGTGGCTGTTGAGACGGCCATGCTGAGGTCCCGGGGGTTTTTCAGCTCTGTGGTGCGTACCATGTTGCGAGCTTGGAAACCGTCTTCCGCGAGGATATACCATCGCGTGTGGCATACGTTCTTCCAGTGGTGTCGACCGAGAGGTTATGCACCGAGGGAGTTTCGTCTGTCTCGGATTCTCGCCTTCCTACAAGCGGGACTAGATCATGGGCTTCGCCTTGCTTCTTTGAAGGTACAGGTTTCGGCCCTGTCTGTTTGGTTTCACCGTAGGATTGCTACAATCCCGGATGTGCGCACCTTTATGCAAGGTGTTGTCCGCATTCAGCCGCCCTTTGTTCCACCTGTGGCGCCTTGGGATTTGGCTGTGGTCCTGAGGGCTCTCCAAGGACCGCCGTTTGAACCACTGGGCTCAGTGGATCTTAAATGGCTAACAGCTAAGACTATTTTCCTTCTGGCCATTGCTTCGGCCAGACGTGTTTCTGAGTTAGGGGCTCTTTCTTGTAGACCCCCTTTCTTGGTTTTTCATGGGAACAGGGCAGTGCTCCGCACTCGGCCCGAGTTTCTTCCCAAAGTTGTTTCCCAGTTTCATGTTAACGAGGAAATCGTTGTTCCGGCCTTTAACTCACCGGGTCTTTCCGTGGGTGAGACCTCTTTGGATGTTGTGCGGGCCTTAAGGACTTATGTTGACCGCACTTCTTCGTTTAGGACGTCGGACGCTTTGTTTGTCCTCTATGGCTTCCGTAAAAAGGGTTGGCCTGCTTCAAAGCAAACTTTGGCAGCCTGGATCCGTATGGCTATTTCTGAAGCGTATCTTCATGAAGGCCTGCCGGTTCCTCCTTCTGTGAAGGCTCATTCCACTAGGTCTGTGGGTCCTTCGTGGGCAGCTCAACGTGGTGCCTCTGCAGTCCAGATCTGCAAGGCTGCTACGTGGTCCTCTGTCCATACCTTCGTGAGGTATTACAGGTTTGACACCTTCGCCTCTCAGGATGCTTCCTTCAGGCGGCGGATTCTCCTTTCTGCACAGGAGCGTCCCCACCCTTAAAGGATACTGCTTTGGGACATCCCCAAGGTATCCTGTGGATACCCTATGGACCCTGAAGTAGAAAATATGAGATATGGTAAGAACTTACCCTTGTTATCTCTATTTCTACGAAGTTCATAGGGTTCCACAGGACTCCCGCCCAGTCGCACCTGTGCTGCAGATGGGCTTTGCTCTGGTCACTGGTTTTCCATCTCCCTCTGGTGAGAATGTGATTCTTGTATGTGTCCAGATCTTTGTTCTCTCTCTTCCTTCTCCTCCTCCGGCCTATGGCTTGGTAACTAGCTGAGATGCCTTGGCTCGGGGGCGGGGTATGGGAGGGTGACCTGGTGCATCCTGGGAGGCTGAAAGCTTAACTCTTTGGTGCCCGATGACTGACGTCACACCTAAACCCCAAGGTATCCTGTGGAACCCTATGGACTTCGTAGAAATAGAGATTACAAGGGTAAGTTCTTACCATATCTCATATTTTTTCAGAAAATTGTTACATATCACCTTCATCCACTCGCCTCTTCAATGGTGTCATTAGTTGCAATCAGATGATTGAAATTGTGTTCGATGAATTCAGGACACAATTGCAGTGATATATTTTTGGGTTTCCTAAAATGCTATAGGGAAAGATGTATCAAACCTAGGAGAGAGAAAATGTACCAACCAATTTGTTTGTAACTGTCACTTTACAGGGTGTTTGAAAAAATCAGTTAGGAGCTAATTGGTTGATACCTGATCTCTCACTACTTTATCTCCATCCAAGGCTTAGTAAATAGACCCCTAAGGATTGATACATCTCTCCCATAATTAAAGCCATCCCAATCAAATGTGCATGTGCAAAGGCAAGTATCTTAGTACAGTATCTTAATATCGTAGTGTAGCCCACAAAAAAAGGATATATAATTCCAACATACAGAAATTTGTGAGTGCTCTACAATTAAATAAAAAAGTGGTCATGGTATTGCCTGCTATTGCCAGAATTATAAAAATATTTATTTTGAAAGCTGTCATTTAGATACTACATTTATAGAAGTGTCTTATTTCATTACCAAAAATTCAGTCATCTTCTTATTGCTCAGTCAGTATAGTCTCGAGATTATTGGCCAGTTTTGCATATAACCATACAAGCTTGTATGATGGGGGTTTTCTTGTCTGGTCAGTCTTGACAAAGGCTCTGTGGGAGCCGAAACGTCGACTATGTTTATGGATTAAAAATTGGACTTTTTTTTTAATACGCTTCTGGTGAAATTTATGAAGTCTGGTGAGTGCTCTCCTATGTATCTACAATATATTTGGGAGCCCAAATGGATTGGACTTCCTGAGACTTGGCACCCCAGCAGCTGCTGAAGTTTGGGGCTCGGGAGTGCGTTTTTTTCCAGTGGATTATATATATATGGTGCACAAAATTAGGTATTTATAAATGCTAGATCTGATATCAGGACTCAATTTGTGAGCAGACCTTTGCAAAATTTACCACCAAGCGGTGCAACATCTGACCGAAAATAGGTATTATTATTGAACTGGACTTTAAAGCACTTGGGATGCATACCCGAGAGGGAAAAAAAAATTACCCTTCAAAACCAATAAAAGAAGAGAGAAAATATTAGTCATTTGCCCAAAATGAAGCTGGAAAAAGAGCATTGGCAGGTCGCTCTAGATTGAGGAATAATGAGGCGTCAATATTGGTGTGAGGATCTCTAGTCTATTAATGTAAACATTTGACGCCATGACAAACATGCATGCCAAGATAAATGGGAAAACCTCTCTCTGTATGACAGGAGCCCCAAGATCACCTTTATGCAAGTTGTTTATGCAAAGTATACAGTACATCTTAACTGACTCTTCTCCCAGCACCAATGTAACCAGAAATATGTTTGAAGAACTTCATTGGGAATCTCACCACTGAAATAGTGTTAAGCTGGCCACAGACATAGCGATCTGCACATGATGAGCCCATGTGTACGATTTTCCTTGAAACTCTCCCCGGCATCTCTGCAAACAATCTCCACACGATCTGCACACGATTTGGTGTCCAATCTTCAAATGATCTCTCCTGCATCCACACTTTCGCAGTGCATCGTGTCCTAGATTGTCAGATCTGACGATGCCATGTGCGACCAGCGGGAACGCACATTGCATCGTGATCGTGAGTGGGGACTCACGATTTACTCTCAATTTGGCCATATTTCACACGATCTGTCATTCTAATGTGTCGGAATCTGCTAGATCGGGTAAAATATCGCTATGTGTGTGGCCAGCTTTAGAGATCATCCCTGATTGAATACTAGACTTTTTCCTTTTTTTATGATCAGCCGTTATGTTGTAGGCTTGTTGCTATGCTTAGGAATACTATTGCATGAACACTATTGGCCAGGCTTCTGTTGTTGGACAGTTGACTTAATTTTTTTCTTCAAAATACTCTAGTACAAAGTAGTATAACACAGATCAATCATTGGAAGACATTCTGGTGCTGAGGCAGCAAACTTACCCCAAATTTTCACCACTCTTGCCACTGTGTTTGAGTGATCAGTTTTTGCCAAACATGGTGTTATGCATTAACAAACAAATGTTTGATTTCATCTGAAGAGTTTGTTCAGGATTATTGTGTTTTGTTCAGTAGGAACTTGGCAAACCTAAGCCATACTGCAAAGTTTTTATTTGTGGAGAGCAGAGACTTTCTCATACCTACCTTTCCTTGAAACCCGTTTTTCTTTATAGTAATCATGCACTTAAAAATGTCCTGTAGATCCTTTTATGTAGCTTATAGGTCCTTACTGATTTCTGAGATCATTACAGGCTTCTTTTCTCCTTGGCACTGAGTTAATACAAATGTGCAGGCTCAATACCAAACTTCCACAGTTTCTGCTTTTATATAGAAGTGGTAGCACTTCAGATCAGATAAAGAGGTGCACTTTATTAGTGGTGACTGACTCAAATTACCTTTATTGATATGGAAGCAGCACACTTGGTTTATTTTATGTTTGCTGCTATTTTGTTGAATAAATAATGACAAAGTAAAATCTGTTATTTTATTTGTCACATTATGTTAAATTTACCATGTAATTTCAATGCAACTTTGGGAACTGTCTGTACTACCTGTCTCCCTTCCTAAAGCTGTGTATCCGCTAGCCAATAAAATGAACGATAACTATATTGTTATTCAGTCGTTCAGTCGCACAATAAGACTTTCCTCTAGTCTCCAATCCTTCAAGCGTTCCCTGAAAACTCACCTCTTCAGGCAAGCTTATCAGATTCCAGAACCTACCACATAAGCTTCCATATCTAATTACATCCCCTTTTACAGTCCACACACAATCTCACACATCGTCTTTCTCTCACATCCTCATGACATTTGGTCGACATTCCTGTGTGACTGGATCATGCAGCCAACCAAGAAACTGTGCATTCTGGCTGGACTAAAATGCAATATATAACACCTATCCTTGTGTATCAATGCCTGTTTCCCTATAGATTGTAAGCTTGCGAGCAGGGCCTTCCTACCTATATATCTGTATGTTATTACCCAGTTTTTTTCTATTAATGTTTACAATTGTAAAGTGCAACAGAATATGCTGCGCTATAAAAGAAACTGTTAATAATAATAATAATAATAATAATTGTGTCGGCCAGTGGATATGCAGTCAACGACCATCGATGTGCGCTCCCACTGGTCATTGACTAGGTCACTCATTGCCAGTACTTGCAGGGCAACCTGATGATATTGTCAGATTCTGCAAGTACTGGGATAAGGGATGTTGTCAACGACCAGCGGAAGCGCACATCACTGGTCGTTGACGGCATATCCACTGGATATATCGTTCAGTGTGGGTGCTCAATTAATGACATTGAGCACACCACTGCAGGGGACACACTACACGATATCGCTCATGGAGCAATAGCGTGTAGTGGATATGCGGCATAACACCGTTTTTTGTTTTACCGTATCTGCATTTATTTGCACCAGCTAATGCTAATGATTGATATTATCACCAATCTGTTTGCACACAGCATAGTGTGATTAGGGTGGTTGTTGGATGTATTTATGAAATGGCTGATGGGAGTTGTGGTTGCCTCAGTTATAGTACACCATGCTTCTAAGATGACTGTAGCATGCTCTCTCCTATTAGTGTACTGCAGTTTGAAATGTTCCAGAGCGAGAAACCTTATATTATTGTTCACAGCAATATCTATAAATATATTACTAGTATCACAATAATAAAACAAAAACAGAAATGTCTCCAGGGTAAATATTAGCCGTATTACATATATTATATGCAGTTTAAGGAAAGTAATGAACTAAAATAAAATATATGCTCTTCAGTATATAGACTTCCGTTGGCCAAAAATAATAGATTGATCAATGATGAGATACAAATCCTCTTCCAGGTCTTCTGTTTTGTCTGACTTGCACAGAGTGCCAGCAGGTGCTGGAAAGTGGCTGGAGGTTTGGTTTTTAGTTGTATTTATTTTATTTCTTTTTTAGGATGGCGTTTGAGTAGTGGATGCACATGCTATTTTACTTTTTCAGTTGTGTGCACAAACTCTGCCAAGCTGTGGGTTGCAGTAACCAATTAACACCACTTAACAGCTGTTAAATAGCAGAGTTGTCTCATGTAACATCAATTAAAATGCTAATTCCACTCGATTTGCTGCCCACCACCAGGTAGACTCCACTTATGATAGATTACAATGCAAAACTGAAATAAATGACTCACAAAATATAATTAAATGTAATCACCTAATTAAATTAAGATACATATATATCACAACTTTATAGCTGCTCAAAAGGAATATGTGATTTATGTGCAATAAGTTCTTTAGCTACTAGTTGTCTTCTTGTGGTCAGTTAAGTAGCTTGTTGCATTTTTTGACTTGTTTTTAAAACTTTTTGCAATTTTAAAAGCTGTTATTTTTGTTTTTACTCTACATTATGAACCATTATTTGTTGTGCAATTAGTTAGCATACATTTTTTTTTTTTTTTTTTTTTTAACTCTCTGGTATGTTATATGGAATGAATTGAATTTTAGATGTTTGAATTAAAAGGTATGTATTAATCTACTGCACCTAATAGTGACACACTTTTTTTTCTCTTTGTGCCATGGAATGTACCTTGTACCGTGTCCGTTGGTAGCACCCCCTTGGTTATACTGACACAAATCAAATAATTGGATAATAGTGGTATCTTTGTAATGTCATAAGCTACATAGGTACACCCGTGTGGGGAAGCAGTCGGGAAGCCGATGAACGAAATCCCAACCGCCGGCTTCCCGACTGTCTAATCCCGGCAAGGTACTAATGACAGGTGTCGAAATTCCGACGCCTGTCTTTAGACCTACGCCGGGAGCCCAACACCCGGCTTACCGATTTATGGTAAGCCGGGCGTGGATAGCCGCAGGGGGGAGGGTTAGGTTATGGGCTCCCGGGGGGGACTTGGGGTTAGGCACCCCACCCCCCCACACCCTGCCCCCTCCCACACCCCGGGAGGTTAGGGTTAGGCTAGGGGAAGGGGGCGTTAGGATTAGGCACCCCCGGGGAGAGGTTAGGGTTAGGCACGCCCCCCGGGAGGGTTAGGTTTAGGCAGCGGGGAAGGGGGGGGTTAGGGTTAGGCACTCGGTGGGGAGGTTAGGGTTAGGGGGTAAAAAAAAAGGTTAGTTATACTTACCTTTTGTAGCTTCGGGAATTTTCACCCCTGCTGGGCTTCCGCTGTCGGGATAAATCATACTGATTCCCGTGTGTGATAGGACTGTGTATCTGTGTATTCTACAGATATGTCCTCATACATTATTGCTGCAGTTGTGCCAAACAACACTTCTCAGCACACCAGGTCCTGAGTGACTTGGCTTGCATTGAGCAACTTTTTAACTTATTTTTTTTACCCGAAAATGCGTCTTAGTTGCTATCGGATGCGGAAACCCATTTAGGAGGCTACAGTGATTAATTTGACTTGCAACACTTGTATATATGTGTGTATCTGAGTCTGTATACGAAGTGCTACGATGCAGTGGTCGCAGCTTTTTCCCATGCCAAGTTCTGTGTCGCATATCAATTGAATCCGTACAGTCACATGTAATGGTTTGACGCATCCAATTTGTGACGAAGATGCATTTCTGGGTGTAAAAAGCGGTCGGCGTTAGTTGAGTTGCACAAGACCTGGCGGCTCACTTGCGACAGGCTTCTCGCACCACATGCCATATTGAAGCTAGTTGTATGAGGACACATCTGTACAGTACACATCAATTCCATACATACAGACTTTTGGCAGCCCGCTCCAGGAGGGGCTGCCAGGTCGGTGCAGCAAAGCAGGTGGGGGGTGGTTTAAGTAGACGGGGCTGTGCCGACACAATAGCACCATAGTGGCCCTGCCCCCCGCTTTATAATGCAGATGTTACTGACATTATAAAGCAGGGCTACAATGACTCTATTCAGCGGCAATCGCGTCATTGCAACCCTGGACCGCCCACTTTCACGGCGGGGGGGTCGACCGCCATTCCAGGAGGCTTGCCTACTCTTGCGGGGTGCCGGGAGCGGCATCCGATTTTCGGGGGGGTCCCGGCAGTTCCAGAAGAGTAGGCAAGTATGATCAATTCTATTGTATCTACTATATAAGAACAATGTAAGTAGATATCTTGGTTTGTTTGTTATAAAAAGGCTAATTGCTTTTCTTTTTCCTGTCTTAAATAATATGTTCTGCCACTAGGGCTTCTTTCTCTAAGCCAGTGGTTCCCAAACTTATTTGAATCACGGCGCCCTAGAGTATCAGCATTGAATTCACGGAACCCCTAAGTATAAGTTTGTTATTGAGAAATTCAGAAACAAATCTAGTAAAGTGAAGTAAATTGTGCTTATATGTCATCCTTAGGGTCAGTTATGTGGTGGTGGACAGGTTTACACTTCTGTTTGTTCATGTTTTTACATTAAATTGATCATATATCATTTGATTTGGTGCTGGACCACCAACCTGAGGCACCCCTGCAAGTGTCCCAAGGCACCCCAGGGTGCCACGGTGCACAGTTTGGGAACCACTGCTCTAAGCTGTTAAGTTTCCATGATAAAATCTTCCCTCCACACTGAGATGTTGTACAGGTTATAGGAAGTATTTAGAACTTCACCTTTAGAAGGTACAATATCTGGAAAGCAATGTATATGTAATTGATGTACACACGATATGATAGTTGTCATAGAACTATTCCTTGGCAGATGCAGTGTAAAGGGGCACATCCACTAGCAGACCAAAAAACGACTGCACGATTACGACATTGTCGTTCAGTGCAGGCACATCAATCATCCCCTACCATGCTCAACCTGATATTATTGTCAGGTTGTACAGCATGTTCATCCAATGATTGATGTTGGAAACGATCAACGGGAGCGCACATCGCTGGTCGTTACTGACATTAATGTGCCCGATTCATGTGCAATTTAATGATAACGATATCTTTATCGTTCAATCGCACATAGGAATCGGCAAGTGGATGTGCTCCATTACATGCAGCATGTACTGATACATTGTGCCGTTGTATACCAAATCATGTAATGTTTACAGCAATGCACTGTATTGTTACAATGCATCACCACATTGCTGGGTCACACTGTTGTATAGCTTGTGCCCAGCTTTACCTTTTATGAATTTTGTCATGTTTTCTTACTGTGCCTTTATTTGTGTGCAGGGGCTCTTGTGTTAATATGTCCTTTCTTGTATGTATGGAATGTCTTGTTAACAGGTGTACTATACCCCTCGGTATTGTGTTGCTGCACAGAATATCAGCTTGAACAAAACATATCAATCCTAAACACATGCTATATTATAATAATAATGTTATTTATATAGCACTTTTTCCCAAGAGGATCCATAGTGCTTTAAATTTGCATTTTAAAAACATAGGATACAAAGTAAACATAAGTATTATAGCTAAGCATTTGGATTGTATTTTTTTTCTATGGAAACTAAAGGGGCATTAATGAAATGCTTGAGCAAATAGGTGAGTTTGTGTTTGAAGGTTTTTAAAAGTGGAGGCCTCTTTGCGCTGTTAATAACGCTGGTATGTACCCAATAAGTGTTAAGATGGACCGTATTCAGGATGCTATGCTTAGTACATCCCACTCTGTGTTATGTGGTAGGAACAAGGCTTGTTAGTTAACAGCCTGGCTACTGCATTTTGTATCAGGTGCATTTTTGCTGGGTGACTGAGGTAGAGAGCATTACAGTAGTCCAAGCATGATTCTAAAAATACATGTATGAATATAGGCAGGTCTTCTGAGCGAATTAAGTGCTTGATTCTGGCTATGTTCCTCAGATTATACATGACGATAGACACAAATGGACAGCATAGATCCAATTTCTAACTCTATATTGATTAACACACATTTCACCTTCTGACAAAGTCCTAAAAACTTCCCAATTTTGCTCTTTGGGTTTTTCTTCACAAAAGTGGACCAGATTTTCAGAGCAGGCTGTAATAGAGCATACACACGGTCAGATCTGTCAGATGAACGATTGAATGATTTGAACGATTTTACCAAAGATTTGAACGATTTTTGACTGCATTAAAATGAATGGAATCGTCCAAGTCTGACTGCAAACACATCAGATGTCAGATATCGTTATCTGACCATCGGGAACGCGCATCGTTCAAATCGTTCATCTAACAGATCTGACAGATATGTCAGATTTTCCTTCAGATATGAACGATTTTTTAAATCGTTATCGTTCAGATCTGAAGAAAAATCTGACCGTGTGTTTGTACCATAATGTTGAGCCCATCTCCTGCTGTATCTTTACACCACTTCACTTAGTCGATGTCATTCTATTTTAAGCTGGGAACACACCCTATACCATGATGTGACCCAGGGATGGTGCGATACAATGTAAGTATAAATGGCGCATGCCGTACACACTCACTGCACGATCTGGCGTACGGCCACGTGATATATTGTTACATGCTGCATGTAACTGCACTGCATCGTTCATTCCATCCTCCCATTGCTGTGCAGAACAGCCGATGGGACAAAGCGATGAACGACCGTTGTGATCAACCGATCAGGCGTACACAGTATATGATGTGTACACTATATATTATTCTGTTTCACATCGGAACGATATATCGTCCAATGGATCGTATAGTGTGTACCCAGCTTTAGAATTTTCAGCTACAATAGTTACCATTATGGAAATTTGTGTTGTGTTGGTAAGCAGCGCTGACCTGGCCTGCAGTGAAGTGAGAGCGAGCTCTGCTATAGGCCACGTTGTAGGTGAGTTGCTCATTTTAGATTTTACCAGCAAACACAATTCCGAGGTAACTGAACCCTCGCAATTCTCCTTGTTTGTGGTGGGTACATAAAAGGACCTAAAATTTCAATTTAACATTTTCAGACTTTCATAGATTGTGTGAAAAATGTGACTGTGCAACGTATGCCTTTTGTCCCTTGACATAATTATTTATTTTTAGCTCCTGTATGCTGAAGCTGTTAAGGCTTGTAGCTCCTGCTGCATAGTTATGGGCTGGTGCTTGGTCAGTGACCGTAATCAGTGCTGGGAGATTATTGATGGGACTTTTTTATATTTCTTCTGTGGGGAACTGTGTGGCTCATAATTTACTCTTCACTTCTGTTTTTCAGTATTAGATTAGTCTTATGCAGGTAGCAGTTATTTTATAATATACAATCATTAAAGGGCCATGATGTAAATCATGTAATTAAGAGTCATTACCTCTCTTCTATGCAAAGTTGATTTAAATCCTGACAGCGTACTCCATTGTAACTTTCCTAAGAGCATAGAGACATTGCCATATTATTTTAAGCTTCTTTTTTTTTTGACAAATTCGCTCATAATTTAGTATTCACTTGCAGTAGTCCTTGTAAATTGTCCAATTGTGGCAATGATTCATTGTTATGAAATAATCTAAATGCAGTGTCATTAACTTATGGATGGGCCATCTATACACTGGAGGCCTATTCCTTTTGAAGTAAGCAAAAAAAAATTTACTGCGTTCTTTTTAAGGGATACGTTCAGTATCTTGGCATAGGGGATCCCGACAATCAGAATACCGGCGCCGGAATCCCGACCACACACACCCACCCCCAGCTGCCCCACTACCTAATTTAAGATGTTTTTAATTTGGGATGATATACTTAATTAGCATTCCTCACCTCCCCCACAGGCTGTTGAGTTAATATTGTGATGGTACAGATGCTGCCTGAGAGCAGAAAGGAACAGTTAAGTGCTTGCATCCTTTCATCAAATAAAGATATTACATTTATATTTAACTGATTTCCCCTCAGCATAATTGTGTGTAAGAGATGTTTGCTTTTAAGAGTGTCGTTCTCATGTGTTTTTCTTGTGAATCCCATTTTCCACATTGTGCAAATGCTTCTATTGTGTTGGTGCTTTGTACTTAACACTAATATAAGTTTTCACATAATTACTGCTCAGACCAATCCTTAAGTGCAAAGGAATTATCTAAATATGTTCTGATCAAGGTGCATGTTAATATTTCACATGCAAAATATTTTTCATTCTATAACATGTTTTATTTTAAAGTGAGTAACATAAGAGGCTAAGCTCAACGATAACATTAAAACTACTGACGTAACTTGTTTTGTAGGTTGAGTTTTTCTGTGATTTGCGATAGCCTAGTTTAATGTACTGAAGCTACATGACAGGTACTTCCTTCAAAAGGGATTTGAATATTAAGTTATGGGTATCACCATCTCCATTATGTTTGGAACTGCCCATTAGTCCTTATACCCACTGGGCTAAGATACATCTACTAACATGTTTATCTCTTGTAAACACGTGGTAAAGGGTCTGACCATGGAACCCATAGATTCCAAATACTACTTGATAGATTCGGTGTATTTATCACGAGGGGTGAGCGGGTTCGGTTTTACTCGGATCTTTTTAGTAAACCTATTCAAGAGTTTCCCAAACTCCACCAATACAGTCCAGGTTTTAAGGATAATCCATGCTTGAGTCCAAATGGTAAAATAAAATTGACCGAGGTACTGTATTATGTCACCTGTGCTCACGCATGGATATAGTTAGAACCTGGACTGTAATGGCAGAGTTTGGGAATCTCTGGTATGTTGTAATTAAACATTAATGTTTAGAAGTCAACAGTTACAGGTAACAGAAATATGTCAGATACACCGTGGGTAGGTCTAAGTGCCCATGGAAAGTAGAACAACTTACAGGAGAGTACCATCAATTATACTTTTGGTTTTGGACAGAATTCACATTAGAATAAAATAAGGAGTTTTGATTGGCCTAAAAAGTCTCCACTGTTAAAATGCTGCTCCCCTGCTTCTAACGCTCACATGTTTGAGACAGGCAGTGTTGTCTGCCCTTCCCCTTCAACTTCCCATACATGTCAATGTGAAGGTCATGAGGGTATTAACCTGCGTCCCAGTCCAAGGAGCAGAACCGATTGAGGCAACACAGTTCCCCAAGTAACTAGAACACTGTCTTATCATAATTTAGTTAGTTCTACCTAAAGTTTATTTTAGTTAATCTAAAATGTGTTTATTTTAATGTCAATATTTGTTGCTGTATAAAAAAAAAAAAAAAAAAACCTGAAGCTTAACATGTATTTGTTACATACTAGCTGGGTTACCCGGCATTGCCCAGGTTGAAAACTGGACCCTGAAGTACACCTGCAGCCTTATTTTTTTTTCTTTGTCCTTGCCTATAACCTGGATAACTATGCAGATTAGGAGTAAATGACAGTGCAGGCAGGGGTATTCTCATACAGTTTAGAATGGGGTATATCAGGAGCAGACTGACTTAGTCATCCCCGTATAGCTTCCTAAATCACTTGAGTTTCAGAAATAACTGCAGAACAGGGGGTGATTCAGCTGCGGACAGATATGCTATTGCAGCTGCTAACGTGTTAGCAGCTGTGATAGCTGTAATATGGAAATGCAACAGGAGGCGTCACGCCTCCTGCATGCATTGCTGATCCTAGCTGCATCCAAGGACACAGCATTGAATCATTTATGATGCTTTTGGCCGGCTGAGTGACCATGGGGTCACGCAAGCCAGCTGCCACAGATGAGTAAGAGGCCAGGAAATCTCAGTCAGCCGACGGAGATCGTGGCCTCTCTACTCCCCTCCAATGGTGAGAACATGTTTCAGTTTTGGTAAAAAGAGGCAGTCACTGCCCCCTCACAGGCCAGAATGGCAGGAGACTGTCAATTACTGAAATAAGGAGGGGGGGGGGAGTCGGGACTAGAGTCCCGTTCCCGGACAGAAGTGTGCCCACCCTCAGTGGCACTGTGTGGCTGTGACAATCTCCTCTGCTGTTTGTAATCTCCATATAATAAGCTTTGCCAGGATCAAAGATTGTGGATTGATTATGCTGTCTGCCACAGTCTGAATATATTGAGTGCTGAGCTGCTCTTGAGCCTGCCAGGTCCTCTGCGAAGACCCCTTGGACTGTTGCTATAAGATTAGACAATGAGTGAAATACTAATAATGCACACTGTCAAAGTTTATCAATCAAACAGAGGGCTGACTAACTCCATATTTCATGTATGCGGCTGTTGTAAAAGTGATATAACCCAGCAATTTGGGAAGAGATGAGATTGTGTGTGTATGAAGCCAGACCCTCAGTCCGAGAACCTGTGTAATTTAAGTGCCCTGGTTTTATGGGATTGTGTGACTGTGTGTGGCCCTGAGTAAGTTCAAACCTAGCTAAAGACCTAATCCTGTTCAAACTACACCACCATGCCAAATTTGGTGGAGCTAGGTACAAAACCCTGCCGTGCATAAAGGACAAACGGACAGGCACACACATTTTCTTGCTGTTTATACAGATGTGACTTGCCTTCTTTTATTACAATCAATTCAAGATAGCAAAAGGAGGGTAAGTCTTAGGGAGCCCAGCAGCATTCTCTCTGCCATGCAACTTTGCTAATGACTGATCTAGAGGATGTGACCTGTGTTGGAGATTAAGTTTGCCTCTCTACATGTGCTGCATTTCGGCATAAATTACTTAGAGACATGATTTATACTTATTCTGGGCACCATTTTTATAGTAGCTAGGGCCAATCAAATGTCAGTAGTCATTTTAACAGTTTTTGTGATTCAATTCAATAGATTTTTCAATACATACAAAATTTCAGATCTTAAATTGATGTAATAAAATGTAACCACAAGTTAACTCAGTCGCTCAAGCATGATAGTTGTCATTTATCAATCTGTTAATACTTTGCTCGCTAATTTCAAGAAGCCCAATCCATACCCCACAGGAAGATATTACCTCAATTTCACTTGCATTGAAATTTTTGGGTCTTATTTATATGGGCAATATTATTGTGAAACCTTTTCTTTTGCACTATAAATCTAGGTCACCTAACTTAATGTTAAAAATACCCATTAACAATATATTAGATGTGTATATATATATATGTATGTATATATATATATATATATATATATATATATATATATATATATATATATTATTTATTTTATTAAAAATTTAAGTTTAGATGCAATCTTGTCTCAACATATATCTATGAAAAGTTATTAGTATGGAGGTTGTAAAGTAAATGCTGCATTTCAATCAACAAACCATTATGGTCAAATAAGTATTATACATTATATAATTAAAATAAACCTAGTCACTACTGTCTAGAAAAAAACTCCGTTATCGGCTGCTGCTTCTATGGAACACAGGGCTGCCCTTTCAGACGTGTTGGGAGGGGGGTGCCCCCGGGTACTCATTCACTGTGGCCAGCAGTGATCAGTCCCCAAAGGAGGGGGAGTCGCGG
Organism: Taudactylus pleione; assembly: GCA_031769625.1. Lineage (NCBI taxonomy): Eukaryota > Metazoa > Chordata > Amphibia > Anura > Myobatrachidae > Taudactylus > Taudactylus pleione. The sequence continues at coordinate 41,507,738 of JAUIMM010000018.1, forward strand.
GTGTAGAGGGACCAGGAGGTCCTTCAGATATAGGCGGCTGCTGGAAGATTAGCTTTCCGCAGCTGCTTAGTGGTCGGCTGGTAGCATCAGATGTGACAATGTAATTGAAAGCCCAGTCTGATGTGGTCTCATCTGATGCGACCATGCCAGGCAAGTTTTTAATCGGTAGCACTATCATAACAGGGTGTGGTATAGGAGTGGAGGTGTTCATTCCTTGCATCCCACTCATACTTAGACATGCCATTTGAATTCAAGAGATTGCAATTTCCAATCTGACTCTTTTTTGCAATGACCATCAATAAGGCCCAAGATCAATCTTTGAAGGTAGCAGGTATTGGGCAGTGGTGTGTTCAAGAGTAGGCTTCCAACAGCCTTTTCACTCTGGCTCCTAATGGAAAAACAAACATTGTTTATACCTCAATGTTGAGGTAACAGTGTCTAAATATTCTATATAAATGGATACGTTTTGAGGGCTAAAACCATGTTCGCAAACAGTGTGATCCTTTTCAGGATCAATGGAATGGGGTCATAGACGAAGACCATGTAAAAAATTAAGGCTGCAGATGTACTACAAGGTCCATTCTACAACCCGGGCAACGCCGGGTATCCCAGCTAGTAAAAAATAAATCCATTATAACAGTCTAGCAGAAATTCCTTACCATTCCTTAGGTTCCATAACCTAAATAAAGAAATATATCTTGCTCATTACGTTATTACTGCTGTTTGGTTTCACAGTACAAATGGCACAATTCTAGAACAAACCATTTATCCCATACATAACACTAAACAGCCATATCTCTCTGCTAGGCCACAGTATATCTCACATTGGGCTCTATTTATTAACATTATTTTTACTAAAATAAAGTGAAAAAGGGTGTTTTCACACCCTTTTTCACATTATTTTAGTTTCACCTATAGTTATTACAGGGCAATTGGAGTAGAATTAGTAAAATTCTACTCCAACCCCTAGTATCACTTATTTTTAGTAAAGCAGATCGCATTTCCCATAATTGTAATGGGAAATGTGATCCGACCATAGTTACTAAAAATAAATTGTAAAAAAATACCGGGGAAAGCCCTGTGATAATAACGCCACCTGGAGGTGGTGTTATCCAGGGTCTCCCCCGGTTACCGGGCTCCAACTCTGCTCTAACGGGGAGAGCAGAGGCGGGAGCCGGTACCAGTAATCAGCTATGTGGTCTAAACAGACCGCAAGCTGATTGCTGTAAAAAAAAGAAAAAAAATATTGAAACATTTTTTTTTTTTACTTACCATCCAGGGACCGGTGATCGGGCCTCCGGTGATGGCTCCTCTCCGGTCAGCTGGTCTCCCATAGTACCCTGCTGCCCGGTCATCAGGTGTTCGGGCCCCAGTGCAGTATGGTAGATCACCTGATCGGGAAGCCCGGAGAAGATCACCGGAGGCCAGGAGGTAGCAGGTAAGTGTAATGAAGGGAGGGGGGGTCGCGAGGGTCCGCGATCGCGGGGGGCGGGGCTTAGCATCGGTGGGGGTAGCAGCGACGGTGGGTCGGCGCATGAGCGGGCTCTTAGTCGCGGTATTTTTTCCAAAAATACAAGCTCTGTCCCTGCAAGGGATTTATAGTAAATCCCTGTGATATTGCCTGAATTCGCAATGCGAATTCACTCGGTAATATCACACTACAATCCGCATTCAATATGCGGATTGTAGTAAATAGAGCCCATTGTCTTTTACTGTAGTACAATTCGGAATTGTTTCCCATTTCATCTACACTTGTCTCTGCTCCATACTACAACTAATTACATGTACCAACATCTACAATCAATGTATTCCATATGAAGTGTCATAAGTAAGCAACATTATTCCCATTGCAGCAGTTAAATTTATGATGTAGGCACAGAAACCTCACAATGCAATTCACAGAAACTCACAATACTAACTCCATTTGTATTACATACACCATACTTGCCAACATTCAGCTCCCTCCTTCCGGGAGGGAGCTGAATGTCTGCGCAGAGCGGGGGGTGTGGCTGGGTAATGATGCCACATGGGGGGCGGGGCCATGTGATCGCGTCATCCTGGCCCTACCCACTCTTCACAATGCCAAAAGTAACAGCATTGTGAAGCAGGTGGCGGGGCCACGATGACATGTTTCAGCGCGAATCACATCACCGCCCCCCCCCTGCTGCAAGGGTTTATATTAGTAGTCCGGGGGGGGGGGCAGGCGGCAGCCGGGAGGCATGCGTGCCTCTCCGGTGGGCCGGGAGCTGCACCCGATATTCGGGGGGGGCTCCCGGCCAAATCGGTAGCGTAGGCAAGCCTGACATACACTCAATATAAAACAGTGTGCAATAATTTCATAAACATAAATTTGCTTCAAGCACTCCTTTTGGATCACACAATTCGAAATAGACGATTTTTTCCATTAAAATACATGACATATATTCTATATCTCCTTGCTCCCAGATATTTTCCTTGTATTGGAATCAATTAGTTGTGTACTGCACTATGAAGAATGGGTGAGGAAGTGTTTGTTGCTTCTTCCCCAGGTCAAGATCTCTTATGCTAGGTACACACTAGACTATATGTTATCCAATCCCGCAGATTGGAGCAACATATCGGGTACATTGTTTAGTATGTACCCACTATGTAGCATTAGCATATTTACACACAGCTGCTGTGTGTCCTGTGTACAACTCTGAATCACGCCCATAGTGCCGTACGTCCAGTTTGTAGAAGCTAGAGGTGGAGCAGAAGCAAGTGGCAGACCAGGTCAATCACAGTGGGTGAGGGATGACTAGAACAGACCAAAAAGGAAGGAAGGAAGTAAAAAGTTTATTGGCAGGCACAGTGAGATTATCTGTGGGAATGTTGAAATAACCTAGTATGCCTAGAATAAGAAGCAGACCAATGGATAGAAAATAAATCAGATAAACAGCACAATTGTCAAGAAATTAGGACACTGGACCTAGAGGGAAATAAATGACAGTAACACAAAGGTGAAGAGAATAATAGTATTTACAATGCTAATGTGTTTCAGTGCAGTGTACAGCAAATATAAAGTGTGTGGTTCAGAGCTAATCCAAAACATTGATATTTATTTATTAACATTTACTTATATATCTCCTGGGCTGGCCCCAGGACAACTAGCACCCGGTGCAAGACAAAATAGCACATACATTGGCCCCACAGAAAAAACAAAACACAGAGCACTGTGCAGGCAGTACGGCGTGTGGCTATATGACATATGATGTCACGGCCCAGGCTGCATCTGAGACGCACAGAAGAGCCCTGCACTGCCTGGGCCCGAAGTTAGCACTGGTGGCAAGATAAGTCCGGGATCCCGGCAGTGTCCATGTGGCGCCCCGTTTGGCGGCTCCACTCGACAGCCCTCAAGCTGACCTTCTATAGTGTCAGCATATTCCATCACGCTTTACAATTGGGAATAATACATTAAAAGAACAGTAATAAAGCAATACTAGATAATAACATAGACAAGTAAAGGTGGGTACACACCTGACAGATACACACTGAACGGCCATCATCTGCTTGTGCCCTCGGGTCCCGACCCCCTCCTCGCGGCTGCTGCTGTGTGTGTATGGGCGGTCTGCAGATATATCTGTCCATCGGCTGCGCAGCAAAGCTAATATATGTTGGTGAACGGTGATGTTCACCGACATATCGCGGGTACACACTGGCCGACGGACAGCAGATACATTAGTTGATCAATTGATTGGCCAATGTATCTGTCAGTGTGTACACAGCATTAGAAAGCCCTGCTCTGCAAGCTTACAATCTATAGAATAATAGCTTAGTAAGTTATATTAAAGTTCTTTTTACATTCTTCATGGATGAATACTCTGATGAAGACCTGCCTTGTGATAATTTACATTGTAATCATTTTTTACTTAGAATTACCTCTTAGAATTATTTAGATCTATGCGTTTGCTTTTTTGTCTCTGCTGCACATCTTATGATTTCTCGATAAGGACGCTAATGAAATACAGGAATTCAGTCTCTGCATCACTGCCTATAACCCTGCCAAGGCTGTGTGCAGTAGTGTATTTTCAGGAGGCCTCTTGAGAGCATCTGTACCCTGTGACATCTCTATCTCTGCTTCAATCGCCATTTTGCTCCTTTTTATCACTCCCAAGTCTTTCCTGCCACTGTAAAATAGCTAAGAGTGATGTACAGTATTTCTACATTAACTCTTTACTTGGTGAAAAGAGCACACTCCTAGCTCTTTAAGAGCAAGTAGTATGTGTGGGTTCTTTGTAGTCTTACATTTCCGGTACATATCATTCCTAACTCATTGAAACGCTGATCATGCAGGAGTCCTGATTGAGGAGAAACCTTCCTGCATTGCAATTAAATGTTGAGTGTTTAGAGCAGATTTCCAATATCACAGGATTATCATGTTTAAGATAACCTTACTAAGTACATGTATCTGTGTCATAGCTTCATTACTGCTGGAGGAAACATTTGCGATTTTCTTGCCTTCATACTCTTTCCCTATCTGTGGCAAAATATTAATATAAATCCGTTTCTTGTTTCAAGGGCTGTATGTGTATCTATCTACTCTACAAATGGGCCACACATTACCCTTAAGGTAAACTATACATTATTATTAATACCAACAGAAGAATTCCTCACCTTGTCAATAAAGTTCTTCGTAATTACTGTTGCAGCTGTTTCCCATGATGGAGAACACATGGTGCAGACTGCAGTGCACCCTCTTCATGGGTTAACAGATATGCTGCATAATGTCCTGGTGGTGTGAAGAGATGGTTATATGGTGCTGACATATACTACTTATTCATACCTTTGTTAAATTCCTACATCATAAAAAAACCATTTTGTTTGGTTCTTAACTTGCATTAGTGATCATATAAAACTAGGCCCGGATTGTGGAACAACAAAGCAGGTTTTCTCAAGCCGGGGTACAATGTAGATATCCAGAAAAATTAAGGCTTATAGAAAAATAAATTATATAAAACATAATCATTAGAGGTATTTTATTAAAGTAGACCAGACTTACAAGATGACATTTTAAAAGAAGCTGATGATTTGACATCAACCCCCCACCCCCACACACTTCACAACTACATAAAAATAAATAAATCCTTTTCTTCAAGAACAAAAAGATGTGCACAGGCCAAGTGTTGCCATCTCTGTTGGAACAATACTGGCACTCACTCAGGCAGACCTAGATTTGCTTTGTGAACCTCCTTTATTGCTTCTGACAAAAATTGAGCATTTCCAACACACTTGGGCCTCAAACCAATTGTCTGCAATAATCTTGCGGGTGCAAGTCATCGTGACAACACCTGCACTTGACGGCAGCTCGAACTCGCCGAAAAGTGCTTGCAACCCATAGGGCTCCGAGCAAATTCGTGCTCAGAGTGGGCTGCGAGGGGTGCGAGATGAGGTGCAGTTGCCGGTGTTTTTATTGCACTCTTCGCAGCGATTTGGATTGACTGCTTGGTCTGCCCAAAGCACACATTATTATTATATATGACACCACAAAATATATAAACAGAAACCAGTGCAAACATCATAAGAAAATAGTGCAAAAAAAAAATTACAGAACAAAATATTGTAGATCAAGGGATACAAGCTGTACAAACATTGAGCAAGGAGCGTAGAGCCGTAGTTTAGGATAACAGGAAAAAATTACTAAAGAAGTGGGTTTTGAAGCTTTGGAGAGTCTGATAGGAAAAGGGAGAGAGAGAGAGTGAGTTCCATTGGTGGGAGCAGCTCATGCGAAGTCTTGTAAGTGGGAGTGGGAGCAGATACCTGCCTGTATTTCTCAGCATTGAGGTCACCATTAATCTTGACCAAATCCCCAACTCCATTTGCTGAAATGCAGCCCCAAACTTGCAAGGAACCTCCACCATGCTCCACAGTTGTCTGCAGACTCTCATTATCGTACCACTCTCTAGCCCACATAATATATATATATATATATATATATATATATATATATATAAAATATGTATGTATATAATTTTACCCACCGTTCCTGAACATATTTTTCCAGAAAAAAAGCCCTCGTTACAGTAGTCCAGCCTAGAGAGGACCAAAAAGTGGATGGGGCCCTTTTGCTTCTGGGTAAGATGTGGTCCTGGAGATATTTCAAAGGTGGAAGTGACAACAAGACTGGCAGAGCATTTGAATGAGAGGTTGGAGTCTAGGATAGTAACTCCAAGACAGACACATGATCTCTCTTGCACACCTTCAATTCCACACCTCTTTCCAGAATAGTTAATGCCTCTTCCAGCTGTCAGACCTCTGTTCTGTTGGTAGGGAAGGTATACTGTAAGTCTGTCATTCGCTGTCTGCTTTATTAGAGAAGTATCTCGCACCATGGCAACCTGCTGAAGTATGAGAGCATGATGTATATATTAAAGTAAAAATACTTCAACTATGTAATGTATATTATTCAACCTGGCAAACAGTCTTGGATACATTTATTAATATGAAATAGTGGCTTTACTTGCTCTTTAACGCCATCCTGTCACTTTATAAACACTACAGTTTAAAAAGGGAAAAGAAAAAAAACTTGCATATCTTTGAATGTGTTCTCTTTAGATGGATTGGTGATCTAACACTGCTTATATTAGCAACCATTTCTCATCGCATACTAGTGATGTGACTGCCCTGCATTGCCTCCACTTTTATATTGTAATCTGATTTCCTCCAGTGTATTAGGTCTTCACATTTCACATCTGTAATTTAGTGTAACAGACAGCTGCTGGGAGCATGCAATCTGAGGAGCCTTGTGTTACTCCTTTCATACCTGCAGTGCTTATATTTCAATAGCAGAAGGCAGACGCAGTATCTCTTCCACTCTTGCATAAAAGTAAACTAATGGAATGGTTCACAACCTCTTGTTTTGAAATAATAATAATAAAAAAAGCTTGTGTGCCCTCTGCCTCTCCAAGCAAAATGCGTGTATGTATTGTGTGTGATGATAGAAAATAGGGAGCTTGAGATCAGTGTGCCTCTTTAAGCTGTTGCTCTTTGAACTGTTTGGGGACTGCATCTGGGAAATGTAGCTTCCTGCCACAATATGTCTACAAAATGCAAAACGAATACCAAAGTCAAATGTTCTCCTGGGCATTGTTGGCCATAAACCTCTTTATATTTTTATTTACACTGAAAGCATAGAGCTCTACACACTCTGGTGTAAGGAGGAGTTATTGGTAGTTTCATTACTGCGGTTGATATAACCATCACAAAGAATTTATTTGGTTTAGATATTACGGCCTACTATAGCTAGACTGGCGTTCCCCTATGTAGGTTTTCCAGATTTCTATACCTGTTTTACAAGTTTGAATCCAGATTTAACGGACTTTCAGCAGAGTATAGAGCATAAAAGCTCCTGGTAAAATATTTTTTTTAGTTTCTTAAACTGAGAGAATTCTCACCTATTCTTAGGATCAAGGTGTCCATCTTATAATACACATAGGGTGGGATTCAATTAGCTCCGTTAAATGAACGGGTTCTAATTGATTGCCAGCCTATATTCAATTTGCCCCGCTTATCAGGGATTTCTTTTGAGGTCTCTTGAGACCCAAAAAGATATCCCTGTTAACTGTGCAGTTATTGGGTGATGATTGACAGTTAATGCACAGGTCTGTGAACTTTTCACAAATCCTGTGCCCTAAGTATGGGAGTTTAAAGTTTAAAAGTTCAAAAGTACAGAATAAGAGCAGCAGCTGGGCATATATTGATTTTTTCTTTTCCCACCCCCATAACATTGACAGAATTAATGTGTTTTAAAGGGGTAAATCCAGTAAGGTGCGAGTTGGGTCCTGCAAGCCGTTCTCACGGTAAACCTCCATTGTGAATTACATTTCCAATCCAATTCCAAACTTGCATTTATTAAAAATTAGGGAATTTATTTATCTTAAGGTAAAAATTTTAGAATACAGTGCTGAACCTCTGGTACACCCCTCCCAATGCATAATCATGTACTGGGAGGGGTTAAATAGCATAATTTGGCCAATAAAGATCTTACAGTTTTCAGGTGAATTTCTCTAACATGATCATAAATAGCTTAATGATGTTGGGCAGGTATGTGGAGGTGTAAATGATGTTGGGCAGGTATGTGGAGGTGTAAATGGTGTGGGGCAAGTATGTGGAGGTATAAATAATGTGGGGCAGGTATGTGGAGGTGTAAATAATGTGGGACAGGTATGTGGATGGGTAAATGATGTGGGACAGGTATGAAATTATGTGGGACAGGTATGTGGATGGGTAAATGATGTGGGACAGGTATGAAATGATGTGGGACAGGTATGTGGAGGTGTAAATGATGTGGGACAGGTATGCGGAGGTGTAAATGATGTGGGACAGGTATGCGGAGGTGTACATGATGTGGGACAGGTATGTGTAGGTGTAAATGATGTAGGACAGGTATGTGGAGGTGTAAATGATGTAGGACAGATATGCAGAGGTGTAAATGATGTGCGACAGGTATGCGGAGGTGTACATGATGTGGGACAGGTATGTGTAGGTGTAAATGATGTAGGACAGGTGTGTGGAGGTGTAAATGATGTGGGACAGGTATGCGGAGGTGTAAATGATGTGGGCCAGGTATGTGGAGGGGTAAATGATGTGGGTCAGGTATGCGGAGGTGTAAATGATGTGGGACAGGTATGCGGAGGTGTAAATGATGTGGGACAGGTGTGTGGAGGTGTAAATGATATGGGACAGGTGTGTGGAGGTGTAAATGATGTGGGACAGGTGTGTGGAGGTGTAAATGATGTGGGACAGGTGTGTGGAGGTGTAAATGATGTGGGACAGGTGTGGGGAGGTGTAAATGATGTGGGACAGGTATGCGGAGGTGTAAATGATGTGGGCCAGGTATGTGGAGGGGTAAATGATGTGGGTCAGGTATGCGGAGGTGTAAATGATGTGGAACAGGTATGTGGAGGTGTAAATGATGTGGGATAGGTAAGTGGAGGGGTAAATGATGTGGGACAGGTATGTGGAGGTGTTGTATTGACAGGAGAGGGAATTTGGAACTTGCAGATGAGAGGTAAATGTGTTTTTCAACTTTTTACAAACTTGTATAGAAACACTGAAAAATAACTATACAGACATTTTTCTGTACCCAAAATGCTTGTAAAACTTTAATTTGATGAAAAGCAATTTGACACCTTTTCAGAATCTCCAATACTTTCCTCATGGCCTCGGATCAGAGGCTATTCCAGCCCCTTGGGATGAGGGGATTTTACCCATTCTGTTCGCACTGCTTGGAGGAGGAAGAGACAGTCTTGGGCTGACCTTGTCCCGTTGCCTACACAATGGATCTGGCAGACACCACCTCATGCCTGCAAGGTGGCAGTGTGACTGTGCATGCGCAAAACACCAGCTTCTAGGGACTACATCGGCTGCAGCCCCTAAAATCCTGGAAGGGCTGCCCAAAAGGCAGCGGAATGCCTTTTCCCTGGTAGCAAGCTCTCTGCTAATCACAGCCCGGACTGGCAGTCCCAGGAGAAGAAAACTCCTCCTAGAACTGCCTATCCTGTGTGTGATTGGCCGGTAGTGTTTCCAATGGGAAGTCACTGCCAGTCACAGTGTAGCTAGTGCAGTCACGGACTACAACTGGCTCACTGTGGTTGTGGATTTTACTGAAGGGGTTGGGGGCTGCAGCCCTTAGCTAAAATCTGCCACTGTCCAGGATGGTTTCCCCACTTTTTCATGCACTTCACCCAGGTTGCATCTCAGTTAGTCTTGCAAATTGGCATTTCTAATTGGATCTTGCATTTCTCGAGCTTCACATTCGTGCGATGTATGCATATTTCATGAAACTAAAACTTGCTCCCAATTGGATTGAGCCCATAGTTTGTGTTGCCAGTGGACCGTCCTTCTTTTTGTGTGAATCTTAATGTAATTTTGCTTTCCTAACACATGGTCATCACAGATGGTGTAATGGTTAGCATTACTGCCTCACAGCACTGAGGTCGTGGGTTCGATTCTCACCATGGCTCTGTGTGGAGTTTGTATATTCTTCCTGTGTTTGTATGGGTTTCCTCTGGGTACTCTGGTTTTCTCCCACAATCCAAAAATATACTGGTAGATTAATTGGCTCCCAACAAAAAAAGTGAACCCTAGTGTATAAGTGTGTGTGCATAATGTAGGGAACATTTATAGATTGTAAACTCCACTGGGGCAGGGACTGACGTGAATGGCAAAACATTCTCTGTAAAGCGCTGCGGACTATGTGTGTGCTATATAAATAACTGGTAATTAATAAAGGAAGATATTGAAGTGCAACTCATATGACACAATATGTGTGACAGTCTATTTGTCCTGTTGTGGAAATGTCCATTAATATGTATGCTTTGAGAAATCTAGATAATGCTTGACCCTCTAGGAGAGATCTGGCTTATCTGCCTATCCTAATGTGCTCAGTGCCCAGCCCTTTACCTGAGCCTCTGTGGAAAGGCATCAGCAGGAAGCTGTTTGAGTAAGATGTTCCTTTTATTGTGTAGCACTGATAACAGTATCCACAAACTTAAGTTAAGCTGGGTACACACTGACAGATATATTGGCCGATTAAATAATTGACCCGTGCCTGTCGGCCAGTGTGTACCAGTGATATGTCTATGCCGATTGACAGATATGTCTGCAGATATATCTGGCCATCGGCAAGTGTGTACGGGCGATCAGCCGATTGCCCGTACACATGCAGCAGCTGGGAGGGGGTGGACCTGCCCCCCGTCCAGCGGGACCCGCGTCTGCCTGGAAGATGATGATCGTTCGGTGTATATGAACGACCATCATCTACAGATATACTGTATCTGAAGATCACTCGATCTGCAGATATCTCTGCAGTGTGTACCCAGCTTTAGGTAGACACTTTATAGATAAGAGAAACAACCCGTGATTTATTAAAAAAAATTTCCTGAATGCTGAAATGATCCAGAGAACTTTTGATTTCCTGTATATACACTACACAGTTATCATTCCTATGTATATATAAATTTCCCTAAGGATCGTTAAGGTGGTGTGTTTACCTGCAGTTTGTCAGGCGTTTTCTGTGCACACTGACTATGCTGCATGACCTTTGCTTGTCTGGACTGATTATTTATTACCAGTTATTTATATAGCGCACACATATTCCGCAGCGCTTTACAGAGAATATTCGGCCATTCACATCGGCCCCTGCCCCAGTGGAGCTTACAATCTATATTTCCTGACACATGCTCACACACACACATACACACTAGGGGTAATTTTGTTAGGAGTCAATTAACCTATGAGTATATTTTTGGAGTGTGGGAGGAAACCGGAGCACCCGGAGAAATGAATGATGTGTGCACCACTCCCCATTTCAGTTACAGTTCTGTTGGGTTTGCGATCGAACGTCTGCTCAGTGCATAGGCGTCTTTATAATGGGTGCACCCATAGGTAATTATACTTACCTTTCTGCCGATTCCCGAAGTGATGGTTTGCAGTGCCGGACCGGCGGTGCAGAGCAGCAAACACTCACTGGGAAAATAGTGGCGGCCATTTTCCCAGTGATCTGTGCATGCGCAGAAAAGATGTCCCCGGGGAAGTAGGCGTGGGGACATCTTTGTTAGGGGATAAGATGCGACCTCCCGATCCCGACAATTGCAGGAGCGTTAAAAGCAGTTTATCGGCTAACGCTCCTGCATCGGGACAGGGTACACACCTATACAATCGAACGGCCGTTCTCGCGATATTGGATGAACGGCCCGATGATTGCACAGGTGTGTACCCAGCTTTAGACTAAAGTAGAAGCGCCATGGTAATGTTTGGTGAAATTGAATTGTGTGTATGCTGGAGGTAATTGTGAGGAATGTAAATTAGCTGGATGTTTATGGAATGCTGTGCTAGTGGCGTACATATAAAAGTTGTGCTAGGTAATGAACAGATACAGATTATTTAGATTGCTACACTTGGAGATTAACTCTTTATGCAATATTTCTTGGCTGTATTACAGGTTCTTTAAGACACCGTAAGATCAAAGCAAATTCATAGTTGATATAAGGTAATAAAGACATTAGTACTAAATACAGTATGAAAACCTATTATAGTTAAATGATAGTCACAGTAAGCAGTGCATTGTGGCTGACTAGAGGTGCACATCCACTTGCCGATTTCTATGAGCGATTGAACGATAACAATATCATTATCGTTCAATCGCTCATGTATCGTGCATGAATTGGGCACATTAATGTGGGAACTGACCAGCAATGCGCGCTCCCGTTGGTCGTTTCCGACATCAATCATCGCCCGAACATGCTGGTCAATCTGTCGATAACGTCAGGTTGAGCATTTTACGAGATGATTGATGTGCCTACACTGAGCGACTTAACAGGGCACAGCACAGACTGTGCAGCGACTGCACGATTACAATGTCATAATCGTGCAGTCATTTCAAAGTCTGCTAGTGGATGTGCCCTTAGGTCTCCTCCTAATGGAAACTTCACATGAAAATAAACTTTTGCTTAAAACCTTCCATCTTGTACAGAACATCATTCACAATGGCCATTAAAAATGTAAGAAGTGTGATATGAGTACATTGTCAAGGCCTTGTTTGCTCTTGCATGTACGTTATATTTTATTTATGCCCCAGACATAATTTAAAGTTCGGTGGCATCAGAGTTTTACACACTTGCCATGTGGGAATACTTTTTGTCCGTTTAGCTTTTGCTAAGGAATGCAGTCTCATGTGGTTCACTATTTAATATTCCAGACACTGCTGTATCTTGCACCATATAAATGTTTAATACTTAATTACAAATACCACTGTGTTTAAACAAAGTTGGACAAATATTTTAAAATGTGTTGTTCACTGTAATTGGGTGGTAGTTAAGGATAAATAAAGAATAATAATAGCTGTGGAAAGTAAAAGGTAGTCTAATAACATTCTCTACTCAAACTTTGGGGTCAATCCTATTCCATGCGAAGGGTGTGCGTTGCCGTTACAACTGCGTTAAAACTCCGGCAACAGATCAGCACCTTACACCCTTCGTGGTCTGCTCCAAGCCCGAATTTTCTTAATTTTGCTCGGAGCCCTATGGGACTGCGAGCGCTATTAAGCAAATCTGGGCTGCCGTCAATTGCGACCGCTGTTGTGATGACTCGCGACTGCTAGAACATCACATGGAATAGAATTGACCTTTTTTTTACTGCAGTTGTGTAATTTCAGTACCGGACCATTCATGTGCAGGTAGCCATGCAACTCTAGTGTTACAGATAATCGTAATGGGGACAATTGCAAAGAAATGCAGGGCCAACAGGTCGTCATTGTCAAAATCATGGTTACAGCATGTATGTGTTTATACAACTTTTACCACCTACTTGTTTTAAGAACTAAAATTGGTCTTCTCTTAAATCAAGCCAGGCAAAACCATTCACTCATTGAATGTACCACTTGTCTTAAATGCTGCATATAAATGCATTGCTTTATGTCTTTATGATGTTTTTTTCACGTTTGTCTCCATGGGGGAAAGGGAGGATGTTGGAATTATATATACCTTATATCAGTGAGATGGTTGGTGTTATAGAAGATAGGACTCTGCATGCTTATACACAGGACCAGCATTAGAATACATTAGGAGTTGGTAAGTGGGTGTGTGCATAGTTATGCTCTACTATGAATATTGCCACTCCCTTTCTCCTGTATGTAAATGACTCGTGACTGTGAAATGAGAATGACCACATTATGTTGCGGTTGTGTATGACAGTGCCCAGCCTTGTGTTTTGTAAATACATTTTTTTTTAAATCACCTTATCCCTTTACTTGACTCCCCTTGCTATAATTTATGACATATTGTGTATCTACTCTAGAGATAGTTTAGTACTAGATGTTGATTGTCAATCAGATATTTCTTTCACTGTAAAATTAACCGTATTTGTCTGTTTTATTATTCTACCCTTTGAAGTGGACACCATGGAGTATATTTACTAAAGTGAGAGTTTTTAGAAGTGGAGATGTTGCCCATAGCAGCCAATCAGATTCTACTTAACATTTATCTAGAACCTTCTAGAAGATAATAGCTAGAATCTGATTGGTTGCTATGGGCAACATCTCCACTTTTAAAAACCCGCACTTTAGTAAATATACCCCAGTGTCTTAAATGCATACTTGATGTGTGTTTCACTCCTGAATGTTTGCTTTATTACTAAGTGAAAAAAAAGCCATTGTACAGAGGGTCCTAGTATTTGTAGCATTAAGTAGATTCTGTCATGTGTGACATCTCCTGGGATTGTGAATGTCCTTGACTGGCTGGCAGCATGACCAGAAGGTTTTCTCATGCCTGGCCCCATTTAATAAGCTTTGAAAATAAAGCAGGATGGAATTGCCACTGTTTATCCTTGTTCATACTCAAATCTCCAAAGGATACTATTGAACATAGCATGTATCTCAAACTGTAGCGTTGACCTTGATGAACTACAGATCTTGCAGCTCAGTTTCCGCACATAATGTTATAGGTGGCAACATAATTATTAAAAGTAAATCATCTTGCAAATCTGAATGAAGGAATTCTAGGATCATGTTTGATTATGCTTGGATTAATAGTACAAATATATTTAAAAAGATTTATTACTGTCCATTGATCAGTTGACCTTCTCTTTCTGTTCCCTGAGCTTGCTTTTATGTACACTTTCCATATCTGCTTAATGTCCTTGACTTTCACTGTAAACATGTACTGTATGTATAAATGTTTCTAAACATACCCGCATATTTACAGTTGGCACAGAATTTATTGTAGAGACCAATTTACAATGTATGAGTTTTAACTGTAGAATCCATGCCATCTTATGACAGATTGGGTTACTGCTAGAAGTTGCTAAGGGTATTTTGGTTTTACATTCTGTGTAATGAAGTTGCTCACTTCTGTTATCTTCTCTACTTTACGTAGATCATTGTATTAAGACTGACCTTTTTTATTTTTCTCCTTAAGCAGATTTTTAGAACACAGTATTTCAAACTCCGTATTATTAGACCATTAGGGTGTGGCTTTTTGTTAGTGGAGAGTAGATGAGCAAATTGACTGCGGTTCATATATACGAGCAACTGTCAGTGTATATACAAAGCTGGGTACTTGTGTACTTTATGGACTCATTGCAGAGAGAACCCAAGTGTCCTACACTCATTATTATTATTATTATCAATCATGGTAATGTCTAAATCCCCTTCACGGAGAGGACCCTGACATCATCAACCAGTGTCCAGCGTCATTCTCTACCATCCAAGTGAGCATAGAGGAGGAATATAACCTTGTGGCCAGCCCCCAAGCATCGCGAACGTAGCAAGCCCGCGAGGGGACAACTTTCTTCTTTAGGTGGGGACAACTTTCGGTACTTGTGTACGTAAAGTACTCAAGTACCATTTAAAACATTCATTGGGTTCTCTCTGCAATGTGTCCGTAAAGTACACAAAAGTACCCAAAGCTGTTTCATGACTGGGGCTTGCAGTTGTTACACCATGGCTGCGGTACAATGATTAAATAACCCACTAAATGTTTATGCTGCTTGTAAATTTGCGTTCTTTCTTTAGCAATATACGTTACCTCCAAGGTTACTAAAAAGTAAATATTTTGCTTCCTATAGAGCTGCATTAAATACTACAATCTTCACAGTCTCCTAAAATTGCTACTCCTATTGTTTAGGTCAGTAGTGGCCAAGTGGTCAATCTCAGGGGAGTGATCTGTATCCTGTGGCCATGGGTCATGTTGGATGCGTAGGCCTTTTCCTCTGGATAGATGACAGCTGCACTTAATATCATCTTTACTGTCCTAACACCATACATCAGGGCATAGAATCCCAACATTAGTACTTCCTCCGAGTACCTTCACTTTGCTTCCACAGTCATTCTGGACCAATGAGGGCTTGTTCAGTGCTAGGTTGTCACAGAGAACTGTAGAACATGTAGATGATGCGGGGGGTGGCTGTGGGTAACTGTATTAGAGGTGGTAGATAATTGGCAGCTTTTGGGGTTTCTGCAACAGGTGTTTGCAAATGGAGATGGGGTCTCTCTGTAAAAAGTGTCTGACTGGTGAGGATTTCTGACATATATTTATAATGTTGGGAGGGAGGGTGAGGGTCCTCTGCAATATGTGCATGTGGTTTGTTGGAGTGGAAAGATATTTCTTTGAAGTATATGGTGTGCTGTGTGTGAAGGGATATTTTGCTACAATATTTGACTTGCTGTGTTTGAGGGGGAGAGGTATCTCTCTACAATATGAGTCCTGCTGTGTTCAAGGCTTATTGCTCTGGAATGTGTGGCTTGTGTGTGAGGGGGGATTTCTCTGCAATATGTGGCCTGTGGTGTGTGTGTGAGGGGGCACTTTCTTCTGTAACGTGCTGTGTGTGTTGGTAGAGCAATGTATCTGAATTATTTGGCTTGGTGTGTGTGTGTGTTTTCTCTGCTATATATGATTTGCAATGTGGGGATAATTCTGCAGTTGGGGTTTACAATGAGAGAGGAGGTTTGTGCATCTGAAATGTGTGGGTACACACTTTGCGATTTGTATCATGATATAACATCCCGATCGGAATGATGTATCATGCGGATCACATTGCGTGTACAGCCTATCGCGCGTGCCCTCGGGTTGCAATCTTCCCATCTCTTGCACTCTAGGGCAAGATGAACAATGAGGTGGATGGAGCTCCAGGCCTCCACATAAAAATAGGCCCATTGTCATGACAACATGATGTTGACTGGCCATCTGCTCTCCACATGGTCAGCCATAAATCATAAGTAGTAAAATTGTGTTTATATTTACCTCACAAAATTAAGTTTTTTGTTTTTTTTTACATATTTAGGGAGACATTGGGGCTGAGAGTATAGGGGTGGGGGGGTACTCGCCCACATGACACTGGCCACACCCACACAGCATTGGTCACACCACCTCTGCTTCTCATAATAGGCCCTTGGTTATTTTCAGCTCCAGGCCCATGTGGCCCTCAATCCGACTCTCCCTGCACTGCACAGCAGATTGGATGATGTGATGATCAACGCTAGGCTGCTAAATGCAGCATGGAAGGAAACATTGCGCCATCGTACACCACATCGAGCAGCGTGTTACATCATGTTGTCCCGTCGGCTGGGTACACCATCGGCATCGTGTAGTGTGTACCCAGATTTACAGAGGGGAAGGAACATTTTCATGCACTATGCATTTTGCAGTAAGGGGATGTATTTCTCTACACTATGCAGTTGAAGGAATTTCTATGCAGTATATAGCATCAAGTTATTATGTATCCCCTGACAAAGCGTGTGGTGATTCTCTATTTGCTGATTAAGAGAAAGGTGAGAAAATATGGAAATTTAAGGTTGGTGGTCTGTAATCCCCTTAAGATCCATATCCATTAAATGAATAACGCTAGGACTTTCCTGACATAGGGGGGGGGGGGGGAGGAGAAGAGGATGTATAAAACCTTGAAGAGAAATAAAGCCCAAAACAACCAGCCAGCTTCTAATGTCATTCATTTAGCACATTCTATGAAATGAGTTAGAGCCATATTGGTTGCTTTGGTCCTCTTTTCCAGTTTCTCCCTCTCCAAGGCTCTCCCATGATGTTTTAGGACTAAAGAGGAGTTTGTTGATATCAAGACAGACTGTAGAAAAGTAGATATAATGTTACAATGGTCAATCTGAAATGCTCAAACTGGCTACATATTGACTAGCATGACCCACTTCTTATGGCATGGACATGTAGGAGTTGGCTCAGCTGAAATATTCAGTACATCAGAAGGTACTATGCTGATTGTTTGTAGGATGCTCTTTGCTCACCTATATTATCCCCTGCAGGTCTGCATGTGCTCAGTTGTTGTCATTGCTAGATGCTGCATAACAGTAGCTACTGGAGAGAGCCCCGAGTGAGCAGTCCAGATTGGACTCAGACACAAGTGACCTATCAGAGTGGGTGGGTCATGTGCTGGTCTTACTTTTATCCCAATTGTGCCTGCAAATATTGTTTGTCAGATGGACCCCTGTGTTAGTTTTTTTGTGTGTGTGTGTGTGTGTGTGGGGGGGGGGGGTGCTGTGTTTTGTTCTATAGCGTGTGTTCATTTTTGTGTTACTTCAGATTTGGAGATGAGACAAAATAATTTTACAGTCTTATTTACTTTGCAATACTCTCCAGTATGTCTGTAATAAAGTGTATTGTTGTGTGGTGGTCCTGGTAGTGTAGGTACATTTGTAAATTATGTGTCTTAACTGACAATACTGTATTCTGGTGCAAAAGGTTCCAGACTACATAGGAATTTTCAGACCTCAGGAGTCTGGAAAACTGTTATGCCAGAATACATTGTACAATGTTGATCCGTTACAATATATCAAAAATATAAAGTGGTAAGGTTTATTGAAAGCAACATGTAATTGAAAAGCATTAGATTGATCCCCTTTCATGCATTGACTAGAAAGAAACACCCATGAATAATCTAGTAGGATTGGTGAAATATGTTAGTATTCAAGAGTGCTTTCTCTGGTGCCCTAATCCCTGTGCACTATGTGCCCTGAACTGGAAAATGTATTCATAGCCTGACACTCTGCCAATAGTGGCCTAGGCAAAGTTAGAGCCAATCTTGAGAGGAGGTTTCCCTGTATCGCAAAGAGTGTCTGAGAATAATACATGCCCTTTCTAACATTGTACTGCTGATTTATCAGTATAAAGATTTAGAGGTGGTGCATCATCAAAGAAAAAAAAAAGCTAATGCAAAAAGCAAGGCTGTGAATGCATAAGTAGGCCAATGACTGTACGGTTAGCTCATTCTCATCTTCACTCATTCTAGTTCATAGTATGACCTGTGTATGGTATCCTAGAGGTTTTATATCCTGTATTTTGTTTTGACATTTTTACATACAAACTGCAAACTAATTTTGGTTCCTTGTGCTTAGTAACGAAACATATATTCTTACAGATGTGGGTTTCTTACTGTAACTAATCCCCCATGGTTTTACTCTATGCAGATTCTTTCACTTTAAGTTGTATCACAATAGGCAGTGATATAAATTCTTATTTAGTTTCTTTTTATTTCCTCCTCACCTCCTTCAGGGTACCTCATCTTTCACATCCTTCCTCCTCCTCCCCTCCCAAAACACACACATTAAGCAATTTTTGCTCTGAATGGCTGAGATTAAATAGGATTTGCTTCAAAGTTTTACTGAATCCCAGCACTGGGCAAAATTGATGTGAACTAAAAAGCCTCAATTAAGTGTGATCCTATTCTGTTCAGACTTAGATGGCAGTAATGAAGGCATTGAAAGATAAGACTCCTGTCTTTCTCTTCCTCCCCCTCTTTCAAATGTGTCTTTTGTGAAAAATAAAGCATCACAAATGTTAGATTTCCCCCTGAGTTCCCATAGAAAGGGACAGTAACTTTTTTCCTCTTGCGTTGTTTTTGAAGTTTCACTAGTCTGTGAGACAAACTTGTATACTTGTTTTTGTTTTCAGCCCTATTGTGGTGTATGTATATATTGGGGTTTACTTACTCAAAAAGATTGTCTACCATATTTCTAGAAAATCTACAGATCTGAGTCTTCCACTGTAAATTCTGTAAACATTAAATAGAAATAAAGAAAATCTATATTTTTAAATAAGCTTTTTATTAAAAAATAAAATAAGTTACCTGCTTTATTTAAATAATTTTTCCTCTGCACTGTATCTGCGATTGCCATCCTGAGATGGTTATACCGCTGCTGTCCTTGATAAAATTACAGTAAGTAGCTTCTTCAAGTGCATGGAGTTTGATAGTACAGATGTGTCCTCACTCATCTTTGCTGCAGTCCCGCCAAACAGCCCCTCACAACGCACCAGGTCCCATGTGACACTGCTAGCGTTGGCGTCCTTTTTGCCATAATTGCGTCTGTCACAATGCGATGCGATTAGGACGCACCAGGAGACACCGCTGGTTACTTTGATGTGACACTTGTATATCTGTGAGTGACCACAGGGGCCTATCCATTAGCAGATAAATTGAACGACTGAACGATATATCATTCAGTCGTTCAATTTATCTGCTATGGATATGCCCTGAACGATGACAGATGCGCACTCCCGCGGCCGATAAATTGAATCTTTCATCTCTCCAACATGTTGGTCAATTATCGCATATCGCTGCCAGATATTAGAAATATCGTGCAGTTTATATGCGGTATACGACGAACGACGAAAGATATTAGCAGCAGCTACAGAGAAAAAAAATCCACTCCCCGAATGATGTCATGCGATATCGTTCATCGTTCATCGTTCGTCTTTTGCCAAAATCGGTCATGTACAGCGGCAGCAGCTTTTTTTTACCCACACCAAGGTCCGTGTGCAGACTCCGTTGCAAGAGTCACATATCAAATTAATCTGTACAGTCTCCTAGCGCGACACTCGCATTTTCAGCAAAAAAAAGATGCCCGACGCTAGCAAAGTTGCGTAAAACCTGGCGGCTCATTCACTCCAGGCATATTTCTCTGCATAGCATATTGAGGCTAGATGAGCAAGGACACATCTGTATTATAAATATGCAAACCCACTTGGACCTTCTGTCTTTAGGAGCTTGTTGACTTTAGCAAACGCCATCTTTAAGTGGTGGTCACCATTGTTGGCTGCAGTTTTGCACTTTATTTTTCAAAAAGGGATCTTCTCCTGCATGCTACCCTTGCATGCGTGATTACCGCACATGAGCATATTGCTGCAACTCTTTGTTGGCAGATTTAGGTTTCCGGTGAGTCTTGGAAAAAAAACACCCCTGGGGAGCCCTGGATTAAGAAATAGTACACAAAAAAACATTCCATATCATTGTGATGTGGTAATACAGAATGTTCATTATTGGGATAGCAACACTAATGTTCATAAATAGACCCTTAATATGTATGCATGTGTGTACATATGTTAGTTTTCCCCGGAAAGATAGCCTTTTCTCCAGGGTCATTACCGGTGTGTTGGTGGAAGGTGTCTTAACTGGTCATCCTCTCAATAGATCCCGCGGATAATGAGGACAGATTACTGAAAATGTAATTAGTGACACATTGCAACCCTATCTTGATGATTAATGTTGGGGACTGAAATTGCAAGTCTCTAATTAGTACTATATTAAACACCAGGCAGCCTGGCTATAAATGGTGCTATGCAGTTTACTTACCAAACATTGTTGTTTGTAAGAGTGTGTAGCAATGAAGGGGTAAACTGTCATAACTGCAGTGCTCAGCTATGGGAACAGGAGAAATCCCCCTGAGAAGTGATGGGAACTCTTTCAGCACTAGTGGAGGTCTGTGTGCTACAGCCAACCTTGCCCAGAGGGAACAATCTCTCCTGTACCACATGTCACTGTTACTACTTCATTTCTTTTAACAAGGAGACACCCTTCAGGTCTGCAAAAATATATAAAAGGTCATTTGCGTGCTCTTGTAGTGTATAGCTTGTGTATATGTGTTTTGGTGGTCTAATGTTTGTTGACACAAAACAAGTCTACCTAAAGTGTATACAGATTAGGTTAATTTACCTACTTTGTGTGAGATATAGCTATAAAAAAGCTAAAATATAATCTCCTTAATGTCAGATGCGCACTGTAGCTCAGGTGAGGCCTAATCACCCCTCACAGCTCTCAGACCCCCAGACACTAATCTCGGCATTGTGTAGTGGGGGCGGGCCCACAATGATGCGATTGTGTGGTCACGCCTCTGCTCTGCCCCCAATTCTGCGCCACTGACCCCATCACACGTTCCCCCTCCACCACCTGCTATGCCAACCTGGCTGTCCCCAGAATGTCAGCAAGTATGAGAAGGGCAGAGAGGAGGGATTCCAGGAGAGGGAGATAGGAGATGGGATTAGGGACAGGGCGAGTAGGAGGGGTCCCAGGAGAGGGAGAGAGAGGTTACAAAGTACCATGGTAGAGAGGAGATGTCCCAGGAGAGAGTAAGAATAGAGGTGATAGGCCAAGGTGGTACGGCAGAGAGGAGTCGTCCCACTAAAGAGAGAGAGGAAGAGTCTCATGAGAGAGAAAGTAGAGGGGGCAAGGTGCCAGGCTAGAGAGGAAGGGTCCCAGGAGAGAGAGTAAAGGGGGCAAGGTGCCAGAACAGAGAGGAGGGGTCCAAGTTAGAAATAGAAAACCAAACCCCTGCACAGTAGGGAGAGAGGGGAGCCATGGAGAGACATGGGAAGGTTTTGGAAGAAAGAAGATAAAAAATATCCAGCACAGTAGCTAGTGACCGATATACAGTACGCACGCACGTTGTCCCCAGCACAGCCCAAGTTTAGTTTCCCTATTTTTTCTTCTGGTCTAGGGAAGCCAGTCCTGGGATCCCAGACTTTTTGGAGTCCTAAAAGTATCTGGGATTATAATCATTCCTGGGTAATACGGGATTCAAAACATCCATAGCATTCCCCTTTTTCTTTTCATCTCCAATATTGAATTTACTGTCGGGATGCTAGGACTGGAATCCTGACACCCATCAGAATCCCGGCTCCAGCATCCCAACTGCCGACATCCCGATGGTAAGTATTGGGGTTAGGCACTAGGGGGAGAGTTATGGTGCATACACGCGGTACGATCTGTACCACCAACGACTTGAAAGATATCTTTCAAAGATATCTGTCAGTGAAGTCATCCTGCCACATCTCTGAACAGGCAATGTTGACGATATTCAAGTTGGCCTGCATGTACGGACGATGAAAGATATCTTTATCTTCCGTGCGGGAATGGTCAGGTTGGTGACTGCAAGAAAGTGAATGCTATGAACGTGTGTACGCACCATTAGACTGCTGGGGGGAGGAGTAGGGTATTGATACCTACAGGTGTCTGTATGGAATCGGTATGATATCCCGGCTGCCGCATGGCCGGGAGTTCGAATCCCTGCAGCGGCAGCCCGACTAAACAGCAGAGCCCGGCAGCGGAAGCCCGACAGTGCTGGAAATTCCGATCGTGGTAAGGTAAGTATCTACTAATCTAACCTAACCCCCCTAACCCTCCTTAGGGGTGCCTAACCCTAACCTCCCCCCTGTGCCTAACCCTAACCCCACCCTTCCCTGCTGCCTAAACCTAAGTCCTCCGGGGGGTGCCTAACCCTCCCACTCCCTAGCCTAACACTAACCCTCCCCCTAGCCTAACCCTCTCGGGGGGTGCCTAACCCTAAGTCCCCCCTGGGAGCCCTAAACCTAACCCTCCCCCCCCGCGGCTGTCCGCTCACGGCACCCGGCATCCCTTCGATCGGGGTGCCGGTGTCCTGGCGTCTGGGAAATGACAGGCATCTAGATATCCACGCTGGGATAAAGCAGTCGGGAAGCCGGCTGTCTGGAATCTGGCAGCCGGCTTCCCGATTGTATACCGTCTGTATCCTATTCCTGTCGGGATACCAGCGTCGCGATCCTGAGCGCTGGCAATCCCGTACCTTACTTTCCTCTACTGTACACAGTGTTTCCCCTCTATGTATGTAGCCTGTGCATCGCTATGTGCCTTTTTCCTTTCCTCTTTACTTTTACTGTTATCCATTTTTTGTTGTACTTAACCACTTGCCTGGCACGGTCGCATCAGATGCGACCAAACCAGACTGGGCTTTCCCTGACATGGTCGCATCTGATGCGAACAGTCAGAAATGCCCACTAGGCGGCTGCGGGAAGATGGTCCCTCTACATCCGTGGCTCCCCTTCCTTTGGGCCCTGATCACTGCTAGACACATTGATCCGGGTACCCAGCGGCACCCCCCTCCCGACAGGGCTGTTCCATAGAAGCAGCAGCCATGGCTCCTGCATCCTGATCACTGTGACCAGTAGTGATCGGCAAGCCAGTATAACCCCCTGCCTGGCATGGCTGCAAGGCAGCCGTGTCCTCTATCATACACCTCTCCCTGCTAAGCTGGCATGTTTCCATAAGCAATTGCGGCTCCTGGAAGTTGGCCCAAGCTGCATCGCCCCCTCTCCTGCAATATCTCTTCATAAGCAGCCGCAGCTCCTGAAAGCCGGACGTGGTTGCTGTTGTGTCCAGCTAGGGGCACCCCTGGGACCTCCTCCTTCTGGCTTCTGTGCAGCTGTATCTGCATTAGAAGCCGAAGCTCCGCTGGCCACAGTGATCGGGCAGTGTGTAAACAGTATGTATGTGTGTGTATATATAATATATAGAATCTTGGAAGTGGCACTCCAATATAAAAACAAAGTCCATATAAGAGAATATTTACATTACGGTGCCCTCCATGCGGCAGTGTACAAATTCCCAGTCGGCTGCATTCAGTAAATTAATCAAAGACACAAAGGGTTTTACACTTGCACCCTGACGAAAATGCGCGATTGAAACGTTGGTTACACAAAACCCTTTGTGTCGTGGATTCATTTACTGAGTGCCGCCGACTGGGAATATATATATATATATATATATATCTTGCATACATACAACTACCGATGCTCTTTGTATTTTAAGTCCTTGGATTGTGTCACTTTATATCATAGATAAACAAATAGCGGTGGAGCTTTACAATTATCTGCATTGTTTTGGATAATTTATTTACCCTTTGATTAAACTATGGCAGAAAGTAATAAAGCAAGTGGGTTTACTCCCATTACTTTGCTGTTGGGTGATGTACTTAGTTTTTTGGACTCTGACGCAGATCAGGTCCTCATTAAAAATACGTTGAAAGAAGCAGCAGGAGTAGATTCTCCGGGGAAAGTCTTTTATGCCCTGCTAAAACTTAGAAAGAGAGAGGCGGACTATTATTTGCATTGGATCACTCTCTCTGACTACCATAGGGACCGTAAGATTGCAAGGGGCTTCCGAATCAGGAATGTCCCTACGATTGGGAGAAATAATACAAAGTTTTGCCGCTGTTGGGTGGCCATACCCAACAAATATTAATTTGACTTGATCCTGGTCGAGGAGACTACAAGTAAATTGGCTGATATTAAAATTGTTGAGATGGAGGTTTCATCCAAATCGTTATTATTGAATGACACTTCTGTTAAATGGCTTGAAAAATTAAACAAAAAGGTTGATTTGTATAAAAAGGAGCTGATTTAATTTAAGAAGAATGAGTTAAACACTGTAAATCGTGATTACCAAGAGCACATGGTTTACGCTTGGGCGACTGGCAAGCAATCAATAAATAAGCTACGCAATTATAGACGAAGAAGACCTAGAGCCACTCCTACAGAATTCGACTCCTCCACAGGTGATAATGTATCCCAAAGTGAGAGTGATTCTAACAGCATTCCAACTACATAGAGACCCCCTTTAGGGCTGTTGACCCGGGCCAAAGGCGCCGCAGAGTCAGAAACAGAACTCGTCATGGTGGCCAGGGGCAAAAGGAACAGGCAGAGAACGATGACTGTACAAGTGACGGATATAATCGCGAATTTATCCCCTCATATTTTGACAGGTCCAGAAAAAAACCTTATTGAATAAAGGTTTATCGTTTGTACCAGCATCTAAGGTTAACATGTTGAACTGGAAAATTTAATTGCATAAACATCAACGCAACTTAAAATTGAGAGATTATTTTGATAGTCATTCTACTGATGAATCAATACCTTCTACGCATCCCTTTCATGCCAAGTCCTCATTTGAGCCACCTTCACAAAACACAGCTATTAGAAACTACATCCGTGTTCTGGATTCCTCTGTGGCTGACTTTGTTAAATATGACACCCTCAAATATTCTAACTTGTCCAAGGATAAGTTTAGTGCTTTAAGATCCTTAAGTGCAAATGATGCAATTACTATAAGAAGTACTGATAAGGGAAGTGCTACTGTTCTGCAGGATACCATCAAATATAAGAGAGAACTCTATAGACAGCTTACCGACCCCAAGGTCTATACTAAACTCGAATGTGATCCAATGGCCAACTATAAAACAGCCTTTGAGAACTCTGTCATTGATGCCAGCACCATGAAGGCTCTAAGCACCAAGCACCCTAAAGTGCCACTGATCTATTCTTTGCCGAAAATACACAAGAGCCTCAGTGATCCTCCCGGGAGGCCAATTATCTCCGCACGTGATTCTTTATTTTCAGTTACTTCAAAATACTTGGATTTTTATTTACAGCCTGTAATTCAAGCGGAGGAGATGTATTTAAGGGACTCTACAGATTTGCTCCTGAAACTACAGAATCTTAATAATTTACCTAACATTTCTTTTTTGCAGCATAGATGTAGTAAGCCTATACACGACTATACCGCATGACCTGGGCTTACATGCTGTTGACTTGCTTTTGTTGGATAACCCTGTGTATAAGGGTCCAGTGGTCTCCTTTTTTCTGCAATTACTAGAAAAAACGCTCTCTAAAAATTATTTTTTTTTCGATGGTGGGCTTTGCCTGCAAAAACAAGGCTGTGCCATGGGGTCGAATGTGGCCCCGGCATTTGCCAATGCCTACATGTATGGTATTGAGCGTAGTTTGTTTGTGCCCAACCGTCCCTTTTCAGAAAAATAGATTTTTTTTTCACCCGGTGTATAGATGATATCCTGGTGTTGTGGGCATGTGAAAGGGATGAGTTTGAGTCCTTTTATTTCTGCCATCAATGCTATGGATAAGTAGTATTAAGTTCACTTTTACATGTGACGAGAGTTCTGTGAACTATCTAGATGTTAAAATCACTACTGATACTGACGGATACTGGTTTATCCACTTGTCTCTACACCAAGCCCACAGATGTGAACACAGTGTTGCACGCTCAGAGTTTTCATCATGTACCCATGAAGAAGGGTTTACCATTCTCACAGTTTCTGAGAGTTTGGAAAGTTACCTCTGATGTGTTGCAAGCTAAATCTGTTATTGATATGTACAAAAAATTCCTGAGCAGGGGCGATTCCAAGCAAGACTTGTAGGCAGTGAGAAGCAAAGTTATTTCTATTCCTCACAATGAGTGTTTGAAGAAGCACCCTAAAACCAAGCAATCTGTGTTTCCCTTTGTCAGCACGTTGTGAACTGACAGTCGGGTGATTAGTAATACCTCTAAGAGGTTTTGGCCTGTCATCAACTCTGATGTCAATATGCCCTCCCTAAAACATTCCCGTTTTATTAATTGCTACAAACGTGGCAAGAATCTTAGAGATTAGCTTGTTAGGAATGACGTGACTAAAAGACCTATACCATCACAACATTTTCTATCCAGGACCGGAGGGTGTTATAGGTGCACTGGCTGCCTGACTTGTCGCCATATGGAGGTAGACACATATATATTACACATCCCCATTCTGGTTCTAAAATCCTGATCAGTCATGTTCTAACTTGTACGAGTAAGTACTTTATTTATGTCATTAAATGTCCATGTGGGCTTGCCTATGTGGGCAAAACAGTCTGTTCCTTTAGGGAGAGGGCTGCCCAGTATAGGTCGGCTATTAGGCTTGCCTTGGAGAGCAAGATTAGTGACCAGCCTGTTGCACGTCATTTCGTGTCGGCTAGGCACTCTCTTGCCACTTTAAAATATAAACTTGTTGATCATGTGCAACCATTGGTCAGGGGCGGTGACTAAGGTAGGAGACTTCTACAGTTGAAGACCACCTGGATCCACCGTTTGAATATGGTGGCTCCTGTGGGGCTCAATGTGTACTTGAGCCTGTCCTGCTTTTGATTGATTGTCCATTTTTTTCGACTGGTTCGTCATGTTTTTTGATTGGTTCTTCATGTCTATTATATTTACTTTTTTTTTTCTTTTTAAACATTACTAAAAAAAATTTTTTTCCTTTATTAATATTATCTGTTTCAGGTTCCATGTACCGTATTTTTTGATACTGTAGGGTTAGAGTCATGATTATTTAGATATATATGTGGATCATTCAATTATGCGCTTTATACATATGAAATATGTTTTTCAAAACAGAACTTATTCTGGTTATTTGCTATTTAATTTATTTGATTTGTGCACTTATGCCGTTATTGCCATGTGTATTTCCATGAATAGTATATTGTTTGTATTGTTTTATTATTTGTCTAGCGCTGTACATTCTACAGCGTTCTTTGTCATTTGTTACTGTGTTTCTATGGGAATGGGGAGATAGATGTTAGTTCTATGTGTGAGCTCCCCTGCTTGACCTGCTGGGGCGTAGTGCATAACTGCATGTGAGGTCATCATCCATGGCCCCTCGTGACGTCATTACGCGCACCGTCCAGCGATGCGGTGAAGTCCGTTTTGGTGGTGTTTGAACACTGGGTGCCTATTTAAGGTAGGATATTCATTTTCTTTATGCCTTGATGAAAGATGCATTAAAGCATTTGAAACATTGCAAGATATGTTAAGCCTCTGTCGTTATTTATTCCTGTGGAGTGCTGTCTATATAAACATTAATTTCTGATGTAAACGGTTACATATGTTAGTTTATACTGACTAAACATTGTTTGTGGCTTGCTTCTAACACATTGACTTGTTTGATGGATAATGCATTTTATACCCATAAAAAATATTTAACACTAGTGAGATCTTAGCCCCACTTCTTTTTTTATCACTAAAGTGATCCTAGCCCCACTTCCTGTTGTTGGACATGATTTTTCCACACTTCCTGTCATATACTTGATGCCACACTTCCTCTTACACACATGCCCCACTTCCTGTTTTAATACTAGTGAGATTCTAGCCCCACTTCCTGTTGTTGGACATGATTTTGCCACACTTCCTGTCATATACTTGATGCCACACTTCCTCTTTCACACATGCCCCACTTCCTGTTTTAACACTAGTGAGATCATAGCCCCACTTCCTGTTGTTGGACATGATTTTGCCACACTTACTGTCATATACTTGATGCCACACTTCCTCTTACACACATGCCCCACTTCCTGTTCTTTAATTGTAACTTCAACTAGTCACATTATAACTAAGTTACTTTAAAACACCTTTATAGTGACAGTACACAACATGGAGTAGTGTCACTTATCCACAAGCCAGTCACATTAAGCAGCCTACCACTTTTCAACATATTAAGCCACATTTCCTGATTTGTGACCACTTCCTGTCATGACTGGTTTAAATACAGGCAACATGTCATTCACAGCCATGCCAACATGCACACATACACTCTTTCAGCTCCACAGGTATGTGTATTATTTAAGATCATTTTCCTTTTCTCTCCCCATGTACTGTTATGCTCTTTATCTTCTTATTTATTATGTTCTCCAGTATTAGTTTTTTGACTGCATTGGTGATGTATTATATTAAGTATACAGTGTTGTCATCTATTAAGCAATTTTTACAATATATCATTGGACTGATATACACATGTTACAACATGATGTTGACTACACTAATTCTTATGGATAGCTTATTTATTATACTAGCCTTTATTTTTAGTTCTACAGGTTGTCTCCCATATCCAAATATTCCGAAATACGGAATATTTTTGGCATGACTCAGATTATGAAACCTTTGATTTTTGATGGATCAATGTACACAAACTTTGTCTAAGGCACAAATTATTAAAAATATTGTATAAAATTACCTTCAGGCTGTGTGTATAAGTTGTATATGACACATAAATGAATTTCATGTATGTACACAAACTTTGTTTGAGCCACAAAATTATTGAAAATATTGTATAAAATGACCTGCATGCTATGTGTACAAGGTGTATATAACACATAAATGCATTCTGTGTGTATATTTGGGTCCCATTCCCAAGATATTTTATTATGATATGCAAATATTCCAAACAACGGAATATTCCGTTATCCAAAATACCCCTGGTCCCAAGCATTTTGGATATGGGAGACTCAACCTGTATTTAGCTGTTTGTATGATGTCATCACACTCTAGCTAATATATACTAATATGTGCTCACTGAGCATTTGTTACATAAGTGATTATACACTCTGGCTATCATATACTCATACATGCTTTTGTTACATAAATGAGTTTGCACTCTGGTTAACATATGCCAATATATGCCATTTAAGCATTTGCTACATGAGTGAAATTCAGCATTGATTTACTGATTCTCTAGACCAGATACAGGATGTCTTTCATCTCATTTGAATTTTTTGATATTTGGTAAATGTGATTTGATGTATTTTAGTTACAGCATAACACAATTTTTGTTGTGCATTGATTTTTAAAAGTTCTAATATATAACCAGATAAGGGCCTGGGAGGCATTACTGTGCCTTATGTGACACTTCTTTGTTATTTTTTCTTTCTGTTTTAGTCTGTTGTATTCTTATGAAGCCTTGACAAAGGTTCCGGAGTGGAACCGAAACGTTGGCAACTATGGATTATGTGCATGCTAATAAAGCTTAAAGTATGTTTTGACTTCAAAAGTCTGGCGAGTGCCTTTATCTCTACGTATAGTAGATGTGATATCTTTTTATATATATATATATATATATATATATATATATATATATATAATAAAAACCAGGAAGATTCGGAAGGCACTCGTAGAGACTTCACAATTTCGCTATAGATCACAGCAAGACTTTGCTAAATGTCAACGTTTCAGTAATACACTTATCAAGACCTTAAAAGTGTGTATCACTGAAACGTTGACATTTAGCAAAGTCTTGCTGTGATTTATTGTGAAATTGTGAAGTCTCTACGAGTGCGCTCCGAATCATCCTGGTTATAATTGCTATTACAAGGGATAGGCACCAGAGCTGCAGTCACTAAGTCAGAGTGCCGGGTACAGCACTACAGGAGGAACCTCTGTTAGAAGGAACCAATACAACATAAACACACACAAAATTCCTAAGTGCGTTGTGCGCAATCAAATTAAGACAGTTGAATTAGCAGGTTGCTTGAATGTGAAAGTCCGTCCTCTAAACGTTTAAATAAGGTGTTCTCCTTTTGAACTGTTTGACATTAGACCATGAGGGATCCTGTGGGGGTATACCTTCCACCAGAAAATCACCCAACAGAAGAACAAAAATGGCAATTAAGAAAGATACAAAATTTTTATTTTTGATAAAAACATAGGTTCATCATTTAAAAGCTCTGGTTCACATATACAAAGTAAGAAACACAACATAGATCCAAAAATCAGTGTGCCTGTTTAGAGGAGTTTTTTTTTTTTTTAGACCCACCCTCAACGTTAAACAGGGCTGAACTCAATAGGGAGGGTATCTTCACACAACTGGTCAATGGAACCATAACTGGTTCCATCTACCAGTTACACAGGAATTTATATATATATATATATATATATATATATATATACCCACATATACACAGTATGTGTGTATATGTGTGGCCATCAGAGGGGTGTCCATCTATGGAACACAAACCATCTCTGGTGTACCATCAGTGGTGGGGAACGGAGGCCGCGGGCCAATCAAAAAAAAAAGGGTGGGGAGGGGTGCCGGGCGAGGCTAGGCTATGACCCCTCCAGGTAAAAAAATAAACTCCTCATACATCGATGGCAAAAACCATTGGCTCTCTGTCATCGATGGTAAAGGTGTTAGACATCAGCCATAAACAGTTGATGGCCATCCCTACAGTGTACTAAAGATGGCCACCCACCATCAATGGTTTGCAAACCATCGATAGTCTGACAACTGGTTTTGCAGTCACTAAGGGGCAACGTTGCTGCACCATCGATGGCAGCCCCTCAACCGATGTTAGGGAAACATCGGTGACTGCGGTCTCAAACAACCGATGGATTCTCTTGATGGTTTAACCCATCGGCCAATGATGGTACAGCTGTCAATGGCCATTACAGTATAGCATAAGAATTTATATTTTTATCGTATATGGTGTTTAAAAAAAAGTGTATTATTTTTATAAAATCACGTTGGATAAGTTTTAAAAAGATGTTCTTGACCTAATTCAGTCATAAAAAAACCTCACAATTAGTTTAAAAAAAAAAAAAAATTCAGTTAAGGATTTCTTTTTGGTTATTTTCATCATAAGATGGTATGTGATGAGTAAGTATCTCTGAGAGTACCATTACTGACACTGGTGGGAGGGGACAGACCAACTGTTACATGCCAACGTGATGACATAATTTTTAACACAGTTCAGAAGGAATACACACAATTTACACATCAGATTATTTGCAGGTATGAAATAGTAGTGCTGTCTAGTTTCCTGTCTGACACCATTCCAGTTCTTCTTGGTCTGATATTATTAAACATTTCAGGAGCTCACTGTCAGATATCCCTGGATTCATGTTCTTTCTAATAGTTTTAGACTATTGGTAAAGTGACTACTGAGCCTCTTCATGGTGGTCTGTGCTCACGCCCACAGCACTGTCTCCTCTGGGGATCCCATTGTCCTAATGTCATTGCTTAGACAGATGTTCTCTATGGGTACTTATTCATGCTACATCTCCAACCTGTGTCCGGCCGCACCAGTTGTCATGGATACGCTGTGTATTAACCCAGCAAAGCTGGAACATCTTTCCGCTGGAGATGTATTCTTAAATATGCTAAGAGGATGTACAGAACCTCCTTTCATTTAGTCTCCTTGAAATGCCCGCAGCCACAAAGGATGAGAAATTCCTCTACACCATTCACCCTCTACCTTTTTCTATATTTCAGTCCCCCTCTTAGTAAGAGTAACAATCAAGGAGCCTGCAGAAGTTTTTTTTATATAGATCTTGCAGGGGGTGAGGGACATACACACACACACACACATACACGTATATATACATACATATATATATATATATATGTATATGTATGTGCATATATATATGTAACTTTTACTGACACTGTTAATCTGTGTGCATTCTGGACTAATCTCCAACTTGGTGTTCAGGACTGTGTGTGCCTAATCTATGCTTTTACCCAAGGAGTTTAAACATATAGTTTTGGTGCTTCAGTCATACATTAAGCTGCACATCAACAGATTTCATGTAAATCATTCAGCGTTCTATTAATACAATAGCATAAACCAGACTTGTCTCAGCCCTGTCCTTTCTATCTCTTACACACAAAACCAGCCATCCTTTCTTTCCCTCTGCCGGAGCGCTCCTTGGGAACTGTTGCGGAGGCTGAGAATAATAGTTTACATCTGATGCGGTTTATGAAAACCTGTTTGCTCCCTGACATGGCTACTTACAGTCACAGTGAGTGCTGCTGTAATTGAATATGAGTCATCTGTAGGTGTATAAGCTAACACAGACTCTAGTCTTTAAATTCCTAGCTGTATCCTGCATTGAAGAACCAGACAGCCAATAAATGTATTTGGTTCCCTCAGTCTGCCACAGCTGAATTCCTAAAACACATCCACAAGCCATGCCTGTTTGATTTCTCAGCTGTAACATAAAATTCGTAGGGATACATGTCTATAAAGTCTTTGGAATGTCCGTTTCTGTGCACGTGTTTGGAATGTGTAAAGCTGTTTCTGACTTTTCAGTACCTTATTTTAGGTAGTCTGCCTTATGGAAAAATTAATTCAAGGGCCACTCCTGTTTGTGAGGGTGTATTGCGAAATGAAAAGCTTTTTGCTAGAAAGTAGTGCAAGTAGCCAGAAGTGTGACTATGCTTACTGAGTGTGATATTAATTAAAAACAAGACTGCCGCAATAATGAATGCGTGTGAAAATGCTGTGATGGCTTAAGTAACATTAAAACGTTAGGTTTAAATATGAATTGTGAATACAGTGTTGTCCAATTGATATGCATGTAGACCAAATGAAGTGGCAAAGTACAGATGTTAATGTGTAAGAAATACCACTCAACCAATTGTGGTTTTCTCTCTTTTTAGTGATGTCTGTGCTGAATTGTGGTTTTCTCTCTTTTTAGTGATGTCTGTGCTGATTAGCCCAGCCTCAACCTGACCTGATTCTCCATCTGCCAGGCACTATGAAAACTAATTAGAAATGCAGTCCACCATTTCAAGTCTGCACTACTGCAATAGAATTGGTCCTCTGTGTATACAGTATGAAGGGATAATCACATTTTATATAAAGTTTTATACTTGAAACTGAAGCCAAGTAATTGAAAAAAAAAATACATAAAATATTTATATATGAAGGTAAAATGATTATTGCCTAAATGTAAGGACCCAGAGGTAAGTACATGGAAACATGGTGATGTGACTCATCACTGTATGCTTTCCCATCACTGCAAAATGACGTGATTTGCAGCATTTGGGGGGCGGCTTAGTGATGAGACACTTCATTGGGGTGTGGACTGGATCTGACAAGAGGGTAAGTAAGCTACTCCGGGGAGTGCAAAAATACTCCCCAATATTCCAGGAGTTCTGGAGAGTAGACCATTCTGGGTAAAATGCATTTTGTCCTTAATCTCCACGGATAGTCTTCAAGTTTAATTATTTTCTCTAGAGATGTTTAATCCACATAAAGTTAAGTGCAGTAACTTGTATTTGCGCTCCCTTTTAAGCTTCTGTATTTCCGACATCTGCATCTCTCAGCACCTTCATCAACCCTTTGATCCACTTATGTGCATTTACCTTTACGCATACAGATTTATTATTGTTATCACTTATTTATGTGGCGCCTCAAGTGTTACAAAGTACATACTGTATACAAATAGGTTGACCGGTGACTTACAGTACAATACAATACAGGACAAGGAGAAGGATAATATACATTGCTACATCAGTGACCATAACACCCAGATAAGCAAAAGAGCATAAGCAACCAAGTGTTGGGTGCCCTGGTGGGGAGTAAGAAGTAGATGAGGGTAGAGGCCCTGCTCGTAAGGGCTTACATTCTAAAGGGGAGGGGAGACAAACAGGTGTGACACAGATGTAACATAGAAACATAAAATTTGATGGCCGATAAGAACCATATGACCCATCTAATCTGCCCCTTATTAGGTTAGGTTAGTGTTGGGTGTTAAGGTAAGTTGTTAGTTGTTAAGGGTTGTTTGGGTATTAGTGTTAAGGCATTAGAGTTAGGGGTTAGTGCTAGGAAGTTAGGATTTTAGGGTTAGGAGTTTAAGGTTGTTTCGGTGTTAGAGCTAGGAGTTAGTGTTAAGGGAAAAGGGATAAAGGTTTTATAGGGTCAAGGGTTGAGGATGTTTGGGTATTAGGGTAAGGATGGGGGAAAGGGTACGTGGACAAATACTCACATGGACAGGTCACCGAGGTCCAGCAGATGAGATTATCCAGGATATGACTCCGTAATAGTCACAATATCCAGATCATGCCTTGTCATTATTGCATTCAGTTCTGAAACTTTTTATATCCAAAGCTCCTAGCATCTGCACATATAGCTCTAAAGGTGCGTACACACACAACGATGTAAGTAATGAACAATTTTCGTTGAACGAGTTTCGTTCAGTTTTTCCCTTGAAAAAGTGAACGAAAATCGTTTTACAAAGTAGTTGGTTTTACTTTACATAATAAACAATTTTCTGTGTGTTGAAGGAAAAATGTTGCAATTTCTAATGAAAATTGTTCAGTTGGCCAGTCTGGCTGAACTACAATCGACAAACGTGAACGTTCATGAACGATAATCGTTTATCGATTTACACGGAATGATTTTTCGAACGATTACGACGTCGTTATAGATCGTTAAAAAAATCGTGTGTACGCACCTTTAGAGTTTTGTTAGTGCATCTCGTAGTCCTTTTGATTAACAGATGTGTCCTCACACATCTAGCCTCAATACATCACATGGTAAAAGATGTCTGGTGCGAGTGAGCCACCAGGTCTCATGCAACTCTTCTAGCGTCGGGCGTCATTTCTGCATATTTGTTTACCGAAATGGAGTCTTGGTCGTTAAGTAATGTACTAGATGCACAAGGAGACTGTACTGATTAATTTGATATGTGACACTTGTATTGCACAATGGAACTTGGCATGGAAAAAAGCTGTGGCCGCTGTAATGTAGCACTTCGTATACAGAGTCAGAGACTCAGTTGCACACAGATATACAAGTGTTGATATCGGTACAGTCTCCTGGTGCACCCTAGTCATATCACATTGCGACTTAAACACATTTTATGGGAAGAAAGATGCTAGCAGAGTAGCACTGTACCTTGCACACCGAGAGGGGCTGTTTGACGCAACTGCTGCAAAGATGAGTGAGGACACATCTGTATTTGTTCTCACTGGCCATGGCTCTGTGTATTTCCACCAATCTTTCTAGAACATTTGTTAATACACAATCTGGAAGACCAGAGCATTTTTCAGAAGAAAGCCTTCTCCATGAAGAGATGTTTCATACAGTCTGCACATATATAGTCTGTGAATTCCTGTCCTTTTTTTTTTTTTATCTGCGTGGTCATATAGGTTTGTTTGCATGAAAATCTTTTAACGGCAATTTACAAACAGCAAAAATTTAAACCACAGCATGCATTTTCTTTGGACATCATAAGGCTAGCTTTGCAAAATTACATATGGATCTATTGGCTTTCTAAAGTTTGCACAGGTCATAGAAGTTGTACTGATTGTGCACAAATACCTCCCACTTTAGTGCTAAAGCTTGGTACACACCTGAGCTGCCGATTTGGTAAGCTATACACTTTCACCAATTGGCTGCTCAATATGTCTGGCCAGACATCGCAAATGGATGGGCATTTAAATCTGCCTGCCTAGTTATGATGTTAGTGACGATGGTTCCTGTGACTTGTGTACGGGTCGGTTGGCAGTGTCCTGTACACACCGGCTGTGCTGCAAGGCTGACCTGAAAAATCTGCGAACGATCTCGTTCAGACATATCATCTGTACACACAGACAAATGCACTTAGCGATCCGATCTATTCCAAGATTGGATATTATCCCCTAAATTTATCATGAGTTGCACTTTCTGCCTTCCAGTTGCACTTTTTGGGGAATCCACATTTGTAAGTGGAATTTAAACAATGTAGCTATGCCATAAAGACTGCCTTGATGTCCCTTGGTGATTCATTAAGATCTGTATTGGTTTACTGCTTCACAATACCTTAACACCTGATTAGCTTACTTAACTTAAGTTACAAATAAATAAAGACACGGACACCAGAGCTTGGCTAAAAAAGGTCACAGCTTTTTATTTATAAATTAAATTCAATCAACCTAACCAGGGTGGCCAAGAGACGCTGCAACTCAGTTCTAGCTTTCACCTTGATCAATACTCGGAGGACGACTAAACGACCCCCCTTCAAGACGTACTAACGATGCGAGAGTCTCACTTCCCTCCTGGTGCCAATCCGAGGTGCTTTCGCACTAAAACAGCACCCGGGTCCCCCCGCAAAGAGAAGGACAAAGTCGCCAGGGGCAATGAGGGACAGTGCCCCCACAAAGTTGTCTTACGCCACCTAAAGCCACTGAGTTGCAGCGAACTCCCGCCAAAGCCAGGCCCTAAGGAAAGACTGGCCCGCCACCCAAAAACTACACCAAAAATGAGAATAAATCCTTCACAAACAAACTGGTCCCCAAAGCATTCAAATGCACACCATCATGACGAAGGAACTTCCCAATATCACCAACCAAAAAGCCATGACTCAACAAAATTCCTCCAATTTTTTCCACATGCTTGGCAATCGCAACATTGGCTTTCTTACGCGCTCTCTCCAAAGCACCATACTTGCGCACTCCCCTCCATGTCAAACGAGGCATCATTTCAGACCATACAATCCGAATAGTGGGCCACTGCAAACGTATCTCGTCCATCACTTCACGAATCCTGACAATCAACCCCACACCTTTCAACTGGCCCACATCATTGCCACCAACATGTAAAACCAATATTTTTGGAACTCCCCACTTAGCCACCGATGAAACTATCAGTGCCAAAACAGATACCACACGCAAGCCCCTTACACCAATCCAACGCACTCTAAACCTGCGAGGCCACAAAACCTGTTTTTGGGACAACACATTTTTCCGCCCAAAAAATATGAGTGACCAAGAAGCCACACCTGCCCCTCTTCTTCCGCCAATGCTGTGGAAAAAGAGAGAACCTAACCGTGAGAACCGCACCAAACCCAATTCCAACGACACAACTTTAGTAACACATAGCAACTGACTAGCAGGGATGCAGAACTGGGGAAAACAGGAACCCGAGTGAAGAAGAAAAACCAAAAAACCTGCCCGTGAACCAAATGGGTCAAATCATGGCTAACGGGAGGAAAAATTAAAAATCCCTTCACACCCCCAATTGCTCAACGCTAACCGTTGACCAATTGGCGGGTAAGCAACGTTTTCGGGTTAACGCAGGGTGCGCCCCTATACCTTATCGCAACGCACGTACTTTTTATATGCAGCTGACTTCCAGCGCCCCACCTTCTGAATGTCCTGCACAGATGCCCCTGAGAGGGCCGCACAAGTAGCAGCGCCAATACGAAAAGAATGCGTGTCATACTCTGAAGGATTCAAACCCAACTCTAACAAACCTTTCTTAAAAACCGCTGCAAATTGAAACTTGGTCAGAGGAGTGCCATCCGCATGAATTAGCCAATGCGCACCCCCACTAGGACGTAACTCCATAAACCTTGCAGCTAACTGAACTGGACAGATGTCTAAATCCCTATTCTTATGCAGAGTAACCCATTTCCCCCTGCCTGTTTGATCTGTTTTGGAGAAACGCAGCTTGCAAAGTATCGCTGAGTCATGAAAAACAATGTCTTTTAACAAAAGACCAGAAACTGTGGAAGTTTTATTGCTAGACACTACCTCGCTAACACGAAACACCCCAAAAAATGCTACCGCAAAAGCAAGCCTAAAAAGAAAAGTTTCATAAGAATCAACCGCTATCTTTCCCATTGAAGTCAACAAGCCAGACAAAAGCTGCAAATCCATTGGCCGGCGAGAGTCTGAACATGCTGGCGACCCCTTAGCCCAACCCCTCAAAGCCTTTACTAACACGAAAGCCTTGGTGGGATCATGTAAACCTTTTAATTTGCAGAAAAAGGAGATACCAGCAAGCGCGGAACCTATAAACGCTCTAGATCTGCCCTGCTGATATCTAAACCAAACAAAAGATGAAATCAACTGTTCCGGAGACTTACCCTCCACGTCTGGGAGAGCACAATGCGTGCACCAATCCCGCCAAGCGGCTGAGTAAGCCCGGAAAGTCGATGGAGCAAGCGACTTTAATGCCAAACCTTCTAAGCCGGCCTGATAATCTGACACACAAACGAGGGGCATACCAAACCAACGTTAGAAGCCGACGGCACAAGCGCCCGGAAGCGATCAAATTGAAAACGGGACAGCGCGTCTGCAATGTCATTACACACCCCTGGCACATGCTTCGCCCTGAATCTAATATTAAACTCCAAGCAGCGCAAAACTAAATGCCGAAGCAAACGCAAAACAAAATGTGAAGACGAACGCTGGTTGTTGATGGCATGAACCACACCCAAATTGTCGCACCAAAATACTACATGACCGTTGCTCAGTCGCACGGACCAAAGTTCAACTGATACGACAATTGGAAAAAGTTCCAGCAGCAGCAAGTTGTCCGTCAAACCCTCCTCGCGCCAAG
This sequence comes from Taudactylus pleione, assembly GCA_031769625.1. Lineage (NCBI taxonomy): Eukaryota > Metazoa > Chordata > Amphibia > Anura > Myobatrachidae > Taudactylus > Taudactylus pleione. The sequence continues at coordinate 41,546,989 of JAUIMM010000018.1, forward strand.
CTATCGGCCACGGAGCCGCGCACCATTCCCCATTGAAAAAGGCCCCAAAACCGGACGATCCGGCCGCATCCGTAAAAAGTTGCAACGAACTGTTCGCTAACGGAGGCGAAGGCCAAATGCGTTCGCCATTAAAGTGTATCAAAAACCTATTGCACATACGAAGATCCTCCTTTATCTCCGCGGACAGGCGAATGTAGTGATGCGGCCGAACCACGCCAGCTGTTGCCCTCTCCAATATTCTACAAAAAACCCTACCCACTGGAATAATACGGCAAGCAAAATTTAAGGAGCCGAGGAGAGACTGAACTCTACGTAACCTAACCGAATCCTCTGCTAAGCAGACCTCAATAAGACCCTGCAGTTTCTCAACCTTATCAATGGGAAGTCTACAACAGCCCTCCAACGTATCTATTTCAATTCCCAAATAAGATAAACAAACAGACGGACCCTCTGTCTTCTCATTAGCAACGGGAACACCTAAAACTCTAAATAAGGACTGCGCAGAAAAAAGGAGGTCAGAACAAACGTCACTTCTTCCTGGACCAATAAAGAGAAAATCATCTAAATAGTGTGCTATGCCCTTTTGTCCGGTCCCGGCATGTAGACACCACTGCAGAAAGGAGCTGAATTTCTCAAAATAGGCACAGGAAACCGCGCAGCCCATAGGTAAACACTTATCTACAAAATAACCTGAATCTAACCTAAAACCCAGAAATCTCATGGCCTCAGGATGCATTGGTAATAAACGAAACGCTGATTCTATATCTAATTTTGCCAACAAAGCGCCATGCCCAAAACTACGAACTAAGTTCAAGGTATCGTCAAATGATTGGTAAACGACCCTACGACAATTCTCTGGTATGGCATCATTAACAGAACCTCCCTGCGGATATGAGAGATGCTGAATCAAACGAAACTTGCCCGGCACTTTTTTAGGAACTACTCCCACTGGCGAAATACAGAGATTATGCAAGGGAGGACAAGGAAAAGGACCCTCCATCCTCCCCAGCAAAACCTCCGCACGCACTTTAACTCTCAATTCCCCGGGAAAATCCCTGGCAGAGCGCAAATTCTGGGATGCCCTAACTATCAACTGCCTGTCTATGGGCAAACGAAAACCTACTGAAAAACCTTCGTAAAGAAAAAGTGCATCCTCTCTATATAAATGTAACCCATCTAATAAGAGAATCTAAATGAACTGGAGAACATGCCTTAACTAGCACTCTTGTACCCCTCGGCACGGTCCTGGGAAATACCTCCTGCCCCACGTCGGCAGTCCTTGGCCGGATGCTCACCTCCGCAGAGACGACAGGAGTGGCGAAAGCGACACCCCGACCCCCTAGTACATTTGGAGTCGTTATAGGCGAAGCATTTCCCTCTCCCCACTCCTGTCGACCCCTGTCTGTTGGCAGCATAGCTTTTCCGAGGAGGCGCACCGTCCAAGGGAGGCCGACGCTGTTGAGAGACCTCTAACCATACCTCAACATCCTTAACCCCGAAAGGAATAACTGAAGAACCGTCATGTTTTTTCCTAAATTGTGAATCATATTCACGCCATGCCAAGTTACGAGACCTGACGAACACTAGTTTAGTGTCGAGCACTAAAAATAGATACCTGAGAATGTTGACGTGCTCCTGCGCCCTGGTCTCCAAATAACATGTCGCAAATATGAGCATGCCCTTCAACCAAGTATTAAAGCTGCAAAAAGCATCTTCCCCTATGCCTCCCGATTTTTTAGCCTGCGCCAAGCTTTTCTTCATGTCATCTGTGAGCGCAAAAAGGTCTACAAATTTCCCTTTACGAATTTTGCCTTTTACACTTTTCCGCAAGCCTCGTAGCACCGCGGTATTCGCGCAATGCACTGTATCAGCCCCTGCCTCCTGCGCTTTTGCCCCTGACTCATCAGACTTCTTAGTCTCGCTACCTGACTTTTTCGCCAGCCGTCGCGCAACCAGTCTAGCAATTTTACGGGGGCGAGCGGGGGGGAACCAGAAGAGTGAGATGAAGAAGAAGAAGAGCCAGAAGAAGACAAAGGAGTTTCATACTCACCGGAACCAGATGGAAGCGGATCCGCTTCAGCAGACTTCTCCCTTGACGACGCCACAGCTTCGGATACCGGTGCCGAATCTTCCTGTCCCGAAGCAGGCAACGAAAGAACCGCAGACACCTCACCACCTGGACCATCAGATACTTCTAGGCCTGGAACTAAGGAAGACGTGTGAGCCACCGCAGAAACAGACCTGGAAACCTCCGACGTGGGGAGAGACATGGTGACCGGCTTAGGAGGAGGAATGGCTGGCGCCCGTGGAAGAGGCGACAAACTGGGCGGGGGCAAAGAAAAGGTGGTTTGGCCAGAGTGCGTGCTGAAAGATGACACTGAAGGCAAAGGCGGGGGCGCGGCTGAGGCAGGTGGGTAAACATGCCAAGCTGGCATGTAAGGGTACTGAAATTGCGCATTCTGAAAAGCAGGAGGATATGCCGAAGGAGGGGCCGCGAAATGGGGAGAATAAAAGGGGGCAGGAGGAACAGCAACAGAAGATGTAAAGATCGGAGGAGCTCCGCCTGAGCTCCAAGAAGTCTGACCCCAAGAAGGGCCTGCCATAGAAAGGGGGGGGTGGCACATTAAAGGAGGGAGCCTGGCTGCCGGCCGGAGTGTACCATGGGGGTTGAATCGAAACTGGCACCATGTGCCCAAATGATACTCCAGCGAATGGAGTCGCGGGCAAAGTTGGGGAGCTTAAACGCTGCACTGAACCCCCCGAAAAATGTGAAAAGGTGCCTGGGAAATAGGGAGACCCCGCACCTAAAATGGCCGCCTGAGGCAAGATGGCCGCCGGGCCCGCCGCATGGGCCAGGCCGGCTGGGCCACTGGAAATCAAAGCGGCGGAGGTCGCAGCCGGGGTGTATACACCCCCACCGGACCCAACATAAGGCCAGGTAGGGGCTGAGGTCAGGTGACCCCCGCTGACTGCATGGGGCAGACCCGCGGCAAACGCCGCGCGCACGTCCCCGACGCTGCCGAGAGCCCCCGCAGGAGCCGCGGCCAAAGCCGGTATGGTAGGGGACCCCAGCGGCGCCAAAGGAGACGCGACGCCGACCGGAGTAAGGGTGAGTGGAAGGGGATGTCCGGGCGTGACGCGCGGCGGAGAAGCAGGGGCCGTGACGCTGCCAGAAGAGCTGGCGCCGGGGCGTGGTGGGGAAGCAGCCGGGCCAGATACTGACGCGCCCGGGGAAAGAGTGCTGGCAGAGGAGGGAGCAGACCCAGCAGCCACTGGGGAGCCGACGGCAAGCGGGGCAGAGCCGCTCGGGGAAGATAAATGTAACTGGGAAGGGGAGGATGGGGGAGATAAGCGGGCTGGCACAGAGCGCAGAGGACACGCAAATTCAGCCAGCCTGCGGGGAGGGGGGGCATCGCGACGAGGACGGGACATGGTGAAAGAGACAGTTGGTAATAAATAGATAGGATAAATATGCAATTGATACTCAGCCTTTCCGAAATTCCACTGCAAAAGAGGCTGAGCTGCCCTCTAACCCTGCCTTATATATCCTCCATTTAACTCCTCCTATCCCTCTGCCTATAGGATGAACTGACCACCTGACACAAACCCTACACTCAGCCAACAGGCTGTCATATACCAAACACCTTGCAGAAACCATCAATCTTATCTATCCTCAATCCTATACAGATTTTGTCTACCATTATGTTGTAATTAGAGCTGTATTTTCAGATCAACCTTTTTTACTTATTTAAACACAGGCTCGGACTGGGCTGCTGGGGATTTGTGGAATTCCCCGTTGGGCCCTGGTGATTCATACCCTCCATCACGTAAGGACGGGGCCTAGCACAAATCACCACTCACCAGTGCTTTTCACTATAGCAGGCTGTACACAGCAGCTGCTTACCGGGCAGTCATCAGAGCCTGGTTGACTTACCTGGCAGGGGCTGCATACTGCGGGCTCCATCATCACTGATTCCATTTTCCAGAATCAGTGGTGACGTCTGAGGGGAGAGGAGCTCAACCCAGGCTGTTTCAGGAGGTACACATAGTGACAGAAGAGCCAGGTCAGAGGCTGTTTGTTTGCTGTCTGGCTGGTGGCTACAGATGGATTAATGAGGACCGGGGCAGTGCACTACTGGGAATTAAATTACATGAAACTATGCAGCTGAGCTCTTATTGGAGGAGCCCATCACATGCTTCTCTGACCTGTGGAGATCAGCAGCAGCACAGCCTCATGGGAATAATTAATTCATTGTGAGGCTGTCTCTGCTGCTCTTCAAGCTGACTGTTGCTGTGTTCTTCTGGCTGAGGCTGTGGTTTCTTCTATAACCCGTCATTGGCCCCTGATCTCTCTCTGTCTCTCTCTCTCTCTCCTACACCTCTCTGTAACCACTATACTTATCTCAGTTTCCTATATATATATATATATATATATATATATATATATATATATATACATAATACTCTCTCCTCCCTTTCTTCCCCTTCTGTGTCACGCCTGTCTGTCTGCCCCTCCCCTTTAGAATGTAAGCTCTCAGGAGCAGGGACCTCTTCCCTCATGTGCTTCTCCTTACACTTTCTTCTTTTTTTTTTTTTTTCACTTATTAGTTTTATGCACTATGTAAGGCGTTAACGGAACACTTGTGGCGCCATATAAATAAAGGATAATAATAATATATATATCTCGAAACAACAGAAAAGAAATATGCCCGCGCTCAGTTTTACCCATATCATACACGGTACCAGCAGCATGGCAATATTAATGCCATAAATGTATACAAGACCGAAACACTTTTGCTATCGGCGCTAACAATAATATACTGCAAATTTATGTGTGTGCAACAAATAAAACAAAGGGGATTTTGCCATGATTAGATCAAAGCTTTTAAGCCTGCAGCCCAGCATCAAGGGACCCCATTTTTCTGCAGGTCCTTAACACTAGCATATATGCCTAGCACATCATTGCATTGCAGTTAAATGTACTCACCTCCTAGATACAGAGGGACATTTCTATACAGGGGCTGGCTGTTAGCCACACCCAACTAGGCTTTTTATAGGTGTGTGTGTGTGTGTGTGTGTGTGTGTGTGTGTGTGTGTGTGTGTGTGTGTATGTATGTATGTATGTATATATATATATATATATATCTGTCTATCTTTTTTTATCCCCTATACATATCTCCGTGTTCCCTATGCCTCTGTGTCCTCTATACTTGTATCCCTTTTGCCTCTCTTCTATACCATGTAACTCTTCTAGCGTCGGGCATAATTTCTGCATATATATTTTTTTTTTACAGAAAATGAGTCTTGGTCGTAAAGTAATGTACTAGAATGCACAAGGAGACTTTACTGATTAATTTAATATGTGACCCTTGTGTTCAGAGATTCAGTTGCACATAGATATGCAAGTGAGATATGTATAGGGGACACCTCTGTCCCCTATACCTCTCTGTGTTCTCTGTTCCCTATCACTCTCTCAATGTCAAGTTAGTTTTTCTTTCTCTTAAATTCTCTATCACCCCCTCTCTATCTCCCATATACATCTTTCAGTGCCGCCCTATATCTATTACTATCTCCTATACCTCTCTCGGGGCCTATTAATTATATTAATTATAACAGTGAGTGTCAGAGGAATTCAACACTGTACCATGGTGTGGAAACAGCTGGTCTGAAAATCAACTGTCCCTTTTAGTAGCAGTGAACCTCAGCACTGCCAAGTCTGAAGGCCCCCATACGTTGTGCGATACGCACCTTGCGATGCAGAAATCCAGATCACCAATCATATTAAAGATGACATATTATTAATGGAATATAAAACTTAACTAATGCTTTTACTTAAAAAAAAAAAAAAAAACTTACAAAGTGATCTAATTTGTTATGCATCCAAATAAAATAGTAAACCTCCGTCATATCCTCTGTATTTACCAATTGTGACATACCCTTTCTGACTCTATGCCAGGCTAAACAACTATGCAGTCACCTCTGCCATGCATACACATTTTACCTTTTACCGGTAGTCCGTGACTGAGAGATGGGCCCCATCGGGGAGGGAAATACCCTCCTATGTCAGCATCAAAGAAAAAAAATGAAGTCATGTAATAGTTATGCACATTATGTCTGTTTTTACTTCTGGGATTTGGAGTGTTAAACTGTAAATTTTCTTTGACATATCTTATCTAGAAAGTGTATTTTCACACTTTCTCTTATTGTATAAACATGTTACTATTGTTACCGGCTATTAAAATGTATTTTATTTCATCCTAGGTAAAACAGAATTTATAGCAAACATTCTCTGTCGGCCCTTAAAGAAAGCTGCGTACTGTCTAACCGAACTCTTCCATTTTCTACAAAGCAATAGGCTTATCCGTCTGATAATGAAAAATTTTTTGATGTGTGCATTAAATATAAATAGTTATTTTTTGTGTTGCTTTTAAAATGCAGAGTGGAGCTGGTATTGACTTGCAATGTAGAAAATTGTGTGTATTTACATAATGATTATGGGGGGAATCAAATTAGCACCCACAGCTAATTACCTGCAACAGGAGATTCAATCAGTAGGGTTTACCTCCCACTTTTAACCCACAGAGGTGGACTTTTCCTTGCAGCTTCAGGAGCTCCAAGGAAAAAGTCCATGAGAAAAGGCACCCACGGGAAAACCCCATTGATTCCGCAGTGTTGGTTAGTGGTTTACCGTGCGGGGATAATGCTATTTCACTGAATAGCATTTCCCCCATGTGGTGCAGGTAATTAGGCAGGGGGTAAACCCTGCAGCTAATGGAATTCCCCCCAATGTGTACTATCTGATCCATCCAGTCATCAGATAAATTGCAGTCTTAAGATGAGTACACACTGACAGATATATTGATCGGCTAATATATCTGCTGCCCATCGGCCAGTGTGTACCCGCGATATGTCTGTGAACAACGTCGTTCACAAACATGTCGCATTGGCTGTGCTGCACAGCCGATGGACAGATACATCTGCAGACATTTCTGTCCATCAGCAAGTGTATACAGGCAGTCTGCAGACCGCCCATACACATGCAGCCACTTGGAGGGGGTGGGGCTGACCCCCGGCCAGCGGGACCCGCCCCCTCCTACACACTGAACACAGGTGATGGTGGTTCATTGTGTACGAATAACAATCATCTGCAGATAACTCGATCTGCAGATATACAGTATCTGTTTAGTGTGTACCCAGCCTAATCCCATAATGGAGGGGTGGCCATTTAGTAATCTACTCTAAAGTCAATAAATGTGTATATAGATAGATATAGAAGTGCAGATGACTCCTGACAGATGTGTACATGTTGCTTTGTTACAAATGGCTGAGATCAGTAAAATATCCTGGCTGTATATGGCAGAGTTTCATGTGGCAGCTCTGCACATCTATGTAGCTGAGGGGTCCATTGAGAGCAGGACTGATTGCTGTGAAAAAGCTTGAGTAGGATTGTGTGCTGAAGGTAGAAATAGCAGACCTTGTTATCAGCCAGATACTCTACAACTAGTGCTTGAATTCTAATACTATATTATGCACACTGGATGTCATTGGGAAGGGTGCAAGTGCCATCGTAGAAATGACTCCTGCACAATGCAGTTCCATGTCAGTTCATAAAATGCTTCACTTTATTCAAATGAATTGTTAACTGGTGGAGGTCAACCAAAATAATAGCTGTGATCTACCATTTGCTGACTGCCCACCACTGTCATAATTCTGGTATTGATTATTGAAAGTGAAGAGAGACTCCAGCATAGCAATATAACCTATAAATTCATTATTTGCCTCAGTGATTTCACTGCTTCCTGGTGCATTGATGGACTTATTTATCTTATTGGAGCAGCCTACAAGATGACAATCCTCACTGATCAGGCAATGAGTACACGATCACGTGAAACAACTATAGGTTAACTTCTTTATGTTGGATTTTATTAAATGACCAGCAAAAGTAACTCCGGGTAAGAGCTGGACATGGAGATGTAATGGGTAATCTATTAATGTGTATGTGAGCAGAGGCTCTGATTATTCCGAGTTATGATATCTGAATAAACATGGCTAGCTTTTCTTTGCATGGGGGGGGGGGCTAGTCCTCCCTTAATAATCCTCCCTTAATATTCCTTTAATGCATCCTTATATATTAAGCTAGCTCACTAACCTACACTTTCCAGGCTTTTAATATTTCCTGTGTTCCTTTGCTCCTGAGCCTTTGGTTGTAGACATGTTACCTGTGCAATTGTCTAAGCGAATCACTACAATGCCCACCATGCCATGTCTGCATGTTTTTTGTTTTCTAAATACTTCAATGTTTAACTCATGAAGGCTAAATAAGAATATTAGATTGTAAAGGCCCCTACACACTAGACGATGTCGTAAGCGATTTAGCTAATTCTGACACATCGGAACGACAAATCGTTCATTGTCCAGTGTGTACACTGTATCATGATGCGCGCTCCTGACGGTCATTGGTCGCATCTTCAGAACTTTAGTACATGCAGGAAGATCTGTCAATCTCGTTAACAGTTCCCCCATGATTGTGCAGTGTGTACGCACTACCGAACGACAAATGATATGTCGTTCAGACCGGCACGATGCTGCACTTGACAGGCATTCCCACTCCCCTCGCATACCTGTTTCAAACAGGCATGCATCTGTGTAAAAAGCTTGTAAAATGTAAAATTAAAAAAAAATTACATGGGTCCCCCCTAAAAGACCAACCAGCCCCGGACTTTACAGTGCCAGTCCCCTATATTCAGCACAACCAGCACTGGGCTCAGCAAGCCAGTCCTGGTTTTGGAAATACAGGGGACAAAATGAGTTGGGTTCCCCTGTATTTTCCATAACCAGCTTTGGACTCTTTCTAGTGGGGGTGTAATGCCACAGCCAGGGGAAACCTTTCACTGGGTCCCCCGGCCAAAGCCTTAACCCTGACCGCTAGTCATCTCAGGCCAGGGATCCCTAGGGAGGTGGGGACCCCCCAATAAAGGGGTCCCCCTCTCCATGGCACCCCAGTTCCGGGATGATAGTGGCTATGCCTGGCGCCCCTGGCCGGTGGGTGTCGGGTTGATTGTGTATAGCAGGGGTGGGGAACCTTTTTTCTGCCGAGGGCCATTTGGATGTTTATAAAATCATTCGCGGGCCATACAAAATTATCAACTTGTCTGCTATATAGAGCCCAGCCCCACAGGAAAATTAAAAGACTCACCGAGGCCAGTATTGCACAACTCCAGTTAAGTCTCCTCTCCTCCAAAATAGCTACAGCAGCCAGACAGTAATGGGTGCTCCAGCAGGCACAGACACCCACTGTCTCACACAGTCATCAGTCACTGTGTGTGGGGGTGCAGCACCAAGGCTCCCTGGGAGTGCATCAGCAGGGTTCACTCCCTCCTCCTTCCATCCCTCAGATATTCAGCAGACAGCCTGAGGGCTGCCTGACTCCGTGTCCCACTGCTCTGCGCTGCATCTCTCCGTCCTCCTCCGCTTAAGATGTCTGCGGGCGGGCTGAAGGAGGACGGACGGCATGGGGCTGGACTGCGCTGCGTGACTTCTGATGTCACACTGCGGCGCCGCGCACAGCCAGGCAGCGTCTGAGCCGAGTGCTCAGGGCTCAGCGCTGCCCGAAAAAAAACAGAGAGGGAATAGAGCCACAGCTGGCCGGACCTGATAAAATGATCTTGCGGGCTGTAGGTTTTATAGTGTGTGTTCCCTGGTTTATAGTGTATGTAAAAAATAAAAAAAAATAGATGTAATAAATGTCTTTTTCCTGGAGAACTACAGGTCCCAGCAAGCCTCCCCCTCATGCTGGTACTTGGAGAACCACATTTACCAGCATGTGGGCATTAAGGACCCGCTGGTACCTTTAGGGGGTGGCTTGCTGGGACCTGCAGTTCTCCAGCAAAAAAGACAATATTATTACATCTATTATTTTACAAACACTATATACAATGAACCCAGCACCCACCGGCCAGGGGTGCTGGGGATAGCCCCGGGCTATCATCCCAGGCCTGGGGTGCCCTGGAGAGGGCGACCCTTTTATTGGGGGGGGGGGTGTCGGGGGGTGTCCGTCCGCACTGTCCCCACTGTCCCAGGGATCCCCAGCCTGGGCTGACTAGCGGTCAGGGGTAATGCTTTGGCTGGGGGACACGGTGACAGGGTTACCCTGGTTGTCTCATTACACCCCCGCTAGAAATAGTCCGGCGCTGGTTATGGCAAATACAGGGGACCCCTACTCATTTTGCCACCTCTATTTCCAAAACCAGGACTGGCTCGCTGAGCCCAGTGCTCGTTGTGTTAAATACAGGGAACCCCTACATTATTTGTCCCCCGTATTTTCACAACTAGGTCTGGCTCTGTAAAGTTTGGGGCTGGTTGGTCTTTTATAGGGGGCCCACATATATATATATATATATATATATATATATATTTTTTTTTTTAACACTTTGCATTTTACATACTGATTAATGCACGGATTTAACTGATCTGTGCATGCATCTGGGTCAATAGTACAGCCCCCTATTTACA